>JAWZYU010000002.1:37552650-38233066 GCA_038380435.1 Ryuthela nishihirai | reverse complement strand
ACAGAATTAAACTTGATAAAGTGTAGCTGTTTTGTAATTTATTTATCTATAAAAATTATATCATTTATGAAAAGCAAATTACAACAGAATATTGCTTAGCCAATGCATTGTCTTTACACATTTATTGATTTCAAATTAATTGAAATGATATTTTGGCTCCATTATATTATTATTCTTTTTTTTTTCAGCTTCTTCCTTTACCAGACTCTTGGCCTGTTTCTCCTGATACTGTGGAAGAAGAATATAATTTAACAAAGGTAAAAGTATTGATTGTATTCGGGGAATGTATATTATTAATTTTTTATGTTTTGCCAAAATTTATTCAATACAAATTAAATTAAAATTGTAAGACAGCACATATAAAATTTTTTAATCATTATTCAATATTTTTTCTTTGTCCTTTCTGATTAATGACATACTTGAGTATTACTCAAAGGGTAACAAGCATATTAAAAGAAAATGTTTTTGTACCACTGAGGGAAGATTGAACCTTAATTTAACTTTTTTTTTATTGATAATACATTTTCATATCAAATTGTTGTTAAGGAAAGATTTGTTTGTGTTATTCTTGATTATGTGCAATTACTTAAATTACACCCAATTCTTGGGGTGGGGGTGGTTCAGTTGGTACTGTGCCAGACTCATAATCTGTAGTTCCCAGTTAGAATCCAAGCTGTGCCAGTGTTGAGATTTATCTCCCTCTCCATCCTGCCCTTGATCAGTATGTGATACCAATGGACTTGGAAAGGTTGTTGTCTGTCAGATGCGATGTTAGTGTGTCCCATTTGTGGGAAAACATACCAATATGAATAGGAAATAAAAAAAAGAGAAATAAAAGTGTTAATTTCTTAATGTCTATTTATGCATGCCTACATACATATTTACATACACACTCACTTTCCTCCCAAACTATCCACTTGCTCACTCATTCATACTCCTGTCCAGACTTTGCTACTAATCACATTTGTCTCCTGGTTTTAAGGATACTCTTCCTAACTTTATTCACTAATTTATAGCTCTGCAAGTAGGCAGCATGGCCATACCAAGTCTCTGCACAATAAAGTGGTTGCTGAACAGTGTTGCCACTTTGGAAGCTGAAAAATTGGGATATTTTTCCCAAAAACATCAAATTTTAGACATTCTATGAATGATGCCAAAAAATTTCAGAGCATTTTTCAAATGATTTTTTTTTTTTGGCCACAAAAAATTTGGAAACTTTTTGAATTACCTTTATTTAGCCTGCTTGTTGCATGTACTACATACTTTGGATGATACATTTGGGTTTTATTGTGATATTAGTAATTTGGGTTAAGTTCCATCCTTTTAAGAGAATTTCCTCCATCCAGAATATTTATCCATACATATTTTTTGTTCAGATACATTCCATCCAGTAGGATTGGAACAAAAAAAGTGACTAGCAGTAATAAAGTCTGATTTTTTATGTGATTTTCATATACAAATGATTTCCTACCTTCATTAAAATAGATTTTGAATGCTTTCTTGAAACATTTGTACAGAGCATGCTAATCAGAATCTCAACATGAAATTATGACTTTTCATTTTGCTTTTTGTTACTCTACTTTTTGTTGTCTCTACTTGCAAATTGAAAGGAGCAATGTCTTCTCAGAGGCAAGCATAAATTTCTTAATTTGTGTGTTTCTTTATGTAGATTTCACTTTTCAGTTACTTCATTCAATTTTTAATATCTGAACAGAAAATATTATTAGGCAATTTAGTATTTCTGTTCCTAAAAAATGGAAGCTCTGGTTTCCACGTGTTAATTTTTCAGCAAAAATCATTTTTTCACTTTATATGCTTTCAGATTACAGCAGGTTTTGGCAGGAACTAAAAGGCTTAATAGTGACTCAGGGTTCAAAGGATAATACTACTGTTTTCCAGAAATTTTATAATTGAAAAATAAAATGCAAAATTGGAGATATTTTGTGTTCTTTGTGCAGGACACCAGACTAATGATTAAAAATTCAGGACAGGTGGTAATCCAGTTGCTGATTCCTTTATTTAACATTATCATTATATAGTCAAATCTTCTAATGCCAAGATACTATGTAAGCATATAAAATCAAGGGCTTAAAGTTTCCTGTTATATTGCTTACAAAGGGCCCAAATTTCATTACCATAGCAAACTTTAGAAAAGATCAAACTAATATATTACTCAATTTTAGTATTAAGACTATTTTCATCTTTAACTTTATAATAATATTTTTCCTCAATCTCCATGGATTCTTAAAAGTCCCAACAGCAATGTCCATTGCTTTGTTTAATTCATGGCACACATCACTAATATCTGTTACAAAACTCCTGAGATAATTAAACTTTGAAACTCGCTTAAGAGCACAGACATTCAAAGGAACAAACGCATCCTGCCTGACCAATTTTCAATATTTTAGTTTTCTCTCTCTTGATTACTAGCCAGCACTGTTACCAGTCTCATCAACAGCCCTAATGAAAGATTTGAACCTTTATCTGCTGATAGCTTGTGTAAGACAATTGCTTTGCTGCCTCTTCCTCATGTCATCCTTCTATTATTAGAAAGATAGTTTGGGAGATGGCCTTGCTGTGGTCTACAACCTCTACAACTAACCTCCTTTTCTTGAAATTGTCTTCAAAGCCTTGACAGGGCATTTTATGGTACATTTAATACCCTGAATACCTCAGTCTGGGATTGACCTCCTTCCATCTTACCTACTGCTCTTCTCCATGCATCTTTGTAACTGGTGAGATCAAATTACTATCCAAGTTAACATCACACTGCTTAGAATAGAATAATTAGCAGCCTTAGTTGAATGCTTCAGGTTATATCAGTTAAAAACTTTCTTCAACATTGCAAAATTTACATGTACACAACATTTTATGTTATTTTCTTATTTATTTTTCAGGCTACATTATCCTTTAATTTTGAGCACCAGATACATACACACAAACAAAGTCAAAAAGTTTATATTATAGATAAGAAAATTATACAATGGCACCTCTTGTAGCATTTTATTAAATTCAATTTGATTGTTTCTATCATAATTGCATTTAAAAATTTAATATTATTCCTCTTGGTTTGTAGCCAAATATACTAAATTTTTATCATTAGTTATTATTTCCTCATTAACTTTAGTCTACTTGCTTATTATTAAATTTTTAAAATTTATCTTTGATTTATTTTCTAGGTTTTGACATAATCAGTTGCAGGTGTAATATCAGCTTGTTTTATTATATGTGTCCCACTTCATTGTTCTTGAATTTCTTGCTATGTGGTTCTGTTTACATATGTTATTTAGTTGATGCCAACAAATTATCATTTTTCAGACCAGACTACGGGGAAATTTGGAATGGGCACCACCAAGAGCACAAATAATTTTCAATATCCATCCAGATCCAAAGTGAGTATTTACAAAATATGTTATAGAGTTCATCATTGTTTTCAAATGAAAATAATATATTATGGAATTTTTTCAACCATTTGCTGATTCTTGCTTGATTGTCCTAATTCTAGTTTATCCTTACAATGAAAATAAATATATGCCACAGTTATAACATTATTTCTCCCACTGTGTTTAACTGTATATGATAATCTTGGAATACATATAAAATTGCCCTGAACTACACTTCATTTTCTAGCTGTTTGGATTTGTATACTAGACTTGTTAGTAGTATGAAAAGCTTAATTTTTAACTTGTATGGTTTACTATAGTAAATGTAAAACATAAGTGTATACCGCATATAGCCCATACCTGCTCTAGTGGTTAGCATACCTAACTACTAAACCAGCAGGAATGTCCCTGTGTATGTACGTTGCACGAGAAATAAGGACAAGCCTAATAGTGCATTCTAGATTATCTCCATCCTTTGTATAGGGGAGCACCCTCTTCCCTTTTTACTACCTATCTTCCTGTTGCTTTTTGCTTGACATTTGTTGGTTTATGGATTTGTCAAAACAGTTGTTCCAACATATCTTTCAAACACGATGGAGAAACATTGATTTTAGGTCAAACGAAAGCTTGTGATGCTGGGAGTGTCATAGGCAATAAAATTTACCCCCCCCCATGCTTTCTTCTCCCCTAAAGGGAAATTTGAAAACTATTCTTCCATTATATCTCCAGAATGTGAGTGCCAAAAGTAACAAGCTATAATTCAAATGACAGCTTCTGATGTGGGGAGTGTCATAAGCTATAAAAAAAAATGACTCCCCATGCTTTCTTCCCCCCTAAAAAGGGAGAAATGTGAAAACAATTGTTCCACTATATCTGTGGAATCAAAGTGCAGAAAGTAACATGTTATGTGTCAAGTGAAAGCTTCTCATGTGGGGAGTGTCATAGGTTATTGAAAATTGACCCCTTCATGCTTTCTTCCCTTCTAAAAAATGGGAAATATGAAAGTCATTCTAATATATCTTCTGAATGTGAGTGCCTGCAGTTTTAAGTTAGGTGTCAAATAAAATCATATAATGATAGTTGGAAACTATTTCGAATTTTGCCCCCGTTATTCTCCACTCCCCCAACCCTCTCCCTGTAATGAAGGGGGGGGGGAGAATTAGGCGGAGTTCGGCTTTAACGAGTCATATCTCAAATTAAAGCTTGTGACATCTCCAATGTCAAGGGCTGCCTCAAACATGACCCCAAAAGGAAAAGTGTGACTGATGCATTACATATTATGAGTCGTATATCAAATGAAAGTTTTTAAAGGTAAGTGTTTTTAGTGAGAAAGAAAAACATAAATTAAAAAAAATTAAAAAATACCTATCTTCCTATATGGGCCCTAAAAAGTAGAAAATAAACCTAAAGCATATCGATGGTGCAATCAGTCACTGAGTTCATATTCACTTCAAAGAAAGATAGGATACTGTTTTACCTACTCACAAGATTGCTGGTGCCCTATCTTTAAATTGAATGCAAACTCAATGACTGATTGCACCATCAATATGCTTTAGGTCTATTTTCTACTTTTTTATGGCCCATATAGAAAGATATGTTTTTTTTTTATTTTTTATTAACAATTTAAAAATTAAAAAAAAAATCAGAACTGAACTAACCATATCTGTTAATCCTCCCCCTGCTGAGCCTAAAAACCTGGAATGAATCCACAGGCCCTGCTATTTTTTTCCCTGTGCTCAGCAAAAAAAAAATTAACTTTAGAAATTTTTGTCAAATAGCTGATGAACAGAAATAAGTCATGTTATATACCAAATTAGACAGTATTTAATTCTGAATTTTATTGAAATCTAATTTTCACTAGTGATACTACACTGCTAGCCATTAAAAGTGCAACACCAGGAAGAACTCATTGTCCCAAAATATGCAAGATGGGTAGCCCATGAGAGAGCATGTAAATGATTCAAAGCACGGCACATACACACACATCATGTGTGACAGTAATGCCTCCTGGAAGTGGTATAAGAGGAGATTACAAAGAGCCAGTGTAAAGCACTGGAATTGTGTTTGCTCGCAGTTCTTGTGCACTAAAGGATCAAGTATGCCCCATCGAAGAACACAGCATTTATATGGCCTGGTTTCCGACTTTGATCGAGGGAGAATTGTGGGATTACAGGAAGGCGGATTATCGTAACGAGACATTGGTGCTTGTGTTGGATGGAATGTTGCCACAGGGATGAGAATATGGTGTCAGTGGGTAGATGAGGAACAAACTCACCAACATGAGAATCTCAACAGCCCTGTCACACAAATGAACGAGAGGACAGACATCTCATGTGCATGGCTTTGAATGATCGTACAGCCACTTCAAACACCTTAGCTCAACAGTTAGGGTGTGTTACACATCAACCAGTGTCCTCACGTACAGTTCGACGTCATCTGCAGCATCGGGGCATCATTGTTAGGCGGCCATTGCTTCAGCTACCATTGACTCTACAATACAGGCGTATGTGACTGCAGTGGTGCCAAGAACGTCACGCATGGATGTACGAATGGCATCACATCGTCTTTTCAGATGAATTCCACTTCAGTATGCAGCACCATGATGGATGAATCCATATCTGGCAGTACTCGGCGACAGGCTCAGTGAGGCATGCATGATGCAGTTCCATACAGGTCCAGTCCCTGGTGTTATGGTATGGACTCCACTCACGCATGCACCTTGTATGCATTACCAGTACTTTGAATCGACAGCCTTACATCACTGAGGTGTTGGAGTTTGTGGTCTTACCTTATCTTCAGATGCCCAACCACATCGTCCAACAATTTCTGAATAGCCACTGTGTGACACTTCTGTCTTGGCCTGTGCGTTCACTGGATCTGTCCCCAATTATCTGGTCCGTGATCTCATGATAACCAGCACACCAGACACCAGCAGCTGCTACAACAGATGAACTTTGGCTATGTATTGAAACTGCATAGACTGACATTCCCCAAACACGCATCCAACATCTCATCCTCTCAATGCCAGACTGTGTAGCAGCAGTTATTGCCGCTCATGGTGGCTACACAAAATACTGATTTCTTTATATTCCACAAGTCTACTGAGTTGTATTTGTAATCGTTTGATCCTTGTAACATAAGCTATGTATTCTCTAAATATGGCTTTGATATCTCTTGTCTTTCCTGGTGTTGCACTTTTAATACCCAGCAGTGTAGATTGGATTTTCTGATTCATGAAATAGAGCATGTATCTCACAAATCCTTCATCTCACAAATGTCATAAAGAGGAAAATCCTTTAATGGTATTAGTGTCATGATCTAGCAGTTGTACTGATCTCTTTGTTCTTGGTGGTACTGTGACTGCATTGACATAAATCACTAGAGTGAAACCTTATGCAGATGTAATACGAAAGAATTTGAACTTGTAGGATAGTAATGCTCATTCTTGTTGTGTTTCTCTGGTTGACTAATTTAAGTTCCAATGGTTGTTGACATTTAAAATCTCTTTTACGTTGTAGTTGAAAAAAAAATTAGCCATCTTTGTGACATTTTATATTTTCATCATTATTTAAAATTTTATAACTTATTGAAAGCAACAATAAATAGAATTTATTATTAATAGGTAATATGCCGTGATAATGCAAAACCTTGTGAAGGAACATGCACTAGTTTGTGTCATTGTTTGCAATACCCTAGTGAACACCATTAGCTAAATCGTGATCTTGTTCTCCTGACCTCAGTTGCGTAGAGCATGCCTGGGGTATTCTAGAAACATGGCTCTCCAACCACATACCACACTCTTCAGAAACTTAGTTGTACTCTGATGGAGTAATGGTTATTACTAGAGTCACTGTATAAGGAGAGTCTGGTGAACTCATTAGTTACTTTCATTTGGCCAGTGGCACCACATTGTTACTGGACACCATGTTGCCTCTGCATGCCAAAATGCATTCACTTTTCTAAACTTTATAATTCTTCAGTCACTTAAAAAAGATTCACATTCACTGAGATGTATATTATTTATTACTTATTTTTAATGTGATAACTATGTGAATGAAGAAATAGAATGTACAGAGTTTCTGATAAATCACTCTTTATTTTTTAAGTATTATTAATCCTAAACTAAGAGAGATATTGCAAACATTCTTTTAATTGCAGAAAGTTACTATTCTGAATGACCATTTTTGATTTTAATGAAATTTGGTATGTTCTCAAAAAACGTATACACCAAATTTCAGATTTTTATGACAAACAGGTATTGGAAAATAGTGATTCAAAAAAAAAAAAGTGCCAAATTCCTTTAAATAACTGTTAATTAAAAATTAATATCTCTGGGTTGGGTTGGGTTGTTTTACCTCCAAGCGGCACTTTTTTGCACACCATGGGCTAAATGGCCAGGTCATATGGACCCCAAAGGCTCAGAGAAGGTTGGGGGAGAGGATCCACTGGAACAGTTGTTGGGAGACAGATGGTAGCCTCTCGTCAAGGCCATCCAGTGTGTTCTTTAACGGCACAGGTTATGGCTCTCCTGCACATGAGGCCACGACTTAATGTTTCATCCACCAGATGGTGGCCTTTCCAAGCCCATCGGTGTCCCCTACTGACCGTGGGCAGGGTGGGGAATTTTGCGGAGATAGATCTCAACGCTGACCCAGCTGGGACTCGAACCTGGGAACTACAGATTGCGAGCCTGGCGCACTACTGACTGAGCCACCCCCCCCCCCTCCCCGCCCCTAATATCTCTGGACCTAATTGGATTAGAACAATTAAGTTGATTTTATTTTTAAAGTTTCTTCTGATGAAAAGCTTCAATGTCATTGTCTAAAAGTTTTTCCTTGAATATCTCAAAATACATCCCCTTAAATTAAAAAAAAATATCCTGAAACATACAATAATCAAGAGCATCTCAGAAAAATTGTATCTTGGGACTGCCATGGGTTCCTGAGTTGTGAAACCTTGTCTAATTCAAAAATTTATAACTCAGGAACCCATGATGGACCCAAGTTAAAAATTTTAGAGGCTTTTGATTAATAAATGTTTTAGCACTTTTTTTAAAAGAAAATTAAGGGGACATGTTTTGAGATATTCAAAGTCAAATGTTTTGGACAATGACCCTGGGAATTTAATTTATTATTAAATGTATATATAATACCTTGTTTTAAAGAATATTTCAAAACCTTTTAAAATAGACCAATTTTGTTACTTTAGCATGAATAGAATGAGAATTATAAGTATTTAAAGAAAGCTTGGCAGTTCAGATTTTTAAGTTTTTTTGGCAATTTTTTTAAATGATTACAGCTTGAAAACTATTGAACGGAAAAAGAAATATGAAGGTACATACAGGTACATTTTGAAGAATGTTATGAATTTTGTTTCAATTTCATCAGTGGTCTCTGGTTATGATTTGTAATCTTGTCCCAACTCAGAGAAAAAGTCACATGCTGTTAAATCTGCAGGATTCAAGGAGCAGGCCATTCCTTTGGCCATCAACAACCTAGCCACCATCAATGAAGTAGTTACCAAGCCAGACACTAGTGGGTAATGTGATGGAGCTTCATTTTGCATGAAAAGTAGTTCTCCAGCATTCTCACACTCAGAAATGGTAGGTCACACAATCTTTTGGAGTATCAACAAGTTATATCAAACTCATTTTATATCAAACGGTTAACCTGCACTTGGACTGTAGTCTGTCAGTTGCCATACCTGGATTCCTTTCTCACCAATAATGACACCATATTGAATCATCAATAATCTCACTATAATGAATTTTTCACTAATAATGGCTGTGGGAATTAACAAATTCCTCAACATTGAAGACAGTTTCATTGGACCACAGAATGTCTTTACACAGATCAGGGTTATCCTTTCATGATAGCATAAGTTCACACATATCCATGCATTTATCACAATTTCAGGAAAAAGTTGTTGGATGTAATGAGGTTTCATGCATAAATGTTAGGTTCTTTTCTGAGTGCAGTATTATAAACTGTGTAATATAATAATCTACTCTCACTGGATGTGGTCCTGTTGATTTCTTAGGACTTCTTTTGAACATTACTCTTACGGTAGTCACACTGTCTTCTGAACTTGATGTTCACTTCCAATATTATGACTGCAATGTTAAAATGCTTCAAAGGGAAATGCCCCTCAAGGTGAGATTTATAGAACTAATAATATAATCCTGATATAATAAATGCATATTTAAAAGCAAATTTTAGATAGAAAAAAGTTGAAGAATAAATAATAATTAAAACGATAAATAAATGTTATTGACTTTTTTTTAAATCATTTATTGTAATTATTAATAAACATTTATTAACTCAAATAAGGCATGCAGGACAGCCTTACATTCATAGAGAATGTGCCACTGCCTTGACCAGCCATGCTCCAAGCAGATATTTTGCCATTTAAACTGTTTGTTTTTAAATTATTTTTATCGTTTATTGAAATTGCAAAAATAAAAAAATAGATATTTTATTTTCTAGGACATGTATAGCATGAATAACTATGAAAGTTTTTGTTTTGATTTGAATTTTAGTGCATAGTTGACTGTGGTACTTCACTATGTACTGTTATATCACCAAGGTTACAGAATAGATACTTGCATATTGGATATTGTCAAGAGATTGCCATTTTTTATATGTTCATTATTTAATTGATGAGATGGATATTTTCTATAATGTTCATCCAGAAAGTTCTTAATAGGTTTTTGGGTAAAAGACTGTAATTCTCCCATATAAGCTTCCCACCATCTTTGTACATAAACAACTGATTGCCATACTAGATGCAATTTCTCTTGTTCTTCTGTTTTTAATTTTCCAGCCATTACTCACTATTGTTCATCTGCAACAGAAATGCTAATGATTATCCTTAAAACCAGTTAAAGGAAGGTTGCAATGCATACTTTTTAGGAGCAATAATAATTAGGGAGTGATTTATCAGCATACTTTTTTTAATAGATTGATTTAGAAATACTAAGTTGCAAGGAAATTATTTCTGTAAATAAATGCAGTGATGGTCAGAATTAAGATATTACCCCATGTTGTGTGAGTGGAAAGTGAAATTTGGATCTCTGTAACTTTCTTAAATAAGCTTTTCATAAAAAAATATAATTGAAGATAAATTAGAAATCTTCATCAATTATATCTGAATATCAAGTTACAGCAGTGTCTCGCAAACTTTTTTACTCTGCGGCACACTGAATCTAATTTTTTTCCTGCGGCACACTGAATCTAATTTTTTTCCCGCGGCACACCTAAAAAACAATAAAAGCAAACTCTATATAATCGTCATTATATTTGCGCTTTGTTGAAGTCATCAGCCTGTTTTACTTGAAGATTTGCTCTCGTTCTTTAATTCATAACTCGGTGTTTGTTTTAAATATTTGTCCATTCTATGGCTTGAAATAACCAAAATTTGGAAAAAACTTGATAAATACTTACAAGATCCCAGTTGATAAAATCTGAAAGATTTTTATTATAGCACGTCGATAACACAAGTCAAGTCAAAATGAAATCTTTGGAATTTGAAATGAAAAAATTTGGAAAAGTGTCAATTTGAAAATCTCTTGCGGCACACTACTGTGCCGCGGCACACAGTTTGCGAGACACAGAGTTATAGTAATATTTTTTCACTATTTAAGGAAATATGAAAGTCTGAATATTTATTAACCCTTACAGTATCGGATATCTGAAACTAAACTCGCTGTGGTGGCCAGATTTATTTTAAAGAGTTTTCAGAAAATAAAATAAATGACTTTAGAACCTCATTCTGAAGTAACTAATGAATGGAAATATGTTATATACCAAAAGAAAGAACATTTAATTGTGCTTAATAAAATGGTTCAAATATTTAGAGGAAAAATTGTCTTGAGCCGGGTGGGATAGGAACCCAAAACCTCTTGATAACATGTCAGGTGCTCTGGACCACTGAGATACTGGCCACTGATCAAGATTTCCTCTAATTGATGATATGAACTTTCCTCAACCTACCTTACTTAATATGTGGATAGTGTTCTGGCAATATCGTCCCAAGCGGCTTATTAATGCCTTTCAGATGGAATGCATGTATTACGAGTATGCAAATCTACAAATAATTAATGAACTGAACTGATTTTGGGTACTCCAATAAATAACCACTCTATTAAGTTGCTTCAAATATTTAGAAGAAAAATTGTCTTGAGCTGGGTGGGATATGAACCCACGACCTCCTGATAACATGTCAGGTGCTCTTTTTGTATCAGATGTTATAAGGAGGTCGTGGGTTCTTATCCCACCCGGCTCAAGACAATTTTTCCTCTAAATATTTGAAGCAACTTAATAGAGTGGTTATTTATTGGAGTACCCAAAATGACTTGAGTTCATTAATTATTTGTTAATAAAATGGGAAAAATTCGAAGAAAAAAAATGGTTGGTTAGATATTTTTAAAACATTACAAAATTTCACTGTATTTTTCCCACTTTAATAAATTTCAAATATATATATATATTTCTATATTATTTTATTATTCTAATATAAACAGTTCATAATATTTTGATTATTGCTTAAATCTTTCACAGAGCATTTAAAGTTTAATTGATGCACTGAATTTGAGAATGAGTCTTTTTTTTATTTTGGAGCTGCATATCTGCTATGGAAAAGTTTAATTCTAAAATTCCGGCAGAAATTTTAGTTAAAAATTGCAATCTTCTGACCTTAATTTGTTTATATGCTTTAAATGTAATTAAAAATATTGATAAATAAAGTCCTACCATTTAAAAATTGCACTCTGAGTAATCCTAATGCTTGTTCTGATTGCTGCCATTATAGATCGCTAGCAGTTCACTTTCGATCATTTCTAATTAATTATTGTTTATAATCGCAGTATCCATTTGAGAAGCAATAAAATAATTTTAGAAGCATTAAAGTAAATACTGGAAGAGTATATGAGTTTCCCCAAGGTTAAAAAGGAACATCATTCAGATTTGAACTTCAGCATAGTCAAATTATATATTAAAACCCTCCAAATCGTTGTGTCCCACACTTTGTAAGATTAGAATGAAAAAATATTTTTGCTGCTAAAAAATGTACTTG
This sequence comes from Ryuthela nishihirai, assembly GCA_038380435.1. NCBI lineage: Eukaryota > Metazoa > Arthropoda > Arachnida > Araneae > Heptathelidae > Ryuthela > Ryuthela nishihirai. Next base: position 38,220,611 of record JAWZYU010000002.1, on the reverse strand, counting down.
TTATATATTAAATGAAAGGTTGTTGGTCACCTAGAATATCTGAAAATAGGTATCTGAAATGCTTTTAGAGATAGAATATTATATTACTTATATATATCCTTGTGACTTCCACTCACAGTTACACCATAAGAAAAAAAATTCAGTTTTCGTTCATATTAATTGATAAATTTGGGAATATTATAGACAGGAAAATAAAAACCTTAGAGAAATCTCTTTGGTGGCTTTTCCAACCCCAGTGGTGCCCCCATATTGAGAGCAAAATAGAAATTAGTGGAGAAAATTTTCAATGCAGACACAGTTGGGACTTGAACATGGGAACTGTAGATTACAAGACTGGTTTGCTATCAACTGAGCCAATCCTACCCCAAATATTTATTAGTTTCCCTATATTGAAATTACTCACAGCCAAAGTTAAGCCAGAGAACAGATCATACCCAGTAGTTAGATGGTAAAAGCACTTTTTCAGGAGCTCGTGTTCAAGTGTCATTTGGGCTAATGAATTTTTGTACTTTACTAAAAATTGTAACTCAATGTATGTCAGTTGGTTATATATTTTGTATCTAAAAAATACTCTCTACATTTGAAATGATGTTTAAATTGTAATTAATTTTAATACAGGAGGAAAGAAATAATTGATAAACAGAAATACCGTTGTGCAGGATGTGGGATGAAGATTGAACGAAGTAAGTCAGTATTGAATGCTTTCTTTTCTAAAATTAGTGATGAATTCAGCAGTGACAATAGCAGAATTTAATTACTTAAAGTAAATGGCAACTTGTACAATATTGAAAAACTTTCCAAGCTATTTTAATGGGAAAAAATGCATTCTTAAAGAATTTGGATTCTAAGTATCTATTGAACTACCTGTCCCTCATAGGCTAAACAAGCAGCTCCTGAAATTCAATGGAGGAGATACAAAAATGATATCTGAGCATGAGAGGATTTGACAGGGCTCAGAGATTGGTCCCTAACATCTAGATTAGTGGTAGTTAAGACCATATATAGATTTATCTCATAGCTAAATTAAAACATTAAATCATAATTCCCTAATAAAATTGTAATACTTTTATTTTTTAATTTAATTTTGTTAATATTCGTATCTAATAAAAAAAATTTATTCCAATAAAAAAATTTGTGCTAGTTATTTCAGAAATATCCCAAAAAGATCCTGTTTTAACATATTGCATGTCAAAAGAAAATTGTTTTCATTATTCTACGGACTGAACAATGTTACCTCTCTTATGGTAAAAGGTTGTCTTTTTTTAAATCAAACTTCAGAGTAGGTTTTGTTATCAAATATGAAAATATATACACTATATTGCCAAGAGCATTTATACACATCCCATGTTGCATGAATGGAAAGTCTCATTCAGTATTCCATCACTTTTAAAATAAGCTTTTTACAGAATAGTGTCATTGTAAATGAGTTGAAACTTCCACCCATCACTTCCTAAATATTGTTTCCTGATTATTGTTTTTCAACACTATTTATTTAATCCACAGTGGGATTTCAGAAACTGAATTGCCAAATTAATTTGAAGTAGTTTTAAAAAAATAAAAAGTCTTATTCTGAAATTCTTATGAATAGTAATATAGCATGATTTATATTAAAAGAAGGAGCAGTGGATTGTGAGTATAAAATTACGAAAAAAATAATAAGTTAAAAAAATTTATTTTTTTTTCCAAAAAATAAAAGGCAAAATTTAATAGTATAATTTCCCAATATTATATATAACTTCAGTAAAATACTGAAAAATATGATTTTTGCTCTTCTAAAGTATTTCATTAGTCTAATGCAAAAGGTTCATAATACACTGTTCTTCAAGAAAATCAGAACACCAAGAAGGAATAGAGTAAGGGCCATGACTTGCATGGGCATGTTAGTACCATGTTAAATATATTTCACGATAATAGCTGTACATTATTCGTGTCTAAAATTACTAAGTCTCAAAAGTTAGGAGTGCAATTGCTTTACAAATAACAAACGAGCTAGATGTTGCTGTAATTGCTATAACACAATTTAGCTATGTGAATTATCAATCAGTCTAATTATTACCTTATCATTTATCTAAAGTATATTAGGCTAATTAACAATAAATATATTTACCAAGACATATTATGCTGGTACATCTACTTGCTGTGGCATGGCTGTTGGTACAGAAGAGGAAATTGATATTCACACTTCACATGCAGTCAGCAGATAATCGGAACATTACTACAATAGGTGTTCGTATAATGTCCTTTGATGTTAATATCTACGGCTGAAATAGTTACAGCAAGAAACCAGTTCATATAGTTATGCATAGATAGATGTCAGTTCAATATGTTAACAGGTTGTTATCTTTGCGCTTAGTACACTGAGATGATATACTTCCTTGAGGTTGATAACACAAATCGCCATTGTATTTCCAATGATTCCAACAGTTGGTTATCCCATCATATTCCGTGGAAGCTAAAACACTTCAATTTAAATGGTAATTGCAGTTAGCAGATATTAAATATATAACAGTCCTGTGTCATATTTTATGCATAGTCATTGGCATATATTCAAACTTGGAGAGCAGTTGCACTATCCGAAATCCTTGAGACACTTGCGTACTTTTAAAACATAGAACAGTTAAAAGATTAACCAAGATATAAAGAAACTAGTTTAAAAAGTTCCTTCATATCAATGCTCAAGATGGTAGGAGCGCTATTGGCATCAGTATCTAGGTCCAATGTGAGCAATGCATTTCGCCCTTACTCCAATCTACGGCATCATCAGGCTGATGATATCATCGTCTGAGCCAATTCGAACCCACATCTCTCCAGAAACAACTGGAAGAATACTCTGGCATGTTTCTGGAGAGATGCGGGTTCAAATCCCATTTGTCAGCGAAAATTTTTTTCGCAAAATATTTATTGATTTATCAACACTAAAAGAGCAGCAGGTAATGCTGTGATTATCATCTATATTTTAATTAGTTTGCTCTAAGTGATATAAGAATTTATTGTTATAATTAATCAAATCACCTTTAATTTGTTTCTAAATAAATTATAATTGTTCTGGTTTTATTTCTTTTTTTTACAGATTACATTGATAGGTTTCGTTATTGTGATTACCTTGGAAAATTGTTTTGTCAGTGTTGCCATAACAACAGCTTAGCTTATATACCAGGACGCATACTAAGGAAATGGGATTTTAAGAAATATTATGTGTCAAAGTTTTCCTGTGATTTACTGGATCAAATGTTTGGAGATCCTCTTTTTAATATTATGGACATCAATAATTATTTATATCGAAAAGTAAGACAATTGGATATGAGCCGGGAATATAGGATACAATTGTTTTACTTGAAAGATTTTATTAGAACATGCCGTAAAGCAGAAAGGTAAGTAAAAAATAATTTGTTGCAATAGAGTAAATTAAAATACTTGTAATATTCCAATCACATTTAGTCACTTACATTTTTTAATCACCTCACTTTTTAATTTTAAAACCTGAATCTCAGTGATCATAAAACCAGTTGCTGCTAATTCTAGCTTTTTTTGTACTTTTACAACAAGTAGCTTTAAATCGGTAACAAGTGTTAATTTATGTCTTAAAAGATTATAGGGATTTTATTATTCTGTGTTACACATAAGAATATATTTAAGAAATTATTAGAATTCTGTGTTACACATAAGAATATATTCCTATACATAAACCCCTCGGTGCTAGCTCCTTTACATAGTGAGTGCCCCATCTTTTCTCATTTTCTGAGGACATGGATGCGGACTGCCATGATACTGGCGGAGTCCCCTTTTCCTGTCTTGCCATTGGGGAGCCTGTCCATCATAAGACTGGGCAGTAGATTCTGGGGCCATTGCTATATACTGCTTTGGCCTCTGCTTCAGGTAGACGGGAAGTCCTGGGGTGAACCCCCTCAGGATCAATCGGCTGGTGGGCTGGTCCTGGTAGGGTCAACTATGTAGAGCTGCGAGTAACCTTGCCCACGTCCGGGTACAGGTTTGCGAGTTTCCTCACATGCTAACTAATTTTATAGTTTTGCTTCTTTTGTGAGAATGGTTTCTCTCATACCATTTTTTTTTTTTTGCTTTCTTTTATTTTGTGGGAACTCAGTTGAGTTTCTCATAGTTTCTCTTTTCATTTTGCTTTTATTTATTTGTGAGGGCTTGGCTCACTGTTTGTGTGTGTATAGTGCCTGCACAGCCCTGGCATCCAACTGGGCATACCCTTGTTGGGCTCTGTGGAGTGTGTGTGTGTGTGTGGGGGGGGGGGGGGGGCAGTGGGCACTGAACCACACAAAAACAAATAATAGAGTTGGTGATACAACTGATACGATCAATGTCAACAAGAGGGCTCGACATGAGTCCCCATCTTCTTCATTGTCTTTGTCCCCAAGATTCCTGATCATCCACTCCATGGGTGATCAGATATTAGGGATATGCCCCCATTTTTTGTTAATATAGGCTTGGTAGGTCTTGCAGATGCACCAAAATCCGTCAAGCATTTACGATCTGGTGACTTGCAGGTTGAGACCGCTTGTTCCAAACAGAACTGCTCCTGAAAGTCACAGAGATTGGTGGAGTGGTTGTCGCAGTCACTCCCCACAAAACTTTGAATTCCTCTCGGCGTGTGATCACTGAGTAGGGTCTTCTTAAAGTCACCAAGGAGGAAATCTTCTCAGAGCTCACTCTCCAAGGAGTAACAGTGGTTCACCAGGTTTTGACATGTTGTGATGGTAAATTGGTACCTACCCAGCTACTGATTATAACCTTTAACATGCCACACCTGCCTTCTTCCATCAAGGCAGGTTATTTGCATTGCAAGGTATGGCCATATACAGGGTGAATCTGAAAAAGTGGGCAAAACTTTACAGGGTGGTAGAACGCAGCTATACGAGCAATATTCGTCATAGAATGTATGATGGAACGCAAGCGGTGAGAAGTTAAAAGGTAGTTTTCCACTGTCACATTTAAAGAATGAACACAAGAAGGAGAGGAGATACTTCAGAAAACATTTTATTAACAGGAATGTAATTGAGGTACATGCTCAAAGAAATTGCTCAAAAGAGCTGCCGCCAGCTGTAATGCAGGCTTCACAGCTGTGGGATAGGGACCGATGCACATTTGCGAAGACACCAGGCATTTCCCGAATATCGCCGGCAACAACGGCGATCCTGGTGACTAGATCCATATCGGTTTCAATGGGGCACTCGTAGATTAGGCTTTTCATATGGCCCCACAGGAAAAAGTCCAAACATGAGAGATCCGGCGATCTTGGTGGCCAAGCTATGGGACCACCTCGACCAATCCATCGCCCTGGGAACGTTGCATGTAAAGTGTTCCGCACATCTAAGCTGAAGTGTGCAGGCGCACCGTCGTGCTGGAACCACATTCTCGACCTGCTGGGGGTTGGAATCGGATGCAGCAGCTCCGGCAATACCTCTCGTAGGAATGTGTTATACGATTTGCTGTCCAGACGGTGTGGCAGGAGGTATGGGCCAACCAAATGGTCATGGAGGATCCCTGCCCAAACATTTATGGAGAACTGCTGCTGGAATGAATGAGGACGTGTGGCATACAGGTTCGTAGATTCCCACATGTGTGAATTGTGGGTATTCAAAACGCCCTCATGGGTGAAAGTGTACTCGTCCGTAAACAGAACACGTGCACCAAAATCCGGCTGCGCTACATTCTGCTGGAGGTACCAACATGCGAAATCGACACGTGGGTGATAGTCCGCCGGTGACAACGCTTGTACCTTCTGCGTACGATAGGGGTGCATTCCTTCCTCCTGTAGCACATGGCAAACCGACATTTGGGACACGTGTACTGCACGGGAAACCGCTCGCGTGCTACATCCCGGTCGCTCTTCCACCCTACGCAGAATGTCCTCTGCAAGTTGCGGCGTCCTGACACTCCTTTCACGCCCTGCGTCTTGCTTGGCTGCGGCGAAGGATCCTTTTTCACACTGCCGCCAATGCAAACGCTCAAAGGTTTTCCGATCTGGAGTGCATCTCATCGGAAACCGGTCGCGGTAACGTCTCTGTGCCTCACTTGCATTCCCGTCCGCCGCACCGTACACAAAGTGCATATCCGCCATTTCGTGGTTAGTATAACCAGCCATCCTCTCGGCAATCCATGGAAGAAATGCCGTTGGGTGCGAGGACCGACCCTTTTATACCATTTCCAACGCCACCTAGCAGCTCGCCGTTTGCATTCCGCCCATACTTTCTATGACGAATATTGCTCGTATAGCTGCGTTCTACCACCCCGTAAAGTTTTGCCCACTTTTTCAGATTCACCTTGTATACCTAATCCTCTGCACTGCTTTCAGTACCAGATGTCATGCCCGCACAGCTTGCCGGGGCAAATCCACCTGGCAGCAAGGATCTTCATGATCCTGACTGCAAAGCAGAAAAGGCTGTGTGAACTGTAGTGGCAACCATCCAGCATATTCCCATGACTGTCCCAAAAGGAAGAAGAAAAAGGAAGTGCAACGCTTAAACTCCGTCAACAATATCTCATATGCTGAGGCAAGAAAACTCGTTGCACTGCCCACCTCACCTGGCTAGATTTCTTATGCCAGTGCAGTCATTAGAAAGCCCATTGTTCCAATGACTTTGGTGGCGGTGCAGACTGATATCAGTGTACCACCTACTGAATCTTTCTCGCCTGTGGCTAAACATCCTTACACAGGTGAAACTGACATTGGTGTCGACTTCGACATCAACACCAATTTCCATTCCTGCAACTCAGCCTTCCACCTCCACTGGAAGGCCTACTCCTTCCCGTCCTCAGACAGCTAAACCTACCAAACCAAAGGGGCCCCCACCTGGGCCTAAAAAGAAAACATTCACTCCTCCACAAACAATGGTCACTGATCCATGATTGCAAGGACATAGATATGGGACCTCCCCCCCCCCCCCCCCACATTCACTAAACCATTCTCTGGTAGTTAAGTTGAATAGGAATTCATCATCTGCCCACTCTTTTAAGTCCAGAGATGGCCACACACCTACAGTGGAATTGTGGATTTCAGAGGAATATTGATGACATTCAGGCACACCAGTCCATCTGTGTGTGCCTGCAGGAGATATATCTGCAGCCAGTCATAGATCCTACAATCCGGCACTTTTCACTAGTTCGCCGGGACCGGGATGCAGATGGTCCAGCTTGTGGAGATGTTGCCATCCTCTTGAGTAGCCATTCTCCATTCCACCTGACTTTATTCATTATATACCAAACTTTATTTCCCCTCACCACCAACTTAGATGCAGTAGCCATTCGCCTCTTCTTGGGGTTCTCCCTGACTGTCTGCTCAGTATATCTTCCACCTGGAATATCTTCCACCCTCGTTTCACAGCTGCTGTCCCCTTTCCTCATCATGAGGGACTTTAGTGGACACAGTCCACTTTGGGGCAGTGTTGACACCAATTGGAGGGGTGGGGTCTTGGAGCAATGGCTCCTGGATCCTTCCCTCTCCCTGATGAACACTGGTGTCAGTATGTACTTTCACTCCCCAACATTCACTTTCACTGCCATTGACCTTGGTCTGTAAATGGTAGCATAGTAAGTCACTGGAAGGAGAGCTATGCACCAATCCCCTGTGATGATGAATAGAACCGGCCAGGCCTAGCACCTAATGTCCGACCCCGCCTTCTCGTGGTGCAGACCGTTAGTACCTTTCAAAAGAGATACTCTCTTGTAGAAGTGAATGGAAGGGGAGGGCTGCCAGATTAATGTGACCTACTGATCTGGACAACTATGGCTACTTTTCTTTTTTTTTTTCTACCCTGCTGAGGAGTGGTCAACCACACAAGGTCCTGGTGCTGACCATATAAACCTACTGGACAGATAATGGCTCTGAGCTTCATTATGGATCCTGATTTTGCTGCACTGGTGGGCTTCTGTGGAGGGAAAATCTTCCGCTGTGTTTTCTGTTTGTTTGTGGGTTGACAGCCCCAAGTGAATAGATTCACAGGATATGTTTATCAGCTGGTGGATAATCCTGAGCAGAAGTCATCGCAGGCACCTGAACTCTTTGCTTCTATTGGCATCATCAAATTCTACATTGGAGGAAGTCTTCCAGTGTAGATGGCTTCAGCCTTTAGTGGTGGGGGAACGGGTCTTTGCCCCATGTCTGCGATTAGGGGGCTGTTTGATATTGTCGGCATTCCCTCTCTCAATAAACATAGTTTCTTTAAACATCCTACTAACCATTTTCTCTCCATAGGTAGTTGGAATGTGAGGACTCTGCACAGAGCTTTTTCTCTTGATGTCCTCACACAAGAATTCCACCATTATAATTTAGATATACTCGGCTTGCAAGAGACCAGATGGACTGATAAAGGTCAGATTCTTAAAAATAATCTTAAATTTCTCTTTTCAGGGAGGGACGACAATAAGCATCACCAAGGCGTGGGTCTGCTTCTCAGCAGACACACTAGTGATTCTAGGATATGAGTGCATTAATGAAAGGTTTCTTACAGCAAAATTTCAGACAAGCATTAAAGACTTGAATGTTATCTGCTGTTATGCCCCCACTGAGGATGCCGATGAGGATGAGAAGAATAGGTTTTATGAACAACTTCAGGATATTTTGAATTCTGTCAAGAAAGGAGATATTACCCTTGTTCTTGGTGACTTCAATGCCAAAGTTGGTACTGACTCTGACCTTTGGGGAGGAGTGATTGGCCCTTTTGGTATTGGTAGCTGCAATGACAATGGGCAACGTCTCCTACAGGTAAGTAAACTCAATGGTTTCAGAATAACTAACACATATTACAAACACTGCGACATACATAAGTACACATGGGTTTCACCTGATGGGCTGCATAGGAATATGATTGATTATATATTAATTAACAGCAAATGGGCTAGTTCTGTTAGAAATACCAGGGCATATAGGGGAGCTGAAATTTGATCTGACCATTACCTAGTTAAAAGTGTCTTGCAACTTAAAGTTAAAAAGTGTTGTGCTAGGGTTAAAAAATTTGCTTTTAATACTGAAGCTCTGAAAGACCCAGTTATAGCCAAAGCTTACCATGATAGGTTACTTAGTCATTATGACAGTCATGGTATGCTTACTACTGAAGTTGAGGAAGAATGGGATCATTTTAAACAGGCTTTTTTGGACGCTAACAGTACTCTTTTAGGAAAAAAGGAGCAGAAGAGACAGAATTATCTGAGTGATAAGGCACTTGAGCTTATTTCGGAAAGAAAGAACTGCAGGAATGTCCTTAATCAATACCCTACTAGTCCCAATAGAAAGCATTACAAAGAACTTAATAAACGTGTAAAAGATCAGTTAGCTGCAGATAAGAATCTTTGGCTTGATGGTTTGGCTGACAAAGCCGAGGAAGCAGTTAGACAGCACAACAGCAGAGAGCTGTACCAGATAGTTAATGTTTTGTGTGGTAGAAAACGGACAGGTATACAGGGATTGAAGGATAAACAAGGTAAGGCTATAGAAGGTAAGGATTCTGTCATGGCTAGGTGGGCTGAGCATTTCAGTGATGTTCTAAACAATGTAGTTAGTTCTATTCCCATTGTTTGCAATGATGATAGATGCATTGGTGGCTTTAATGTTGGCCCTATAACGCAATCTGAAGTTATTTTGGCTGTTTCTAAACTTAAACTTCATAAATCCCCAGGGGTAGATGAAATTACTACAGAAATGCTTAGAGCTGGAAATGTTTCGGTTACCACTTGGATGACTGAAATTCTGAATATCTTTTATGATAAAGGCATGGTTCCTAAGGATTTTACCAGAGCTATTGTTATCCCTATTTTCAAAAAAGGTGATCGCAGTTCTTGTGATAACTATAGGGGTATTAGCCTACTCTCTGTTCCAGGTAAAGTTCTTTCCATGATTGTGCTTAATAGAATTAAGAATCTGGTTGACAGTCAATTGCGTGATGAGCAATGTGGATTCAGAAGTGGTAGGGGATGTGTGGATCAGATATTTTCACTTAGGCCGATTCTTGAGAAATGTTTAGAGTTTCAGAAACCTTTGGTTGCTAGCTTTGTTGATTTCAAAAAGGCTTTCGACTCTGTTGATCGTCATAATTTGTGGTTGATTGTGAGATCATATGGTATACCAGACAAGTTAGTTAACGTAATGAAAGCTCTCTATAATAACACTGAGTCGTGTGTGAGAGTTGGTAAGGCTTGTAGCAATTGGTTTAGCATTACTTCTGGTGTTCGACAAGGGTGCATTTTGTCTCCTTTTCTCTTTAGTTTGATTATTGATTATGTTTTGCGAAATTCACTTCAAGGGAAAGATTTTGGCCTTAAATGGGCTGGAGATACGAAAATTTCTGATTTAGATTATGCTGATGATTTAGCCCTTTTGGCAAATGATGTTGATGAGATGAACTCTTTCATTCGAGCTGTTGATGAGACTGGTAGTAGAGTAGGTTTGGTTATAAACAGAGAGAAAACTAAAGTGATGAAAATTGGTCAGGCAGGCTGTGATTCAGTTAATCTGAATGGTTGCAGTCTTGAGCAGGTGTCACAGTTTAATTATCTTGGGAGCTATGTAACAGATAATGGTGATGTGCTGCATGAGATTAACAGATGAATAGGGATTGCTGCCGGGACTTTTAAGAATCTATGGAGAGTGTGGAGAAATAGGCGTATACACCTAAAGACTAAAATTAGACTATATAATAGTTTGGTTCTTTCTAGGGTTAGTTATGGTAGTGAAACTTGGACACTTTGTAAACAAGATAACAGGAAACTTGATGCTTTTGATTCCAGATGCTTACGCAATATCTTGGGCATTAGGTGGTTCAACTTTGTAACTAATGATGAGGTTAGGCAAAGGAGTTTGCAACCTCCTTTAAGCAGCATATTGTGCTGAGAGAGACTCCATTGGTTTGGCCATGTTGCCCGTATGAATAATTATAGATTGGCGAATAGGGTTATGAACAGTGTGCCTAAAGGCCTCAGAAAGAAGGGGAGACCTAGGATGCGATGGGCAGACAATGTCAAACAGGACCTTGTTAGAATTGGTGTGCAGTGGCCAGATGCAGTAGATGTAGCTCAGGATAGACTTGCTTGGAGAACTAAATTTCACAGTCTGGTTGGACCTCCGTAGCCCATGGCTGCTTGAGGATGATGATGATGATGTCCCCCTTCCTCATCATGGGGGACTTTAGTGGACACAGTCCACTTTGGGGCAGTGTTGACACCAATGGGAGGGGTGGGGTCTTGGAGCAATGGCTCCTGGATCCTTCCCTCTCCCTGATGAACACTGGTGTCAGTATGTACTTTCACTCCCCAACATGGACTTTCACTGCCATTGACCTTACCATCTGCTCCTCCTCGATCCTTCCACTCTTTACATGGAAGGTCAAGGACAACACAGAAGCGATCACATCCCCATGATATGTACCATCTCCTATGGGGAGGGGGCCTTTTGACTCTTCACGTGTATCATGGTGGAGGCTTGATTGGGCTGACTGGAGTGACTTCAAACTTCTCTCTGAGTTTCATCACCACTCTGTCAGTCAGGGGCCAATCAGTGTAGTAGTAGCAGAGATAACGGACTGTATCATAGATGCAGCTGTATCCACAATTCCTCAAACTTTGACACAGTTTCCTTGTTTTCCGAAATCGTGGTGGAATCCAGATTGCACATCAGCTCATGAAGCTCAGAACTAGGCTTGGGGGATGTTTTGGAGATATCCAACATCCCCCAACCTTGAAGCATTCAAACATGCCAGGGCAAAAGCCCATTTCATCTGATATCAGATCCAGAAGGAATATTAGATCAAATATACGTCTTCTATCACTCGCACGACCAGTTTTAAAGTCGTGTGGGATAAGATCCTGAAGATGGGTGGGAAGTACACATCCCACTCATTCTCGATCCTGGAGCACAATGGACTGGCAATTGCTGATCCACAAGCAATTGCCGACACTCTGGGGGAGTTGTCTAGCCCAGAAGAGCAAGGCTGCTCTCCGCTGTCCTTCCACTCGAATGGCCTGGAGCCTTACAACAGGCCATTCACAGCGTAGGAGTTTTGCCTTGCTATGCATACACCTTGAGCATCTGCTGTCAGGCCAGACAATGTCCATTATGCCATGCTCCAACATCTTTCCCCAGTGAGTAAGGATCGAGAGAAGTTTGGAAAGAATAATATTCTATGGATACAGAATCTCGGGCTATCAATTGGAAAAAGGTAAAAAGAAGTTAGGAAACTGCATTCTTAGCACCCAGTGCCAGCCAGCTCTCCTTATTAGCAGAACCTACAGAACAGTCCCCACAGAAGCAGCCCTTGTCCTCGGGGGACTGATCCCTGCCAACTTAAAAGCACAGGAAGAATTTAGCCTATTCATAATTACATCACTTAAGGAAAACATCAATTTCTATAATGAGCAATTCATGGCAGAGAATGTGTAATAACAGGAAAACCAATGGCTAACTCACCCAGTGCATAAAGCAATAATTGTATGACAAAAAATTACCTACAGGACGAGGAATAGAAATCTATACAGATGGATCGAAAGAAGAAAAAAAAAGTCTGTTTTTGTCGTTGACTGTAATGGAGTAGCAATCCATTCAGACAACACTGCCAATTACCAAGCAGAGGCTAATATCTCAGAAGAATAGGAAAAACAGATAACCCACTATGCAGATGTGGCAGTCAAGACCATAGTAAGCATTATCTGCTCGAATGTAACATACTGAAATTAAAAGATCAACTAAAAAACATCGAGCCAGCAAATCCAGATAACTCCAGAATTACAGACCAAGAAAATCTCAACATAATATCGAATGCATTGAAGACCCTCATTATAAATGACAACTTTTACTCTACAGAACTTGCAGACTAATATATCTCAGCACGAAATAAATCCAGTTCTATTGTGTGACAGACAGGCACTCAGGATATTCTAGGTAGCAGGGCAGCTCATGGCATTCAAGTAAGTAGCCTCAAGCATGGTCAGGACACCACAGCAGTGTCCCTGGCTCAACAAACAGAATGAAGGATGGCTTATAAACCAAAAACGAAAAAAAAAAGTAAAAATAATGAAATCTATATATATATAAATATTTTATTGTGCTTTCTTAATTACTAACAAAATAGCAATTAAATATGTGTTATCCTACTAATTCTTTTAATGCTTAAGTGTATAAATGGGGAAAAAAAAAGAAAAAAAAAATATCTGAAGGCTAAAATTACAAAAACGGTGTATGTTACTTAATCTTTACTAACAAGTTACTAACTCATCATATTGTATATTCCTTAATGTTAAAATTTTCAAAAAAAAAATTAAAAACAGTGTATGTTTTGTAGTGGTATATTTGTTAAATAGCTAAATGTTTGTAACTGTTCAATTTCTTTTCTTTCCCTTTCCTCTCTTTTGCCTTGACCATTTCCTTTACCCAAAGTACAACGTTTACGCTCCTAGCAGGCTTGCATTCTCTTTCCCCTCCCCCACACCTACCTTGACATTGACACCCACGTCACCCACTCTACTTAATACCCTTTCCCAAAAGCCCTAACAGGAAGCGCTCTCAGTACACGTGCACTGAACGGTGACATCTGTCAGCACCAGTAAAGTTAAACCTTAGATTTTTTCACTCTTATTTAATATGTTGAAAGTAAATATTCATTTCCAACAGAAACCACTCTCTAATGATATTAATACTCTCTTGCCTTCTTGTTTCTGTCCTCACTTTATATTAATTCCCAAACTCTATTTCCCTTTTTCCATTTTTTTCCTCTCTCTGTTTTTTTTTTCCTTTTTTCCTTCCTTCTTCTTCTTCCCCTCTTTTCTCTCTTTTTCTCCCCCCCCCCCCCCCCCCCCCCCCCGGTAACAGAATCTCTATTCACATAAATTCACAAAATCATTCAGTAAATATGTTTATCCTCTAAAGACTTTTCTGCTGGCCTTAACTGAATTTCTTTCCCTTTACATTAAGTTTCAGAACTTGGCTTCTCACTTTTCCCTCCCATTTGTTGCCACTGCCCCCACAATTCACATTTCATTCAGGTCTTTATCTATCTGCCGCCATTTAAGGTGCTTTCACCCAAAAATTCAAACCTAAAAAATAAATCTTTAAGATTGAAAATGTGAATAATTTTTTTTCCTTCATTTTTTTTATTTGTAAAAATATTAACAAAGCTAATAATGTCGATATGGTTCTGTACATTTTAAATATGGTCCTTAGTGTCAATATGTACATAAAATCATAAAAATATCTAAATAAATAGAATCAAACCTATTTTTAAAATTACAATAACAGTATATGTTCCATATTGTCTACTTGTAACTTTATTTTTTAGATTATCCAATGTGTCTCCATGTTTCATTTCTTCACAAAGTGAAGTATTTTTACAAGACAGCCACTCTCTATGCTTAAGCTCTAGCAGACTCGCATTCCACTCCTCTCCCCCCCGCCCCAACTTCTCACCTACCCTTGGCATGCAGTCTCCACAGTCAAGGTCAGACGATGCCTGTCGGGGTTGCCTTGACCTGTGCCATCCTCCACATGACTTTTCGACCCAAGACCACCCATGGAATCTCCTGCTTGCCGGACTCGCACTGGTGACTGGCGGCCGTCTCCCATCTCAATTTGGTGTAGTTCAGTGTTCAGAGCCACACCTATCCATGTACAGATGAATATTGCGAGTACTGTCCAGTGGGTCCCTTCTCCCAACCATCCCTGCACCCATGAGAGCTTGGAACATTGACATTAGTCCCAACAGTTTGATCTCATGGTAGTGATACTTTTTTTTTATAATATAATAAGAAACAAAGCTCGAAACTTCCTCTTTAAAAATGATCGACTCTGGGCGCAATTCAATTACAGGGTTATAGTATATATTCCAAATTTATTACTACCAAATCCTTGGCACGGCTCAAAATTCTAAAAATCAACTTAAAATGCTTTTGCATTGATCAGCACATGAGAGTGACGTGGTGCCTTCCATTAGATGTAGTACTATCCTGTAAAGTGGAGTATCGGATGGCATCACTCAACCATATTTCAACCATATTTCCCCCTCCACTTTTACTATACTCCCTTTCCCTTCAAAATGGCACTTAATTATATCATTAAAAATAATAAATAATACTTAAAACTTAAACATAGTCTCATGACTGGCAATTAACCACTTCAATGAAATTATTAACCACTTAAAACATTAACAAATTCAAACAATGCCTTTCCTATTTTATTTCTCTCTATTACCATCCCCCCACTTTTTATTTCCCCTCCCTTTACTTATTATCTTATCATTTTGTTCTGTCTCATTTCTGTTTTCTTCATCTTCCCCCCCCCCATTTCCCCTTTTTTTCTCTTATTCTGAATTTTTTTTTTTTTTGTAGTTGTTGTTTTTGTTGTTACAGGGTAGGAGGAGGCTAAGTTGGTAGCGTGCCAGGCTCGTAATCTGCAATTCTCAGGTTCAGATTCCAACTGGGCAAGTGCAGAGATTTTTCTCTGCTAAACTCCCCATCCTGCCCACAGTGAATAGGGGTCACTGTTGGGCTTGAAAAGGCTGCCACCCATCGAAATGAGTCATTAAGCCATGGTCCCATGTCTGGAAGAGCCATAGCCTATGCACATTAATATAACACGCTGAATGGCCTCGACAGGAGGCTCACACCCTTTTTTCCAACAGCCACCACAAGAGCTTCGAACTTGATCATCTGTCCCAAATATCTGATATTTAAGTAGCAAATATCATGATTTTAAAAAAAGAGCTCGAATTTACCCCTTAAAAAAAGCGAAAGACTTTTGGCACAAATTATGTACAGAGTTGCAATATATATTTAGACTATAATGCTACCTAACAATATTGACAACAAATCCAGCATGGTTCAAAATTCGAAAGATCCAATATTCCAGATATGAATAAACTGATAGATTTAGAAAACAATAGGGTAATCAGATCATTTCGATAGGTACTTAATTCGCTGCTTCACAGCCTCAATGTCAGTTTTCTGTTAGGCCTCAACCAGCACACAAAGGTGGCTTTTGGTGCCATCCATAAGACATAGTACTGTCTTGTATAGTGGAATGTCAGATGGCATCATTCAGTCGTTCTCAAGCTCCATCTTTTCAATCGCATTTTTCTCGAGGAGCAATTTCCAGACTCCTGGCGGGAGGCCATCATCTTGGCCTTCCCGAAGCCAGGAAAGGATTCCAAGATTGCTTGTAATTCTTATCCCATTGCATTGAAGAATTGCATGTGCAAGATGTTGAAAAGAATGGTAAATGCCAGATTTATCTGGTATTTAGAACATCACAACCTTCTTTCCAACACCCAGTATGGCTTTCAACTGTTAACCATCTGATATGCCTCAAAATCGGCTATCAGAAATTCATTTTTACGTAGAGAGTACCAGGTGTCAATTTTATTATCCATATGTAAGTACCAGGTGACATCAAAAAAGCATACAACATGGCTTTGAGATTCGGCATTCTTCGTGACCTCCATAGCTTTGGCTTGCTTGAGAGGTCACATGCCGATCTTCATCTCCAACATCTTATTGTCACGTTCTTTTTGTATCTGTATTGGCAACACTCTGTCGTGGCCGTACCCCCAAGAACAGGGGGTGCCACAAGGCTATGTTCTGAGTGTTATGCATTTTGATGTGAAGGTTAATTCTATTACTAGACAACTTCCTCCATCTATAAGCAATCCCCTCTATGTTGACGATTTTAGCATCTTTTGCTCTTCAATTGCAAATTCATCTTTTGCTTTTCATCCAGCAATGAGGGTCATTGAAAGACAACTGCAAATTGCCCTGAACAATCTTTCAGTTTGGGCAACGGCCAATGGGTTTCAGTTCTCCCCAAAGAAGACTGCTTGTGTACACTTTTGCCACAAGCTTAATCTTCATCTGGATCTTGAGCTATGGCTCAGTGGTAACATCATTCCAGTTGTGGTGGAGACCAAGTTTCTCGGTCTCGTCTTCAATCAGAAATTGACCTTTTTACTACACATATGTCATCTTAGGTCCAAGTGCATGCGGCATTCAACATCATCAAAGTCCTCTTTTCTCTCTCTCTCTCTCTCTGACCAATGTTCTCTGCTTCACCTGTATCATGTGCTTGTCTGGTCGAAACTGAACTACAGATCCCAGGTGTACAACTCTGCCTGGGATTCGATGGTGAAGGTGCTGGATCCCCTTTCATCATCAGGCCCTCCATGTTTGCACGGGAGCCTTCCGCACCTCACCGGTTCAAAGTCTTATGTTGAGATTTACGAATCATCTTTGTATCTTCGCCATCAGCAGTTGTCCCTACAATACGCATCTAAATTGTGATCCCTGCCTGGCCATCCCACTTGGGACTGTGTTTTCAGTTCAAAGTGAGAAATGCTTTATACTAATTAGCCAACTGCCATTTGTTCTTTTGGTTTGTGAGTCCGAGGCTACCTCAGAAACATCAACACGTCTTTATAGCATTGCACATTCAACAGTTGAGTTACTCTCATGGTGGCTCACTGTTTCCCCTTCCTGTGATTTTTCCCTGTGCAGGACAGGGAAGGCCTTTATACCGGATTGTGTTTACCGGCAACTATTTGTCAGCCATCGTGCTGCGTACCCAGATTTCTTGCCCGTCTACACAGATGGCTCAAAGTCTGGCACATCAGTGGGATTGACCATGGTCTGCTGTTATGTAATCATTGTAGGTCAGATCCCACTGCAGTGTTCTATTTTTACTGCAGAGTTGCATGCTGTCAGCTTTGCCTTGGACCATGTAGCAACTAAGCATCATTGGTGTGTGCTTTACACCTACTCACTTATCTCGCTATAGGCTTTGATCTGGGTGAGGCATCGGCCTCACCCAGTTCTAAGATCCACCAGCAGCTACATCATCTGGCAGCCACCACCACTATTCTCTTGTTGGGTGCCTAGTCATGTTGGTACTCCCCTGTCTGGCTCTCCATTGCCGGTTCCATATCTGGATTTTCAGCAGCTTTTTACCATCGAGCTCCAGACACTGAATGGTAACCTCTGTCAGTGCCAGACAGGGCAGTGGCAGAGATCTTGGTCAGAACAGCTTATGAACAAGCTCTTTGAGATCAAACCTATCATCAACCATGGCAGTCATGTTACCGCAGGAATCACAAGGAGGAAGTTGTACCTCATTTGGCTTCACTTAGGTCATTCCTTTATTACTCATTCGTTTCTTCTACGGGTGGATGACAAATCCTAAGTGCGAGTTTTGTGACACCGTTTTAAGTAGTAAACATATTTTAATCGAATATCCTTGTTTTAATATTGAACGAAGTTTGTATTTTAGCTTCCATAATTTTATGTCTGAGCCTCTTACACTCAGACATCTTTTACCTAATCATTGCTTTTTACCACCAGTTTCTTCCTTTTTAAAATATTGTGGTTATTTTAGTAGACTCTGATTTTACCCTATATTTTTGTACTGCATTATATAACCCAGGTTTCTTATACCTGGGATTATTTTATTTTCTATCTCTCTTGTTATTTATAGACTTGTTCTTTGTTGCTTTACCATTTTACTATGTAGTGTTTATATTTTAACTTTCGGTTGAGGGTTTTTATATCTTTTATCTTTTATATTGTCTTTTGTGTGGCATGTTATAGCCTAGTTGTCCTTCTGCCATAAAACCCCAAATAACCAACCAACCTGCATAAAATTTTCCCAACTGACATACACCAAAGCCTCCATTTTAATGTCATTTCAACATATATACCATTTCACTGTGCATCACTAGAAATTTATAGTTGAATAGTTTTCTAAGTAGCAGTGCAACTGTAATAGTAGTCTGCAGCATAAATGGCTCATACCCTGGCCCACCATGATACACTATGGCAAAATAAAAAAGTATTGAAATAAAAGTTGAAAAATATTTTTTTTTTCATTGTGAATCACTCAAATTATATGTCATTTTGGAGCTAAATATCCAGTGAAACCATCTGAAACTGCTGCTTTGTGGAGAGGAGAAAGATGGCTGCTCAGTAGATTCTGGACACCTTTTTATCCACCACAGCAGGCTATTGAGTCAGTAGCTCAGCCATCATCAATTTCACTAGAGTAATCAACTAAAATCTCCAGATGGACTTCAGCTTTTCAAGCCATAGCATGCAAACATTTATTATTATTAACATTAATATTTATTATTTAATCTTATTTTGATATAAATTTTTCATTAGTATTTTACATTATACATGCTGTATGTGCTATTAGCATTTTTATAGTTCTTAATTCTCCTATTTTGAAGAACTATTAATTCCTTAGTTCTTCAAAATAGAACTAAAGATAAAATCTTCAGTTGTATTATTTTCCTGTAATATCTGCTTGAGGGGGTAATATTGATCATTATTACTGTTCATATACTTAATTGTGTTGGTAGAATTCAGTTTTGTAAACAGTTTAAACAGGGAATATTGTAGCAGTAGAACATACACTATCTGATCAAAAGTATCCGGACACCCGTTCTGAGTAGTGAATTCGCCCATATACATCACAGCCATGGCCCATACAGGTATAAAACGATGCACATGGTCTGGCAAACCTCATAGACATGCATGAACAGCAGAACAGGCCATACAGCAGAGCTCAATGACTTTTAACATGGCACGGTCATAGGATGCCACCTTAGCAACAAGTAAGTTCGAACATTTCAGCCCTACTGCAGCTGCCTCAAACAACTGTAAGTGATGCTATTGTGAAGTCGAAATGCCTTGGAGCAACAACAGTGCAATTGCAATCTGGTAGGCCATGTAAAATGACAGAGACCATAAAATTGATGATAATAATAATAAAATAATATATAAATTTAGATGAAAAAAAGAGGGACTGCAGAGTGCTGAAGCAGTGGTATGACAAAATTGCTGCCCTCGATTGCAACACTCACCACCAACTTTCAAAATGCCTCTGGAAGCAATGAATAGCACTATAACAGTTCATCAGAGCTGCGGGAAATTAGTTTTGATTGAAAGCCTAACATCAAAAAGATCGAGCCAAGCATTGGTTGGAGTGGTGTAAAGCACAGCGTCAGTGGACTCTTGAGCAGTGGAACTGCTTCTCTGGAGTGATGAATCACGTTTCACTATCTGACAGTTGGACAAACAAGTGTGGGTGTGGAGGATGCCAGGTGAATGCTATCTGCCTGACTGTGTTGTGCCAACTGTGAAGTTTGGTGGAGGACGCATCATGCTCTGGGACTGTTTTTCATCGTTCGGGCTGGGCCCCCTAGTTCCAGTGAACAGGACTCTGAATGCTGCTGCCTATAATGACATTAGCTACAATTCTGCGCTCCCAACTTTATGGTAACAGTTTGGTGAAGACCCTTTCCTGTACCAACATGACAGTGCCCCTATCCACAAAGTAGGACTGCAGGAATGGTTTGATGAGATGGGCATGGAAGAACTTGACTGGCCTGCCTGATCTCAACCCCATGGAACACCTTTGGGATGAATTGGAATGCTGACTGTGAGCCAGACCAAACCACCCAACATCAGTGACAGCCTAATGCTCTTGTTGCAGAATGGCAGGTAATTCCCGCAGCAATGTACCAAAATCTAGTGAAAAGCCTTCCCTGCAGAGTGGAGGCTGTGATAGCTGCAAAGGGTGGACCAATGCAATATTAATTCCTGTCCTATTACCAGGAGATTGTGGATAAGCGAGTGTCTGGATACTTTTTATCGTATAGTGTATCTTGGTTAACTACCTAAAATGGTTAATTACCTAAAATGGTAATTTGATGTGCATTGTTTTAGTTTGCATTGGGATTTTCAAGCACCTATCCTTGATGTAAAACAATGTCTTTGTGCATATTATTATAATTAAAGATACATGTAGTATTGATAAATTTTGCTCAACAATATTAACAGACTCATGTTAAAAAGTATAGAATGGCACTACAGAGCCAAACCAGCCCTTGGTGTATGTAAACAGCCAGAAAAGCTTTGTGTTTAATGCTTCCTATGGATAAGTAGCTGTTGCAAAAGTGTTTATAATATATAGCTGATTATGGAAAATGCCAGTGTAGAGATGATTTTGGTGACTTGTCCTTGGCATTGTCACTTACATTCTGAAACTGAAACACTGAGAACAACTGAGATCACCACTGTTTCTATTCAGGTAGTGTCAAAAATCTGCTAGTTGTAGTAGGAGAAAAAGCAACCAACAATTAATGATATATTTTTCCAAAGAGTGACAGGGGCAGATAGTGGATTTTTGACCTTTTTATGAAATTTGTTATGTCCTGGTGAGATTTATTTCAAGTTACAACATATGATCTGAGCCATACCCATCTCCACAGTAATCATTGTCATGAATTGCAAAAATAAGTGTTCACAAGTAGGGTATCTTGTGTAAAAACTGCTAAAGTAAAAGAAAAAAAAAAGTAAAAAAATTCAATTGCAATGGAGCCAGGAGCAAAAAAAATTATCCTAGAATAATTGCAGTAAGTTATATGTTCTGATGAATCTAGATTCATCCTCAGTCCTCATAATAGCAAACTCCTTTTACATGTTCTTAATTTTCCTATTTTGAAGAACTAACATTAATTTCTTAGTTCTTCAAAATAGAACTAAATATAAAATCTTCAGTTGTATTATTTTCCTGTAATATTGATCATTATTGCTGTTTATATACTTAATCGTATTTATTTAAGTAATTAATTTTAAAAATAATTGTTTTTGAATTTATCCTGCATTGTGCAAACTCTCCAGATCTGTGATGGACATGTGAACTGGAGTATAATTTCTTGGTATATTGACCTCCAAAGTCTACTCATCATCCTAGAAGATTCTGTATTGCCCCAGGTGGCAAATTACCTATTTATGCCACTGTGAATGTCAGTCATGAAGTTTCCATTAGCAACAATGAGTTGACCCCTTATGCCCAGGGTGGGTGGGAAACACAGCTGCTTTGTTTTAAGAAAGAATTAGAAAACTTCTTTTAATAAATTCTTTTTTAATTAGACGGTACAAATGAAATATTATTATTCGCATTTTTCAAATACTTGGGTAGTTTTAATTTATGTTGTTAGAATCACTATATATGGAAATAGCAAAACTATTAACAAATGTTGCAAGTGATCTGTTTATGGTGAAAATTTGAAATTTCAGTGGTAGAATGTCAAGACATATTTCACTGACAATAACAATCTGACCCCATTTTTTTTTTTGATTTGTGACATATAGGACAGAGAAGAATCCTAGAAGCTTACTCCTAGCTCTTACAGGCCTTCTCATACAAGGACATGCCCTACTAAGACCAAAGTCACTGCTGACCACTGCCTTAGTTGGAGCTAACACAACACACAAAGTTTGCCTTGCTGGAACAGTCGCTAGCTGCTTAACCACTATGCCAGTTAAGGCTAAATTCTCAGAGGAATGTGAGAAAAAAAAAGTTTTTTTTAAGGAACTTTTAAATTTAAGGAGTAAAAGACAAATATTTTTTATGTTGTATAATTACTAATAAAATACTACTATCTGCATTCTCCCCAATACCCATTAGTTCAAATTTAAACTTTTAAGGAGGGAAAATGTAACTAAAGACTTCATTCTCTTAGAAAACAAGATTTCCTTATGTGCCAGAGGCAATACACATTCTTCTAGTTTGTATTTCAGATCTCCATTTCCTTTAAAAAAAAAATATTTCAGTGTTTTTTTTTTGCATTCTGTATATTATTGAGCAACAGTGATTAATAATGGAAAAAGTTTCAGCTTTTCTGTTTGATACAGTTCATCCTAAGAAGCTATGTAAGTTATGGTTACCATGGCACCATTCGTGATTTACCTTATTTATCCTTCTCTAACAAGAATTAAAGCATTCTGCAAACTCGCAGTAGCAACCAGATTAAATGAAATTGTGTTTCTCAAAGCAATAAATAATTTTGCTGCACATGAGAGTAGTGAAAGAGAAAATATTAGGAACAATGGCATTGCACTAACTAAATATACCTTTCAAGATGCACAGATTGTAAAGCCAGTTTTTAAGAGAATTTGGATATTTAATGTCTGCTCCTCAAGTGTTTTACTTTTAAAAATTTGTAAAATCAGTCTACCCTGATTCTATCAACAATGCTTGTTATACTGAAGTTAATGCAAAACTTTGTCAATGAAATTAGTAGTTAAAGTTAAAATATTTTGAATTGAAACCTATCCATCCGTCCGTCCTAAATTGACCATTAGGATGAATCATATTGTTCAATATTATTACAGCATTTTTTATTGTGTTACCTCACGCACCAAAAATTGTTATCACTACAGTTCGTAAAGGTATATAAAACTGTAAAAAAAGGGCATGGATTTAAATTTTGTGATTGAGCTGTTGTAGATTGGTATTTATTGCATCTTTCATGAATCATTCATGAATAATGATAGAAAATAATTATGTTTGGTAATAAATTAATCTGGCTTCGAGAAGGAAGCTTAGGTATAAATTATAATGCAATTTTAGTAATTATATATTTAGCACCCTAACTCTTACCTTGATCATTTTAATTTATATATAGCCTAAAATTATTTATGAAGTCCCTTATTACACACAATAAAGTTGTTGATATATTTATATTTGTGCTTAAACAGCTTTCCCAAAATGTGTTGCAGTATCCCCACACTCATGTAAAGTTTAGAATCATTTTAATTGAATAATTTATTATTTAATTATATAGTCATAAAATTAATGTGGTTTATAAATGCATTGAAGCAAGTGTATAATGTTTGTATTAACATTTATATTTTAAATACATGGTTATATAATTTTCCAAATTTTTTTAGGTTACATGAAGAATTAGAACAGCAGCCACCACACATTACAAATGAGCCACACTTGTATTCTCTTTATGATTTAATACAGGTAAACCATGTTTTGATTATATGTTTTATTACTTTTATTGCATGAGGTAATACAGAAAGCATATTCTGATAGCTTTATTTGACACTGACAAAAACAAAGCAAAAAAAGGTAAAAAATTTTATTAAAAAAAATTATAATCTTTACCTTATATGTGAAAGGTTAGCTATAAAGGTAATATGAAAATTGCAGCTAAAAAAGAGTTTTGATTTATATATTAATATTTTAAAAAATTTAATTGTTTTTAATTAGTGATTAATAAGGTTCTGGATAATTATTCGTTTCCATGTGCAAAGTATATTTTAATCATTTTTAAGCGAATGTGCAAAATTTTTTTATTGCTTTTTGCTCATCATTTATTGGTGTGTCAGTTTATGGATTTGTCAAAATGGTATCGTATCTTGCAAATTTATAAGTAGTTTTGTGGAAAAGAATTTTGTCAACATGGGATTCAAACTCACATTTCTCCAAATACATGCCATAGTGTTCTAAGACCACTTAACTACTGCTGGCTCCATCCTCTTTCCACTAATGAGACTTATGGTTCCATTAATGTGACAGGACCACTAATGTGACTCCTGTCATTGTTGCACCTGGCATTGGAAACTATTGACTTCAAAGTAAACTGATAACTCTGTAGATTTACTATTTACCAATTAAATATCTTTTAAATGCATTGGAAAGACAATGTTTTATGTGTCAAATGAAAGCTTGTGAAGCAGGGAGTGTCATAGGCTATAAAACATTAATGGTACATATTAATGGTGCATGGTACATGTTCTGTAGTTACTTTTAGTTACAAGTTTACTTTTTAAACTTGTAACTAAAAGTACCTACTGAAGTCTTGTTTTCAGCTATTGGTTCATGATTAAGGATGTAATTAAGAAAAAAATAAAAAAGGACTTATTTTAATTTACATTAATTATCACATAATGTGAACAACATTGGAAGACACCAGAATTAAAATGTATGCTGCACACTAATGATTACACACACACAGCTATGGACGTCCTACCAGACTGTAATTTTTCTCTCCAGACATGTCTGTTCTTAGCTACAGCTGCTGTATTTGGCCATTGTGGGCCAATTCTAACAAGATCCTGTTTGACATTGTCTGCCCATCTCATCCTGAGTCTCCCCCTTTTCCTGAAGCCTTTAGGCACAATGTTCGTAATCTTGTTTGCCAATTGGCAGTTGTGCATACATGCAACAAGGCCAAACCAATGCAGTCTCTCTCTGCACAAAATGCTGTTCAAAGTAGGTTGATAACTCCTTCTAACCTCATCATTACTTACAAAGTTGAACCACCTAATGTCCAAAACGGGGCGGGGGTGGCTCAGTCGGTAGCGCGCCAGGCTCATAATCTGCAGTCCCAGGTTCAAGTCCCAGCTGGGTTAGCGTTGAGACTTATCCCCGCAAAACTCTCCGCCCTGCCCAAGGTCAGTAGGGGTCATCGATGGGCATGGAAAGGCCGCCGTCCATCAGATGGGACTTTAAGCCATGGCCCCATGTGTGGGAGAGCCATACCCTGTGCATATTAAAAAACATACTGGATAGCCTTGGCGAGAGGCTACCATCTGTCTCACAACAGCTGTTCCAGTGGGTCCCCTCACCCAACCTTCTCTGAGCCTTCGGGGTCCATGTGACCTTGCTATTTAGCCCATGGTGTGCAAAAACCTGCTGCTCAGAGGTAAAATAATCCAATCCTAATGTCCAAGATACTTGCAAGTATCAAAGGCATCAATTTTTTTTTGTTATCCTGCTTACAAAAAGTCCATGTTTCAGTACCATATAAAACCTTAGAAAGAAGCAAACTATTATGCAGCCTAATTTTAGTCTTTAGGTGTACACATCTATTTTCCACACTCTCCATAGATTCTTAAAAGTCCCAGCTGCAATTCCAATTATTCTATTTATCTCATGCCTCACATTGCCAGTATTTGTTTCATAGCTCCCAAGATATTTAAACTGAGACACTTGCTCAAGACTTCAACCATTCAGATTAACTAAACCACACCCTACTTGACCAATTTACCACATTTTAGTTTTCTCTCTTTTATAACCAAACCTACTCTATTACCAGTCTCATCAACAGCTCGAATGAAAGAGTTCATCTCATCAACATCATTAGCCAACAGGGCCAAATCATCTGCATAATCTAAATCAGAAATTTTGAAATCTCTTGACTGTTTAAGACCAAAATCTTTCCCTTGCAAAGAATTTCACATAACATAATCAATAATCAAACTAAAGAGAAATGGAGCCAAAATGTACCCTTGTCTAACTCCACTAGCAATGCTAAACCAATCTCTACAAGCCTTACCAACTCTCACACACAACTGAATGTTATTATAAAGAGCTTTCATTACACTAACTTGTCAAGTATTCCATATGACCTAATTATCAACCAACTGTAACGCTCCAAAGAAATGAATTACTTTTAAAGTTTGGACCCTTTGATCCAATTATTTTTATGCTCCAGATAGTTGAGTCGGGCGCCAGGCAATAATTAACAAATTGCTAAAAAATAAGGTTAAATTAGGGTTCAAAATACCAGTGAGCGTTAGTGAGTAAGAATTCAAAAATATTAAATGATTGTCAAAATGTAAAGATAATTTCTAATGCAAAACAATTAACGTTGCTCAAGAGAAAAAATTAGTAAAGATTCAAAGGGTTTAAATAACAAACAAATTTATTTCCAAAAATCACTCACCAAAACTTCAATGAAGAAGATACATCATTTCTCAACTTTGACTACACACACTGCACTAACTGTGCTCCTCCGTGCTTACTGTCTTAAGCTGTCTAACTCTCTGCTGAGCTAGTGCTCCTCCATGCTTACTACCACTTACTGTGCTCCTGAGCTACTGCTCTGCTGACTGTGACAACATGTCATCGGTACATGATCGGTACGACGTGTGGGCACTGTAAGCCTCTACAAGAGGCCTCTACAAGAGGCAGATTACAATACAAGCCTCTACAAGCCTCTACAAGAGGCTTACAGTGCCCACACATGTCATGTTGCACGCCGAGAAAGACATTTGCATAAATTGATGAGCGACGCAAGAGGGGGCGTGTCCTTGTGCGCGCGCTTTAGCGGGTGACAGTCGAAAGTTCGGAGTTGCGCATGCACAACTCCTAACTCTTGGAAATGAGCGCTGTGATGCCAAAAAGGAAATAAAAATCCCCAAAATGATAACTATAACATAAATTAAGCAAAACTGGTTAAGGTAAAGTAAAAGTGAATGATGGGGCATCACACCACAAATTATGTCGAACAGAATCAAAAGCCTTTTTGAAATCCATATAATGCTAGTAACTGCAGGTTTTTGAAACTCTAAGCATTTCTGAAGAATCTGCCTAAGTGAAAATATTGATCAATACATCCCCTACCACTTCTGAATCCACACTGTTCTTTACATAGTTGTCCATCAATAAAATTCCTAATTCTATTAAGTACAATTATGCAAAGAACTTTACCTGGAACAGAAAGTAGGTTGATACCCCAATAGTTATCACAATAACTGCGGTCACCTTTTTTAAATTATGGATAATAATAGCTCTGGTAAAACCTTTAGGAACCTTTATCATAAAAAATATTCAAAATTTCTGTCAGCCAAGTGACAACACAAGTGTTTCCAGATTTAAGCATTTCAATAGTGATTTCATCCCCTCTAGGGATTTATTCAGTTTTAATTTAGTGATAGCCAAAGCGACTTTCAGAATGTGATATAGGGCCAACATTAAAGCAGTAATGTATCTATCCTCATTACAAACAATGGGAGACGAAATCATTACATTGTTTAGAACATCTCTGAAATGCTCAGCCCACCTAGCCATGACAGAATCCTCACATTCAACCACCTTACCATGTTTATCCCTCAGTCCCTGTGTATTAGTAGCCTGTCTGTTTCTTCCCACACAAAACATTAACAATTTGGTACAATCCCCTGCTGTTGTGCTGTCTAAATCCTTTCTCTGCTTTGTCAGCCAAACTATCAAGCTAAAGATTCTTATCAGCTATTAACTGATCCTTTTCATGTTTATTAAGCTCATTGTAATGCCATCTGTTAGGACTAGTAGGGTGTTGATTCATATTAATCCTGCACTTCCTTCTTCCAGAAATAAGTTCTATAGCCTTATCACTTATAAATAATTTTGTTTCCTCTGTTCCCTTTTATCCACAAGAATACTGTTGGTTTCAAGAAAAACCTATTTAAACTGATCTTATTCTTTCTCAACTTCAGCAGTATGCAAACCACGATTATCATAATGACTAAATAGCCTATCATAGTGTGCTTTAGTAATATCTGGATCTTTCAGATCTTCAGTGTTAAAGGTAATTTTCTTAACCTTAGTACAAATTTCTTAAGCTTTAGCTGCGTGACACTTTTGACCAGGTAATGGTCAGACCCAATTTCAGCTCCCCTGTATGATCTGGTATTCCTAACTGAACTAGCCCATTTGCTGTTAATTAAAATAAGATCTACCACATTCCGTGCAATCCTTTAGGTGAAACCCATGTATATTTATAAATGCCCCAGTGTTTGTAGTATGTGTTAGTTATTTGCAAAGAATTAAGTTTACTTACCTGTAGAAGATATTCCCCATTGCCATTGGAACTACCAGTGCCAAAGGGATCTAAAACTCGTCCAAAGGTCAGAATCAGTAGTAACTTTAGCATTGAAGTCACCTAACGCAAGAGAAATATCTCCACAGAATTCAAAATATCCTTCTTGTTCTCATTAGAGTGCTCTATGGGGGCATAACAACAGATGACATTCAAGTTTTATTTTTATCTCGTTTCCTTTGAAAACGAGATAATAGTTTCGCTTTGTCATTTATCCATTCATCCGTCTGTGGACATCGAACTTTTTTGTTTACAGAGATAAATTAAAAATTCTTTTTGTGTTGGATAGGTATTGATGAAATATTACAATATGCGCCTTCCGAATCTCTCTAAAGCTATAATTATGCCCTCTAGAGGTGGGAAAATTTGAAAATTTCGAAATATTAAACAAATATTGTAAACGATGTGTTTATGCTAGAAATTTGCAATTTTGGTGGTGGAATGTGAAGATCATGAAGTTTCCATTGTCAAGTCCTTTTTAGTTTTAGCAGATGATTGTTTTTAGAGATAAAAATTTTTTTTTGGATTAGATAAGAATTGATATAGTATTATGGTTCACATTTTTTTAAATCTTCCGAAAACAAATTCCAAAATTTCAAACAAATATTGCAAACAATGTATTTTAGCTAGAAATTTTTAATTTTAGTGATGAATGTGAATGCCATGATGTTAGTGCTTCTAAGAAATGGCAATCAGATGGCTTCATAAAATTATTTATATTGTGGTTTAATAAAATATGCATCAAATGAAAAATATATATATATTATTTTTGAAGCCTGAATTGTATATTTTATAAGATATATATATATAAATTACAATGGCAATTTTTAGTTTTAAAAAATAGATATTTTTTGTTGTATTAAAAACTTATACTGACGACATGGACTCTAGAAAGGTTAATCAGTGAAAAATATAACCCACATTGCTTGTCGAAGAGGTGTAAGTGTGGCACAACAACAATCTCTCAGGAATGAGATCACTGTTGTCTGAGAAGGCTTGTACAGAGAAACAGGACTTCCCATGTGCAGCAATTGACCGAAGCATTCAATTAAGGCTGTTCCAGACCCATATCTCAGCGAATTATGCACAGGGAATTAAAGAGGCATACTATTTGCTTTTTTCCCATCATCTGCTAGCTCAAATTAAAACTTTTAAGGAATGAAACAGTAGGTAGAGGAAAAACTTATTTCTCTTTGAAAACGAGATTCTCATATGCACCAGAGGTGATATGCATCCTTCTAGTTTGTTTTTTGCTGTAAGAAATCTTTCATTAATGCAGTCATAACCCTCAGCATCACTGGTATGTCTGCTGAGAAGCAAACCTACACCTTGAAGATGCTTTCCATCCTCCCTCCCTGAAAAGAGAAATTTAAAGTTATTTTTTAAGAATTTCCTCTTTACCTGTCCTTCTGGTCTCTTGCAAGCCTAGAATAATTGGGTTATAATGCTGGAATTCCGACTTGAGGACATCAAGATAATAATAATAAATAAAAATAAATAAATACCTCCTCAAGCAGCTGCTTGCCACAGAGGTCTGACAGGAGCCTGTCAGTTTATATGCCAAAGTAGAAGATCTGAGAGGATGGCAGGACCTCAGCAGAAAAACAACACATACAACCATGCCTTATCCGGGGCTCGAACCCAGGTCCCTTAGATCAGTAGCCAAGCGTGCTAACCACTTGGCCATGGGACGGCAGACCAAGATAATAATCTCTATATAATGTCTCATGTTCCACGTACCTGCAGAGAGAGAAAATTATTAGTAGGATTTTTAAAGAAATTAGGTTTATTGAGAAAAGTAGGGTCAACAATATCAAACAACCCCCTGATCACAAGCATGGGGAAATGACCCGTTCCCCCACCACTAAAGGCTGAAGCCCCCCATGCTGGTAAGAACTTAAAGGCACCAACTTTTCAAGAGCCATATGACTTGCCTGAGACACATTACTCCGGTTTAGAATTGGCAATACCCAACTAGTTAAGTTGAGGGTTGAGGTTCCTGCACTGCTAAAGTGTGAAGCCACCCATCGTGGTAGGAACTTCAGGACCACCTTTTCAAATGGACTTTTTCAAAGGAGTATATGATCTGACTGAAACATTACACCGGTTGAGATACCTGCGATGTCCTCTGATCAGGATTATCCACCAGCTGATATAAGATATCCTTTGTCTCTGTTCACTTGGTACTACTAACCCATAAGCAAACAGAAAACACTGTGGCAGATTCTCCCTCAACAGAAGCCCACCGGTGCAGCAAGTCCAGGATCCATAATCAAGCTCAAAGCTGTAAACAAGTCCAATCTAGTGGGTATAAATGGTCAGCACTAGGACACTGTGAAGTTGACCACTTCTGAGCAGGGCAGAAAAAAAAGTGGCCAGCCAAAGATGACCAGATCAGTAGGCCAAACTGATCTGGATGCTCTCCCTTCACTTCCAAAAGAGGATATATCTTTTGAAAGGTACTAATGGCCTGTACCACAAGAAGGTGGTGTCGGACATTAGATGCTAGACCTGGTCTGTTAGTTGGGTATTGCCAATTCTAAACCAGAGTAATGCATCATCATTGGGGATTGGTACATAGATCTCTTTTCAGTTTATTCCTATCTAATATTTACAGACCAACTAATGACTAGTATTATAAAAACGATTGGATTATTATTAGCATAATGTTGGTACTCATCAACTTTAAATTGTACTTTATATCTTCACATTATTGCCAGGTGTGGCAAATTGTCTCTAAGTACAGGAAACATTTTGTGTAAAGTGAGTTAAGTGAAGATATGGGAAATTTTTCTTTTAAAATAGAGTTGACAAAACTGTAAAATAATTTCCTAAATAACTTATAACTAAAAAAAAAAAATTTTGAAAATTACAAAAGCATATTCTGCACTATTATATACATTTCCTCACTATCCCCATTTCCCCCTCCTCCATTTTGTCTGAAGCCTAACCCCTATAGATATAGGTACCTCTGTTTGGAAAACTGAACGAAATGGGACCTAAAATTGTGCTGCTATGTGCAGGAGAGCCGTATCCTGTGCATGTTAAAGAACATGCTGGGTGGCCTTGATGAGAGTGTGATGGTCCACCCATTCACTTTTACTTTTCCTTAACCAGTTTTACTTTATTTATGTTATATTTCTCATTTTGGGGATTATTTCATTTGGACTTATCACATTTCTTCTGATTCGCAGAAGGAGTTGCACATGCACGACTCCGACTTTTGATTGACAGCCGCTAATGCGCACGTAAGAATGTGCATCCTCTTGCGCATAGCTCACTCACAACTGTTGTATTATGCAAATATTTTATCTGACGTGCAATAGACGTGCCAGTTTGTTCACCGTATATATCTAAGAGATGTTAGGTCACAGAGTTAGTAGTAGTCAGTTGGAGTAGGAAGGTGGTGAAGGAGGAAGACTTAAGTGTCAGTTTTTGTGAGTATTAGAGATGGAGTTTTTTTAGTTACTCCGATTTTTGTGTTCATCAGCTGAATTGGTGAGTCCTTAAATTTTTTGGAAATACTTTGTTATAGACTTTTATTTTCTCTTGAGCAACATTAATTGACTTTTGATTAGATATAAACTTCAACAACCTTTTCCTTTTTTAATTCTTACTCAATAAGTAATGCTATATACATAACTAACCCTATTTCAACCTTATTCGGCAAGTTAATGTTGCATGGTGCCCAATAAGCTATCCGGAGTTTTAATCTATTTTGGATCAGACAAAAGGTCCAACTTAAGAAAGTTAATAATCTTTGGAGCATTACAGGAGGCTTCTTATCTGTCTCCTAACAGCTGTTCAGTGGATCCCCTAACCCAACTTGATCTGAGCCATTGGGTCATTGTGATGTGGCCATTTAGATCATTATGTGTAAATAGGTGATGCTCAGAGGTAAAACAACCCAACTGAACTAAACATTTCATGTGTAATTTCATCTCTTTTTATATTTGGGCACTATGATATACACCGAAGAGCCAAAACATTATGACCACTTGCTTAATATGATGTTGGTCCTCCACGTGTTGCCAAAACAGCTCTTACTTGGTGAGGCATGGACACTACAAGATTTCTAAAGATGTGGTATCTGGAACCAACACATTACCAACAAATCCTTTAACTCTTGTAAGCTACATGTTTGAGCTGTTGCAAATCGGATATGCTGTTCCAGCACAAGCCACAGATGCTCGATTGGATTGATGTCTGGGGAATTTGGAGGCCAGGGCAATACCTGGATGGAAGTCTTCCTCGTGTTCTCCAACCATTCTCGAACAATCCGGGTAGTGTGGCATGGCCCATTATCCTGCTGAAAGAAGGCACTATTAGAGGGTTATACCATTGCCATGAAAGGAATATACCTGGTCTGCAATGATGTTTAGGTAGGTGATAGACATCATAGTTTCCTGCACATGAATGAATCAGTGGAACACTCCCCAAAGCATTACACTTCCTCCACTGGCTTGTTTTCGCCACTCAATGCATCCTGGTGCCGACACTTACCCAATTAAATGACACACACGTACCCGGCCATCCACATGTGCAACAGGAAACGAGATTCATCATACCAGACGACCTTCTTCCAATCATTCAAGTTCCAATTTTGATGCTCATATGCCCATTATAGGTGCTTTTGATGGTGAACTGAGGTTAGCATGGGTACTCGGAGCAGCCTGTGGCTGCACAGCCCCATTTTCAACAGGGTTCGATGTACTGTGTGTTGGCAAAATTCCCCGCCCTGCCCACGGTCAGTAGGGGACACCGATGGGCTTGGAAAGGCCGCCGTCCGTCTGATGGGACGTTAAGCCGTGGCCCCGTGTGCGGGAGAGCCATACCCTGTGCACGTTAAAGAACACGCTGGATGGCCTTGACGGGAGGCTACCATCTGTCTCCCAACAGCTGTTCCAGTGGGTCCCCTCCCCCAACCTTCTCTGAGCCTTCGGGGTCCATGTAACCTGGCCATTTAGCCCATAGTGTGCAAAAAAGTGCCGCTCAGAGGTAAAACAACCCAACCCAACGTACTGTGTGTTGTGACACATTACTCCTGTCACCAGCATTCAAATTACAGGCGAGTTATACCACAGTATCCCTTCTGTTGGCTCGTACCATATGGGATAGCCTTCGTTCATCTCTAGCATCAGTGAGCCATGGTCGGCCCACACCTTGCCTGGCAGTTCATGGTTTTTCCCTCCTTGGACCACTTTTAAAGGTACTAACCATGGTTAACTGTGAGCACCCCAAGCCTCGTTGTCTGTCCATTACAATTTGGCCTTTGTCAAACTCACTTAAGCCTTTCCCCATCTGAAAAACAAGAATAACACTGATTAACAGAGATCAGTATCGGGTGTTATTTATACTGTTTCATGACCTTAATATATGCCATCATTTACCTGCAGTTGCTTCAATTTGCCTAAAGACACATTGGTCATAATGTTTTGTCTTTTCATATGTGCTCCACTGGTGTATGCTCCACTGGACTGAAACAGTAAGATTATCAGTCATGTTTAAACTTTAATAAAAGGAAAATCGAAATTTTGGAATTAAAACTTTTAGTGAATAATTTACTTTTATTTTTCTTTTGTAATAGGTTAAAAATGGAGATCTACCAAAACGTTTGTATCAGCTGTCAATGAAATGTGTTTCTCATGTCATGCAGTGTGTGCTTTGTCAAGCTAAAGGTTTCATTTGTGAGATCTGCAATAATGATGGTGATATAATCTTCCCTTTCCAGTTGGCTAAAGTGTTCCACTGCCATGGTAAGTGTTAATGTAAAAAAAAACTGTGATTATTATAACTAGAGTCTCTGTGGATGTCGATATCTGCATCAAAAGGTGCCAAGAGCATTAAAAGCTCTTGGCAGATAAAACTTAATGTTAGCTTGGATGGTAGATAACAAAATTGATGTCAATGGTGACAGCAGATGCTATTGATGGCTAACAATGAGGGAAAAAACTACTTGAGGTAATGGAAAAAGAAACCTGATTTGAAAATTCAATAATAATATATTTACTTTAAATAGAAAAAAATAATGCATTGGGATAAAGCCAAAAATTAAAAAAAAAACTTATGTGAAAAGACTTTTTTTTTCTCCTGAAGAGCATAATATAAATTTAAAATACACTGCTGGCTATTAAAAGTGCAACACCAGGAAAGACAAGAGATATCAAAGCCATATTTAGTGAATACATAGCTTAAGTTACATGGATCAAATGATTATAAATACAACTCGGTTAGACTTGTGGAATACAAAGAAATCAGTATCTTTTGTGGCCACCATGAGCGGCAATAACTGCTGCTACACGGTACGGCATTGAGAGGATGAGATGTTGGATGTGTGTTTCGGGAATGTCAGTCTATACAGTTTCAGTACATAGCCAAAGTTCATCTGTTGTAGCAGCTGCTGGTGTCTGGTGTGCTAGTCATCATGAGATCACGGACCAGACATGTTCAATTGGGGACAGATCCAGTGAACATGCAGGCCAAAACAGAAGTGTTACATGTGACTATCCAGGAATTGTTGAACGATATGGTCGGGCATTGTCTTGTTGGTAAATGGCACCAGAGAGCCCTTGAACATAAGGTACAACCACAAGCTCCAACACCTCAAGGGGTGGGGGTGGCTCAGTCGGTAGTGCGGTCCAGGCTTGTAATCTGTAGTTCTCAAGTTCGAGTCCCAGTTGGTCAGCGTTGAGATTTATCTCCGCAAAATATCCTACCTGCCCACGGTCAGTAGGTGGGACAGCGATGGGCTTAGAAAGGTAATCGTCCGTCGGATGGGACGTTAAGCCATGGCCCCGTGTGCAGGAGAGCCATACCCTGTGCACGTTAAAGAACACACTGGATGGCCTTGACGGGAGGCTACCATCTGTCTCCCAACAGCTGTTCCAGTGGGTCTCCTCCCCCAACCTTCTCTGATCCTTCAGGGTCCATATGACCTGGCCATTTAGCCCATGGTGTGCAAAAAAGTGCCGCTCAGAGGTAAAACAACCCAACACCTCAATGATGTAATGCTGGCTGTTCAAAGTATCGGTAATGCATACAAGGTGTGTGCATGAGTGGTGTCCAATGGCACCCCATACCATAACACCAGGGGCTGGACCTGTATGGCCCTGCATCGTGCATGTCTCACTGAGCCTGTTGCTACGCTACCACTAGATACGGATTCATCCATCATGATGCTGCATACTGAAGTGGGATTCGTCTGGAAAGACACAGCGATGCCATTTGCACATCCATGCACGACATTTTTGGCACCATTGCAGTCGCATACACCTGTATTGTAGAGTCAGTTGTAGCTGAAGCAATGGCTGCCTAGCAAATATGGCCCAATGCAGCAGACAACGTCGAACCATACATGCAGGCACTGGTTGATGTGCAACACACCCTAACTGTTGAGCTAAGGTGTTTCATGTGGCCGTACGATCATTCATTGCCATGCGCATGAAATGCCTCTCCTCTCATTTGTTTGTGTGACAGGAACATTGAGATCCTCATGTCAGTGAGTTCGTTCCTCCTCTACCCACTGATGCCATATTCTGATCCCTGTGGCAACATTCCATCCAAAACAAGCACCAATGTCTCGGTACGATAATCCGCCTTCCTGTAATCCCACAATTCTCCCTCGATCAAAGTCTGAAATCAGGCCATATAAATGCTGTGTTCTTCGATGGGGCATACTTGATCCTTTAGTGCACAAGAACTGCGAGCAAACACAATTCCAGTGCTTTACACCAGCTTTTTGTAATCTCCTCTTATACCACTTCCAGGGGGTGTTACTGTCACACATGATGTGTGTATATGCTGCGTTTTGAATCATTTATATGTTCTCCCATGGGCTACCCATCTTGAATATTTCAGGACAATCTGATGAATTCTTCCTGATGTTGCACTTTTAATGGCCAGCAGTGTATTACTGGAGTGTTACATAGAAAACTGAAATTAAATATGTGAAAATTTCAGTTGTGAAGTCATGAAGTTTCATAGTGATGTGTAAAGGGTGTTATTGGGTAATGAAAAGGAGTGTCTTCCTATAATTAAGGGATATATTTGAAAGAGCAAAATTAACTCAGAAGAATTTGCAAAATTAGATTTAAGCAACTTTTGTCTAATATTTAGTAGGTCATATTTTTAGTAACTGAAAGCTTATTCTTTTTATCACAGTATATTTTTTCAGTTAATAATTATTAATGTACCATTAGCGTGATTTCTTTTACTCATGAATATACATCAGACCTCAAGCATTGGCAAAATCTGAACGATTTTTAAGTAACCAATTTACATAAATACTGATGAATGAAAGCTTTTTTGGATATGGTTGTGGGTGCGGATGCAGATAGGACATTTCCTATCTATGCAGGGCTTTAATTATAATATCTATTAATGCAATCATCATAGATATATGCAGTAAGCAAAAATATAAGCATTGAGGTTAAGCAATTTAACCCTTAAGGGATCAGTTTTCTGAAATTAAATGCACACTGTGATGGCCAAATTAATTTTGAAGTGTTTTCATAAAGTAAAAAAAACAGCTTTAGAACTTTATCCTGCTTGAGGTCTTCTTAATGCTTGAGCTAACTAATGCTTATGCTTAATGCTTGTTCTTACTAAATGTTTTAGGTCTGATGTGTGTTTGTGAGTAAAAGAAATCAGTTTAATGGTTTATTAATGACTAATTATTAACTGGAAAAATATACTGTGATAAAAACAATAAGCTTCTAGATTCAAAACTAAATATTAGTTCCCTTACTAAATATTAGACAAAAATTTGCTTAAATCTAATTTTGCAAATTCTTCTGAGTTAATTTTGCTCCTTCAAATGTAGTTATTGGCAATTGCGAGCATGACAATTATTAACTGGAAAAAAATATGTTACTAAATATTAGGCAAAAATATGCTTAAATCCAGTTAAAATATTCTGAAAAAAATTCATTGGTGACACAGTGGGAATCGAACTTGCATCTGTCCAGATTCATGCTAGAGCGCACTACCATTGTACCACGCCTAAGACAATGAAATTTTTCAGAATAAGACCTTACAATTCTTCACTGAGACGTGGCTGACACAGCGCCATCTATACTCAAGGAGATGCAACTTTTTCCAATCGTTGCTATTGAATTTTAGATGTTAATGAGAAGGTCGATAATGCTCAAGCATATAAATGATTAAAAATCGATCCATAGTAAATACACAGATTACCTGTAGAGATAGACTTTAAACATTAGTTAAAATATTCTGAAAAAAATTCAATGCCGACACGGTGGGAATCGAACCTGCATCTCTCCAGATTCATGCCAGAGCGCACTACACTGAAGAATTGTAAGGTCTTATTCTGAAAAATTTCATTGTCCGAGGCTTGGTACAATGGTAGTGTGCTCTGGCATGAATCTGGAGAGATGCTGGTTCAACTCCCGCTGTGTCGGTGAGGAATTTTTTTCAGAATATTTTAACTAATGTTTGAAGTCTATCTCTACAGGTAAATCTGTGTATTTACTATGGATCGCTTAAATCCAGTTTTGCATATTCTTTAAAACTCATGAAGAGAAATAGGTCTTGTAGTGCATCAAAAGAAAGCATTTGTGATTAATAAAATGATAAAAATTAAAGAAAAATAAGAGAAATGAAATTTTTATGTATTCTTTTTTTTTAAATGCCAAAATTTTACTTTTTTCATTTTACTAATGGTTGAATGGTTAGCATACTTGGCTGCTGATCAGAGGACCCAGGTTCGAGCTTCAGATAAGATATAGGCATTTCTATGTTGTCTTTCTGCTGGGGTCTTACCTTCCTCACTGATGTTTTCAGTGGTGTATTAAACTGACAGACTCCTGTCAGACCTCTGTGGCAAGCAGTTGCTTGAGGGGTAATTTATTTATATTTATGTATAAAATTTTAAAACAATTTATAGTCTTTTTAAAATTGTTTCATTATTTTAATATAAAAAAATTATATTTTTATTATTTATTTTTTTCTAACTTTTTTTAATCGTTTTTGCAAATATTGCATATGCTTAGATTTTTTGGTAATTGATGAACACAGATTAAGGAAATAGTACCCCAAAATATTTGTAATCTTTTAAAACAAAATAATTTAAGTAAACACTGAAAAATATATCTAAACAATAAAAAAATTTAATTGAACTATTTCAAAGCATATAAAGTTTAACTGAAGCATTGAAATCAAATCATTTTATGACCAAGCTACATACACTAATTGCTGTGGAAGAGTTCATTTCAAAAGAACTACAAAAATTGAGTTAACAATTGCAATTTTTTAATGTTAATTAGTGTATTTAGTTAAAATGTAATTAAAAATATCACTAAAATAAGTTCTGCATTTTAAGAATTGGGTTTTTACTTAGTCTGGTGTTAATCTGATGTTAGCTGAGGCAGCTGCTATTTGAGGCCTGCAAAATTTAACTTATACCATGAAATGGTTTTAGCTTCATTGAAGTTTTCAATTAATTATTATTATTATTTATAATTAAAGTATTTATTTGAGGAACAATAAAAGTAATTCCAGAAATAGAATGACAAATTTTTTTTTAATCAAGAAATCTTCTAATAAATTGATTGAAAACACACAAAAAAAAGCTCTTTGTAAGTTAGGCATAGGTATGAATAAAATGTGCATATTTCAAAATCTGTTTACACAAATGTAATCAAATTTCACAGGAAAATACAAATATAATGTTATAAGTCATGAAAATTTGGGCCAAACTGATATAGCCTAGAAAAACAAATAAAGTACTTAAAAATGAGGGGGTTGAATACAAAATGTATATAGTCAATAGGATATGTGGCCCCCTCTTGCACTAATTCATGCCTGAAACATTGATTCATACCTTCAATGAGATAATACAGAATGAGAAGGCTGTAGATCAAAAGAGCTGTCCTGAGATCCTTGAAGATTCGGGAAGAAGGTTGAAGTGGGAAACACTGTCTCCCAAAGAAGAACCCATTAATGTTGGATTGAATTGAAATCCAGAGAGAATGCAGGCCACTCCCCTTGTTGGATACCTTTTTTCCCACAAGATATGAATGACCAGTCTTACTTTCTATGGATGGGCATTATTAAGAGAAAATCATCACCTACTGTACCATCATAGAGTTTGACATAGGGATCAAAGATCTCATCCTGATATCTCGAAGCATTCACAGAACCTCCATCAAATGCATGGAGGTTTGTTAGTTCCCACCTTTCTCCAGATAGTATATGTCTGCTATCTGATTGCAGAGAAAAATCTAAACAAGTCTGTGAACTGTCCATTGGTCCAGGCTGCCTTATCATGACACATTTTCAAGTGAGCCTGTCTGTAGTTTAAGGGAATGTATACAATGGATCAATAGGCATAGATTCCAAACTTGTTAAGCCTTCTGATCATAGTTGAGACAGCTTCCTGTAACTACACTGAGGCTTGAAGACAGAGATGATGTTGTTACTCTCCTGTCCAGTCAGGACCAATGGAGTATTTTGTTGAATTGAAGTAAAGATCATCTTGAGGGATTGTAACCCTAAGATGCACTTGAACAAGGCTTCTGATAACTGTTTAAGTAGTTTGGAATTGCTGCTATAGCCTTGAGATAACAGAAGGATGGACACTAATGAATATGGCCACCTCCATGATAACTTGACCAGCTTCCAAAATACTCCATTGTTTTGAGTCATCTAAACCAAGGATTTGTCTAGATGCACCATAGTCTTTATTCTGTTCTGAAATTAATTTAGAATGAATATTTTTCACACCATTTTTAGCTCTGACATTCATATTTGTATTATACAAACAGCAATTTTAAAAAGTGGCAGCCATAATTAAAATGGTTACTCACTCAAGCTACTTTCATTTTCACATTTTTTAAAAAATTATATGACATTATTACTAGTTTTTGGTTAGTTTTTGTATTATTAGTAATCTTATTATACTATATCTTTTATGATATTTTTTAATTTACCATTAACCCAGTGTCCACATCATCTGTATACGTTCGGAGAATCTGAATTGAAAGGCCGAGGACGTATGTATATGTTTTTAGTACAACAAAAGAAAACGATTTTTTTTTTAATAAAAATTGCCGTTGTAATTTTTTTGTATATATAACTTATAAAAATATATAATTCAGGCTTCAAAAATAATATATATATTTTTCTAATTTGATGCATATTTTATTAAACTACAATATAAATAATTTAATAAAGCCATCTGATTGCCATTTCTTAGAAGCACTAAACAGTATTGCCGATTTGCTTGTTAACATTCCTATTTGCTGAAACAACCTTCTTATTTAAGCTTGTAAGTTTGATTTGAACTATTATCAACAAATTTTTCCTTAAATTTTCGAAAATCTCCTAAAAATTAACAAAAAATGCTGTTTTTAAAAACGATAGATTTTGGAAGTAATTACAAAATACTTACCTCCATTTTTTTTTCCAATTCACACTCTTTTCTGTCATAAACCTATTTCAGTATTCCCAAGTTATTTTTATCATTTTCCCCAGCATTTTATACATCTTGCCCGCCTTCAAATCGAAACTGAAAGTAAACACATCCTTCTTAGAAATTCTGGTTGCACCTGCATTAATTAGTTATGCTTCACTGAGGCAAACGATACACAGATGGCTGACACATGATATCTCCATTATTCTGTGTGCTGTGTTTTTTTTTTCTGTTTTGGTCCAGCATATTAGATACTCTTTGTAAAGTTAGTATTTTTTTTTATATTTAAACCTTAGTTAGTTTTCATTTCAGTAGATTTATTTTCGGAAATTAGTGATCTTTTGACTGATTGTTAAGTATTGATTTTTTTCATAGTTATGTTATATCGCATGGCCAGCCTATAACTTGTTGCTGTGTATATTTTAACATCGCATTAGGCTATATGTTAATTTTTATTTTATTATTTATTATTTTTCTCATAAAACTTTGATGTAGTATCATTTTCTGAAAATAAACGAGGTCTTGGATATGAAGGCAAATTCATTTCTGTATATTTATTTCTGTTAGTTAGCAATCTTCAATCAGCTGATTTATTGATCTTTCCGAGTTCTGCTAGATCGAAGGTCAGCTTAAAAGTTGTTGTGGATATTTTATTTAACATCCCATATGTAATTTTTTTTATATTATTTCTTGTTTTTTTAATTAAAAAAATTTTGAACTTGTACCATTTTCTGAAATTGAATGTCTTGGATACAGAAGCAAAACAGACTTCCTTGCTATGGAAATTGGCCATCATTTGGGAGAGCAATTTTGGGAAGGGCTGGTTCTTGGTGCACAAACCTTTCTGCCCTTGGCCTAGATCGCTAACCATCAACACCCAAAGAAAAAATTCATAATATTTAGTAAAAAAAAACCAAGGAAGTTTTTTTCTATTTCATAACCAGTTCAGAAAATCCCGTAAATGTGAGAAGTCCAAGTAACGTTGTATAACACTGGCCGTGTTTAAAATATAAAATACTGAAAAGAATCGTTAAAGGAAATGAAAATCATATTTCAGGTTGAATATTATATTATTCGGGAGGAAATATCCTTTCGAGAAATATATAATTTATCTTTTTTTGTTCAACAGGTTTTCCAAAATGAAGTCTTAATTGTATAGTGCGATCTTTTTTTTTTCACCATATCACATTGAAAAAGGTTTATTAAAATCAATATGCTTGAAAATTTGTTTATATTATTTATTTTCATAAAATTCTTCTGTGTAATTTGGCTTATAACATGACCTATTTCCATGATTGTTTTTTTGTTGTTTTTTTCATTCTAAAGTTGACTTGTTTATTTGACTCAGCACAGTTGGCTAAAAGCCTGGAATTTTCTCAAAGTAAACCAAGAAAAAAATTACAAAATGAGAAAAATATTTACTTAAAACCAAAAAGTAATTTTTTTGTTATTCAGAAATATATAGTCATTATATTCATGTGTGTTGTAATCATTTCTGTCTATTAGATTTTTTTAAATAAATTTTTATTTGCATTGCCATATGCATTTTTTGCTACACGACTCTAAAAAAGTCCTATTAAAATAAAACATATCATCTTTTATGTTAAATACTTTATTTTCAGAAAATCCAGAATTAAATGCTGATTAATTCGTTATACAACATGCCATAATTCCTTTCATTAGTTATTTGGCAAAAAAGTTCTAAAGTTAAAGTTTTTTTTTGGCTGAGCATAGTGAGAAAATAGCTTGGCCTCTGGATGGAAACCTGTTTATCAGCCTGGACACTGGAAGGGTTAAAAGTAGAAGTGAAACCAAATGGCTATTTGAAGTAACAAAAAGCATGAAATTTTGACACTAATTTTAACAAACTAGCATTTTAATGTAAAGTGTAATATTAGCATATTAATTGTAATGCTATATAATAAATATGTAAATTAAAGTGTAATATTAGCATTAGTAATTAATATGAAGTTATATACCAGTAGTGTAGTTCTAAAAAAAATTCCATATGCTTTTTACTTTCTCATCAGAACAATATAGAGATTGTATTGCATTTTTTTTAATGAATGTTTCAAGATTTCAATAAAAACATACCTTTTAGTCATCCCTGAACCTAAATTCACATATAACTTATTTTCCTTTGTTCCCCCAAAATC
Source organism: Ryuthela nishihirai (assembly GCA_038380435.1). Taxonomy (NCBI): domain Eukaryota; kingdom Metazoa; phylum Arthropoda; class Arachnida; order Araneae; family Heptathelidae; genus Ryuthela; species Ryuthela nishihirai. Next base: position 38,177,592 of record JAWZYU010000002.1, on the reverse strand, counting down.
TCATGAAATTTAATAAAATAGCCATTTAAAGTACCTGGGCAAGCCTGGTTTCTTAAAAAAGAGAAGAGTGTCCCCCTGGTGGATCAATTACATCACTGCTTGTGACTACATTTTGTCCATTAAGCCAGCAGTATGCATAAAGTTTGTTATTATCCAAATTTGCTTTGTATTAGAAAAAAAAATGTACTGTAATATTTTAAGTCCAAACATTATATAAGGAAATTTGTTTTTAAGTATAAATATTTTGGTGAATATATATATTCACCAAAGATAATTAGAAAAAACTTTTAGCTGAATAACTTGTGCAAAGGAAGCAAGTTTTTTTTAATTACCTTTAAAGTAGTTTAACATAAGACAAACACAATCATATAAGAAAAACACTTTTTTTTCAGCTTGTGGTTCCTGTTTTCATAAAAGTTGCTATTCATCAGGTATCTGTCCAAAATGTATTCGCATTGAAGAAAGGTAAGCTCTTTTTTTTTTCTAGATTACAAGTTTGGGTAATTTTTTAATGCATATAATTGCAAATGAAGTGTCTTTAAAATAAGCTGTATTGTGATATAATGTTTTAAAAAATTAAATTAGGCTATAATCAACATAGAAAAGGATTTTGCATACTATGATCAGTCTCACACTTCAAATTTGTTACTCTACATTAGTGCCTATGTAATGAGAATGCCTGCCGATTTCAGTGAATCTCTGTGTTAACAAACTTGTATAGGAAGCTTCAGAACTTGCCACATGAGGCAGTAAACTAACCAATGCTTGTGGTAAGTATATAGTGATCTGGTCGAAGTCACGTGGTAAAAAATCAGACAGATGTTTAATCAAATGCAATAAACTAGAATATTTCTTAGAGATACAACAAGAATAATGATTTGAACTCTGTAATGAAAAATGTGTTTAGATATAATCATGTTACAACTGAAAATTCTTATCCATTAAAATCCAAAAATTTCAAATGTTTACCATAATATTCATCTTCATCATCCTCAAGCAGCCATGGGCTATGGAGGTCCAACCAGACAGTGCAATTTAGTTCTCCAATCCTGAGCTACATCTGCTGCATCCAGCCACTGCACACCAATTCTAACAAGGTTCTGTTTGACATTGTCTGCCCACCGCATCCTAGGTCTCCCCCTCTTTCTGAGGCCTTTAGGTACACTGTTCATAACCCTATTTGCCAATCTATAATTATTCATTCGTGCAACATGACCAAAACAACGGAGTCTCTCTCTGCACAATATGCTGCTTAAAGGAGGTTGCAGACTCCTATGCCTAACCTCATCATTAGTTGCAAAGTTAAACCACCTAATACCCAAGATACTACATAAGCATCTAGATTCCTGTTATCTTGTTTATACAGCGTCCAAGTTTCACTACAATAACTAACCCTAGAAAGAACCAAACTATTATACAGTCTAATTTTAGTCTTTAGGTGTATACGCCTATTTCTCCACACTCTCCATAGATTCTTAAAAGTCCCGGCAGCAATCCCTATTCGTCTGTTAATCTCATGCGCACATCACCAGTATCTGTTACATAGCTCCCAAGGTAATTAAACTGTGACACCTGCTGAAGACTGCAACCATTCAGATTAACTGAATCACAGCCTGCCTGACCAATTTTCATCACTTTAGTTTTCTCTCTGTTTATAACCAAACCTACTCTACCACCAGTTTCATCAACAGCTCGAATGAAAGAGTTCATCTCATCAACATCATTTGCCAAAAGGGCTAAATCATCAGCATAATCTAAATCAGAAATTTTCGTATCTCCAGTCCATTTAAGGCCAAAATCTTATCCTTGAATGGACTTTCACATTACCTAATCAATAACCAAGCTAAAGAGAAAAGGAGACAAAATGCACCCTTGTCGAACACCAGAAGTAATGCTAAACCAATTGCTACAAGCCTTACCAACTCTCACACACGACTCAGTGTTGTTATAGAGAGCTTTTATTATGTTAACTAACTTGTCAGGTATACCATATGATCTCACAATCAACCACAAATTATGATGATCAACAGAGTCGAAAGCCATTTTGAAATCAACGAAGCTAGCAACCAAAGGTTTCTGAAACTCTAAACATTTCTCAAAAATCTGCCTAAGTGAAAATATCTGATCCACACATCCCCTACCACTTCTGAATCCACATTGCTCATCACGCAATTGACTGCCAACTGGATTCTTAATTCTATTAAGCACAATCAGGGAAAGAACTTTACCTGGAACAGAGAGTAGGCTGATACCCCTATAGTTATCACAAGAACTGCGATCACCTTTTTTGAAAATAGGGCTAATAATAGCTCTGGTAAATTCTTTAGGAACCATGCCTTTATCATAAAAGACATTCCAAATTTCAGTCATCCAAGTGGTAACTGAAACATTCCCAGCTCTGAGCATGTTTGTAGTAATTTCATCTACCCCTGGGGATTTATGAAGTTTAAGTGTTAAAATAGCCAAAATAACTTCATATTGTGTTATAGAGCCAACATTAAAGCCCCCAATAAATTTATCATCATTACAAACAATGGGAGAACTAACCACATTGTTTAGAGCATCACTGAAATGCTCAGCCCACCTAGCCATGACAGAATCCTTCCCTTCTATAACCTTACCTTGTTTATCCTTCAATCCTTGTATGCCTGTCCGTTTTCTACCACACAAAACATTAACTATCTGGTACAGTTCTCTTCTGTTGTGCTGCCTAACTGCTTCCTCAGCTTTGTCAGCCAAGCCATCAAGCCAAAGATTCTTATCAGTAGCTAACTGATCCTTTACACGTTTATTAAGCTCTCTGTAATCCTTTCTATTAGGACTAGTAGGGTACTGATTAAAGACATCCTTGCAGTTCTTTCTTTCTGAAATAAGCTCAAGTGCCTTATCACTTAAATAATTCTGTCTCCTCTGCTCCTTTTTTCCTAAAACAGTACTGTTAGTTTAGAAAAAAACCTGTTTAAAACGGTCCCATTCTTCCTCAACTTCAGTAGTAAGCAAACCATGACTGTCATAAAGACTAAGTAACCTATCATGGTAAGCTTTAGCTATGATTGAGTCTTTTAGAGCTTCAGAATTGAAAGTAAAATTTTTAACCCTAGCACATCACTTTTTAAGTTTAAGTTGCAAGACACTTTTAATATGGTAATGGTCAGATCCAATTTCAGCTTCCCTATATGACCTGGGGGCAGGGGTGGCTCAGTCGGTAGCGCGCCAGGCTCATAATCTGTAGTTCCCAGGTTCGAGTCCCAGCTGGGTCAGCGTTGAGATTTATCTCCGCAAAATTCCCCGCCCTGCCCACGGTCAGTAGGGGACACCGATGGGCTTGGAAAGGCCGCCGTCCGTCGGATGGGACGTTAAGCCGTGGCCCCGTGTGCGGGAGAGCCATACCCTGTGCACATTAAAGAACACGCTGGATGGCCTTGACGGGAGGCTACCATCTGTCTCCCAACAGCTGTTCCAGTGGGTCCCCTCCCCCAACCTTCTCTGAGCCTTCGGGGTCCATGTGACCTGGCCATTTAGCCCATGGTGTGCAAAAAAGTGCCTCTCAGAGGTAAAACAACCCAACCTATATGACCTGGTATTCCTAACAGAACTAGCCCATTTGCTGTTAATTAATATATAATCAATCATATTTTTATGCAGCCCATTGGGTGAAACCCATGTGTACTTATGTATGTCGCGGTGTTTGTAATAAATGTTAGTTATTCTGAATCCATTGAGTTTACTTACCTGTAGGAGACGTTGCCCATTGCCATTGCAGCTACCAATACCAAAAGGGCCTACACCCCTCCCCAAAGGTCAGAGTCAGTACCAACTTTGGCATTGAAGTCACCTAGAACAAGGGTAATATCGCCTTTCTTGAAAGAATTCAAAATATCCTGAAGTTGTCCATAAAACCTATCCTTCTCATCGTCATCAGCATCCTCAGTGGGGGCATAACAGCAGATAACATTTAAGTCTTTAATGCTTGTCTGAAACTTTGCTATAAGAAACCTTTCAGTAATGCACTCATAACCTAGAAGAGCATCACTAGCATGTCTGCTTAGCAGCAGACCCACGCCTTGGTGATGTTTTCCATCCTTCCTCCTTGTAAAGAGAAATTTAAAGTTATTTTTAAGTATCTCACCTTTACCTGTCCATCTGGTCTCTGCAAGCCTAGAATATCTAGGTTATGCACTGGAATTCCTGCGTGAGGACATCAAGAGAATAATCTCTATGTAATGTCCTCACATTCCACGTTCCTGCAGAGAGAAAATTATTAGTAGGATTTTTAAAGAAATTAGATTTATTGAGATTGGTAGGGCCAACAACATCAAACAGCCCCCTGATCGCAGGCATGGGGCAAAGACCTGTTCCTCCTCCACTAAAGGCTGAAGTCACCGATGCTGGTAGGAACTTCAGGCACCACCTTTTCAAGTGGACTTTTTCAAGAGCCATATAGCCTGCCTGAGACACATTGCTCCAGTTTAGGCTTGACAATGCCCAACTAGCTATTATTTAACAGTAATTCTTTAAAGAACAAAATTAAATTTTTTTCCAAAGCAATTCTTTATCTAATTAAGAAAGATATCACTTAGAATTTAACGTCGATCAATTTTAGATGAAAATTTGTGTTGAGCTGGTTGGGATATGAACCCATGACCTCTGATAACATGTCAACTGAGCTACTGTCTGCCAATCAGGATTTCCTCTAAAATTGATCGAGTTAGATTCAGAGTGATATCTTTCTTAATATACAAATAAATATGTCGAAAAAAAGCTCTTCGATCTAAACAATTGTATACTCAGAATATACTTGCCATCTTCATGACAGGCTTGTCATTGTTTCTTGAGGCTGAGAGCAGCTGGGACAATATCTTCGTGAGACATGGAGAATTGTATACTGTTGGTAGAAAGTTCATAGCATCAATTATAGGAAATCTTGATTGGTGGCCATTAATTAGCTCAGTAGTCTAGAGCACTTGACATGTTATCAGGAGATTGTGGGTTCGTATCCCACCTGACTGAAGACAATTTTTCATCTAAAATTGATCGACATTAAATTCAGAGTGATATCTTTCTTAATATATGAATGAATACATCAAAAAAAAATCTCTTCAATCTAAAAAATTCTTTATCTAATTTAATAATTTTAAATGCTATTGCAATAGAGCTTATTGTTAAGGGAAATGCATAAGCAATAGATTAAAGCAAGATCATTTGCATATTAATTCCCGAATTTTTAAATTAAGCATGAAGTGGAAAATTTATTTAAAAATTTAATGATTAGAAGTCATCTGCAGCTTCTTCATTTACTTCCATAATTTGTTCAAAATGATTGTAAAAATTTAAGTATTATTATTTTGCAAATATATATATTATTTATTTAGTAATTTTTTGAATTTATGTTCTGCTTTGGCAGCAAAAAGATCTCTTCTTTCATGCAAGTTTTTTAACTTGTGGCTTCATCCCAATGGATTTCTTTTTTTAGAGTGAATATCATTGAATTTTCGAATCAGGTTTCTTTTAACATCATTTCAAGTAGTTTTCTCGTTCATGTCAGGTATCAATGATGAATCTTTGCTCATGTTTCTGCCTATCTTATCAGATATGAGATTTTATTCACCATCTGTGTTAACATCAATTTTTTTTATCAGGTAATCTTTTATTCTCAGAGAGAACCGCAGATCTCTGCATCCAAGCAGGTCTCTAGACATTTGCTGGTGATTGGGTATTTAATTTGATGGCAACAGTATTTAATAGCTCAGAGTACTTACAGCATTATCTTTCCATGTTATGTCAATGGGAATCTAACTCCAAAGCTGTATAACATCTAAAATATGCATTTAATGAAAAAAGTATAATGAAGATAAAGAGTGTAGACCCGTGAGGGCTAGATTCTTTTTGAGCCACTCGTGTATGAGTGTGTGCAGAGAGGTTCTTGTTTCTACCTTTTCAGGATGTTACTGCTATAGTTGATCGATAAACACAACCTCAGATTTTGCATATACGCACTTTAGGCATTTAATGAAAAACTGTGAAAAGATAATCAAATTTATTTAAATCTTGATTTATGATCAGTATTCATTCAGTATTTAAAGAGTTATGGAAGTTAGAATATTTAATAATATATTATCTTGTTTTATAAAAAAAAGTTCATAATTATCTAATATCAAAATAATCATTATGCAAACTTTTAAAATTTATATTTTATTAAATGGGTTGAAAAATATACTTATTATTTAGATTTCAATTAATATTTGAGGTAAATTCTTATTACCCATTAATGTGAAATATCCTAGGTTTCATAATTCTTTAAATACTAGATGAAGTCTGTTGACAATTGAGATTTAAATAGATAAGATTATGATCTTTAATTTATTTTCAGTAATATTTTTTTCATTAAATGAATATTTTATAACTTATAGAGCTTTGAAGTTAGATTCCCATTCACATAACATTGCAATTCTCTAATATTTTGTTAGAGCAGTGTAACTCAGTTCCATATACTGTAAAGATATTCATCATTTGAGGTAATGGGAATAACTTTCCCTTGCTTACAATTTCTACAATTCTAAAATATTATGTATTTAAAAATGATCTCTGAATTTTTTATCCAATCAGCCACCTGTCTCGCAGATCCAGTTTGTGATTCGAGAGAAACTGAGTTTTGTTTCATAAGTTTCACTTCTGCAAAACATCACAATACTGCATCATCATTCACACTTCTAGTTAAAAATGGCAGCAAGTAGACATAACAGTAACTGATTTCAGCATGATGAAGATGATAATAAGGTAAAGAAGCAGTTGCTTAATTCTGTTTTAGGAACAATCATAATTTTTGTCATTATTTTGCAATAGTTTAAAAAAGCAGGAGGTGGAAAGTATTTTGAAAATGATAGAAACATATAATAAAAATAATGGGTTTGCATAATATTTATGAAATAGGCAACAGAGTAAATTACAGAATTGCCTTAATAAGTCTAAAGCAAAATTAGATGTGCAATATTCTGATATTTGCTTGCTAATCTTATTAGTTTAAATGGAAAAGGTTCAAATAATTTTTATTCTACATTAATGAAATATTTCTTGCAACTAAATTTAAAACTACAATTAAAGACTTTAATGTTATATGTTGTTATGTCCTCACTGAGGACTCTGATGAGAATGAGAAAGATACATTTTATGGTTATCAACCATGTTATATATATTAGATATTTTGGATTCTGTTAAGGAGGGAGATATTAGTCTTGTGCTTAGTGACTTCGGTACCGAAGCTGGTACTAACTCTGACATTTGGGAAGGAATGATAGATCTTTTGGCATTGGTAGTTGCAACAGCAGTGGGGAATAGTAATTTGTAAAGTACCCAATGAGCATTAGACATTTGGAAACTTGAGTGTCAAAGATGAATTTAATACAAGTTGCAAAAGTGCAAAGAAAAATAAGATTTCAAATGTAATGCCACTTACGTGAGCATGCTATCGAAGGTCCATAGCTAAATAAGCCACAAACAAAGAAGCTTGTTCAAAATAAATAGCAGTTTGTTAAGAGTCAGATGTAAAAGCAATAATCTAAGTTTTATTTCTATTTTAGGACATAACTAACTATATAAGCACTAGCCTGTTGAACAAGGGGTAATTCTATTGTTCTAATGCTCACTAGCTAAATGATATCAGCCAAAAAAAATTCTTGAATTCACGATATGAAGATGTCAAGTATAAGCCAAATCCAACTGCAGTCATGTTGAAGTAGATCTAACTTAAACTAAGCTTTTGAAAACAGCTATGTGATGTAACTAACGTCATATACATATTCCCACATTCTCTATCTTGTCATGTGTCAAGAGAATGAGCTCCTATGTCAATCATTGGCTACGTCAAACATATGCTGGTGGCTATGTAAGAAGAGTATATGGATAAAAAGAAACTAAATGGTAATGAAAGCATGAATGAAAATGAAGAGTTAATCAGTTAGTAACTGAAAAATAATGGTTTTCTCATGGTCTCTTACATGTAAGTAAACTTGATGGTTTTAGAATATCTAACATGTACACCAAACACTGGGATATTTATAAATACACATGGGGGTCCCTTGATCATCTCATCCTATGGTACATACAAATTTCTTGTCTCCAAGCTGCCTCTTCAGTCTTTCCTGCCTCTTCAGTCTTTATTTGAAGAAGACAGAAGATAGGACTGTTTTGATATCTTTGGATTTTAAACTGCTTTAATAAAACTATGCCCTCTTTATTTTGACTTGCTTTAATTTCTTAATCAATAAACCACTCTTTTCAGAAGTTTTTTTTTTCCTTCTCCAAATCATGCTTAGTGTAGAGTTAACTAGTCTGAAGTACATATTTTTGACAAACATCAACTTTAATTATTTCATTTCCATCTTGGCAATAATTTTTACTATAGTATGAACTGGAATTGCAGACCTCTATTACCACTACCCATGTTGATCATATACACTTTTATTGTTGTGCTGAACAATTTTGAGTTGTGTACAGTGAACAAAGAAGGAAAAGCTTACAAGTGACCTTTCCAGATAACTCTGTGACCAAAAGTCATGCTAAAGAGCATTTGTTTTCAATTGACCTTGCAAGTCTGTGAGAGCACCAAAGGCCACCCCTAAGAATTTTGGATACAATAGATATTTTTGCCCCACTTAAGTGGGAGATGACTTGCTAGATGAGATTTAAATGTTAAGGTTTAATTTATCCCTACCCGTACTCAGAAAGTGCATTATAGGAGAGCAAATTTTCCTAAACAAGAAACTCGTGTCAAATGCCTAAGGTACAACATAAAATGATGCAAGCTGTCTGAAATCACTGCAAATGAATGTGATAATGCCATTAGAAATAAACACATTAAGTTAGGATTAACCTAAATCTCCCCCGCCCCCCATTATAACAAATTCCCAGAAATTCACATTTCTGCTAATAAAAAAATTGGTAATATTATAATAATGTCAAAAAGTAAGTCATTTATAACCAAAGTTATATGCAATAGTGCTAAATGGATTTTGGTAATGACCATGACAGTTTTAATGTCCAGGCCACTGTTGGCAGTGACCTGTACATCAAAATGTTGATGTAACAACTGAGGAGGTTATAAATTAATTCTCTATTTTTTAAATTGTATGTAGAGGTTTTTGGGTTGTTTAACATCTGAGCGGAACTTTTATGTACACACTGGACTAAATGGATAGGTCATAAAGACCCCAATTGCTCAGAAGAGGCCCACTGGACAACTATTGTGGGAGAGATGGAAACCTTTCATCAAGGTTCAGTGTATTCTTTAACATTTGCAGGGTATGGCTCTCCTGTACATGGAGCCACAGCTTAACCTCCCAACTGATAGACAGTGAGTGTTCTCTTTCTCACCAAGGGCAGATTGGAGTTAGCAGAGATAAATTCCAATGTAGGAAATGTTGGAATTTAACCTGTAACCTGGGAATATCATATTATGAACTTAGTGCTCTATTGACTGAACCATGCCCCTGCACTTTCGGTAAAAGCTAAAAATCAAAATTTTACTTATAACTATATTTGTAATCATAACAAATGCTAATGACTTAAATGTAGTTTTCTTATAAAAGTAATGGCATTTATTACTGTTTTTGTTTATTCTTACACAAACTTTCTTATCTGTATCTCTCAGGAAGAAGAAGCTTCAAGAACAAAAATTTGTATTAAGCAGCGAAGAGGAGCCATAACAAAATTAGAGCAATCTGTTTTATATGTCTTGGAACAATCTGTGATTCACTTTTTGCCTCCTGAGTAAGCTTTGCTTGCAGCTGGTCCATTATTGTTAAAATAATATTTATCATTTCATGATCATAGCTAATGTTGATATTTTATGTAATTTTAAACAAGAGGTGCTATATATATATATCAGAATGTGTAAAATATTCAATAATATATTGATATTTAATTTTTGAATAATTTTTGTAAATTAATATAATTATAAAGCAAATGCAAGTTCTTGTAAAATAATAGTTTGTTTAATTTTTTTTTGATTACTGCCAACTACTTAGGTTACTAAAATTAACAATACCAATGTATTTGTTAGATTGTAAAAAAAAAAATTACGATTTTGCTGTATTTTGAACTGAAAGTATTTAAGAGACACAAAAGTGAGATTTCTGGACTTCAATATGCTAGTCTTGAAACGTGATGGCATTATGTTATGTAATTTATTAGTCATTGGCATGATTCAAGCAGAGGAAAAATAAACTTGATTTCTTTTGTTTATCAATTTGTTTCTTTAATTTGTTTCATGTTTTAAAATATGGTGCATCTCTTTGCTCAAGATAATATGGTATTTGGAAAATTGATATCACGCTAAATATGTATAATTAAAAAAAACTCAAGCTTATACTCTTTACTTTATTATTCTTGTGTGCTGAAATAAATTATTACAGTTTGTAAAGAAATCAATTCCATTCTTTTTTTGTAAAAAATTAATATAGTCATCTGAAAGAAAATAGCAGAAGTATTTTTCGTGTTCATTGGAACAAGTGCTCATTGTAAAGAAGTGTAGTTAATAATATCTAATAAGTTATATTGTTTTTATGCTTAATAGAAATTTCATAGATAATACTAAAGCCTTGAGTCACATGAAATATATATATATATAATTTTTATTAATATAAATATATAAATTTATATATTTGTTTTACCTGAAGGAAAAGTCTGAATAAAATGAAACAAAAAAAAAAACTGCTGTAGTAATTCATTGGGATAACATAAATATGTGACAATTGAAATTTCACGCTATAAAAAACAACAACTAAATATTGTAAACTTTTATTTCAGCCCAACACACACAAAAGAAGAAATAGGTACTGAAAAATATATTTTTGTTACTGAGTTGTAATTTAAGCAGTTTTTCATTTTCAAGAGCAAATCTGTAAAGAATTTTTAACATGTTTAGAATATTTTAAATTAATAAGAAAATTAAATTGTCTAGTACTAGACAATACAAATATACCGAGATGCCAGTTTATTAAGTACACATACCTAGTAGCATGTTGCACCACCTTTGCCCATCAAAACAGCCAAAGTTAATTGGGGCATGGAACTTGCAACATGCTGGATGTATTGTGTAGGATTGTTGTACCACACGGAAATGATTGTGTCATGCAGTTGCTGCAAATTGTACAGCTGGACAGTCTCGCTGCAAACCCCAAAGATGCTTGGTGAAGTTTAGAACTGGGTGTGCAAGAAGCTAATGACGCAAGGAAAATTTGTCGGCATATCCTGGAATCATTCGGTGATGATATGTGCCTTATGAGCAGGTGCATTATCATGCTGTACTTATCCATCTGAGTGAGGATAAACTATAGTCATGAAGGGATGAGCTTGGTCAGCAATAATGTTCAAATATTCTGTGGTGTTCAGATGTCCTTCGATGAGTGTGAGGGTGCTTAATATGTGCCAAGTAAAACATTCTCCACACGACACTGCCACCACTGGCCTGTACTGTTGACACCAGACAAGATGGCTTCATGTTGCTTGCATCAAATTCTGGTCATTCCATCGGCATGATGCAAAAGGAACCTTGCTTTGTCTGACCAGGATACCTTTTTCCAGTGGCGATGCTCCAATGCCCACTTTTCGTAAGTCAAAATATATATTTATTACTCTGATTGAAAGGAAGATTAAAAATAAGTATGAAGCTGATGTGTTGAAAATATTATATCCGAATTGGTATGCAATGATGACTGTGTTAAAGCTAAGGTGAACAGAGTTTGCATAATAGATTAATTTAAATATTAATTTTTGTTTACATAGTAGAACTTGAAATGCATTTCTTTTCTGTGCACATAAGCTGTACAGCTTATGCGCACAGGCTTATAAGTAAGTTCAGCTCAGCTTAGTACCATGTGGAATGTAGTGTACTTCAGAACAGGGGCGTAGCGAAGGAATATGGTTGAGGGGGGAAGTCCAAAATTTTCCAACTCGAGCAAAATTTTGGCAAAATTTGCTATTTGCCAACTGAGCAAACTTGCTTAGATTTTTCGCTCCGGGGGGTAAGCCAATTATTATGTCTCTCTCCTACATTTTGCCATTTGACTTCCAATTCTGCCAACTAGCCATAATTTCTCTCAGGAATACTTCCAATATTTACATTTCGTTTTGCCTTGATTTGGTCAAATCTCCTTAATTTCACGAAGCTAATCCCAATCTTTACATCTCTCCTAAATTTGCCAAATCACTTCAAACTTTCAAACTCCAGATTTTTTTTTTTTGGAAAATTAAGAGGAGTTGTCAAAATCGAGGCAACTTGGCAAATCTGAGGCAGTTTGGAAAATGGAGAGACGGCAAAATTTAGAGCAGTTGGCAAAATTCGAAGACAGTAAAAACAGGTGAGTTGGCAAAATTCGGAGTCACTTTGCAAAATCGTGGGTAATTGCCAAAATTCAGGTGAGATGTAAAAATTAGGATTTTTTTCTGTAAAATTATGGCGAGTTGGTAAAATTCGGAGTGACTTGGCAAAATCGTGGAGAGCAACGAAATTCAGGTGAGATGTAAAAATTGCAATCTTTTTTCTGTAAAATTATGGCGTGTTGGCAAAATCGAGGCAGCTTCGCAATATCTAGGAGAGTTCTAATCTAAGCATTCCCGTACTAATTTCATCTACCCCTGGGAATTCACGTAGTTTAAGTTTAGAAACAGCTAAAATAACTTCAGACTGTGTTATAGGGCCAATATTAAAGCCACTAATGCATCTATCATTATTACAAACAATGGGGGTAGAACTAAATACATTGTTTAAAATAGGGGTTATCAACATGGGGTACGCCGTGAGAGCTCAAAAGTCGCTGGATGTAAGTATAAAATTTAATGTGTGTATATATATTATTTCCATTGTTATAAAAAAAAAATACCCCCTCAAGCAGCTGCTTGCCACAGAGGTCTGACAGGAGCCTGTCAGTTTATATGCCATAGTAGAAGGTCTGTGAGGTTGGCAGGACCTCAGCAGAAAAGCGACACATACATCCATGCCTTACCCGGGGCTCGAACCCAGGTCCCTTAGATCAGCAGCCAAGCGCGCTAACCACTCGGCCATGGGACGGCCCATTGTTATAACTACAGTTTTATCGATCTATACAATGGGTACGCCATTTACATATAGATTTCCAGGGGGTAAGTGAAGCATAAAAGGTTGAGAACCACTGGTTTAGAACATTAGTGAAATGCTCAGCCCACCTAGCCATGACAGAATACTCATCTTTTATAACCTTACCTTGTTTATTCTTCAATCCCTGTATACCTATCCGTTTTTTATCACATAAAATATTAACTATCTGATACTGCTCTCTTGTGCTAACTGCTCCCTCGGCTTTATCAGCAAAGCCATCAAGCCAAAGATTCTTAGCAGCAGCTAACTGATCCTTTACACGTTTATTAAGGTCACTGTAATGCTTTCTGTTAGGACTATTTGGGTATTGATTAAGGATATTCCTGCAGTTCTTTCTTTCTGAAATAAGCTCAAGTGCCTTATCATTCAAATAATTCTCCCCCTCTGCTCCTTTTATCCTAAAAGAGTACTGTTCGTTTCCAAAAAATCCTTTTCCACCTAGCCATGACAGAATATTCATCTTTTATAACCTTACCTTGTTTATTCTTCAATTCCTGTATACCTATCCTTTTTTTATCACACAAAATATTAACTATCTGATACTGCTCTCCTGTGCTGTCTAACTGCTACTAGCTGAACTACCAAAAAATCCTTTAAAACAGTCCCATTCTTCCTCAACTTCAATAGCAAGCAAACCATGACTGTCATAATGACTAAGTAACCTATCATGGTAAGATTTATTTCTTATTGGATCTTTCAGAGCTTCAGAATTAAAGGTAAATTTTTTAACCTTAACACACTTTTTAAATTTAAGTTGCAAGACAAATTTAACAAAGTAATGATCAGATCCAATTTCAGCTCCCCTATATGACCTGGTATTCCTAACAGAACTAGCCCATTTGCTGTTAATTAATATATAATCTATCATATTCTTATGTAACCCATCTGGTGAAACCCGTGTGTACTTACGTATGTCACAGTGTTTCTAATTATTCTCAAACCATTAAATTTACTTATATGTAGGAGACGTTTCCCCATTGCCATTGCAGCTACCAATACCAAAAGGGCTATCACCTCTCCCCAAAGGTCAGAGTCGGTACCAATATTGGCATTTAAGCCATCTAGAACAAGGGAAATATCTCCTTTCTTGACAGAATTCAAAATATCCTGAAGTTGTTCGTAAAACCAATCTTTCTCATTCTCAGTGGAGGCATAACAGCAGATAATATTCAAGTCTTTAATGCTTGTCTGAAATTTTGCTATAAGAAACCTTTCATTAATGCACTCATATCCTAGAAGAGCATCGCTGGTGTGTCTGCTGAGAAGCAGACCTACGCCTTGGCGATGCTTATTATCTTCCCTCCCTGAATATTTTTGAGAATCTGACCTTTATCTGTCCATCTGGTCTCTTGCAAGCCAACGATGATATCTAAATTTTAACGGTGGAATTCTTGTGAGGACATCAAGAGAATAAACTTTGTGCAGAGTTTTCACATTCCAACTACCTATGGAAAAAAAAAAATGGTTAATGGAATGTTTAAGGAAACTATGCTAGATGATAAAAACGCACAGATTTAAGATTACCCTAGTATAGGGGTTCTCAACGTGGGGTACGCTGTAAAATTTTTTGGGCTATGCAGTGAGAGCTCAAAAGTCGCTAGATCTAATAAAAAATGTCAGTATTTTATTCCTATTGTTATACTATAACTATAGTTTATCTATCTATACAAGGGGTAGGCCAGTTACATACACATTTCCGGGAAGTACATTAAGCATAAAAGGTTGAGAACCACTACCCTACTATATTAATTTATTACATTATTTTTCTACAAAAGGGGAATGAGATGTGTTGACTTACTCGATAGCATGCAAGGCTTGTAATGTGCAGGTACCAGGTTCGATTCGAATTCGTGGCAGCATTGAGATATTTTCTCTGATAAATCACCACCTTACCCTCAGTCAGAAAGGGCATATGACTGATGGGTTTTAAAAGACTGCCGTTTGTTCGATGGGATGAATAGTTGCAGCCCCATGTGCAGGAGAGCCATACCCTATACACGTTAAAGAAATGCTGGATGGCCGTGATGGAAGGCTATATCTGTCCGGTAAGAGATATCTAGTGGGTCACTTTACCCCCCAACTTTCTCTCTCTTTTGAATCTGTGATGGGATCATTTATCCCATTGTGGGCAAAAAGTGTCCATCAGAGGTAAAGCTATTTAATTTTTATGCACTTCGCAACAAAGGTGCATTACTTTTAAAATTGCTACATTCCTTTCCATTATATTATCTTTCGTCATTGTTGTGAAAGTCGAAATTTTTATTAAAAATAACTCGCATACACTACTACTCTTCGTGTGTATGGGGTGCGAGGCGCAAGTTTGGACATAACGCCATTAGTAGAACAGTTGGTTCTAATCACGGAGGGAAGAACTTATGTCGCTCTCAAAGTGAAGCCAAACAGCGAGATACGTTACTGGAAATGCCAGTTCGTAGCATTTCAGCGAGTTACGGCTGCTTGATAGTTGCAATTTTACCATTGGGTTGGGTTGTTTTTCCTCTGAGCGGCACTTTTTTGCACACCATGGGCTAAGTGGCCAGGCCACATGGACCCCCGAAGGCTCAGAGAAGGTTGGGGGAGGGAACACACTGGAACAACTGTTGGGGAACAGATGGTAGCCTCCCATCAAGCGTGTTCTTTAAAGTGCACAGGGAGCCACGGCTTAACGTCCCATCCGACGGACGGCGGTATCTCCAAGCGCATCGGTGTCCCCTACTGACCGTGGGCAGGGTGAGGAATTATGCAGAGATAAATCTTAACGCTGACTCAGCTGGGACTCGAATGTAGGATCTACAGATTATGAGCCTGGTGCGCTACCGACTGAGCCACCAGTGCTTTACAAGTGTAGGGAGGGTGGAGATTAAGAATAAAAGTACAGAATTTTGAGTTATTTAAATAATATTTAAAACAATATTTTAGTTTTAAAAATCCGGTAAGATACAACCCTCTTGTGAATTTGCTTATGGATGCATTCTACAAATGATACAATGAATATATGCAAGTGAAAATATTTTTCCTGTAGTTGTCAATGCTGAAAAAAGACAAAATTTACATTTTCGTTTCCTGTAATCGTTCCTTTTTTCCGAGATTGTTTCACTTAAAACGAACAGAATTTTAAGAATCCATGTTATCAAAAGTCGGATTAGTGAAATAATTGTGAATATCGGAAGTTATTTCCTGTGATTCACACGATTGATTTCCTATTGTTTCTTTTAGAATAAATTTTTTGAAAATTTCGCTTTATTGAAGGTCGTATTACTGGAAAACAGATTATCATATATACAGATTCTATGTAGCTTGGTTTCCAGTAGTGCATTTTTGTAATTTTCCCCTTGCTATGTTTAGATGGAGCAAACTTTTTTAAAAAGCCGCCATAAAGTCGGATAAAAGAGGGTAGACACAAACCCTATATTTAAAAACGGATTAAAGAGAATACATCCAAATACTGCTGTGTTCATTTAATTTAGAATTATTTCAGTCAGAAGGAATAGATTTGTTAAAAAAAATTGGCTGTATTCAATGTCGGATAAAAAAGAATAGATATAAATATCGATTATGTTGATATGTAAACAAAATCGCTGAAGTTAAGTACTTGGCTGACAAGACTTTCGAGAACTGTCAGATTTGTTTGCTGTAAGGCATATATTTGTGAATTAGTCCTAGTAATCCAAATTATTTGTTATTTCTGTGATAACACAGAATGAGAAGAAAACTCTAAGGATGCATATCGCCTCTGGGGCATATAAGAATCTCGTTTTCAAGGGGAAGAAAGTTTTTCTTTTACCTACTCTTTCATTCCTTAAAAGTTTTAATTTGAGCTAGTGGATGATGGGAGAAATGCAAAGCGTATTTCATTAGTAATTATACAACATAAAAGTATTCGTCTTTTAATTCTTTAATCTAAAAAGTTGCATTTTCCACACTTCTCATAGAAGTAGGTAGATTATTACTGCCAGTGGAATATCTCTTAAAAACTACCACTAGTTTGTCAAATTTCTATTCAATAGATATTATTTGTGAAACTCAATGGCTATGTCCACACTTGTGCGTTTTATGTGCGCTAGACGTATGCGGAAAGGCACGTCTCAAATCAGTTGAACGGCGCCGTTTTCAGTGACGCATGTAGTAGCGCACGTGCTTCCACCAGTAGTGGATTTTTGTTCAACATTCCGTGCAACTTCGTAGTTTGTCTGGAAAGTTTCGTTCTGTTTTTGTAATTATTGAGCTTGTGTTTTTTGTTCACCATGTCATCAGAACATTGGCCTTTATTGAAGATTAAAGGTTAAATAATTCATCGGAGATATAAATTATTTTAAATAAATAAAAAATTAATTAAATAATTCAGCAGATTATAAGTTTAAATATTCATCAGAGACATGAATATTGAATCACTGGTAGCCAAATATCGTAAGTGTGATCCCAAATTCCACTTCAGCTGGCATTGCTTCTCTGAAACGATTTTTTTTTTCGATCTTCGGCTCCACCATTCCCAAAAGCATGTAGAAGTTTGTTCTAGACACTGGGTATCCAACCTTTTGACTTCCCTTGGCCACATAGAGTGAAGATGAATTGCTTTGGGCCGCACATAAAATAGCCAGAAAAGTTTTTAACTGGGATATTTGCTTGTGTCACTAATACTTTTGTCATTAGTGCTCTGTAGTGGCGGCCACTTTCTTACAACTGACTTGGTAATTTACACATAAAGTTGCCTATGATGTATTTTATTACCTCCGGGAATGTTAAAATATTGATAAAAAATTATGTGCCCTTAATATTATCAGCCAATGTAATTTAAATGGTTCGGGTGCAACCACGAGCTAAACCGATCAGGAACATATAATTTTAATGCAGCAAATACGTATATTACTTATAACCTAGGAACCCACTGAGATTACAACACTGTACATGAGAACCATTTACAGTTTTGAGGCAAATGCTGTTAAGAATAAGCACATGTGAGAAAAGCTTCATTAGACACCTCTAAGACCTTTTGGTTACCTATCAGTTGTTCAACGGTTAAGCCGAGATGATGAATGTTATAAAGGAAGCTAATAGATGGTTGGAGGTCACTTCTTTTTGCAGGTAGTCTTCGATTTAAAGGATGGTTACTAAAAAGTTGGCTGTAAAGCGAAATTTTGTATAAGGGACCCTATTTCCTCATTCAATTCCCATTATGTAATAACATATGCTTTTCTTTCAGATCAGAAATTTACATAAACATAATTTTCGATCCTTTTAAACACATCTGAATAAAAACAAAGCAACAAGTTTTAACATCCAATGCTTAGTCTTTTCGATTATTTATACGACACCTCACAAGTATGGAAAGGTTGACTTATTAAATTAATAAACACAGTAAAATTAAAATATGCAGTTTTAATTTAAAATAAAAATTCGTCTTGATACGCAGATTAATGCTGGTCTGATCCAAGGGCGTAGCCATGGGGGGGGGGGGGGAGATCCCCCCAAAGTAACTCTGAGTTCGCAAAATTCGAAGGACTTCGTAAAATCTAGGCGATTTGTAAAAAATTTGTAATTTTTTTTGCAAAATTAAGCGACGTTGTCAAAACCGAGGCAACTTGCCAAATCTAAGGCAGTTTGGAAAATGGAGAGACGGCAAAATTCGAAGCCACTTAGTAAAATAAAGGCGAGTTGGCAAAATCGGGACTTGTCAAAATTCGGAGTGACTTGGTAACATCTTTGGGTGTAGGCAAAATCGCGACAACTTGGTAAAATCTTGGGGGGGTTGGCAAAAATTAAAGCGAGATGTAAAAATTGGGATTTTTTTCTGTAAAATTATGGCAAAATCTAGGGGCAGTTGGCAAAATTCAGGTGAGATGTAAAAATTGCAATCTTTTTTCTGTAAAATTATGGCGTGTTAGCAAAATCTAGGAGTTGGTAAATCTTGGGGGAGTTGGCAAAATTCAGATTGACTTTGCAAGAATCAGGTATGATGTAAAAAGCAGATTTTTGTAAAATTGTGGCGAGATGGCAAAATCTAGGGCAGTTCGCAAAATTCGAATCCACTTTGTAAAATACGGATGATTTGTGAAAATTGGGATTGTTTTTGTGAAATTAAGGAGTTGACAAATTCGAGAAAACCTGGCTTAATATAGGTAAGTTGGGAAAACTGGAAACCACTTGGTAAAGTACAGGTGAGTGTAAAAATTGGGATTGGTTTTGTGAAATTAAGGAGAGTTGGAAAAACCAAGAACTCTTGGAAAAATACAGGGGAGTTGTGAAAATTTTTCCTTTCTTGTGCAATTAAGGAGAGTTGATAAAATTCGAAGTGACTTGGCAAATTTAGAGATGTAAAAATTGCGATTTTTTCTGTAAAATTACGGAGTTGGCAAAATTCGAATCCACTTGGTAAAATATAGGCGAGTTGTGAAAACAGATTTGTTTTGTGAAATTAAGGAGTGTTGGACAAATCGAGGAAACAACAAAATGTAGGGCAGTTGGCAAAATTCGAATCTACTTGGAAAATACAGGAGAGTTGTGATAATTGGAGTTGGATTTGTAAAATTTAGGATAGTTGAATAAAATCGAGAAAACTTGGCAAAATCTTGGGTAGTTTGAAATGATTTGGCAAATTTAGGAGAGATGTAAGGATTGGGATTAGTTTCGTGATATTAAGGACAGTTGGCCAAATGAAGGTAAAATTCACACCGACTTGCTACAATTCGACGAGATGTAAGATGATAGGATATTATTTTTGAAGGATAGTTGGCAACCTTACTGTGTTCTCATCTTGAAATTTTCAAAAGAATGTTATTGAAATATATACAAAAAATTTTGCTTTTAAAATGATCATATAAATTTTTAAATTCACCTTCGAATCTTACAGCATTTGGCTTCCAAAAAACATTTTATTTACTATCATGCTTGTGTTGCATATCGTTTTCAAGCGTATATCAAAAACTCTAAAATGAAACATATTTATTGTTTAGATTCAATATAATTTGAAATCTAAAACAGCAAAGGAAAATTGGAGCTTTTTTAAGTTTATTATTAAAAAAAATTTATCTAAACAATTCAGTATAATTAATGGTCTTTAATCTCAATATGGGAACTAAAAGTATACAAAATTTCATTAAAATCCACGAGACGAAACATTTAGATTCCCAAATATATTCTCAACTCGTATCATGTGGTAGCCAAATCAGTTACTTCTTAACATATGATGAGGCCACAATTTAAATAATAAGCAAAACATAACTTATATTGTTTTATTATTTAAATATTACATACTTTTCATTATAAAACTAAATTTAGCTTGTAATTTAGTTTGCGTTTCTGTACATTCACATCATGTAGAAATTATATATATATTTGGTACAATAGGAAGTTACCTCAGCTAGCAAACCACAAATGACTACTATGATAAGGTAGAGGTAAATAAAAGCTTATGGCAGGGCCTTATCTAGGGGATATATGACTCCCCCCATTTCAGAATGATAGTAAGGGTAACAGAGGCAAAAAATTGTCAAACATATATATTTCATGCATTTTTTCAAGAAATTTTTTGAAAACTTCAGGGTAAATGTTATACTGCAATGGAAATACTCTCTTCCCTCCCAGCCTCTATTTCTTTTCTGGCTCATTAGTTTCTCACCCCCAACCCTATATTTTTCTGCATTATACGTTTGATATCTCTGATTTAGAGTGTAGATCAAATCACATGTAATCACCCGGGTAATTTACCTCCACTATTGTTGGAATTTACAATATTATGCTCATCAGTGAATTGTTGCATCCAGTGGCATATCCAAATTTTTAAACGTTTTTAATGTCTTCAATATCACTGAAAGTAAGAAAATTCAATCCATCTCCAAGTAATGATGAAAACATTAGTGGCGATATCCAAGTGAAATACCATCTTTTCCCAAGTATTTGCTTAAAATTCCTTTTCCATCCAAGGTCATACGTTTTAATGTCTTCCTTCCTTTCATAAATTGTTTGACCATTATAAATACAGATGAACTGTTGACCTATAAGATAAAATGTAAGTGCAATCACAAGTAATAGGAAAATGTGGATTACAGCAACGATAAAGCCATACAAACTGAGAAAGCCTAAAACAAATGCTAAATGGGGTGCTACAAGTGATAAAACTGATGTCAATCTGAATCCGCCCAGGATTTCAAAACAATAATCCCACTGGAAAATGACAGCATACACTGCACCTAAAACATAAGAAAAATAAATAAACAAATGAGTGAACTAGAAAAAAAAGACAGCCTTAAGAATAAAAAGAAAGATGAACAGACTATAACTGTTGATCACATATTTGCTTATTTGAACGCATAGTTGAGATGCCAAATGTCTTACATCAAGAAATTATAAAAAGTATTTTAATTCGAATAAATTTGAAAAATGGGTATATAAGCCTAAAACAGATACATTATTAGATTTTATGATAGGGTTGGGTTGTTTTACCTCTGAGCGGCACTTTTTTGCACACCATGGGCTAAATGGCCAGGTCACAAGGACCCTGAAGGCTCAAATAAGGTTAGGGGACCCACTGGAACAGCAGTTGGGAGACAGATGGTAGCCTCCCGTCAAGGCCATCCAGTGTTTTCTTTAACGTGCACAGGGTATGGTTCTCCCACACACGGGGCCATGGCTTAACGTTCCATCCGACGGACTTTCCAAGCCCATCGGTGTCCCCTTCTGACCGTGGGCAGGGCAGGGAATTTTGCAGAGATAAATCTGAACTCTGACCCAGCTGGGATTCGAACCTGGGAACTTCAAATTACGATCCTGGTGTGCTACCAACTGAGCCACCCCCTGCCCTAAATCTGGGAACTACAGATTATGAGCCTGGTGCGCTACTGACTGAGCCCCTCCCCAATAGATGCTATGACATTACAGAAGTCCAAACCAAGCAATTCTCTCTCTTGTGAAAAGATGCTATGCCAACTTGCTTCAAATTTATGTGGCATTTGGATGAAATTTCTATGTTGAAAGGATTCTGAAGTTCAAGACAGTGGTTAGAATATTCACTGGGCATTGCTAAGGGTACATGGAAAGATCTCAACAAGGTTATGCAGAATGCTCTTTAATATACACAGAACCACCACCCAAGCAATTTCATCATGTTAGCTATCCCTGAGATCACATTTGCCTCAACTTCAAGTAATATTTGAAAAAAAAAGTTAATACCTTATGCATAACAATATATAACAAGAAATTGTTTATGCTATTTTCTACACGTTTCTTGGATAAATGAGTGGTGCCGAATGTAAATCTACCACTGGTTTTGATCTACTGTTAACAGTTGCGAAGATATTAGAGAAAATCGGTTTTCACGAAATTCAACATTTTGTGCTTGCTATACGTACATTTATATATATATGTATAAAAACCTATACTGGGTGATCGAAAAGTCATACAACCCGAAGTTGAAGTTTATACAAATTGTTTTGAATGAGTTGCAATTAATCTCCTTCCCACTAGATGGCACCAAAAAACTATTGAAAACTATCAAACACGTTGACTGCAGCGTGATAGGTACAGGATGTCGTTCAGTGTAGCTTTGTTCATAGAGGAAGGGAAATGAGGTTTTCCCAGGCACAAGTTTTCATTTTGGAACATTATTTTGGTAGTCATTTGTATGTACGTTGTCGAGGAGTTTCATACGAAATATCGAGCTGCAGTCCCTCAGAAGTCGATGATAGCCAGATTAGTGAAACGTTTCTTGGAAACAGGATCTGTTGCTGACAAGAGACCTACCATGTTTACTGATGCTAAACTGGATGGTGTGGAGAGAGAGAGCACTGCAGCAGTCCCCTACAAAAGGATCAGAAAACTTCCAGTGCAAATAGGAATACTGTACGGAAGTACTGAGAAAGCTGCAAGACAGTTACACCTTTGTTGATATCATGTGCATTGTCCAGGAATTGGATAGGGGAAAATGTGTAGTCTACTGTTGAGTGCATCGGTCATTTGTTTAAGAACATGGAATAGTGTAGTCAGATAGTTTTTCTAGTGACGAGGCTTGGTTGCACCTTAATGACCATGTGAATAGTCAAAACAATAGAATTGGTCCACCAAAAATCAGTGTTTTTCATGAACAGCCCTTGCACTCTGTGAAAATTCAGTCATGTGTGGTATCATATTGTTGCGTAGTGGACTAATTTTCTTTGAGACTACAGTGAATAGTGCAGTATATGGGCCATATATCACAATGCTCCGTGTGACTTTCAACGTAGCACAGTCATAGGATGCCACCTTAGCAAGTCAGTTCAGGATATCTCGGCCCTACTACAGCTACTTCAACCAACTGTAAATCATGTTATTGTGATGTGGAAATGCCTAGGAGCAATAACAGTGCAATTGGGACCCAGTAGGTCACATAAAATGAAGCAGGACTGCTGAAGTGGGTGGTGTGACAAAAATCGCCTGTCCTCGGTTGCAACACTCACCACCGAGTTCCAAAATGCCTCTGGAAGCAACACCAGCACCATACAGCTCGTCGTGAGCTGCAGAAGATGGATTTCCATGGCCAAGCAGCCACACACGTCTAACATCAAAAACAAGAACGCCAAGTGTCAGTTGAAGTGTAAAAAACACCACACGTGGACTCGAGCAGTGAAACCACATTCCCTGGAGTGATGAATCATGCTTCAGCATCTGGCAGTCCGACAGACAAGTCTGGGTGTGAAGACTTTGAACACTGCAGCCTATAATGGCATTCTTGACAATTCTGTGCTCCCAACTTTATGGCAACAGTTCGTTGAAGCCTTTCCTGTACCAAGGCAATGCCCCACCCACAAAGCAAGGACCATGCAGGAATGGTTTGATGAGATGGGTGTGGAAGAACTTGACTGGCCTGCACAGAGCCCTGATCTCAACCCCTTGGATGAATTGGAATGTTGACTGTGAGCAAGGATGAACTGTTTGACATCAGTGACTGGCCTCACTAATACTCTTGTGGCAGAATGGCAGACAATTTCCATAGCAACATACCAAAATCTAGTGGAAAGCCTTCCCTGCACAGTGGAGGCTGTGATAGCAACAAAGGGTAGACCGATATTAATTCCTTTCCTATTACTGTGAGATTGTGGATGAGCAAGTGCCCAGATACTTTTGATCAGATAGTGTATCTTGTAATGACATTTATATTCTACTTTTGCTAGAAAGGTAAGATTATTACTTATGCTTGTGGCTGTGTAATTTTATATATGTTTATCATTAACCAGCCATCCAGTGGCCAAGTGGTTAGTGATTTGGTTGGCCACTTGGCTACTGATCTAAGGGGCCTGGGTTCGAGCCCTGGATAAGTCATAGATGTTCATGTTGTTTTTTCTGCAGAGGTCCTGCCATCCTCATTATGGCACATAAACTGATAGGTTAAATGGCTCCTTCTACTATGGCATATAAACTAATAGGCTCCTGTCAGACCACTGTGGCAAACAGATGCTTGAGTGGGTATTATTATTAACCTCGCAAAATATGTGGTTGCGTGAATTTTTCGATCACCCTATATTACATAAACACATCAAATATATTCAGCATAATTGACTACGACCCATAAATTAAATGTAAAATGTCAGCAGTCATTTAATATATTAACTGTCATTTCCTATTTCAGTGAATGATGTCCAGTAGTCGAGGTTTTAAATTCTCATCAGACTAGTTCTGCTACGTTTGTGGATATTAGTCCTAAACAGGTGAATCACCAGATTACAACCGGTAGTGCATATGAAGTGCATTTTGCTATTCTCATCAGTGATCAAGACAAAGCATGGGCTTATTGTGTGTGTTTTGGTGAATGTAATACACTACAAAAGGCCAAAATATTGAAGAAATATGGTGTATCCCAGTATACATTTATCGATTTCTCCAGACCCACACAGCAAACACCTGCCTATCCCAACTCCACCTGCGGTTTTGTTGTCAGAAGAGGAAACTGTAAGCTCAACTGCTAGTGCCGATGAGGGCTTTTGCAGAGCAAGTGGCAGCAAAGGGCCACATTTTCTTAATCAAACAGAATTAGGTCTCACTAAATCAAATGCAGTTTTTAACATCCTGTCTAAGAACAGTGAAATTTATTGGATCTGACCTGCAAATTATCAACGTATCAGAAAAGACATGAAATTTGACCCCTTCTATGTTTTGGCCAAAAGTTTGTGCTACTGCACTAATGTTAGTGGTCTTTTTGAAATTATTGGTCTACCTCATGACCCACAAAATTGGCACCTATTCATACACAACAGAAGTCTGAATACTGTTTTGCTGCACAACAGCAATTTCCTTCCATCCTGGTAGTACATTCATGTACAACTGTACATGAAAAAAAGGTTTAAGGTATGAAAAAAAAAAGGAAGATTATGAGAAGCCAAGTAACTGATGCCCAAAATAAACTATAAACATTACAATTGGGATGTTTGCTGGGACTTCAAGATGCAAGATTTCTACTAGGTTTTTATACCAGGGGTTCTAAAAGTTTTTTCAGTTGCGACCCTTCTTACCATTGACAGAAATTTTCACAATCCCCTTACCAATGATGGAATTATTTACAGTCCCCTTTTGCCATTGATGAAATTTGTCACCCTCCCCCTTACCATTAACGGAATTTGCCACATGTATTTGTTACCATTTATGAGAGCAACTGAATTGAGATAAGAATATTCTCACTACAGAAAAAGAGTATACCTTATCACTGATGGAATTACCCACAGCCCCCTTTTAGCCTTGATGGAATTTGTCAACCCCCCCCCCCCCTTACCATTGATGAAAGTAATTTGAAATGAGATAAGAATATTCTCACTACAAAAGTGGCTGGTTGAAGAAGAGAGGAAGAGAGAAGTGTATGTGGTTAGAATTAGCTGGAAACACTGCAGGGTAAGAAGAGTAGAGGAGCACTTGAGGCTAGCATTTTTGTGTCACATAGTATAGGAAATGTTACTGTTGCTCTCGTCAGAGAACCATAACACTGTGGGAAAAGGGGTTTGTATCTTATAATTTAGTTACTGAAGTGAGTGTTTATAACATATCCCAGCTTTAATCCTCATTTTTACAATGAACAAAGTAGATTTTTCATACATTTCACTTTGAACAGTATCCAGTTGCAATCACCCTCTAAGCTGGGCTATACCAAATATTCTCGTTTCCTCTGCCTCTGGGATAGCAGAGCATCAGCAAACATTATGTGAAAAGAGAATGGACAGCCAAAAGACAATAACTCCAGGCACACATATTGTTATTCATGAAGATCTTGTTCCAACTGTCAAGATCTTGTTGCTACCACTTCACATTAAGTTGTGATTTGTAAGCTCAGCTGCTAGTGCCGAAGATCAAAAGTCCTCATCGGCACTAGCAATTGCTAGAAGCAGTTAGTCAAAGTTTTCAATCACACATCAGATGCATTTCAGCATATACCAGTGGCATATCAGAAAATCTTGCTCCCCCCACTTCCCACAAAAAATATCTCTGGGATCCTTTTATGAAAATTCATTAACTTTCAATTCCAAAAATTTTATAATCACTAAAAGATTTCATTTCTCCTTTGTTTTAAGATTTTTCGGAGCTTTTAATAATTCACATTTTTAGAATCCAGTTATTTTACGTAAAACCAAAATTATTACACTTTGCTGCAGAAAATACAAATGTGTGCATTTTGATTCAAATGATTATCTTTAATTGTATACTTACATTAAATAGCTATAAACCACACAAAAGTTAATCTTGAGGTGTAAATTTTATTTCTTAGAAAATTAAGGAAGGACTTTGAGACAATGAGGTTTGGCCCCACAGGCAACAACGTGAGAAATTTCTAGTAAAGAAAATGAAGTTGATTGTTCATGACCAGTTATCATTTGTTCAAAACTATAAAATAATCTGAGCTATTCTTTTAAGTAGTTGCTTAAAAGAATTTTGCCGAAAAAATTTTGAAATTATTTTACACAGGTCTGCATTAACCATATCCCACCCCCTCATTGCGGGGTCTATCAGTACACCCCTGGCATAGATGTTTCATGTTCCCTTACATGTCTGAAGCAAAACTAAAGGGTAGCACATTCACTGGACCACAAATATGATGGGTGCTACTGTCTCAAGAAATGACAAAATGACTGTTATGGAAAGGAATGCTTGGCATCCTTTTTCGGCAAGTAATGCATGGTTTTCTCAGGAACAATAAGAGACAAAGAACTTGTGGAAAATTTGATTGAGCAGTATCACCTACTGGGTTGTCTGTAAAAACACTATTTACACTCACACCTGCACTTTTTCACACCAAATTTGGATGATGTCAGTGAAGAACAGAATGAACACTTTCACCAAGATATTGAAACAATGGGGAAGAGATACCAAGGGCAATGGGACATGGCATAGGGGACTATAATTGGGGCTTACTTCAACAAGATGAATCCAGTCAGAAATGGCCAAGACATTCAAATATTCACTTTTGAATCAGGCCTTAAAGCTTAGAAGCTTAGTAGGCATGTATGATAATGCAATGTTTTTGGCAATTACATGATTATGACATGCTGTATATATTATCATAATGCTATATATTAGGGGTTCTCAACGTGGGGTACGTGGTAAAATTTTTTGGAGTACGCTGTGAGAGCTCAAAAGTCGCTAGATCTAGTAACAAAGTAGAAATAACCATTGTTATACTATAACTATAGTTTTATCTATCTATACAAGGGGTACACCAGTTAAACAAACATTTCCAGGGGGTTAGTGAAGCATAATAGGTTGAGAACCACTGCTCTATATAAATATTAATATAATTATTTTTGTACAATAAGTTGATGTCATGTACAAACTATCGATATATTTGCAATTAGCATGGCAAGAACACCAAAATCAATAAACAAAAAATATATATATATATAAACATAAACTACATTAAAATTTGTTGCAAAGTGTAATGGCTATCCTCATAATTCTCCTTAATTCCATAACTTAATCTTTCCTAAGGTTCAATCAAAAGAAATTTGATGGGTAATAGTGTTGAGATCTGGGCTGAATCTATTGGGGGAGGGGGTATGTCTCTCCCTGGAAATATTATGGACAGGAACAAATTGTTAAACTTGTATATATTTCATGATTTATCAAAAAAAAAATTTAAAGACCTATACACAGGAAAAAGATTAAATAAAGGAAAAAGGGTTGTGTTGTGTTGTTTTACCTCTGAGCGGCACTTTTTTGCACTCCATGGGCTAAATGGCCAGGTCACATGGACCCCGAAGGCTCAGAGAAGGTTGGGGGAGGGGACCCACTGGAACAGCTGTTGGGAGACAGATGGTAGCCTCCCGTCAAGGCCATCCAGCGTGTTCTTTAACGTGCACAGGGTATGGCTCTCCCGCACACGGGGCCACGGCTTAACGTCCCATCCGACGGACGGCGGCCTTTCCAAGCCCATCGGTGTCCCCTACTGACCGTGGGCAGGGCGGGGAATTTTGCAGAGATAAATCTCAACGCTGACCCAGCTGGGACTCGAACCTGGGAACTACAGATTACGAGCCTGGCGCGCTACCGACTGAGCCATCCCCGCCCCCAGGAAAAAGGGAAATGTTATACTGCAATATATGGTGGGGGAGAGAACTCCACTCCAGTCTCTCTCCCCCCCCACACATTTTTTTCTAGATCTGGGTTTGTTAAGAATTATTTTTTTAGATATAAAGGCTATGCTTAAATTTAATTTGAATGGAAAAATCTTTTTCCTATTTTGTGCTATTTTTCAAATATATATATACATTTTAATGTGCTAATGCTAATACTGATCACTTACTATTAACTGCTTTTAACATTTAAGAGAAGTCAGAATAATGGAAC
Organism: Ryuthela nishihirai; assembly: GCA_038380435.1. Classification (NCBI taxonomy): domain Eukaryota; kingdom Metazoa; phylum Arthropoda; class Arachnida; order Araneae; family Heptathelidae; genus Ryuthela; species Ryuthela nishihirai. Next base: position 38,148,668 of record JAWZYU010000002.1, on the reverse strand, counting down.
AAAAGCTTCTAGCAAACAAAAAGTACAATGTATTTTTTGCCCATATGATAAATGATACATTTAGTATTCATGAATTTTGCAAACTTTTACATCCACTAACCAAAGTTATTGGAACTTACAAATTTTCTTCAATATAGGGAATATTTGACATTTGGGCCTGGGCAAAAATTTTCTTCCATTGTGGTCAACTGCAGTGGCAGTCTCAGGAAGCACTTTTTTTTTTTTTTGGGGGGGGGGGGAGAAATAGAACTTATTGGAATGGCTATATTTCTCTCTGAAGACCTTTTTTTCTTAGGGGAAGGGGGCCAACATCCCCTTTGAGACCACCAAAGGCTAAGTGATTAGTGCTAGATTACAGATCAAAGGGATGTGGTTTGAGTGTGGCTTACTGGTCTGGTTATCTATGGAACTATTTTTTCCCTCCCTGCTGTGGTGTGGTCAACTTTACAGGGTCTTGGTGCTGACCATTTAAACACAAAGGACTGGTTTATGGCTTTGAGCTTGATTATGGATTCTGGACTTGTTGTACTGGTGAGTCTCTGTTAAGGATAAATCTACTGCTGTTTTCTGTTTACATATGGATTAAAAGCCCTAAGGGAACAGATGCAGAGAATACCTTATATCAGATGGTGGATAATCCTGATTGGAGGCCATCATAGGTACATGAACCCTTACTTCTATGGGCATCACCAATCTACCCTGGAGTAATGTATCTAAGGCAGGTCAGTTTCTATTTTAATTATGATTCTTGAAGAGGTTCACTAGAAAAGATGGTGCATGAAGTTCCTACAAGCATTGTTGGCTTAAACATTTAGCAGTGGCATGGGTCTTTGCCTGCAATTTGGGGACTGTCTAATTTGTTAACTCTTATCTCTCTCGACAAATCTAATTTCTTTAAAAATCCAATTAATCATTTTCTTTCCACAGGTACATGGAATATGAAAATTGAATGCTATCTGTTGTTATGTCCCCAGAGGAATCTGATGACAATGAAAAAGATATATTTTACAGACAACTTCAGGATATTTTGAATTCTCTCATGGAAGGAAATATTCTCATTATCAAGGAGAGATTCTCTTGTGTTAGCTGATGGTGTTGCTGACTCTGACCTTTGGGCAGGGGTGATAGGTTCCTTTGGCATTGGTAGTTGAATGGCAATGGGGAACTTCTCCTACAGGTAGGTACATTTAATCGTTTGAGAACAACACATTCTACAAATACCTGGACATTTTTAAATACACGTTTCCCTTGATGGGTTGAATAATATGACTGATTATATATATTAACATCAAATGAGTTAGTTCTGTTAGGAATAACAGATGATATAGGGGAGCCAAAAATGGGCCTGATGATTACCTGGCCAAAAGTATCTTACAACTGAAGCTTTAGAAATGTTGGGCTATGGTTAAGAGAATAGCCTTTTACATTGAAGCTCTGAAGGATCCAGATATAGACAAAGCTTACCATGATAGGATACTTAGCAATTATGACAATTGTGATTTGTTATTTACTAAAGTTGAGGAAGAATGGGATCAGTTTAAATGTTTTTTATCTTTCACAAAACCAACAATACTATTTTGAGTTGAAAAAAGAAAAAGAGGAGGCAAAGCTATTTGAATGATAAGAGAGTGGAGCTTATTTTGAAAGAAGGGATTATTAGTCTTAACAGATTGCATTACAAAGAGCTCAATCAATGTGTAAAGAATCAGTTAACAACTGATATAAATATCTATGTTCATAGCTTGGCTGACAAAGCAGATGAAGCAGCTAAACAAGCAAAACAACAGAGAGCTGTACTATACAGTTAACTTTTCATAGGAAGAAACATAGGAAGAAACAGGCTAGCATACAGGAATGGGCGTCCGCAGCATACAGGAATGGGTGTCCGCAGAAAATTTTCCAGGGGAGGGGGGGGGGGCAAAGCTTGGAGACAAATAATTACATCAATAAATTTTTATTTAATTTTTTAGTTTTTGTTTTCACAAGTAGATTATAGAATACAGTATTGCATCAATACAAAAACACATACAAAATGTATATAAATTAATTACATTTAAATTGTTGAGATTATAATTTGTGGAATTTTTTACTTGATCCCAGGGGGGGAGGGCAAGTGTCCCGTTTGCTCCCCTCTGTGGACGCCCATGCATATAGGGATTGTGGGATAGTAATGGTAATATCATTGCAGGTGAAGATTCTATCTTGGCTAAATGGGTTGAGCATTTCAGAGAAGAACCAAACAATATGGCTAGTTCTACCTCATTGTTTGTAATGAGGATAGATGTATTTACTGGCTTTCATATTGGTCCTATGTCACATTCTGAACTTAATTTAGCTATCTCTAAATGAAAACTGCATAAATCCCCAGGGGTAGATGAAATTACTAATGAAATGCTTAGAGCTCAAAATGTTTGTATTGTCAAATGGCTGACTGAAATTTTTACTATTTTTTTTATGATAAAAGTGGTTGTTCCTAACGATTTTACTAGAGCTATCATTATCCCTATTTTTAAAAAAGGTGATCATAGTTTTGTGGCAGTTATACAGCAATCAGTGTTTCTCTGTTTCAGATAAAGTTCTTTGCATTATTCTGCTTAATAGAATTAAGAATTTGATTAAAGAATCATTGTGTGATGAACAGTATGGATTCATAAGTGATAGGGGCTGTATAGATTGAATATTTTCACAGGCAGATTATTGAGAAATGTTTAGAGTTTCAGAAACCTGTTGTTATTAGCTTTATAGATTTCAAAAAGGCTTTTGACTTTGTTGATCGTTAGATCATATGGCATACCTTTCAAGTTAGCATATTGAAAGCTCTCTTTAATAACACTGAGTTATGTGTGAGAGTTGGTAAGGTGTGTATCAAATGGTTTAGCATTGCAAGTAGAGTTAGACAAGGGTGAATTTTGTCTCATTTTTCCTTTAATTTGGTTATTGAATATGTTATGTGGAATTCTCTGCAAGGGGAAGATTTTGGCCTTAAATGGTCTAGAGATTTGAAAATTTCCGATTTAGATTATGTGGATGTTTTGGTCCTGTTGGCTAATGATGTAGATGAGACAATTCTTTCCTTAGACTAGTTGATGAGACTAATAGAGTAGATTTCATGATGAACAGAGAGAAAACTAAAATAATAAAAATTCTTCATAAAAATCTAATGGTGCTTCAGTTGCTTTGTACAGTTGTGCTCTCAAGCACTCATTTATTTCAAGTGCTATTTATCAGACTCTATGAGATAAACTAAAGAATAAAGATTGGTGTTGGGATTTTTAAGAATCTTGTGAATATGGAAAAATAGCCAACTACATCTAAAGACTAAAATTAGGTTGTATAATAGTTTGATTCTTACTAAGGTAGTTATGATAGTGAAACATGGACCCTTTGTAAGCAGTTAACAGGAAACTTGGTGTCTTTGATATTAATGCTTATGTAGTATCTTGGGTATTAAGTGGTTTGACTTTGGAAGTAATGAGGTTGGAAATGTCCTTTGAGCAGCATATTGTGTAGAGATTGCATTGGTTTGGCCATGTCACTCATATGCAGAGTTGCAGATTGGCAAATAGGGGTACTAATAGTGTACTAAAGGCCTCAGGAAAAGGGAGAGACCGAGACAAAATTACACAATTCAAGTTGGACCTCTATAGCCCATGCTGCTTGAAGATTTTGTATGTATAAGAGTTACTTCCTCTATACTTTCATGGATGTTTCATCACTGCCTGTGTGAACCATATCTTATATGGTTCTTTCGTATACAGTTCTTAATGGTCCACTTATATCAAACTAATTCTTCACAGTAATTCTTATATCAAAATTTACCCATATATAATGTAGTACATCACTTGCAATTGTCCAGTGTCTCTTACCAGTAGACTTGGGATAATCACTGTGTAACAAATGAAAAGTGTTTAGAAGCAAGGACTATATCATGATAATGCCAATAAAATTATAAACATAAATTTAATATGTGTATTATAGGAATATATGTGTAACATTTTGTCACATTATTGTAAAAAATCAAGTTTTAATTACCTTAAAATTTGTTATAAGGCTATTAAAAGGTACTGATTGACCTTTACACTGAAAGGGAATGTGGCAATATGAGACTTGCACATTTAGACATACAGTGGTTCATTATGCTGACACTTTAATTTATATTATCAGACAGGTTGCTTAACAATTGATTTGTACAGTTCAACTGAAGGGTTCAGGTAAAAAAAAATTATCATTAACAAAAATTTGTTTTCAAGATATCTAAGCTCAAAATTTGGAAACTCACAGCCTCTATATATCATATTCACTACAAAACTCACTGTTATTGGTGTGGATTATTAAAAATCTTTAGTGTTCCATCTTGTACCAACTTTAAATGCAATATATTTAACTTATACTAAAATTAGTTAGTCATCACCATTTTCTGCCAAACTCTTCAATTACAGCACATCCTTAGATCAACTGATCAGCAGCCAAACCACCATAAAATGTTCTCCAACTAGTTTTGAAGACAGATATGGCTAAATTAACAAATTAAAACAGTTCGGAATGTTCCAACTAATATTTTTAGAAAGAGATGTTCAAAATTCACCACTTTTGCACAGATCCATCATATTGGATGATGGTCCTAAATGACCCATAGCTGAGTAGCTGGTGATCTAATCTCAGTAATTCTTATATCAAAATCTACACAAAATCCTATAGTATTGATTGATTCTGCAGATTCTGTAGAAATGGATACTTGTTTCAGATATTTGCAGAATTCATGAATTTTCTATCTTACATTCCACAAATCATTGGCTAAATTTTCAATTTGTTAATTTGGTCTATGTTAAAAAATTCTGAAATTTTTTAGATTTGTATTCCTTTTTAGTTATATATTTTTTAGTTTTTATTTCAATTATCTTGTTTCTACACCAAAATAACTTTTTGCAATACTTACTACCTCTCTTAAGAATTTAGAGATAGGCAAAAAAAATCCAAGAATATGCATTGTGTGTTGTTAGCATAAACAAAAAATTTAGAACTTAAATAAGCAAAAAATTTAAGCAATAATAAAAATATTATAAATTATTTATAATAGAATAATGAAATACTTTTGGAAACATGGCAAAATTAACTGTTTGAAGGAATGCTTATAAAATTTTATTTACATTTCTCTCTTTTTTTTTTTGGTATTTTCTTAATAACAATTAATGCTCTTTCTTTTAAAATTGTATTACTTTCTTAATCTTAATTAAATGCTCCTTCTTTTAAAACTGAATTACTATCTTTAATACTCTTTGACACTATTAAATGTTTTAAAGCACTTTAACAAAATTCTATGCTACCTAGCGAGAGGAATTTCATAGATGAAAGTTGATAGTGACTAGTTCATTTTAGAGTCCTTGCTAGCAAGTAATGAGTCACAGCAGGTTTGAAGTGGAGGTGATGTAGCATGTTGATGAGTTGGTTGCTTACAATAAAATTTTCTTCCGAAGTTTTGTGACTGCAGAAGTGTCAATAATAACTGATACTTATGGTAGCATAGAGTGCTAATAAAAGTTGGAATCCATGATGTATGTTTCGCACCCTTACTTGTGAGCACATTATCAGGTGGCAAGTGAGCAGTTTAAGGCATTGCTCTAAGAGCAGCTGTTGAGTGTGAGGGATGGGTGGGTTGCAATAAATCACAATGTCAGTGGCTCAGCTCCAAGGTTCAGATTTGGGTTATTTTACCTCTGAGCGGCACTTTTTTTGCACACCATGGGCTACATGGCCAGGTCACATGGACCCTGAAGGCTCAGAGAAGGTTGGGGGAGGGGACCCACTGGAACAGCTGTTGGGAGACAGATGGTAGCCTCCCGTCAAGGCCATCCAGCGTGTTCTTTAACCTGCACAGGGTATTACTCTCCTGCACATGGGGGCCATGGTTTAAAATCCCATCCGACGGACAGCAGCCTTTCCAAGCCCATCAGTGTCCCCTACTGACCATGGGCAGGGCGGGGGATTTTGCGAAGATAAATCTCAACGCTGACCAAGTTGGGACTTGAACCTTGGAACTACAGATTACAAGCCAGGTGCGCTACCGACTGAGGCCCCCCCCCCCCCCAAGGTTCGGAGTGGCCATAATGTGATCTGCATGTGGAGGTGAATGAGAGGGTATTAACTCTCCAAGTTTTAAGAATTTCAAGGAAAACTAACTGTGCCACCTGCACCACACCCGAGACTGTTTGCCACATCTTGCTTAACTGTCCCTGCTACAATGTTGTCCAAGAAGTTTTCTCTGAGCTTAATACCAATACCTCCCTTCTAGATACCCACCAGAACAAGAAGCTGCAGCAAACATACCTGTCTACTGATTTCTTTCAGAATATTGGTATCTTCTGCAAAATTCATTTCTTTCCTTTCTCTGCTATTTCCAACTCCTACTCTGACTGGTATAGGGAGCCACTTACTGGAGGCTAATTTCGCCATGATCTTATATAATCGTGAATTTACACTGAAATTTACATGGGTAACTGAAAAGAAATATTAAAAATATTAAAATATACACAAGTCTTTTCTTGATGAGCGACAAGAAAAATTCACCCAATTTGAAAAGACGTTTCTTAGTAAATCCACATTACTGCATATAGATATTGAAATGGAACTCCCAAGTAAAACAAATACGAGGGAACGTTTAGTGACCTCTTAACACTTACCAATATTAATATATATTACAGAGAGCAGGTAATAACGATGATTGTGATATCCAACACAGCATCCAGCAAACATGCAATGATGATCACGCCTCAGAACGCATTCCTCGCAAACTGGGCAGTGGTATGCTCGTGGTGGAGCGTTAAGATTACACAAATGACAGTATTTCCAACCAACTCGCAGAATAGATGGCAGTATTTTTTGTTTACCAGATGCATCTACCCGTTTAAATAGGTATAAATTTCCTATAATATTCAAAACGATAAACGATCCACTGACTATATGAATATAAACAATATAGTTGAAAGTCGAATAGTAAAAGGTAAGAATATATAATTCCCACAGTACTACAGAGGGTATTCCTATAATCATCAATATAAATAATCCCAGATCGATACGACGCTTCGGAATTAGATCTTTGTTATGAAGCGGTAAGGTATCTAAAGATGAATCATCCATATTCTGATACTGTTGGAAAATAAAAAACTGAGAATAGAAAATTTCACTATCAAGACAAAATATAACATGTGACTGTCAACACTTGAAATTTGTTGCCAGATACAGATCGCGTATAGAGCCAATTTAATGTTAGTTAACAAGTACGGAACAGCCCACTTCGTCATGTGGTTAGTGAATTTAGTAATAAATTATAACGCTTGAAATAATGAGTTGAAAAAAATTGGTTGTCCTGCTTGGGATTCGAACCCAGGTCTCCGAGAAGCATGCCGGGCGTCTTAACCACTAGATCACCGAGGAACTGACCAGCTCTTCAACATAGTGTCACTTAGTTGAGGAGATGGTCAGTTCCACTGTGGTGTAGTGGTTAAAACGCCTGGCATGCTTCTAGGCAGCTTCTAGGAGAACTGGGTTGGAATACCAGTCAGGAAAACCAATTTTTTTTACTCATTATTTCAAGATTAGCTATTTATGTGGAAAGAAAAGGGATCTGGGTTTATGTCATGAAAACAAATCCATATATTTTGGACCATTGCTACATTTGATTCCTTCACTGAGATCTTGCCTACTTCCCAGTCAACTCTTTTTGGTGACTAACTGCTTATATTATTTTGAAGATATGTAAAGAGGGGGGGTGGGGGGAATACTATCTTAAATAGGGATGCATGGTGAATTTTAAATAGAATGACCGATTGTCCCGGTTTTCCTGGGACAGTCCCTGGGTGAAAGGCTCTGCCCCCGATAAAAAAATGTCCTCGTAATTTATTTTTCAAATGTTTTTTTAATATAAATTAACCGTATGGCCTTAACAGATCTTTTACTAATAGAATAAGGGACTAAAAACAAAAAATATTTCGTTCGTTTTTACTCTGAACGAAGCCGAAGTAAGAACATAAAGATGAAAAACCAGTTTTTATTTTCTAAGCAAAACAAAAACATAGAATATATACATATATATAACTTCAAACGATATAATGTGCCCCAAATCTATTACGTGTTGGGTATTAGTGTGGCCTACCGATCTGAACAACTATGGCTACTTTTCTTTCTACCCTGCTGAGGAGTGGTCAACCACATAGGGTCCTGGTACTCACCATATATACCAACCTGAACGGAATTGTGGCTCTGAGCTTGATTATGGATTCTGATTTTACTGCACTGGTGGGATTCTGTGGAGGGAAAATCTTCCACTGTGTTTTCTGTTTGTTTGTGGGTTGACAGACCCAAGTGAATAGTTTCACAGGATATGTTTATCAGCTGTTGGATAATCCTGAGCAGAGGTAATCGCAGGCACCTGAACTCTTTGCTACTACTGGCATCGTCAAATTCTACATTGAAGGAAGTCTTCCAGTGGCTTCAGCCTTTAGTGGTGGGGGAACGGGTCTTTGCCCCATGTCTGCGATTAGGGGGCTGTTTGATATCGTCAGCATTCCCTCTCTCAATAAACATAATTTCTTTAAACATCCTACTAACAATTTTCCTTCCATAGGAAGTTCGAATGTGAGGACTCTGCACAGAGCTTTTTCTCTTGATGTCCTCACACAAGAATTCCACCATTATAATTTAGATATTCTCGACTTGCAAGAGACCAGATGGACAGATAAAGATCAGATTCTTAAAAATAATCTTAAATTTCTCTTTTCAGGGAGGGACGACAATAAGCATCACCAAGGCGTGGAACTGCTTCTCAGCAGACGCGCTAGTGATGCTCTTCTAGGATATGAGTGCATTAACGAAAGGTTTCTTACAGCAAAATTTCAGACAAGCATTAAAGACTTGAATGTCTTCTGCTTTTATACCCTCATTGAGGATGCCAATGAGAAGGATAGGTTTTATGGACAACTTCAGGATATTTTGAATATTGTCAAGAAAGGAGATATTACCCTTGTTCTTGGTGACTTCAATGCCAAAGTTGGTACTGACTCTGACCTTTGGGGAGGAGTGATTGGCCCTTTTGGTATTGGTAGCTGCAATGACAATGGGCAACGTCTCCTACAGGTAAGTAAACTCAATGGTTTCAGAATAACTAACACATATTACAAACACCGCGACATACATAAGTACACATGGGTTTCACCTGATGGGCTGCATAGGAATATGATTGATTATATATTAATTAACAGCAAATGGGCTAGTTCTGTTAGAAATACCAGGGCATATAGGGGAGCTGAAATTGGATCTGACCATTTCCTTGTTAAAAGTGTCTTGCAACTTAAACTTAAAAAGTGTTGTGCTAGGGTTAAAAAATTTACTTTTAATACTGAATCTCTGAAAGACCCAGTTATAGCTGAAGCTTACCATGATAGGTTACTTAGTCGTTATGACAGTCATGGTTTACTTACTACTGAAGTTGAGGAAGAATGGGGTCATTTTAAACAGGCTTTTTTGGAAACTAACAGTACTCTTTAGGAAAAAAGGAGTAGAGGAGACAGAATTATTTGAGTGATAAGGCACTTGAGCTTATTTTAGAAAGAAGGAACTGTCCTTAATCAGTACCCTACTGGTCCTAATAGAAAGGATTACAGAGAGCTTAATAAACGTGTAAAGGATCAGTTAGCTACTGATAAGAATCTTTGGCTTGATGGCTTGGCTGACAAAGCTGAGGAAGCAGCTAGGCAGCACAAAGCAGAGAGCTGTACCAGATAGTTAATGTTTTATGTGGTAGAAAACGGACAGGCATACAAGGATTGAAGGATAAACAAGGTAAGGTTGTAGAAGGGGAGGATTCTGTCATGGCTAGGTGGGCTGAGCATTTCAGTGATGTTCCAAACAATGTGGTTAGTTCTACCCCCGTTGTTTGTAATGATGATAGATGCATTGGTGACTTTAATGTTGGCCCTATAACACAATCTGAAGTTATTTTGGCAATTTCTAAACATAAACTTCATAAATCCCCAGGGGTAGATGAAATTACTACAGAAATGCTCAGAGCTGGGAATGTTTCGGTTACCACTTGGATGACTGAAATTTTGAATTGCTTTTATGATAAAGGCATGGTTCCTAAAGATTTTACCAGAGCTATTATTATCCCTATTTTCAAAAAAGGTGATCGCAGTTCTTGTGATAACTATAGGTGTATCAGCCTACTCTCTGTTCCAGGGAAAGTTCTTTCCATGATTGTGCTTAATAAAATTAAGAATCTGGTTGACATGCAATCGCGTGATGAGCAATGTGGATCAGATATTTTCATTTAGGGAGATTCTTGAGAAATGTTTAGAGTTTCAGAAAGCTTTGGTTGTTAGCTTTGTTCATTTCAAAAAGGCTTTCGACTCTGTTGATCATCATAATTTGTGGTAGATTGTGAGATCATATGATATACCAGACAAGTTAGTTAATATAATGAAAGCTCTCTTATAGTAACACTGAGGCGTGTGTAAAAGTTGGTAACGCTTATAGCAATTGGTTTAGCATTACTTCTGCTGTTCGACAAGGGTGCATATTGTCTCCTTTTCTCTTTAGTTTGGTTATTGATTATGTTATGCGAAATTCACTTCGAGGGAAAGATTATAGACTTAAATGAACTGAAATACAAAAATTTCTGATTTAGATTATGCAGATGATTTAGCCCTTTGGGCAAATGATGTTGATGAGATGAACTCTTTCACTCGAGCTGTTGATGAAACTGAGAGTAGAGTAGATTTGGTTATAAACAGAGAGAAAACTAAAGTGATGAAAATTGGTCAAGCAGGCTGTGATTCAGTTAATCTGAATGGTTGCAGTCTTGAGTAGGTGTCACAGTTTAATTATCTTGGGAGCTATGTAACAGATAATGGTGATGTGCGGCATGAGATTAACAGACGAATAATGATTGCTGCCGGGACTTTTAAGAATCTATGGAGAGTGTGGAGAAATAGGCGTATACACCTAAAGACTAAAATTAGACTATATAATAGTTTGGTTCTTTCTAGGGTTAGTTATGGTAGTGAAACTTGGACACTTTGTAAATAAGATAACAGGAAACTAGATGCTTTTGATTCCAGATTCTTATGCAGTATCTTGGTCATTAGGTGGTTCAACTTTGTAACTAATAATGAGGTTAGGCAAAGGAGTTTGCAACCTCCTTTAAGCAGCATATTGTGCAGAAATAGACTCCGTTGGTTTGGCCATGTTGACCGTATGGATAATTATAGATTGGCGAATAGGGTTATGAACAATGTGCCTAAAGGCCTCAGAAAGAGGGGGAGACCTAGGATACAGTAGGCAGACAATATCAAACAGGACCTTGTTAGAATTGGTGTGCCGTGGTTTGATGCAGCAGATGTAGCTCAGGACAGATATGCTTGTAGAGCTAAATTGCACGGTCTGGTTGGACCTCCATAGCCCATGTCTCCTTGAAGATAATGTTGATGATGATGACATTTTATTTCTGAGCAGCACCTTTTTTTGCACACAATGAGCTAAATGACCAAGTCTCAAGGATTATGAAGGATCAGAGGGGTACCCACTGCAAGCTGTTGCAAGATAGATGTTAGCTTCCCATCAAGGCCACCCAGCATGTTGTTTATCCAGGTATGACTCTTATGCACAGGGTGCCATCGTTTAACAAATCATCCGACAAACAGTGGTGTTTTCAAGCTCATTAGTGTCTCCTACTGACTGAGGGCAGTGCACAGAATTTTGCAGAGACAAATCTCAGACCCAGTGGAATTCGAACCTGTGAACTGCAGTTTACGAACCTGGGCACTACTGAGTTAGGGTCTTAGGGTTTTCTTTGTGTAATATATTTGAGACCCCACCCCCAGATATATCATGTAAAGACAATAAATGAATACACTTCTAGATATAAAGAGTGTGTCGTAGTATACAAATAGTGTTCTTACACACAACTTGCATTGGGCTGATGCAAAAGTGATGGTTACCTACTAATAAATCAGCACTTTGATGTTGATTAAAATTTTAGAGGAAAAATTTTCTTAAGCCGGGTGGGATACGAACCCATGACCTCCTGATAAGATATCAGGCGCTCTGGACCACTGAGTTACTGGCTGCCAATCAAGATCTCTAATTAACGCTATGAACATTCCTATTATGTCACATATAGGCGTTATTCAGGAAATTTTAGCCACAAGCGGCTTTCTATTTGCCCTATAGATGGAAAGCATGTCTTACAAATATGCTAAAGATAAACAATGAAATAAACTCGACTATTCAATACCTACTAATAAATCAGCACTTTGATGTCAATTCAAATTTTAGGGGAAACATTGTCTTGAGCCGGGTGGGATACGAACCCACGACCTCCTGATAACATGTCAGGTGCTCTGGACTACTGAGCTACCGGCCGCCGATCAAGATCTCCTCTAATTAATCTTGATTGGCTGCCAGTAGCTCAGTGGTCCACAGCACCTGACGTTATCAGGAGGTCTTGGGTTTATATCCCACCTGACTTAAGATAATTTTTCCTCTGAAATTTGAATTGACATCAAAGTGCTGATTTATTAATAGGTATTGAATCGTGGAGTTTGTTTCATTGTTTATTAAAAGTAATGGTTGAAACATAAACCACGCATTTGCCATTGTTAGGAAATATGCAGCAGTCTTGTAAACAACATTAAGTCCGTACAAGTGGCAACAAGATTTTACATTTGATGGTTCCCATTCACTTTTAAGTTCCCTAACAAGTTATTTTTTTTCGTCATCATCAGCCTCAAGCAGTTATGGGCTAGAAAGTCCAACCAGACATTGGAATTTTTTTCTCCAAGCATATGTGTCCTGAGCTACATCTGATGCATCTGGCCAATACACACCAATTCTAACAAGGCCTTGTTTGGCATTGTCTGCCCATGAGGTCCTTCTCTTATTTCCTTTCAACCATCGGCAGTTTTCGTTCACACAGCTCTGAGTTACTTACAAACAACACATTTCGATTGTTGCCCTCTTCGACAATACATAGGATAGACTGCACCACGTAATCATCTCAATGAACAAGTTTAACGCTGAGAGCCAGAGTCTAGAATCAGCTAAAAGGTGTCAGAACAAAAGCTTGTACAGAGATGAACTTGTTGTAGTGTATGCATTTTCATTAGTGTTGTTTATTAGTTTACCGTTTTAGAAACTTGCAAAATATATATCCCACTCAGCCGTAAAGTTTCTAAACTGTCGACTTCGTTTTCGCTTTCTTTCCTTACATTTTTAAATTTTACGAGCATTGACATTTTTATTCGACGTTTGTGTATCTGTTGGTTTGAGACTTTGTACAGTTGGCCCCAATATATATTCACAATTTGGTGGCTGAAACAGCGAATTCAGTAACAAATGAAAGATTGTGATGCAGGAGTATTATAGGCTAAATTTTCTGAAGGCGATGTCCTAGCAGAACAACTTACATGCCAAATGAAAGCTTTGGACATTGGGTGAATAACACCTTTTGAAATTATTGTATTCTTTTTGGTTCCAAAAAAAAAAGGTTCCTCCTAAAGAGGAGGCAATTTTTAGGAGAGTCAATATTAATGGGTAATATATCAAAGGAATACTAACAACAAAGGAAATGTCATGAGTAGTAGTCCTCCTCACCGTGCGACAAACGATCTTTGACATTTGAACTACAGGTACTTACAGGTACTCTCAGAAAGGTGAGGGCTTTTCACATCAAATGACCTTTGACCCTTGAGCCACAGGAAAGGCACGCTACCCTTTCAGAACAGTGGGGGGTAAACGACGTTTGACCACAGAAAGTTATCGATAGTGCCACGCCCCCTCTCAGATGAGTTTGCTGATAGTGTCATTCCCCTTGTCAGAAAGGACTCCCAATGGAGATGGCGTCTACCAGAAAGACAACTGTTCATCTCACAGGTTCAGGTTGGCTACTGCATGGTTGCAGGAACATTCTGCTGTTTGAAATAATGAATCGCCCACCTAGAAGTCCAGATTTAAATCCCATCGAAAATCTTTGGGATACCATCGAGCAGAGTGTTTGGGCCCATGTCCCATGAATGAAGACCTTGAGAGAATTGTGCACGGCTCTGGAGGATGCATGGGTCGCCATCCTGTGGAACATTTACGCAAGCTTCTGGAGTTCTTCCCTTGTCGTGTGGCAGCCGTTTTCAGGGCCAGAGTGGAGCAATTTGGGCATCGTAAATACTAAACTGGAGTAATATATCTCAGCTCTTGAAAAGGTCCACTTGAAAAGATGATGCCTGAAGTTTCTACCAACATATTACTAAGTTGCTATCCCTAATTCAATTGCACTTCAGTGTAAAGATATATTCATATTCATTTTCTACAGATGTTGGCTTTTATCCAACTATGAACAACTTCTGGTCTGTAAATGGTAGCTAGGCATAAACTGAAAGAGCTATGTACCACTCCCCAGTGATAATGCATAGAACTGGCCACGTCTAGCACCTAATCTCTGACTCAGTCTTCTTATTGTGCAGGACGTTAATATCTTTCAAAAGAGATTCTCTTTTGGAAAGGAACGGAAGAGAGCTGCCAGTTCAATGTGGGTACTGATCTAGTCATCTATGGAACCTTTTTTCCTTTTTTTTTTACCCTGATGAGGAGTGGTCAACTTCACAGGGTCCTGTGCTGACCTTACTTATTACTACTTAGTTATTCCTACTAGAATGGACTGGTTTTCTGGATTTGAGCTAATTGATTATGGATCCTGGACTTACTGCACTGGTGGGCTTCTGCTGATGAAGAATCTGCCATTGTGTTTTCTGTTTGCTTGTGGGTTGCCAGGCCTAATGAACAGAGACACGGGGTACTTTATATCAATTGGTGGATAATCCAGATCTGAGGCCACTGCAGGTACCTGAACCTCACTTAGCTATTTGGGCATCGGCAATACTAAACTGGAGTAATACATCTCAGCTCTTGAAAACGTCCACTTGAAAAGATGGTGCCTGAAGTTTCTACCAGCATGGATGTCTTCAGCCTTTAGCAGTGGTAGAACCTCAGCTCTTACTTAGCCAGTTGGGCTTCGCCAATCCTAAACTGGAGCAATGTGTCTCAGGAGAGTCACATGGCTTTTGAAAAAGTGGTGCCTGAAGTTCCAACCAGCATCGTTGACTTCAGCCTTTAGTAAAGGAGGAATAGGTCTTTGCCCCATGCCTACGATCAGGATGCTGTTTGATATTGTTTGCCCTACCTCTCTCAATAAACCTAGTTTCTTTAAAAAATCCTACTAATCATTTTCTCTCTATGGGAACGTGGAATGTGAGGACGTTTTATAGAAATTATTGTCTTGATGTCCTAAAGCAGGAATTCCAGCGTTATAACCTTGATATTCAAGGCTTGCAAGAGACCAGATGAACAGGTAAAGGTGAGATACTTAAAAATAACTTTAAATTTCTCTTTTCATGGAGGGAGGATGGAAAGCATCTCCAAGGTGTAGGTTTGCTTCTCAGCAGACATGCCAGTGATGCTCTTCTAAGAATGACTGCATTAATGAAAGATTTCTTAGACCAAAATTTAAAGCAAAAATTAAAAAACTTGAATGCCATATGTTGTTATGACCGCACAGAGGACTCTGATGAGAACTAGAAGGATACGTTTTACAGCCAGCTTCATGATATTTTGAATTTTGTGAAGAAAGGGGATATTTCTCTTGTGCTAGGTGACTTCAATGCTAAAGTTGGTATTGACTCTGACCTTTGGGCAGGAGCTTTAGGTCCCTTTGGCATTGGTAGTTCCAATGGCAATGGAGAACGTCTTCTACAGATAAGTAAACTTAATGGTTTGCGAATAACTAACACATACTGCAAACACTGGTACAAACACTGGTACTGCAACACCACACATGGGCTTCACCTGATGGGTTGCACAGGATTATGATAGATTATATTTTAATTAACAGCAAATAAGCTAGTTTGGTTAGGAATACCAGATCATACAGAGAAGCTGAAATTGGATCTGACCATTTCCTGGTCAAAAGTGTCTTACAGCTGAAGCTTACGAAATGCTGTACTAAGGTTAAGAAAGTTACCTTTAACACTGAAGGTCTGAAAGATCCTGATATAGCCAAAGCATACCATGATAGGCTACTTAGTCATTACGGCAATCGTGGTTTGCTTACTGCTTAAGTTGATAAAGAATGGGATTAGTTTAAACAGGCTTTTCTTGAAACTAACAGTATTCTTTTGGGTAAAAGGGAAGAGAGGAAATAAAATTTTTTGAGTAATAAGGCTATGAAACTTATCTCTGAAAGAAAGAAGGGCGGATTAAGAGGAAATCATCACCTACTGCATAAGTATAGGGTTTTACATAGGAATTAATGATCTAATCCTGATATCTTAGAGCATTCACAAATACTCCATCAAACAGATGGACGTCTGTTCCTCCTCCACCAAATGCACGTCTTTCAACAATGCTAGGGGGCTGATTGAGAGTTATCGCCTCTTCCTTGATCAGTACAGTCGCTCAAAACAAAATTTCCGAACACTACGATTGATTGCAGAATTCAGAAAAAATATCTGGCAACGATTTCTTTTAGAAATTAGTTATCTGGCAACCTTCGAGGTAAAACAACGCAACTCAGGTACGAGTCCAGCCTAGGCCAGCGTTGAGTTTTATTCTCGCCCTGCCCTCGGTCAGCAGGAGAGACCGATGGGCTTGGAAAGGCCACCGTCCGTCGGATGAGTTGTTTGGGTTGGGTTGTTTTACCTTTGAGCGGCACTTTTTTGCACACCATGGGCTAAATGGCCAGGTCACATGGACCCCGAAGGCTCAGAGAAGGTTGGGGGAGGAGACCCACTGGAACAGCTGTTGGGAGACAGATGGTAGCCTCCCGTCAAGGCCATCCAGCGTGTTCTTTAAGGTGCACAGGGTATGGCTCTGCCGCACACGGGGCCACGGCTTAACGTCCCATCCGACGGACGGCGGCCTTTCCAAGCCCATCGGTGTCCCCTACTGACGGTGGGCAGGGCGGGGAATTTTGCGGAGATAAATCTCAATGCTGACCCAGCTGGGACTCGAACCTGGGAACTACAGATTACGAGCCTGGCGCGCTACCGACTGAGCCCCCCCCGCCCCCCGTCGGATGAGACGTTTAGCCATGGTTCAGTGTGCGGGAGGCAAACCTTGTGCACTTTAAAGACAACGCTGGATGGTGTGGTCTTTAATTAAGTTCTCTTTCCCCAATTTTCTCTGAGTCCTCGGGGTCCTTGTGCGCTGGCCATTTAGCCCAATGTGTGCAAAAAGTGATGCTCAGAGGCAAAACTTATCCAATTTAAGGGGATGGGGGTGGTAGCTCTTGGATCCCGATTCTACCCCGAAATTCTAGGACGCAAAAAACATCAGAAGATTATGTTTGAAGTCCGGGTTGAAGTCCCATGGGCGTCGGAAGGAATTCCTCTCGGGAGCAGGGTGAAGTCAGTGTTTTAAGATAGAAATATTGAGGACGGGCCGTTTATTATTGAGTGCAATTGTGAATAGACAATCATGTATTTATATCATGCATACATAATACAACTAAGGATGTTCAAAAATGGAACGAAAAAGGAAACCTTATTAAAAACCCTTCTAAAAAACCTTTTTTTCACATTAATGAATTAAAAATAAATAAGCTAATAGATATAAGGATCCTTTCATTAGGGCATGTTTACAGTAGTTCAATTTTAATGAATGAAATATGTCAAAATATATATTAGGACCCTTTCATTTAGGAATGTTTACAGTAGGATATATTAGGATCCTTTCATTTGGGAATGTTTACAGTAGTTCAGTTTTAATGAATGAAACATGTCAAATTATATATTAGTATCATTTCATTTGGGAAGGTTTACAGTAGGATATATTAGGATCCTTTCATTTGGGAATGTTTACAGTAGTTCAATTTTAATGAATGAAATATATCAAATTATATATTAGTATCATTTCATTTGGGAAGGTTTACAGTAGGATATCAGGTTCGAGTCCCAGCTGGGTCAGCGTTGAGATTTATCTCCGCAAAATTCCCCGCCCTGCCCACGGTCAGTAGGGGACACCGATGGGCTTGGAAAGGCCGCAGTCCGTCGGATGGGACGTTAAGCCGTGGCCCCGTGTGCGGCAGAGCCATACCCTGTGCACCTTAAAGAACACGCTGGATGTCCTTGGCGGGAGGCTACCATCTGTCTTCCAACAGTTGTTCCAGTGGGTCCCCTCCCCCAACCTTCTCTGAGCCGTCGGGGTCCATGTGACCTGGCCATTTAGCCCATGGTGTGCAAAAAAGTGCCGCTCAGAGGTAAAACAACCCAACCCAACCCAAGTAGGATATATTAGGATCCTTTCATTTGGGAATGTTTCCAGTAGTTCAATTATAATGAATGAAATATGTCAAATTATATACTAGGATCCTTTCATTTAGGAATGTTTACAGTAGGATATATTAGAATCCTTTCATTTGGGCATGTTTACAGTAGTACAATTTTAATGAATGAAATATGTCAATGTTCAGAATGTGTTAAATCCATTCTGTTGAAGTAGAGACCGAAATACTTCTTTTCGAGCTGATTAAAGCTTATGACTCGATATTGATGTGAGGTAAACGGATAACAGCTTCATTTTCGTTTACGCTAATGAAAGGTGTATTGGATAATGGTGGTAAATGTAACTGATTTTCTGTCTGGATTTATTTTCGTAATAATATTTCGAAAATTTTTTAATATTTTCTTTGAAACAGCAGGGAAATGATCTATATTTAATTAAGAAAAAAATAGCAAAATGTTTGGTAATTGGGGCAATCCACAAATCGTGTAGTACTTCTTTCTCCGATCTTTTACTTTATCCAGGTACAGCGCATAATCCCAAATTAACCGGTTTGGTGTAATTTGTTCTACAACATCTGTTCGACGGAAATTTGTTCGAAACGGAAATTGTTCGTCGGAAATGTGTTCGAAACGGAAATTGTTCGTCGGAAATGTGTTCGAAACGGAAATTGTTCGTCGGAAATGTGTTCGAAACGGAAATTCATGCGAAACGGAAATTTGTTCGAATGAAAGTTGTTTGAGCAATATTTCGTCGACAGTTTGAGAGGCCGATAGGGAGCGTTTTCCTCAACAGGGTCTTTTCTGCTTTGTTTCTTGGGAAATTATCGGAGAGGGAGTGGATATGGGAAGAGCGGTGACAAAAGAGAAGGCCTCGTTTTAGATTATTTAAACACTTGTTAAATATAACACCCACTATTGTTAAATGTAACAATCTACGTACCATTTAATTCCTTTCAGTTTTCATGATTCTTATCAGCTAAGCCGAGTGGTTAGCACGCTTGGCTACTGAACAAAGGGGGGGGGGAGGGGCTCAGTCGGTAGCGCGCCAGGCTCGTAATCTGTAGTTCCCAGGTTCGAGTCCCAGCTGGGTCAGCGTTGAGATTTATCTCCGCAAAAATTCCCCGCCCTGCCCACGGTCAGTAGGGGACACCGTTGGGCTTGGAAAGGCCACCGTCCGTTGGATGGGACGTTAAGCCGTGGCCCCGTGTGTGGGAGAGCCATACCCTGTGCACGTTAAAGAACACGCTGGATGGCCTTGACGGGAGGCTACCATCTGTCTCCCAACAGCTGTTCCAGTGGGTCCCCTCCCCCAACCTTCTATGAGCCTTCGGAGTCCATGTGACCTGGCCATTTAGCCCATGGTGTGCAAAAAAAGTGCCGCTCAGAGGTAAAACAACCCAACCCAACTGAACAAAGGGACTTGGGTTCGATCCTTGGGTAAATCATGGATATTTGTTGTGTTTCTACTGTGGTCCCGACATCCTCAGACACCTGGCTGTTAGATCTCTGTGGCACGCAATTTATTGATCGGATATTTATTTTTTATTTATCATCCTGTTGATTTTCGATCGTCATTTGTCGGTTTGTTGATTTGTGGATGTTAATATGTTCTACCATATCTTTTGAGCGCAATGAGGATTTATGTATCAAACGAAAGCTTGTGACGCAGGGAGTGTCATAGATATAAAGAAGCTCCCATGCTTTCTTCCACCCCTAAGAAAGGGGAAATACGAAAGCGATTGCTCCTTTACATCTACAGAGCGCGAGTACCAAAAGTAACAAGCTATACGTCAAATGAAAGCTTATGACGCGAGGAGTGTCATAGATGATACAAAACTGACCTGCCATGGGTTCTCCCCTCCTAAAAATGAAAAATATGAAAACGATTGTTCCGCTATATTTTCCGAAGGCGAAGGTCTACAATTACGAGAGTAGTATCATCACATTATATGGATCCCCCACTAGTGCTTTCCCCTATGACGTCACCGACCACGCCCCTATGACGTCGCCGACCAAGCCCACTCCCGCCCCCTATGACACAACATGACGTAATCATTACATAATCATTACATAACAGGCCACACCCCTTTATTAATAATTCCTCCCCCTTTATTAACCCCTATTATAATTAATAATTTCACCCCCTTTCTCCCTCAGTGGCGCCACCTGTTGACGGTGAGAAGTACTATTTTCCCAAAAAACCCCTATTTTTATTCTAATTCTTCGATTTTTGATTTCCCCCTTTATAAAAAATTCCTCCCCCTTATGAAAAAACCCCTGGCGCCATCTGGTGCCTGTGAGGAACACTAATTCCCAAAAAGCCCCTATTTTTATTCTAATTCTTCGATTTTTCTTTATTTTACCCCAATGGTTGACCGGGACTACCGCAGAGTGTTGTGCAGGCTCTGAGACGTAAACGACAGAGACGTCTGTAGACCATGCCAGTGTGAAGACGTCAAGTGTTTTCATCTCCATATACTCGAACTAGTACAACTATGCAAAACATCTGTATGGTTCTAGACCTCGACGGTTTCTGTGTAAATGGTCGTTTCCTAGTGCGTGAACTTGGATATGCAACTCTGAATGGGAAATGTGGTGTCTATCGTTTCAATCTTCGACAGCACCAACCTTTTCAGTAAAAGACAGAAGGACAGCCAACTACGTGTCTAAATATGTGATAGGTCTACCCTTTCATCCTCTGCCTCGAGAAAAGGTGTGGTCGTTAGATCACGTCCCTAACATCGTGAAATATGCTTACAAACTTGCACGTACTGAAGAAGCTACTGTGGTGGGTTACAAAGGAGGTACTGTGGAAAGAATTCTCTTGGAACAATTAAATCTTCCCAGTGTTAATCTCGAACTTTACGGCTGCCCCAAAATATTGTGATCTCCCCAAAGTTTCTGAGTTCGAATGTGGATATCACACCGGAGAGGACGTCCACTGCTCTTTAGCAGAAACAGATGCTTTCTTTGGATGGATCGATCGTCGAGAGCATGTCTCAACAAACACCTGCTTATCAGCTTGTTCCTGATTGGTCATCTCGGGTGGTGCGGCTCTCTAGTTAAATAGGGAGCGAGTGTTCTGTGCCGCATTGTTCACGATGCAGCCTAGCAATCCAGATGCGTGGTGTCTCGGTGAAGATGTGTACGTCATGCCCTCACTGTTCAAAAATAAGTTTTCTGTGCACGTACGCCGCTACAAGAAGTATGAAAATGGTGAACTCATCTACCCTACACCAGCAGGAGTTAGCCTCTCCATACCTGAATGGGAGGCTTTGTGTGCCGCTGTACCCCACATAAAGGACAAAGTGAAAATCGGCCCCGATCAACAGACATGGTACGTGATGCACGGTTTACGTGCCTACATGTATCGCACTGCAGGTAGTGAACGCTGTGTCGACTTCATCAAAGAATCAGCAGACCAAAGAACTCTACAGTTCCGTGTGGTGAGATGCTGTATAACATTGAACGCTTTGCAGTTGTTCACGCTGGCTATTCACTCAGACGAGGTGATGCGCATTGTGCACAACGTGTGCGGGACCCCCAAAGATCACCAACTCCGTACAGCCATTATGGAACATTCTGAATCCATTCGTCCTTTCCTACTGAGTCCTGTTTTCGACGGTCCCGATTGTGTTTACCCGCTGCTGGTGAATATTTTTCAGCAAGAACTTATGCGTGTGATACCGTTAGATGGACTGCTACCCGAAGAAAAAATACCGACCATCGTAGGGTGTTCTGGTGACTTGGACATTAATGGTCTAGCACAGGTATTTGTGGATACGGCCTGGATGCGAGGTCTATTGAATTTTGTAGATTCTGGTTTTGTCTGCAATCTAAAATATAATGCTATTGTCGACGAGGCAAAAAATGAAATGTATAAATTAAATAAATAATTGTAACCTTATATAATGTGTCTGACTTTTCATCCTATGTCATTTTAATCTTGGTATGGATAGGAGAAAGAAGGTGTTAGCTAGTGTGAGTAGTGTAATCGTGACATTGTTAACGATAGCCTTACTTGTATTAGAACTTGTAGCTCCTAGTAAAAATATTCAGTGTGGGGAGTCAAAAGCCTTAGACGGAGAATACAAAATTCGTGTGTGTAACTTAACAGTGGATATCAGACAGTTTATAGGTGACGTTCCTACAGTGACAGTTGTTACACTTTCACTACATCAATGGCAAAACCTGGTTGGGTACGACGTCTGGGTGCAGCAGAAAACAAAACTTTGGAGTCCCATTATTTCGACCCCGAAAGAGGATTCGGTAGTGTAAAAAAGTTGGCACAGAATACGGGGCTGCCACTCAAACTCGTCCGAGAATGGTTAGAAAAGCAGCCTGCCTACACGTTACATAAATCTGTTCGCAGAAAGTTCCCTCGTAACAAAGTTTACGTCACAGGGTTAGACGAACAATGGCAAGCCGATCTCATGGTCGTGAAAAATCTAACTCGCTTCAATGACGGGTATCACTACATATTAACAGTCATCGATGTGTTCTCGAGATACGGGTGGGCGCTGGCCATGAAGGCTAAAACGGGGAAAGAAATGGTCTCAGCTTTCAAAAAAATCCTTTCCAAGGGTCGATCCCCAATGAATTTAAATACTGATCAGGGTACGGAATTTACCAACAGAGTGTTCCAAAAATTCCTGAAAAAGAAAGGTATTCGGTTCTTTGCTACATACTCCGACAAAAAAGCAGCTTTGGTGGAGAGATGGAATCGTACCCTACGCGAGAGATTGGGGAGATATTATACATGCAACAATACCTACCGCTACCTGGACGTGCTGCAGCGTGTTGTAAGGGGATACAATGCCACCGTTCACAGTGCACACGATATGGCCCCCAAGGACGGACCTTACGCAACGAAGACGTCATGTGGGTTCGACTCTATCGCAATCCGAGTGTAGTAAAAGAAAAACCAGCATTTAAAGTAGGTGACACAGTTCGACTAGCCAGTGTAAAAGCGCCCTTCAAGAAGGCAGGTACACATTTGTGGACCGAAGAAATATTTATAGTCGACAAGGTATTACAACGACAGCCTCCTGTGTATGTCGTAAGGGATTCTGAGGGAGAAGTGTTGAAAGGCACATTCTATAAATCGGAGCTTCAAAAAGTGACAGAACCCGAACTTTACACAGTTGAGAAAATAATCGAGAGAAAAGGTCAAAAGGCACTGTTCAAATTTCGCGGATATCCCAAACCTTCCTGGATCCCTAAAAAATGGATAGTTTCTACCTGACTCTTCCCTCCACGGCTAGTCAGAATATTTATCCGAACAATTCGCAGACCGATTTCACAGTCCGTCTGGCACAACCCCTAAGACTGAGAGGAAAATGGAAAGTGGGACTAGCAGAAGTTCACTTACCGGTGAGCTGGTACAATGTGGACGGTTCTAACGACACATATGAATATTACGCCCCTGCCATCCCTGACGAATACAGGAAAATCAAACTTAA
This sequence comes from Ryuthela nishihirai, assembly GCA_038380435.1. Lineage (NCBI taxonomy): Eukaryota > Metazoa > Arthropoda > Arachnida > Araneae > Heptathelidae > Ryuthela > Ryuthela nishihirai. Next base: position 38,124,886 of record JAWZYU010000002.1, on the reverse strand, counting down.
ACCGGGTAAAATAACTTGAATGGAGCTGTTGTCTCTCCTCACCACACAGCTCCCCAAAGAAATAATAGTTTCCTTATAACGGTGGTTTCTGGGTTTTCAAACCGAGTGAGGGGTACGGACTGATGTTTCCTAAAACGAATTTCGGTAAACTTCTGTGTATCGGCGAGGGAGAAGTTGACAAACCCTTCCACCAACGATTTGCCAGCAAACTTTGCAATACACCAACTTTCGACATAGATGACGAGTGTTATTTCTACGTGATCCCGCCAGGTAGTTTCCAAGAACGAAAGGTACCCCACGGACGATACAAAACTGCCGAATCGCTATTCGATGCAATGAACCAGATGTTACCCTACAGGCTGAGAAAAGCTTACCGTTTCAAGCAGCAGGCAGATCACACCGTATTGATGGATACAGACAAGTCGCATTACATTAAATTTCCTCGATCGAACTCCGGATTAGGTGACATGCTAGGAATTGCTAAATTAGATATACCGCTGAATAAAGTCCTGGGTGACTATCCCATCGATATGAACAGAGGAATGTATGGTATTTATTTGTATTCAGATCTGATTGCTCCTCAGTTGTTAGGTGATACTCATGGTGAACTGTTGCATGTCGTGAATCCTGCCGTCAGAACCAGTAATAACGAAGTCATTGTTGCCGTATATCAACAGCCTGATTACTACCCCCTTGAAAGGAACAGTTTCGAGAGTGTGAGAATCTTCCTTCGTACCGACACCGGAGAACCGCTGCATTTTAAATTCGGTAAAGTTTTAGTCAAGTTACATTTCTGTCATGAGGGTTAAATTCGTTCCCCCTTCCGCAGACGCCTAAGTGAGCTACTACAAGAGCCAGACAGGGAAGGGTGTGTTCCGTGGTCCTCGTTATCAGAGAGGCGACGGGCTAGGAAGCATCTTTGCTAGGATCGGACGTTTCATCAGCCCTCTAGTACGCCCTCTCGTATGACCTGCGCTGTCTACCCTGCGTAAGGGCGGGCTACGGTTCGTTTCAGAGATGTCCCAGGGGCAAAACTTCAAATCTGCAGCCAAAGCGGGGCTCCATGAAGTGGGTGCCGACCTCTTGCAGCGTGCCAGTTCAAAGCTGCAGGGAGGGAAAAGAATAAAACGTCGTCGTCAGCGTCCCAAGGTTCATAAAGTGAAGAGACACTGTACTGTGCAGGACGTGTTTTCATCATGAGCATTCAGAAAATTCACGCTGATTCTGGCGACTGTGCCAATTCAGAACTGGATCTGTTTCTGGTCCCACCCACTGTCTCACAATTAGAAAGAGGCTGTTATGTCAATTATTTACCTGTGGCTTCCCTGGAAGGTAATGCACCACTCGAATTCATCGTGAAGGGGACGGACGATTACATTGATCTATCTCGATGTCACCTACGTCTCGTCTTGAAAATTGTAAAATCTGATGGTACAGCACCGTCGGAAGTGATTGCTCCCTGCAACCATTTCTTCCATGTCCTCTTCAGTCAGGTGGACATCTTCCTCAACGATCATCTCGTGAGTGCTTCTCACACCCTGTACCCCTACAGGGCATATCTAGAGACTCTATTGAATTACGGGACCGATGCCACACGAAGTCAGCTAGGCACCTCGCTCTGGTACCTCGACACCCCAGGTAAAATGGAACTGACCAGCAGGGAGAATGAGGGGTGGCATCAACGCAAGGGGTACGTCAAACCAACAGGTATCGAACTCATCTCGTGGATCCACGCCGACCTGTTTAATCAAGGTCGTTACCTACTCAATCAAGTCGACCTGAGACTGCGTTTGCTGAGATCCAAACCCGAATTCTGCCTCATGACAGGTGAAGCAGACCCCTCTTACAAAGTACAGATACACGAAGCTGAATTTTTCGTGCATAAAGTCAAACCCACTTCGGGTGTCATCCTTGCACACGCTCGCCTGCTGGGTTCGGAGAGTGCCTAGTACCCTCTGCGAAGAACGGATTTACGTATGTTTTCCATCGCTTCGGGCCTGACGTGTGTGAACCGTGACAATTTATTTCTCGGCCAGCTCCCTGTACGGCTTGTACTGGGTATGCTGGAAAGTAGCAGCCTGAATGGATCGTACGAAAAAAATCCCTTCAACTTCCAACATTTCGACTTAAACTACATCAGTCTTCACATAGACAGTGATCATCAGTCCTACACCCCCGACTTTGCGAATGGGCGCTATCTCCGCTGTTACCAAGGATTATTGGAAGCTGTGGACGCCTGGAAATACGATAGCGGTATTAACTTATCGCGGAAAGCCTACGGAGAAGGTTTTACATTATTCGGATTCCAATTGACCCCCGAGCAACGTGAATGCAATCAAGTATTTTCTTTAATAAAGAGTGGGAGTGTGAGAGTTGAATTAAAGTTTGCCAAGCCGCTACCCGCATCGGTCACTGTGATCCTGTATGCTGAGTACCAGAATTTGTTGGAAATCCCATTGGACCGTAAAGTCCGGTTTGACTACAGCTCATGAATACCTATCAGTTAGAATCCATCCTTTCGATGTTACCCACAAGTCTCGGAGTGTTCCCCCGTGACAGACTACCTCACAGAATCAATCAGTCAGAAGCCTTGTTTATCTACAATACCGATCTGTCCTCCCTGCCTGGAACCCACTGGATAGCGGTTTACAAGAAAGGAGTGCAAGTGGATCACTTTGACCCCCTGGGTACGAGTCCTGATGCCTCCATGCAAGAATACTATAGTCGACTAGGCATACGTCACGTCTTACACCCCTCGATACCTCTGCAGGACCCCCTGGGAGACACTTGTGGGGCTCACTGTCTGTATTTCCTGTTTAAAAGATCGTGTGGTTCGGCTCTTCCCACAGTAGTGCATCGTGATTACACGTGTCGAGTAGACTTTAACGACTGTATGGTGGTGCGATGGCTCTCCGCACTCCTTCAAATATTATAATTGCAGCACCTTCACAGTGTGGGAAGACGACTTTCACTCTGAAACTCATCAAAGAAGCAGCTCAAGTATTCGAACCCCCACCCCAGCGTGTCGTTTACTGCTACGGTGAGTGGCAGCCTGCCTTTGAACCCTTCAAGAAAACGGTGGAATTTTATGAAGGACTACCTACGGATCTGGAATTTGATCCTCACAGACCTACACTTCTGGTACTGGATGACTTGATGGAACACTCTGTAGCCAGTGAGCGCATATCACAATTGTTTATTCGTGGGGGTCATCATAAAAATATCACGATTGTCCTGATCTTACAAAATCTGTTTTTAAAGGGAAGACATTCGAGGACTATATTACTCAATGCTCACTACATGTTTTTATTTCGCAATTGTCGGGATGCATCACAAATAACCCACCTGGCGAGACAAGTGTACCCCCATCAATCTAAACTCCTGACGGATGCCTATAGACTGGCTACACAGGTAACCTGCGGTTATTTGTGTGTTGACCTTCATCCCAGAACGTTGGACAGTGAAATGCTCCGTGCAAAGATTCTTCCATCAGAAGAACCCGAAATACTTTACGTTCCAAATGAAAGTTAAATCTCAAGGTCCGTTCCTTCAGTGCTTACCAAAGCTAGGGGGAAAGCAGCGTACAGCTCTGATGAAGCACATCTCCGACCCCCAGATGTATACTCTATGTGAAGTGTGTTCCAATTTCTTAAAAGGAAATACACCTGTTTCCCACAGAGTATTAAAGAATTTACGCCAGCACAAGACGGTCATAAGGAGTCTAGCGTCCAAACTTGCATCTTTACGCCACAAGAAGCATCTGCTGCAGCGTGGTTCAGGGTTCATTATACCCCTGCTGACTGCTGCCCTCCCCCTGTTGGTTTCGCTATTTAAAAAAAAATGATTTCTGTAAAAGCTGTGCAGAGAAAAAACATAAGAAAAAAAGTATGTGATTTGGACTCAGAGATGAAGAAAATATTGGAGTCTGACGATGCTGACGATAAATCCGAAAAGTATCTGACTGCTTTGAAAAATTATTTGTTATTCTCAAAACAGCTTGACACTCCACATGAACTAAAAGTCAACATCCCCAGAAGCACTATAGCTGAAGAGCGCCCGCCAAAAGACATTGCCGTACCCATCCGACGTAAGAAAAGAAAATTATCCGAGTGGTCAGCATATTGAAACCTTCTGTAAAATCCAAGCCCTGTGCGCTTGAAGATTTGTGTTGAAAAACCCATGTATTTAAAATGTGCATTACAAAATATTCAATAAAAGAAAGTAAAACTGATATTTGCGTCTCTTGCTTCATTCACTCTTCTACTCCATTCAGTTAATTAGTTTTACAAATCCGTGCAATGTCCCCCCAAACACGGTCTCGCTGGAGTAGTTCTCTAAGCACGGATGCATCCAGGCTTCTCATGGTCCTTCTTCGGAGCGCTCTAAGCTTAGATGCACCGGTGGTTTTTATTGGTTGGCGTCAGCATGTGCTGCTCTCGCTCGCACTGTGGAGCACGGCATTGATAAAACTTTCCCCCCGCCGTAGTGTGTTTCAGCTAGGTAATAAAGAGGCAGATTTTTTGAAACCTTTTTTATTGAAACAATTCACAGACAATAATTTATATGACATATCCAATGCTGGACAGTAAAACAATGACAGATCTGCTGTAGTTTTAAATAAAATAAGTTAAATACAATAAGTTAAATACAGTAATTCAAAAGCTGACGACGCCTCAGTGCTGGGTCATTACGTGTGAAATACTAAGGTTCACTAGGAACATTGAAATAATAAGTTTAAAAAGGTCTGTTACGGATACAAGATCCACTACAGATACTGAAATAATAAGGTTCCTTAGGAACATTGAAATAATAAGTTTAAAAAAAGGTCTTCTACGGATACAAGATCCACTACAGATACTGAAATAATAAGGTTCCTTAAGAACATTGAAATAATAAGTTTAAAAAAAGGTCTGCTACGGATACAAGATCCACTACAGATACTGAAATAATAAGTTTAAAAAAAGGTCTGCTACGGATACAAGATCCACTACAGATACTGAAATAATAATAATAATAATAAGGCCCCCTAGGAACATTGAAATAAATAAAGTGTGCAGTGAAATAATAAGGTCCACTAAGGACATTGAAATAAATAAAGTGTGTAATGGTATAATATTTTCACTGGTGAGCAACGAAATAAAGCGTGTAATGAAATAATATTTGCACTGGTGAGCAACGAAATAAAGTTGTAATACTATGCACACTGAAATAATAAATGAAGATGCAATAATAAATAAATAATAAATTAGTTTACAATAATACATTAGTGTACAATAATAAATAAATAAAAACTGTGCAATTACTCATCCATGAGTTGGATAAGGGTATCCAGGCCCAGGTCATTGTAACCATAAGGTACAGTGAGAGTCGAACCCGGGCTGAGATACCGCTTATCGAGGTTAGCCTTAAACCTTTTTACCATGGGCCTGTTCGTAAGTGACCCATCCACTTTATTGTGAACCACATTAAAGGGCACTACGAAGGTCTCGCTGGCTGGGGAATTCCCTAGGACCATGGATTTTAGAAGTTCAAAATTATATTTACACCTGTGTTGCTTCGTGAGAGATATGCCCTTGGCGCAAAGAATTTTATCGCCGTTGCTCAACCGAAGGGCATAACTCTTGGCCCCGGCGCTAATGTAGTCTGTGATGTGTACACCGGGGCCATACTTTGAAGAAATTTCGTCAACGAGACCTCCAAGGAAGGGATTTTGTGGTGGTGTGTAGGTGTCGCGAGGAGACGTTGTATAAATCACCGAATCCGTGTCAGAATACATTGCACGACTATCTAATTTCGATAGAAGCTCGTACAGCTTTAGTCTGGCGTGACTCGTCACCATTGCAGCGAGAATCAGGCTTCCACGGGTGTTCGCTGGAGTGGCAGACTCTGCCAGCTTGTGCGTGACAAGCACGGCCTGGTCGCTGATAACAGCGATGTCAGTGATGACTAGCGATGCGTCCATTAAGAGCTCCATGTACTTGACAGGACAACTCACAATGGTCGTCTGGGTTCGACTCATGTTCTGCGCATGCTTCCCCCATGACGAATTAAGCGAGACGTTGGAAAGAGTTCGCTTAAGGTTGTTTTTCTCAACTTCCGAGGGGAGGATCCGAACCCCCTCCACCTGGAAGAAGGCCTCACAGAAGGCTTCCTTTTGCTCCTCGGTCTGCACATCAGGGGGAAACCCGGAGTAGTGCTGCTTCAGTCCCAGAAAAGTGTCTATGTACCCAGCATAGACACCTCCCTTTTTTGTTGTAGGGTCATATTGCAGGATGGTATTAAAGTGCCACACATCGTGGAACTGGAGAAGTCTGTAGCCAGCATGCATCGCAGCGTAAATTTCGAACGTAGGCCAAGATCCTGTCAATGCGCGCTGGTTCACGGTGTGCCGACAAGGGGGTGCCAGCTGTCCATCCGCACAGATCCTACAAAGGGGAAAAAGCAGCTTCCCATTACACCTATAGGGCAGTACAGGGATGAATAAACCGTCGGGGTGTAACAGTGTGGCGTGTGCAATGCCAAAATAGTGGTCGAGGTCCGTGGCGAAATCGGAGGTGATCCGAACCGGGTGACCTTTACCGAATGGAGCCTTCTTGCAAACATAAGGGTACAGGCTGTTGTAATCAATGTAGTTAAGGCTACATCCTAAGTCAACCGATGCAAAGATGGAGAACATCTCCATGCGCCCTCCGTAGAGGTAGTCACGGGCCCCTATACGCCTGATAGGCTCGACGGATTTATAAATTAATGCGACGGACTGGTTTTTGCGCATCAACTCATCGAATTCGTGCTCCCACATAATTTTCCATGTGTACCCGTTCATCAGCACTTTCAAGGTCTCAAGACGATCCATGGTCCGGGTGTTTAGCAGACCAAATGGCTTTCTCGTGCGCTGATCTATTTTTTCAGGGTTGAAACATTTCAAACAGCAATGAAAGTAACAGCCTAAAAATTCGTAATAACAACGGGTACTGTGGCACACGCCGTCCAATTTGTACTGCCCTATCTTATACTCACCTCCGGGTGATCGCGCAGTTTGAATTTCGATGTTGTCCTTGGAAGCCTCATACTCTAACCACGCGAGAGCTTTCAAGGACTGCCGGTCATTACTCGTCGAATACCCTTGGGCGGGACACACACCGAGGGTATTCTTTTGCAAAAACTTTCCACGGAATATGCGAAGGCAAGCACCGGCAATAGTCAGGTCACGCGCAAATGGGTCTACACCTGTGAGATTTAAAAGTTCCTCACGGAAAGCTTGGGCGCCTCACCGCAGCAGCTCTGTATCTGCCTTGCAGTAATACAGAAGCTGCTGTTGAAAATCCCAGGGTTCAAGGCTTGCTGCGGCATACCACTCATTGAATGCTGACAGAGTTTCAGGCTCCATGTCTTCCGGCTGAAAAAAAGCCGATCAGGGATGGGTCCTGTATATTGTAGATTTTCCTCCTTCACAAATTTAAAGGGGAAAAAGCCTTTCACCGTCTCCAAGTTGAAGGTCTTTGTGAATGATCGAAGAGGAGCCTGAATAAAGGATAACGTGTCGATAAACCTTATTTTAAGGCCAGGTAAAAATATACCTAAAATCTTGGACCCATCGAACACGAGATCCGGTTTTAAAAATTTTCTGTACAGGTAACTAATGATGAACATGCCGTCAAAGCCTTTGAGATTATGCGCTAGGACTGTGGCATCCTTGAATCGTTGAACCCCGGGACGTGTTTCGGCTAGAATCCAATCCATAAAGGCGTCCGTTTCCAGGAATGAAGCATAGACCCACTCGTTGTCCACTTGGTATGTGACCACACACAGTATCGGTTTCAGCAATCCGTCGGCACACTGCACAGTCTCTACATCAAAGTAAAGATAAGTCTGACCGACAGGGTCAATCTTGCAGGGCTCGACGAATTTTAAAGTGTCAACCTTGCAAACGTGTTTTTTTAGGGGATTGTACAAGCTGATGCACTTAACACAGCGATGTTGTGTCTGACATGCCTTCAGCAGATGCGCCTGAAAGCATTCAGCACCGCGCAAATACACAAAACACGCTGTGCAGAGCAACAGCTCCCCTGCATGAACCACATCGGTTGACAGGCACCTGTTGCAGGTCCCCTTGCAAACGTGCCCATTGTTAGACCCCTTCAAACATTTCGGACAGAATTGCCTGACCCCGAAAAATCCCGATGGTTTGGTAATCACATCGTAATGCCCAGCACTAAACAATAAATAGATGTTGTCCCCTCCTTTGGGACCGATGAAGATGGGGAGGAAGGCGTCGTCAGCAGAATACACTACAATCCGGTATTGCACCATGTGCGCTTGAAACAATTGTACTTCCGGGAGTCCACAGGGGGCAACAGGGACCCCGGCGTCCAGGTGAAGCTTAAGGGCCTCCGTCTGCTGCAAAGGGGAGCGGTAGTCCCGGATTTGGACATACGTGTTCACCAGCCCTTTATTTTTCAAGCAGAGCTCTCGTGCAACGACGAGAGCTCTTGCAAGGCAGATCTCATCATTATTAATGATGCTTCGTACACTACCCTTCCTGCTGGCGAAAGACTGAATGTTGACAAGGCTTCATTTCTCCAGCCCGGCACGTCTCCCAATACCGCCGCTGCCAACCCTGTCCAAGTCCGCACAGACGAAGTCAAATTCTAGTTCACTCCCAGGACCGAGAGATTCATTTGACTGCACTACTTTGTCTAATGCAGTCATGAATCTCTCACCCGTCAGGGCATTACGCCGAATTAGGGACAGGTTGACGGGGTTTTTCAAATCCCGGGAACGTAAGCATAGCCGTACGTGGCTATATTCACCTGTGGGGACGATATCGGCTAGCATCCGCTCGTGCAAGTCGTGCAGGACCGGAATTAAATTATGGGGCTGTACATCCTCCATTCCGCCAAGCCGCACACTCGTTGAAACAAATTGTGTGCGAAACTTGGCGGAGTTCTAGTGGCGAGTTTTGGTTACAGCGTAGTACGACACTGCAGCAGGTCTGACTGTGGTGGATGGTCCTGGACCGTTGAAGGACTCGACAGACCTAGATAGATAATGTATTCTCAGAATATGCAGTACTTTACGTGTTTTTTTATCTTAGAACTGAAGTTATAATGCTGTATTGCTCAGATACACGTTTTTAAAGCATTACATTTTCCCCAGATACACACTTTTAAAGTATTACACTTTTAAAGTATTACATTTTCCCCAGATACACACTTTTAAAGTATTACATTTTTAAAGTATCACATTTTCCCCAGATACACACTTTTAAAGTATTACATTTTTAAAGTATCACATTTTTCCCTGATACACACTTTTAAAGTATTACATTTTCCCCAGATACACGCTTTTAAAGTATTACACTTTTAAAGTATTACATTTTTAAAGTATCACATTATCCACAGATACACACTTTTAAAGTATTACATTTTCCCCAGATACACGCTTTTAAAGTATTACATTTTTCTAATATTCTTCTTTATACATAGTTTCCACAATAAAAATCATATATTTATTCACATATATATATAGAAATTTTGCCTACAGTACAAGTCTGAGAAAAAATGTTCCACGTGAGTAAACACTCGAATGTGGAAAAATTTAACAGTTGTAATAAAAGACAACACACATTGCTAGTATAATTTTGCCTACGGTACAAGTCTGAGAAAAAATGTTCCACGGGAGTAAACACTCGAATGTGGAAAAATTTAACCGTTGCTAGCTCGAGCAAAAGGCCTAATTAAATATTTAACTAATTTATAAGTAGAATAAAGAAAGTAAAATGGCTTTACAGGCTATAAAACTATATATGCTTTAGTAAATGATTGAGCCGTTTAAGACCTGCTCAACATCAAATGAAATTTCATTTACCTGACTATAGAGCCGTTGAAGACTCCCGAGGTGACGTCATCACCGGCTACCTCGTTGAGGGGGACGGCCTGGCCCACGATAGGCGTCAGGGTCTTGACAGCGGCGTCCAGCATCTTAAAACACGCGTCATTGGTTGAGACGGCGTCAGCTGCGGGGTCCGCGCGGTCCGGAGCATTGATGGGTCTAGAAAGATAATTCCGTTTCAGAATATACAGTACATTTACGTTTTTCATCTTAGAACAGAAAAGACAATATGCAGTACATTTACTAGCATTATCAAAATATCTAAGTAACTAAAGTTTGAAAATTAGGTTTTAGAATAAAAGACAGCACAGTTTGCTAGCCTGAGCCAAAAAAAAAATCTAAGTAACTATTTAACTAAAGTTTGAAAATGACTTTACTAGATAGAAACAAATATAAAACTCTATATTGAAACAGTTATGTTGTGATAAAAGACAGCACGTAGTACATTTACTAGCGTGAGCAAAAAATCTAAGTAACTAAAGTTAGCATTTAGAATAAAATGACTTTACAGGTTAGAAACAAATATAAAACTCTATATTGAAACAGTTATGTTGTGGTAAAAGACAGCATGCAGTACATTTACTAGCGTGAGCAAAAAATCTAAGTAACTAAAGTTTGAAAATTAAGATTTACAATAAAATGACTTTACAGGCTAGAAACAATATAAAACTCTATATTGAAACAGTTATGTTGTGATAAAAGACAGCATGCAATACATTTACGAGTGTGATCAAAACATCTAAGTAACTAAAGTTAGCATTTACAATAAAATGACTTTACAGGTTAGAAAACTCGATGTACGTTAATAAATAGCTGAGTTTCTTAAGGACAACGTTAAATAAAATTTCATTTACCTAGTTGCCGTTGAAGGGAGCACGTCAGAACCGACGACGGTGGGAGGTCTCATCTCCGCTGCTGCTTTTGCCGCGGCGATGCGCTTCCGATGGGTGAGCGACAGCCTCATAGTCCTCTGCCGTAAATCCTGCCCTGCCTTTTGTTGCATGCAGACGCGCTTCGCAGCCCTGTCCTCGGACTGCGAAGGTCTTTTAATCGCCTCATCGAGGATCTTCACGGATTTTAGGAGTTTTTCAAAATACTCCATATCCGTAGTTTTCCTAGATAGATAATACGGTCTCAGAATATGCAGTACATTTACTAGCGCGATCAATATATCTAAGTAACTAAAGTTTGAAAATTAAGTTTTACAATAAAACTCTATGTTGATCAGTTTGTTACCCCGAGCAAAAGATGTAATTAAATATTTAACTAAAGTTTGAGAAACAATTTAACAATTTGCTAACCTGAGCAAAAGATCTAATTAAATATTTAACTAAAGTTTGAGAAACAATTTAACAGTTTGCTAACCTGAGCAAAAGGTCTAATTAAATATTTAACTAAAGTTTGAGAAACAATTTAACAGTTTGCTAACCTGAGCAAAAGATCTAATTAAATATTTAACTAAAGTTTGAGAAACAATTTGCTAACCTGAGCAAAAGGTCTAATTAAATATTTAACTAAAGTTTGAGAAACAATTTAACAGTTTGCTAACCTGGGCAAAAGATCTAATTAAATATTTAACTAATTTATAAGTAGAATAAAGTAAGTAAAATGACTTTTACTGGATAGAAACAAATATAACATTCTATGTACGTCAGTAAATGATTGTGTGTCTTAAGGACAACATAGCATTAAATAAAGTTTTATTTACCTGTTAGCTGTTGATGATCCAGCAGGAACGTTGAAGACTTGCTCAGTAGACATTTGGGATGGTCAGCAGGTAACAGCGTTGATAACTCAGTAGAGGAGTTAGCAATGGAATGTCCTTGGGCTGACTTGACCCCGTATATATACACCCCCAAATCCCACTATCTAATACGTGTAACAATAAGATCAGAATAACGTGGACTGTCCAGCGAGTGACACATCACTTACCCTTAGAGAACAACAATCACAGGACACTCAGCCTCCTAGGGCGATTGCATCATGTGTCACGAGATGTTTCGTTGCTACCTGACACGTATGTGCATGATGAAACCTCCTCCAAGTTTGAAATTTTTCCATTGCAGGTTGGTTCTTGTTAGGAGTTGACAGAATGAAGCTGAGGTAGCACATTCGACTCTCGTTGACCGGGGAGAAGTTTTTTTTTTTCGATAAAACGCATCTACAGAAAACTGTTTTATTTCAACCGTATGGTGGTTTTTTTAATAAAGGTAAGGGAATTTTGATGAGTGTTTAATTACTAGGGAGTTTAATAGCAGGGAATTTTAATTATAAAGGAATCGTTTAGTCGTCCTGGCTAAATGAATAGCAAAGGATTTTAATTACTAAGGAATAAATACAACTCTGCGAGTTGATTTACAATTTGAGATCTGCATTCAAAAGAGTTCAGTGCTAGTGTTGGCTTTGATGTAAGAAATACATAGAAAAAGCTAGGTTAATATCTGAAATGTCTGACCCGCATCTAAGCCACAGCAAGTACATGGCGTATTCCCGTGCGTCCTGGAATCCACAGAGCGAGGGGCGATTTTTTTTTTTTTCCCCCGGTGAAACACATCTACAGAAAACTGATTTTTATTTCGACCGTGGAGTGATTTTAATAAAGGTGAGGAATGTTTTGACGAGTGTTTAATTACTAGGGAATTTTAATTATAAGAAAATCGTTTAGCCGTCTTGGTGGGATAAATACAGCTTTGTGAGTTTGATTTACAATTTGAGATCCGCATTCAAAAGAGTTCAGTGGTAGTGTTGGTTTTGATGTAAGAAATACATAGAAAAAGCTAGTTATAAAGAATGCTAGGTTAATATCTGAAATGTCTGACCCGCATCTAAGCCACAGCAAGTACACGGTATAGTCCGGGAACCCAAGACAGTCGGACAGAATCCACAGAGCGAGGGACGATTTTTTTCCCCCCGTGAAACACATCTACAGAAAACTGATTTTTATTTCGACCGTGGAGTGATTTTAATAAAGGTGAGGAATATTTTGACGAGTGTTTAATTACTAGGGAGTTGATTAACAGAGTTTGAAAATTTTTCCACTGCAGACGTGTGTTCTAAAAGCAGATTTAACATGTCATCCCTACGAATAATTTAAACCATTATTAATTTCACCCTATGGTATTTTCTATGGAAACAGTAAGAGTAAAATGAGTTTCAACTGTAGGATGATTTTTAATAGAGGTAAGGGAATTTTGATGAGTGTTTAATTACTAAGGAATTTTGTATCATTCCTTTCTGCACAATTATTCTGAGACTTGCATCAGCAGAGTGAAGGAGGTGACCTTAAAATATAGGAAGGGCTTAAAAGGTCAACCAGGGGGTCTACAAGAGGAGGGAGGGCTTAAAATATAGGTAGGTCGACCGTGGGGTCCGAAAACGAGAAATTAGACTTAAAATAAAGGGTTTTTTGGGAAAATAGTACTTCTCACTGTCAACAGGTGGTGCCACTGAGGGGGAAAGGGGGGTGAAAGGGTGGGGGTTTAATAAAGGAGGGGAGGAATTATTAATAAAAGGGCGTGGCATGTTACGTAATGATTATGTAATGATTACGTCATGTTGCGTCATAGGGGCCGGAAGTGGGCGTGGTCGGTGACGTCGTAGGGGCGTGGTCGGTGACGTCATAGGGGGGAAGCACTAGTGGGGATCCCTCGGGTGGCATGATACTACTTACGAGTTAGGTGTCAAATGAAAGCTCATACGATGTAGTAGACTCTTTCGAAAATTTTCCTCCACCATTCTCTTCCCCCCTTAGGAGGGGGGATTTTCCCGAGGGTTGACGACAATGAGGTATATCTCAAAATAAAGCTTGTCACGTCTCCAATGTCACGAGCTACATTAAACACGACTACAAAAATAGGGGGAGGAAAAATGTGTTAGATGTTCATGTATCAAAGTTTTGAAGGCAGTTTAGTGACAAAAAAAATTAATAATTTTAAAAACTTTAAAAAGTAATCCTTCCATATGTGTCATAAAAAATCGAAAATAAAACTAAAGCATATCGATGGTGCAATCAGTCACTGAATTCGTATTCAATTCAAAGGAAGATAGGGCGCCGATTCACCTACTCAAAAAGATTGACAGCGCCCTATTTTCCTTTGAAGTGAATACGAACTGAGTGACGGATTGCATCATCGATATGATTTAGGTTTATTTTCTACTTTTTTAGGCGTATAAAAAAAATGGGTATTTTTTAATTTTTTTTTAATTTCTTTATATTTTCTTTGTTTGAAATAATGGTACTAGTGTGATTAGAAAACAACTTACAGAGTTTCAAAAATATTGCAGTTTAAAATTTCGAACAACCCTTTCTATAAGAAGCTGAACTGTAGCTTAATGTAAGTACAGAAATAAATGGCGGCAAGTTTGACTCTAAAACAATGTTTGCACTTTACACTTAAAAAGAAAGATCTAAACCACAACGATCTTTTTCAGTGATCCAATTCCGTTTCAAACAAGTTTCCGTCGAACAAATTTCCGTTTCGTACGAATTTCTGTTGCGAACAAATTTCCGTTTCAAACAAGTTTCCGTCGAACAAATTTCCGTTTCGTACGAATTTCTGTTGCGAAAAAATTTCCGTTTCGAACAAGTTTCCGTCGAACAAATTTCCGCTTCGTACGAATTTCTGTTGCGAACAAATTTCCGTTTCAAACAAGTTTCCATCGAACAAATTTCCGTTTCGTACGAATTTCTGTTGCGAAAAACTTTCCGTTTCGAACAAGTTTCCGTCGAACAAATTTCCGTTTCGTACGAATTTCTGTTGCGAAAAACCTTCCGTTTCGAACAAGTTTCCGTCGAACAAATTTCCGTTTCGTACGAATTTCTGTTACGAACAAATTTCCATTTCGAACAAGTTTCCGTTGAACAAATTGCCTTCGAACAAATTTCTGTCGAACAAATTTCGGCTTCGAACAAATTTCCGTTTCGAACAAGGTTCCGTCGAACAAATTTCCGTTTCGAACAAGGTTCCGTCGAACAATTTTCCATTTCGAGCAAATTTCATTTTCGAACAAATTTTCGTTTCGAACAAGTTTCCGTCGAATAAAATTCGGTGAAACAAATTTCCGGATACCAAATTAACCGTCTTCGAGTCTTTGGACTTACCAGATTTTTAACATTTCCGGAATTTGGACAAGAGGTCCAGCCTGTCCAAACAGGCGAAATAGGTGGTTGCCTAGGGCGCCAAGTTAAATGGTATACCAAATTCAAAGGCAAAAATCGGGTTTTAAGAAAAGGTGGCAAACATTTCCAAGCTTACCAAAAACCTAAGCCTAGATTTATCCTTGGGATTTGAGCGTGGGCACGAATTTCAAGGTTCGCCCTACGGCGCCGTTGCCTGGCAACTAGTCTGGGCCTCTCCTTTTGGACGCTACATGTACTGTATATGAGATATTAAACGCTAGAGATTATATAGTACGCTATGCTTGAATTGTAGCTAGGTAATAGTGCAGAATTTGTGAATAGTGGCTGGATCTCAAATAGGAAAGCCAGACTCTCAGGAATCTGAAGGAATTTTCCTCAGAGCATTAATTTTCACCACATCAACTTTCGAATGTCCCGCGAAATTCATCCTATTGAGTGGATATTATCTCTTAAATAATAAGATAAAAGGTTCTGTGTGTGCTTTTGCTATCAATCTAACTTCATATACTTTGTATATTCTACGGATTCCCTTTTAGAGAAAACGTGACTACAGTTACTTCAGGAAAATGTTTGATTTAACGTGGAAAGATTTCTAAAAATTTCATATAAAAAAAAACTGGAATAGTTTTGGATACATTTTTTAAGTAATGATATGTTCATAAAATAGTGAAAAATACTATACGCAACAATTGTGCGGTCTCAGCTATTTTTTAAAATTTATTTGCAGCTGGAGAGAAGCAAGAAATTGAAAACTCTAGCCCGGGCTACTATTCGAACATTTAAGGTATATATATATATACAGTGGACCCCCGATATAACGCGCATGTCGGGCGGGAAACAACACCCGCGTTATAAGGTGAACCGCGTTATACCGAGCGGCGCGGTGGCGACACAATAAATTTCACACTGTAAGCTTTTCTTTTACTCATCATGCATACAATAATTAAACACTATTCAAAATACATGCAGGAACTCAATACATACACAATTACTCAATACGCAGTAACAATAAAATGCGATACTCACTAACGCCGCACGGACCTGTATAAACATGTTTGAACTTATCGCGAACATCGCCCGCGCTATAACCGAGTGCGCGGTATAGCGAGCAGCGCTATAACGAAGGTCCACTGTATTTACATATATATATCATACATGTTAATTTTCTATTATTTACTTCCAATAAATTAGGGAAGAGGGGTGGATCAACCAGTACGCACTAGGCTCGTAATCTGCAGAGCCCCAGCTAGGCCACCTTTAGAATTTAAATCTGCAAAATTCCGCACTCTGCCCTCGGGCAGCAGGGGACGCCGATGGGCTTGGAAAGGACGCCGTCAGTCGGATGGGACATTAAGCCGTGTGCGGGAGAGCTGTGCACGTTAAAAATTACGTTGGATAGCCTTGACGTTATTGCCCTATGGGAACCCTAGCCTCAGTCTTTCGAACTTTCGATAGCGGCCTCAGTCTTTCGAACTTTTTGTGTTCGTTATAGGTTTTCTTTGTGAATAGTGGCTGGATCTCAAATAGGGAAACCAGACTCTCAGAAATCTGAAGGAATTTTCCTCAGAGCATTAATTTTCACCACATCAACTTTCAAATGTCCCGCGAAATTTATCCTATTGAGTCGATATTATCTCTTAAATAATAAGATAAAAGGTTCTGTGTGTGCCTTTGCTATCAATCTAAATCTTCGCTGTTCAATCTAACTCCATATACTTTGTGTATTCTGCGGATTCCCTTTTAGAGAATTATGCGGATTCCCTTTTAGAGAATTATGCGGATTCCCTTTTAGGAAGCTACTAACCCCCTTTTACAGTTGTCCAGTGAGTTCCCTCACCTTAACCTTTTCTGAGCTCTTGGGGTCCTTGTGACCTGGCCATTTAACCGTTATGTGCAAAAAAGTGACGCTCAGAGGTAACGCAATAAATTGTTATTACCTAGTTTCCTAAAACTCAGAAAAAATTAAAAAATAAATAAAATATTTTAGTTACTAAGACGCAAATGTGACAACCATAGACTGCACTTCTGCCCTTTTTAATTGGTGTGTTGGAACTTAATAAATCAGAGGTGGCAACCCTTTTCTGCAACGTGTCCGTATTACGTATGAAATGTGTCTTTTGCCACTCAAAGTGCATCAATTTGAAAGAGCAAAAAAGGAGAGGCATTCCCCAAGTTGCCAAACCTCGTTATAAAATTTCCTTACGTTTGACGAGGTGTCCGGTGTGACAAAAAATTGCATTACACTTCAACTGATTTTGAATGAAGTATCGTAAAATTATAAATATTTATTGTCTTTTTACTTAGAGCAGTCAAATAAGTTGATCTTAGCATTGTACTTGTATACTTTCTTGCAAAAGTGTTGAGGTTCTAAAGGTATTAAATGGTTTTTTAGTGCAAATACATAATTTTATAGGTAGATAAGGGCAAATTGTATAATTGATGGAGAGGTAACCGAAATATCACAGAAGAGTAATAGGACGTGTTACAAAAGTGTTGCCAGAGTAGAAATTTTACCCATTATTCTGGATTTTTTTTTTCACCCTGGTGGAATTTAAGGTGACATTTCATTTAAGATGTGTTTCGTGCAGTTCTTGCAGGAAAGGAAAATAAAATAAAATGTGTGACAAAATTAACTAAAAAGCTAAAGACCAGTTGTGATTCTAAAATAGTACGTAATTTCAACTGTCTTTCGATTAAATCAGCAAAAAATCACACCATTTTGTGTCGGCGGTCTCGGGAATCAAACGTATTGTTGAAATTGCTCAATGCTACGAAGATCTCATCAGAAACGTAAGAAAGAGGGGGGGAAAATCGCCCTCCCCCAACACTCGTTCTGGGCACAGCTGATAGTTGGGTTGGATTGTTTCACCTCTGAGTGGGACTTTTTTGCACACCATTTGCTAAATGGCCAGATCACAAAAACTTCGAGAGCTCAGAGAAGGTTGGGGGAGGGAACCCACTGGACAGCTGTTGGGAGGCAGATGGTAGCCTCCCGTCAAGGCCATCCAGCGTGTCCTTTAACGTGCACAGAGTGTGGCTCTCCCACACAAAGTTCACGGCTTAACGTCCCATCCGACGGACGGCGGCCTTTGGAAGCCCATCGATGTCCTCTACTGACCGTGGGCAGGGCGGGGGAGTTTTGCGAATAATAGAGTTATGAACAATGTACTTGAAAGCTTCATAAAAATAGGAAGACCTGGAATACCATGGGCAGACAATGTCCAACAGGATCTTGTTAGAATTTGCCTGCAATAGCCAAATGCATCAATAGTAGCTCAGGATAGATGTATGTAAAGAACTAAATTGCAGAGTGTGGTTGTATCTCAGCATATGGATGCTTAAGGATTACGTATATGTGCCACGTGTTCAACCTAAATTTCTTATTGAGTCTGGTGGTAACGATTGAGTAGAAGGGACAGAGTGCAGTTCATCCGACTTGTCATAGATCTCAGAGACTCTCTCAGTTATAGTCATGGTGCTATAAATTATCGCGTTGTGATGATGATGATGAGCATATCACACAATGAATATTCCTGCATAAAAAAGGGTCTATGCAGACTCATTCAGTCACTGTTTTGTGTTTTTTTTTTGTTCCATACATAATTTTCTTTATATATTTTTTTTTGATATTTATATATATATATATGATTTTTAAAATATTTATATGTATATTTTTTTCATATTTATATGTATTTTTTTTATAATTGATCAAACATATTTATATTTTTTAAGAATTTTAAGAGGAGTTTATATAAAGTAGGTTTTAGTGATTTTTTTGTAGATTCTAAAATAGTTTTAAAATTAAAGTCGTTAATATTAATGTTATTTAATTTTTCAAAGTATTCTTTCCTTTCATTTCTGTAATAATTACGCTGAAATATTATATGTTCAATAGATTGAATTTCATTGCAGTGTTCGCAATTAGGAGAAGTTACTATCTTAAATTTAAATAATGTAGATTTAGTTAAGGCAAGATTGGATTTTATCCTTAATATTATTTTTATTTCGTTTTCATTTAATCCATAATCGTTAAATTTGTTTATTAAAGGAGATATTATATATATATGTGTGTTTTGAGCTTTTATATCATACCATGATTGAAGTTCATCTATTAATATTTTGTTATTTTTTTATATTGAATAATTAAATGGAGATTGCATAAGTAAATTTAGATTTGAAGCTTTTTTAGTTAAGCTGTCGACATATTCATTGTTTGATATTGATGTGCGATGGTATCCAATGTATGTGTAAAATGTTGTGTTGGTTTAGGTGTTTGAACATTAAAGTAATTATGTCATTTAAGTATAGAAACAAATTACTTTTAAATATTTTAGAATGAAAAATTTGTAACGCAGATTTGCTATTAGTTAATATTATAATATTTTGGTTATGGAATTTTAATGACCAATTTATGGCTAAGATAATTGCAGTTAATTCTGGAATAATAATTGGTTGAAATGAGTCGAGTTTTAAAAGGTATTCAAATTGTTCTGCAGGGCAATAGAATGCTCCAGATGCGTTAAGAGTTTCAAAATTTGTAGATCCATCTGTATATATTTGAATGAAGTTTGAATATTTATCATGGATGTATGTTTCAGTTAAGATTTTTAAAGTAGATGAGTCTTGTTTTTTGTTTTCCATTCCAAATATTTTACCTTTAATTATAGGTAAAAGATCAATCCAATAAGGAAAGTTGGGACCACTAATACATAACATAGTCACCACTAATTTTATTATTAAAAATGTCTAAAGTTTTTTCTTTTTCAGGAAAGTTACATAGTGAAACATCAGGATATTGCATTATTAATTTGTTTATTATAGGATGTTGTCTATTTTTTTGCAAAAATGCTAAAGATTAGATTTTTCAATAGATATTTTCTTTTTATTTTTATTGGTGGTATTGCAGTTTCTGCATATGTATTTAGGTTATTTGTTGATTGCTTTAAGTCTAAACAGCATTTTATTGTTTTTGTTTGAATTGTTTCTAATTTTTTTAATTTTGTTTTTGAGATGGTACTTAGAAGTTCGACGCCATATAAGCATTTAGGTAAGATAATTGAATTTAAAATTAATAATAAATTTTTATTAGAGTTTCCCCAGTTTGATCCTCCAAGATATCTTAAATAGTTAAAAAAGTTTTTAGATTTTTCAATTGCATTGTGTATATAATTATTCCATTTTAATTTGGAATCTAAGTGTAATCTCAAGAATTTAAATATCATCCGTTATTGGGATTATCGCGTTGTGTTAACCCCTTGCATCTCACTGTTACAAAACTGGGGGAGAACGATCCATCAAAGTATGTAAAAATCAAAGGTCAGTGGGGGTGCGCAGAAATTTCCAGTGGAGGTGGGAGTTCACGTCTTGAGTCTCTGGGTTTCAGGGACTTCCTTTGAAAGTATATTCCCCCTGCCCCCCCCCCTCTTTCTTGGTAATGCTACTGACATTGGTAATCATACTTCGAACTTAAAACGCTGTCCGGAAAAATTGAAACCTTCTGTCACTGAGGCTTAAAAGGAAACAAAAATTATCAAAATTCGAAATCTATTCTTGAAAATAGAATTTCGCAGATGTTTTTTCTAAAAAAAAAAAATCCGACTCATACAAATACTATAAATTCAACAAATGCGAAATACCCATGCCCCCTTGGTAGCACAATTTTTCAACGGAAACAAAATGGAAGAAAAGGGAGTGAAGGAGGAATCAACAATGGGAGTTTGGTCGATGACGTCATTCAACATGGCCGTCGCGGGACATAGAGAAATTTCGAGAAGGGTAGGCCATCCAAGATGGCCGTCACGGTTTATTTTTTAATGAAGTGGGGTGGAGCTTTTGATAAGGGTGTTTTAATTCATTCCATGTTTTTTTTTTATAAAAGGATATTTAATGAAAGGGGCTTTTTAATTAATAACGAGTTTATAGATTGGCCATCCGAGATGGTCACCAAAGGGAGTGGAACTTTTGATAAGAGTTTATGAGGTTTTGAATTATAAGATGGCTTTTAATAAGAGGGGTGGGGACTTTAATTAGTAAAGAGTTAATAAGGCGTTATGAGGGGCGGGGGTGGCTCAGTCAGTAGCGTGCCAGGCTCATAATCTGTAGTTCCCAGGTTCGAGTCCCAGCTGGGTCAGCGTTGAGATTTATCTCCGCAAAATTCCCCTCCCTGCCCACGGTCAGTAGGACACCGATGTACTTGGAAAGGCCGCCGTCCGTCGGATGGGACGTTAAGCCGTGGCTCCGTGTGCGGGAGAGCCATACGCTGTGCACGTTAAAGAACACGCTGGATGGCCTTGACGGGAGGCTACCATCTGTCTCCCAACAGCTGTTCCAGTGGGTCCCCTCTCTCAACCTTCTCTGAGCCTTCGGGGTCCATGTGACCTGGCCATTTAGCCCGTGGTGTGCAAAAAAGTGCCGCTCAGAGGTAAAACAACCCAAAGGCGTTATGAATATTAATATTTTAATGAGGAAACCGAAGCATTTGATAAGCTTTTTAATTATTACTTAGTAGTAAAAGGGGGCAGATATTAATAAATGTTTTTTAATTTTTCTCATTTATCTTCACTCGGATGGACACGTTCAGCAGATAATGCACCTGCTCACAAGGCACATGTATCGTCACCAAATGGTTCCAGGAACATGTTGATGCGTTTTCCTTTCTTCATTGGCCTGCACAGTCCTCAGATCTAAACCCCATCGAGCATCTTTGGGATGAGGTGGAAAGGGCTGTTCGTAGCGAGACTGTGCCTGTCCAATTCGCAGCAACTGCGCGACACAATCATTTTCACATGGGACAGCAATCTGCACAACGCATCCAGTATCTTGTAAGTTCCATGCCCCGACGAATTCGGGATATTCTGAAAGGCAAAGGAGGCGCAACATGCTACTAAGGAGATGTAATTAATAAACTGGCATCTCAGTGTATACACGCATTATAAACGCAAAGAGCCTTTCATTTATTAGAGAATACATGAAAAAGGCGAATTGAAGGACATATACACAGATATAAAATAAAAAAATACCCCCTCAAGCAGCTGCTTGCCACAGAGGTCTGACAGCAGCCTGTCAGTTTATATGCCATAGTAGAAGGTCTGTGAGGATGGCAGGACCTCAGCAGAAAAACGACACAAACGTCCATGCCTTGATCCGGGGCTCGAACGCAGGCCCTTTAGATCATAGGCAAGCGCGCTAACCACTCGGCCACGGGACGGCATACACAGATATATACAGTTATGCATGACAGTAATCATTTATTTTATTTTTATATTATTAATTGTAATAATTTCATGACAAAAGTAAAAATGTTAATGCTTTTTGGAACGAAAAATATTGAAAATACTAATAGAACCTGAAATTTCGTGGGAAATGTTATTAAGCAATGAGCCGTTTAGTTATTAAAGATAGAGAATGCTAAAAAAGAATCAATATGCCTAATGATGCTTACTTTTAATGAATAAAGTCTGATTAAAATATAATTTTTTTTTAAATTTATATTTTAATCAGATTTAAAATATAAGTCTGATTTAAAATATAATCAAAAAAACTATTTTATACCTTTTTTATTTATTTTACAATCGCAAGAAATATTTGAAATTTAAATTATTCTGATCCCGAACTTCTCTGTGCTATTTCGAACCCGAGTCGAGTGAACCCGAGTCGAGTTCGAGTGAACTCGGGCTCAGCCCGACAAAGACCGCACTCAAATCATTTCTAATCTCGAACAATATGACAAAAGGAAAATAAAACTGAATTAGAAACGCTCCTTTGAAGAGAAACGTGGGTCATCCAAGGGATCACTCCTAAGGGAATTGGTCTTGATGATTGATAAATAATATAAATAATAAATGATATGATGATTGATAAATGTCCTATTTTTGTAGGGGCGGTAGTGGCTGAGACAGTATTTCGCCTAGATCCGTGTTTCCCAATGTGGGGCCCACGCCCCACAGGGGGCAATTTGATTATCAAGGGGGGCAATTCGAAAATGGACTCGTTCAGAGTTTAACCGTATGGCGGTTAAATTTTACATAGGGGGGGGACATAAGAATTTTTGAAAGGCTTAAGTGGGGCATGGCAAAAAAAAGGTTGGGAAACACTGGCCTAGATCGCATTTTCGCGATTCCTGGATCAAGTTCCCACTCTCCTTGAGATGATATTTTTTTCTCTAAAGATTCGCGCAAAACTTTGGACTCAAAATGGTCTAGAGATTTCACAATTTCTGATTTAGAATACGAGGATAATTTGGCCCTTTTGGCAAATGATGTTGATGAGATGAATTCATTCGAGCTGTTGATGAGACTTGTAGTAGAGTAGATTTGGTGATAAACAGACATAAAACTAAAGTGACGAAAACCGGTCAGATACACTGTGGTTCAGTTAATCTGAATGGTTGCAGTCTTCAGCAGGTGTGTCAGCTAATTATTTTGGGAGCTGTGTAACAGATGCTGAAGATATGCAGCATGAGATAAACAGAAGCTTGGGAATTGCTGCTGGAACTTTAAAGAATCTATGGAGAGTGGGGAAAAATAGGCTTATATACCTGAAGACTAAATTAGACTGTATAATAATTTTGTTTCTTCCAAGGTTAGTACCTTGGGCATTAAGTGGTTTGACTTTGTAAGTTATGATGATGTTAGAAGAAAGAGTCGGCAACCGCCTTTGAGCAGCATATTGTGCAGAGAGACTGTGTTGTTTTGGCCATGTTGCCCTTATCCATAGATGCCGATTGGTGAATAAAGTTATGAATAATATGTCTGAAGGCCTCAGGAAAAAGGGGGGAGAATTAGGATGCGTTGGGCAGACAATGTCAAACAGGACCTTGCTAGAATTCGGGCCATATTCTGGTAAAACTGTGACGCCATATTCTGGAGAAACTTTAGCGTCTTTGTACCTTAAAGAACACATAGAACCTAGCAAACTATTTAAGGAACGCCTAGCCTAAAGAAGAGGTTTCCATCTGTCTTCTAATAGCTGTCCAGTGTTGAGATTTCATGCAGCTAACCGACCATTGTAAGATTCTTTCCTGAAATTTCCAGGTTTATATCATTTGTCTCATTTCAACAAATTCGAATAATGTTTCATTGTTCTTCTTTACATTTACCCATTTCTTCACGAACGTAAATGTTACATTGCAAGGGCCATTTTTATGCTGGACTATGCGATGTTGAAGCGATATCTGCTACCCCACCTTTCGTTTTAGTAGAAATGGGTTAGGACTCTTAATTTTCGAGCTCGAGTCCACTCCGAATCAGATTAGAGAGAAAACAATCTCTGACACAATCCTGAAACATGCACACCCTATTACAGTACAAAAAGTAACCAGACACTTCCGCTTTATGTGATGGACAACCACATTCAAAAGCTCCTTAACTTTTGAAACAAGTTTTTTTTTTTACGAAAATAGGTCTCTGCAGATAAGTTGAGGACCTCAGTCAAATATCTTTAAAAACAGTCGTTTAATATTCAAAGAATTATGGAAGCTTAAAGCATTTAAGTCTAACTTTTGCTGCTCATTAAAATTTAGTTCAGAAGAAAAAATACAAACTTATAACAAATTGTTCACTAACATAAATGTAATACTTTAATTTTTGCAATGATTATTTTTTTCAGCTTTCATTAATTTGGGGGGATGTTTAGGGGGGGGGGGATGTTTAGGAAGAGTGTGCCGGCATCTCAGCTGTTAAATGTTCCAGCTTCAACGACTCTTTAAATATTAAGTGAATATTGTTGAAAATTCAGATTTAGAGAGATTTGAGTGAGATCTTCAATTTACCTATAGTCTTTTTTTTGCTAAAAAGCTCATTTTCAAAGTTAGGGAACTTGAAATTTGAAATTAGATTGAAATAACACGGAAGTTTATTTAGTTTTTGCAGATAAACCATTGTTTTAATTCTTTGCATTATACGATATTACAATTTCTGCAATTAAAAAAAAACTTATTTTAAATTATCACATCAAGCGTTTAAAAATTTCTGCTAATAAATAGCAAATGATACAAACATCTAATGGAATAATATTATATATGTTTATCCTAATGTTCTTATTTTCGTGAAATTATAAAATTAGATTTCCAGTTTAAATTACATAAGGAAATTATATTTTACATTGATATTAAATAAAACTTAGTTCCGTAGAAAAGCGTAAAAAAATTCCTTTATTTTCCCTCAGTTATTTTTAATTCTGGTATATTTATTACTTTCGTTTTTTTAAAGGTATTCTCTCCCCTTTAATGAATCGTGCTTAGCGTTCGTAATGCTACTCCTATCTGTACCCTAACAGCCAATCCGTCCACCTTTCTTCTTTGAGACCTTGGGGTCTTTGTGACCTAGCCATTAAGCCCATTGTGCGCTGGAAAAAAAATGACTCTCAGAAGTAAATCCAACCAACCCAATTCAAAGTTTTAATTTGCAGGGGCTATATATTTGCTTTAATATTTAGTCGTAAAAACATCTAAGGTACCTGGGTTCGAGACCCGGGTAAGGCATGGATGTTTGTGTCGTTTTTCTGCTGAGGCCCTGCCATCCTCTCAGACCTTCTACTATGGCATATAAACTGACAGGCTCCTGTCAGACCTCTGTGGCAAGCAGCTGCTTGTCACAGTCACTTAGACCTTCCGTCACGTCACTTAGACGTGACGGAAGGAAGTAACGAAAATGGCGCCTTTTGTTGCGTCTGACGTCACGAAATCTCAGTAAACGTAGCAAATGAAGACTGTCATTGTTGAAATGAAAGATTAGGTTTCATAAAAGATTTCATTCTAAAGGAATGTTAATAGGCGAAATGCGTTTGTTGTAGTAGGTTGCTATTGTGCATGAAAAGAAACATATCTGCTTTTTATTAATCTGGAGGTAAACGAAGACGTAAATTAGTAGTGTTTAGAAGGAATATCTCATTAATGGATGGTGAAGAAATGGTGGGGAAGGAAGTGTCCTCAAAAGAGGCAGAGGGATGTCCTAACGTAATCGATACCGTAATCGAAAATTATGAAATACTGATGGGTATTTCTGACGGAGGAAAGAATACTGTTCTTTGGATTTGTATGGTTTGTTGCGCGATAGAAAAAGAAATCGAGGAAATAAATGAACTAACCCTGGACGATGAGAAGAAATCAATGACAGAAAGCATGGGGCCTCTCGATACAAAGGAGAGAAACTTTACCTTTCCTGAAGTCAGTCAGACAGAGACTGAACCATTCGATCCCGATGCCTATTGCAGAAAAGGGCGGATCTACGAAATAAGAGAAGAACTCCGTCAAAGCAGACCGGGGAAATTCAAGCGTTTCTGCAAAGCCTTTCGTCGTTTCTTCTGTTCCTCGTGCTGCAAAGGAAGGGGAAGGAGGGCACGCTTGATGTTTGAATGTTCAACCCATCCCTCATCCGTCTTCAACTAAGTCCTTCCAGGTCTCTTCTTGAAAAAAAAACGGCCCTTTTCAGGACCCCTAAATTTGATAAAGGATTGCCAATATCGCACTCTAAGTGTTGTTCTGTCCTTCTTTAATACTCTTTCAGCGCTGCAACTAAATTTAGCTTAGCCTTACCTCTGTCAGTTAATTTGCATGGCATAGTGATGCAATAAAACTCTCTTTCTTTAGGATAACACTGAGGAGAGGAATTGCAACTAAGTACCCTTTAAGTAACACGTTTTATAATAAATAATAAAAAAAATAATAAATATCCCCTCAAGCAGCTGCTTGCCACAGAGGTCTGACAGGAGCCTGTCAGTTTATATGCCATAGTAGAAGGTCTGAGAGGATGGCAGGGCCTCAGCAGAAAAACGACACAAACATCCATGCCTTACCCGGGTCTCGAACCCAGGTACCTTAGGTCACTAGCCAAGCGTGCTAACCACTCGGCCACATGCTATAAGATAAAATGATACCAATATTAAAAAATTAATTTATCATGCAATAAATCGTAAATTGCAAAAGTTACAGAAAGATAATCTTAAAAGATATTACTATTAATTAAATTGCAGAGTAACATTGCTTTAGGTTAACTGGTAACTATTTCTTTCATACTTAAAACAAGCCATCATTAAATAATCAGAAAAAAGCAAAATGTTATGGAATTAGAATGTTTCGTAAAATGCGAAATTTTGCTTGATCCTTGTGAATGAAGTTATCTTTTTCTCTGCAGAATTACTGCGCCAAAGCAGAAAATAAATTCAAAATTGATTTCTTAATATGCTAATTGTTTCCAATAAGAAAGAATTCCTGAAATGCTTTTTCAAGTATTTTGCTTAGACAAGAAGGAAACTTTTCAGATGTAATCTTCAGTTGAGCAGTGTGACTGACAACTAGGGAGACTGAGCATGCTCAGTTGACGTCAATGGCCTGTCATTCAACCTATGTAGATAAGACTTTCTACGTAGGATGTGTTTACAAAAACTGTGGAAGAGTCAACTGTGCATGCTCATAATATTTCCGTAGTATTGAGGGAGCTGTTCCAGTGGGTCTCCTCCCCCAACTTTCTCTGAGCATTCGGGGTCCTTCTGACCTGGCCATTTAAGCCATGGTATGCGATAAAGTGCAGCTCAGGGGTAAAACAATCCAACCCAAAAGTCTTGAGGGGGTGAGACGCACTAGACTCATAATCTAAACTTCCCTGATTCGAGCATCATCTTTTCAAGCATTGAGATTTATCTTCTCTAAACCCTCATCTTCCCATTGTTAAAAAGGGACATCGATGGAAAATTTGACCGTCCGTCAGATGGGACGTTGAGCAGTGGTACCGTACGTACAAGAATCACACCCTGTACACGTTAAAGAATACTCTGGATGGCCTGCACCAGAGGCTATCATCTTTTCGAAGGGTCAACACTTCTTACAACAACAACCCTCATCTTCCCATTGTTAAAAAGGGACATCGATGGAAAATTTGACCGTCCGTCAGATGGGACGTTGAACAGTGGTACAGTACGTACAAGAATCACACCCTGTACACGTTAAAGAATACTCTGGATGGCCTGCACCAGAGGCTATCGTCTGCCCGAAGGGTCAACACCTCTTACAACAAGGTAAACAAATTATTTTGTCGAACCAGTTTGTCACAATAATTATGGTAAAGCCCGGATATCTTATCAAATGCCCAAGGATTTTAATTCTCTACCGAGAGATCTATTATGCCTTAGCACTTATTCACACATTAAAACTAAAGTTTCGAAATGGTTATTAGCATTTGAAATGCAATGTTTAAAAAGTCGTATCTGGTATTGTTTTAAGCAACTGCAATAAATAAATAAATAAATGGCCGTTACGTGGCGAGCGGTTAGCGCGCATGGCTACTGCTCTAATGGGACCTGGGTTCGAGCCCCGGTAAGGCATGCACGTTTATGTTGTTTTTTCTGCTGAGGTTTACGCGCTAGAGAATTACGCGTTCGATTCCAGCCTCGTCAGCGATAATTTTTTTCAGATGTTTCTAATAATTGTTGAAGTCTATTTATACAGGTAATCTGTGTATTTAAAATGGATGAATTTTTAATAATAAACACCTAAGCGTGAATGATCTACTCATTATAATCTAAATCATTAGCAACAGTCAGAAAAGTTGCCTCTCCTGAAGTATAGATGGCGCAAGGTCCGCCACACCTCAGTGAAAGATTTATAGGTCTTATTTTGGAAGATTTAACCTATAATCTTCCAGAATTTTAGCGTCTGATGTTTGGTTTAACAGGTAGAGCGCTCTAGCATGTATCTAGAGAGTTGCGAGTTCGATTCCTGCCGCGTCAGCGATAATTTTTTTCAGATGTTTCTGATAAGAGTTGAAGTCTTTTTCTACAGGCAATCTGTGTATTTACTCTGGATTAGGAAAAGAGTTAGGAAAAGAACGGAAAGCCATCCAGCGTGTTCTTTAATGGGCACATGGTATGGCGGATCACAAAAATTAAGTTCATGTAGAAAGAGTTGAGCTGCTTTACCTCTGAGCGGCACGTTTTTGCTCATAATGGGCTAAATGGCCAGCTGACAAGGACCCCGAAGGCTCAGAGAAGGTTGGGGGAGGGAAAACACTGGATAGCTGTTGCGAGACAGATGAAATCCTCCCGTCAAGCCATCCAGTAGGTTATTTAATGTGCACTGAGTAAGGCCCTTAAGCACACGACTCGCGACTTAACGTCCCACCAGACGGACGGCGACATTTCCCAGCTCATCGGTGTCCCCTACTGACCTAGGGCAGGGTGGGGAATTTTGAGGGCATAAATATCAACGTTGGATCAGCTGGGACTCGAACTTGCTGCAGATTACGAGCCTGGTGCGCTACCGACTGAGCTATCCCCCGCGCCATTTAGAAAGAAATCTACTAAATAAATTTAAAGCGTCATAGTTCATTTTGCGTTGCGTTTGTTCCTTTCCTGGTCCTTTTTAAGGATACTCTTTTTAAGAAAAGACAGCTTCAACGTCAAAACAAATTCGATGTGCAGCATGCTAAGATATGTAGTAAGCATTTTTGAGGAGCCTATTACGATCTTAACCTATGAACCGAACTCTTAGGACTGCCTGTTAAACGTAAACTTAAAGGGCTAAATATATCCCATATATAAATGTGACGCACGAAAATTCAGTCTCGGTTACGACGACCTCTTCTACTGGTACCAAACGATTGTTGACTCGAGGAAAAACGCAAAAGTGTGTTGGAAAAATAAATTGATGACCCTGAAAACTGGGACAATGCGCCCAATAAAAAAGTAGCATTTTCACTGGCAATTGATAATTTAAATACCTCAGTTTATAGTGCACTGATCAAGAGAATATAAACTTATTGTCAGTGCATCAAAATCAGAATATAAAAAAATTATCCGTAGTTATATGCAGGGGGAACAAGGGGCCGGTCCCCTCCCCTATATCCATCCCTGTAGGCCGTCCCGTGGCCGTGTGGTTAGCGTGCTTGGCTACTGATCAAAGGGGTTGAGACCGAGTAAGGCATGGATGCTTGTGGTGTTGTTTTCTGCTGAGTCCTGTTATCCTCACAGACCTTCTACTATGGTGTATTATCTGGGGCGGGGGTGGCTCAGTCGGTAGCGCGCCAGGCTCGTAATCTGTAGTTCCCTGGTTCGAGTCCCAGCTGGGTCAGCGTTGAGATTTATCTCCGCAAAATTCCCCGCCCTGCCCACAGTCAGTAGGGGACACCGATGGGCTTGGAAAGTCCGCCGTCCGTCGGATGGGACGTTAAGCCGTGGCCCTGTGTGCGAGAGAGCCATACCCTGTGCACGTTAAAGAGCACGCTGGATGGCCTTGACGGGAGACTACCATCTCTCTCCCAACAGCTGTTCCAGTGGGTCCCCTCCCCCAACCTTCTCTGAGCCTTCGGGGGTCCATGTGACCTGGCCATTTAGCCCATGGTGAGTAAAAAAGTGCCGCTCAGAGAGAAAAAGTGCCGCTCAAACAACCCAACCCAACTATGGCGTATTAAACTGACAGGCTCCTGTCAGACCTCTGTGGGAGGGGGTGTTTATTTATTTTTGTGTAATTACCAAAAAAAGTGCCAAACAGCAATAACACAACAATAGTTTTGATCACTTGTGTGCAGGGTTGGGTTGTTTTACCTCTGAGCGGCACTTTTTTGCACACCATGGGCTAAATGGCCAGGTCACATGGACCCCGAAGGCTCAGAGAAGGTTGGGGGAGGGGACCCACTGTAACAGCTGTTGGGAGACAGATGGTAGCCTCCCGTCAAGGCCATCCAGCGTGTTCTTTAACGTGCACAGGGTATGGCTCTCCCGCACACGGGGCCCGGCTTAACGTCCCATCCGACGGACGGCGGCCTTTCCAAGCCCATCGGTGTCCCCTACTGACCGTGGGCAGGGCGGGGATTTTTTGCGGAGATAAATCTCAACGCTGACCCATCTGGGACTCGAACCTGGGAACTACATATTACGAGCCTGGCGCGCTGCCGACTGAGCCACCCCCGCCCCATGTGCAGGGTAATTGAGAACTAGCTATAGTGCTTTAAATATTTATAACTCTTTTATTGGGACGAGGTTGGCTCAGTCGGTAGAACTCCAAGCTCCTAATCTGATGATCCCAGGTTCGAGTCTTAACTGCGCTTGCTTTGAGCCACCGTCCTTCGGCTGAGACATTAAATCCTGGTCCCATTTGCAAGAGAGAGCCATACTCTGTACACGTTAAATTAACGCGCTGGATGGTCTTGACAGGAAACTTCCATATCTCTGCTAACAGCTGTCCAATTGGTCGCCTTCCCCATACGTCTCTGAACCCTTGGGATCCTTGTGACTTGGCCATTTAATCCATTGTATGCACAAAAGCACGGCTCAGAAGTATAAACTGCCCAACCCACTTTATTTCCCAAATGAAAATAAAACAAAAGACATGGCAAATGAAGAGAAATGTACGAAAAGTTTAGGGTTGGGTTGTTTTACCTCTGAGCGGCACTTTTTTGCACACCATGGGCTAAATGGCCAGGTCACATGGACCCCGAAGGCTCAGAGAAGGTTGGGGGAGGGACCCACTGGAACAGCTGTTGGGAGACAGATGGTAGCCTCCCGTCAAGACCATCCAGCGTGTTCTTTAACGTGCACAGGGTATGGCTCTCTCGCACACGGGGCCACGGCTTAACGTCCCATCCGACGGACGGCGGCCTTTCCAAGCCCATCTGTGTCCCCTACTGACCGTGGGCAGGGCGGGGAATTTTTGCGGAGATAAATCTCAACGCTGACCCAGCTGGGACTCAAACCTGGGAACTACAGATTACGAGCCTGGCGCGCTACCGACTGAGCCACCCCCGCCCCCGAAGAGTTTAGGAATGTTCAATATGAGCGCCGTAGGTAATGCGGCAAACATCCAACGATTTTGAACTACCTCCCACACTCTATGGAGCATATTAGAAGTTATTTGGGTGGTGACTAATAGTAATCTGTTCATTAATGGACTATGGTAAAGGCGGGTGATGAGCTGCATCTATGAGGAAACCCCCACAGAAAAAATTGAGTAAGGGTTTGATGAGTTTCGCCAACCTAAAATACAAACTGTGCTTCATGTGCATCTGCAGAATCCGCATTTCTGGTTTTCCACTGCAAACCAATGAAATCAAATTTCATGTATTTGTATTTCCTTTCATTGTAATAGTTGTTTTCTTTTCGTGTGACAGATAAAGTAGTTACATTTATATTTGTTTGAAGATGTAGAGCTACTTTGTCATTATCCAGGGGCGGTGGTGGCTCAGTCGGTAGTGCACCAGGCTTGTAATCTGCAATTCCCAGGTTCGAGTCCCAGCTGGGTCAGCGTTGAGATTTTTCTCGTAAAACTCCCTGCCTACGGTCTATAGGGGACACCCATGGGCTTGGAAAGACCGCCGTCCATCGGATGGGACGTTAAGCCTTGGCCCGAGTGCGAGAGAGCCATACCCTATGCACGTTAAAGGACAGACCGGATGACCTTTGACGGGAGGCTCCCATTTCGGAAATAAAGTAGGTTGGGCAGCTTATACATTTTGGAAATAAAGTAGGTTGCGATGTTTTTTGACATTTCAGATAGCTGTTTTTTGACCTTCGACTATAGTACCCACCAGAGTCCCTCGAATTTCCCAACAGCTGTTCCTGTGGGTCCCCTCCCCCAAACCTTCTCTTAGGCCTCAGGTTCCTTATGACATGGCCATTTAACCCATGGTGTGCAAAAAGAGTGCCGCTAAGAGGCAAAACAACCCATCAGTCTTTCCGTTGAATTCCGTTTCTGTTTTGTCAGGTCAAAACTTCTAGTCATTGAACGTCAAGAAACGCTTCCTCGTGCACTGGCACCTTCATTCACCCTGTCTCTTGGTCCCCACCCCCTTTGCTCTTTTTCGGCGCGATTGCATCACTTTGCTTGCCTCCCTCCCCTCTTTAATTTTTTTCCAGATCCGGGCTTGGTATACGATATGACTCTGCTGCACATGGGACCACGGCTTCATCCCTCATTAGGGACGGCGCCATTTCCAATCTCATCGTGTCCCCTTTCTCACCTGGGACAGAACGGAATTGCACACTGGATGGCCTTGAAGGGAGTCTACCATCTGTCTCCATACAGCTGTTCCAGTGGGTCCCTCAACCTTCTTCGAGTCTTCGGGGTCCTTGTGACCTGGCCATTTTACCCATTTTCTGCAAAAATAAAGTGCCGCTCAGTGGTAAAAAAATTGTCATTATCCTGTGATCATAATTTAATATAAATTTCCCATGTGAGGAGCTCCAGCTTTTCTTTATTCTAGAAGAGGTAGGGCTATTCACTGACTCTGCTCTTGATAGCATTCGTGATCTACCTGAATGACACGCCAAAAAATCTTTATCACTCTATGACAAGGGGCGGGGGTGGCTCAGTCGGTAGCGCTCCAGGCTTGTAATCTGTAGTTCCCAGGTTCGAGTCCCAGCTGGGTAAGCGTTGAGATTTATCTCTGCAAAATTCCCCGCCCTGCCCACGGTCAGTAGGGGACACCGATGGGCTTGGAAAGACCGCCGTCCGTCGGATGGGACGTTAAGCCGTGGCCCCGTGTGTGGGAGAGTCATACCCTGTGCACCTTAAAGAACACGCTGGATGGCCTTGACGGGAGGCTACCATCTGTCTCTCCCAACAGCTGTTCCAGTGGGTCCCCTCCTCCAACCTTCTCTGAGCCTTCGGGGTCCATGTGACCTGGCCATTTAGCCCATGGTGTGCAAAAAAGTGCCGCTCAAAGGTAAAACAACCCAACAACTCTATGACAAACAGCTGTTTCAGCAGAGTGGGTTGTTTTTCCTGTGAGCGGCAGTTTCTTTGCACACCGTGAGTTAAACGGCCAGGTCACAAGGACTCCAAAGTTTCACAAAAGATTGATGAAGGGAACCCACTGAACAGCTGTTAGGAGACAGATGGTAGCCTCTGGTCAAGGCCATCCAGCTTGCTCTTTAACGTATGCACGGCATGGCTCTCCTGCACATGGGGCCACCCTTAACGTTTCATCGGATGGACGACGACTTTTTCAAGCCCATCGGTGTCCCCTTGCGAAGATAAATCTCAACGCTGGCCCAGTTGGGATTCGAACCTGGGAACTTCAGAATGCGAGCCTGGCCACCCCCACTCCTTAAAACTAACTAGAACGCTACCACAAGCTGGAGCGAAACAAATTCGGGACTATGAATTAAATTAAATTATTCAATTCCTTACTCTAACTGATTTCAGGTTGAGGATCATTGTCAACCGTCTGTTACTTATTTTCTTATTTGGTAACTTAGCGGCAAATACCAGTTTCGTCCCTTCACTGTTGATTTCTCTGCATACACAGGTCGACTTCGCAGTCGAGAGTGCGTTAAAATGAAACAAGAGTTGACTAAAAAAGATTAAAATTCTTGTTTTATTTTTTCGAAAATATTTTGGTAAATAATGCATTTTGAGAATAGCTGAAAAAGAACGCGAATTATATGCATCATAGAGCATCCTCTCAGTCCGATTCAGTTCAATTTAAAATCAGGCATCTCCCCAAAAGTTTTTCCTACATCCGAGCGCTACCTGTTCTACTTAAAGTTCCACAAAAAAATTCGAACCAGGAGCCACTACTGACCATTGCCTTATTTAAGTAGGGGTAAATCCTCGCTTCCTTAACAATTTGACCATAACCCTGGGATACCGCGTTTGAAGCTGATTTTTTTTCCCGAGTAGCTAGAGTAGAATCGAAATCTCATCCAGATTGGTAACTTTTTTTCATTTCGCTCAGAAAATATTGTAAAAAGTCGATAAAGATTACTCGAAGCTTCGCGGTTAAAAAATATATTCTTCTCTCATTCACTGATTTCAAATCGGTGATAAAAAAAAAACAAACTTTCTTTCATTTTAAATGCCCTTTAGGTATTGGAGTTGAGTAAGGAACAAAATGCCATTGCCATAGGATTCAATTGTTCTCCGGTTTAGAGCGAATCATCGAAAGCAACTGACCTATCGAAAGAGCTAGCTGATGGGCCTCGTTGTTAAAAAGACTGTGGCGGTGATATTGTGGCGGTGATATTGTGAAGCTTGAACTTTACTTCGATGCCAGGTTCTCCCTCATTCATACCGGCACAGGAAACGGGTTGGGTTGTTTTACCTCTGAGCGGCACTTTTTTGCACACCATGGGCTAAATGGCCAGGTCACATGGACCCCGAAGGCTCAGAGAAGGTTGGGGGAGGGGACCCACTGGAACAGCTGTTGGCAGACAGATGGTAGCCTCCCGTCAAGGCCATCCAGCGTGTTCTTTAACGTGCACAGGGTATGGCTCTCCCGCACACGGGCCACGGCTTAACGTCCCATCCGACGGACGGCGGCCTTTCCAAGCCCATCGGTGTCCCCTACTGACCGTGGGCAAGGCGGAGAATTTTGCGGAGATAAATCTCAACGCTGACACAGCTGGGACTCGAACCTGGGAACTACAGATTACGAGCCTGGCGCGCTACCGACTGAGCCACCCCCACCCCCACCCCCACAGGAAATGGGAGGAAAGTCTTTTTGCTTGCCCAAGGCCAGTTGCAAGTAATAACGTTTTGAAGAATCTAAACTGCACTAAAATGTAGTTTACAAGTTTACGATGAAAACTTCGAATTGTATAAAGAATATATCCCCTTTCCTCTCGTTGCTGAGATCATCTGAAATAAGCTTTAAATGTGATTATGCAAGAAGAGAAATTCAGCGTATAATATTTTCCAAATGTTTTATTTCGCTTTTCCAAAAGTTTCATTTCCTCCCTTTCGACTTCTTATTTCGCTTAAAGCAAAAAACCTCGCTACCGAATGAGCCAAGTGCCTCTCGAGAAATTAGAGGAAGATTATAACCATGAGCAGTTGACTCTTGCATAGTTCTCGTAGACACATAGGTTCACTGACAGCTATGATCTAAGTTCTATTTAGCTGTGATCTAAGAGAACTGTCGAAGCATCAACTGCGCATGCTCAGTCTCCCCACTTGTTGCACCGCTCATCTACAGGTTGCATCTGCAAATAGGGGTGGGGGTGGCTCAGTCGGTAGCTCGCCAGGCTCGTTATCTGTAATTCCCAGGTTCGAGTCCCAGCTGGGTCAGCGTTGAGATTTATCTCCGCAAAAAA
The DNA here is from genome assembly GCA_038380435.1 of Ryuthela nishihirai. NCBI lineage: Eukaryota > Metazoa > Arthropoda > Arachnida > Araneae > Heptathelidae > Ryuthela > Ryuthela nishihirai. The sequence goes on along the minus strand of JAWZYU010000002.1, from coordinate 38,088,834 downwards.
TTCCCCGCCCTGCCCACGGTCAGTAGGGGACACCGATGGGTTTGGAAAGGCCGCCGTCCGTGGGTTGGGACGTTAAGCCGTGGCCCCGTTTGCGGGAGAGAATCCCCTGTGCACGTTAAAGAACACGCTGGATGGCCTTGACGGGAGGCTACCATCTGTCTCCCAACAGCTGTTCCAGTGGGTCCCCTCCCCCAACCTTTTCTGAGCCTTCGGGGTCCATGTGACCTGGCCATTTAGCCCATGGTGTGCAAAAAAGTGCCGCTCAGAGGTAAAACAACCCAAAGCATCTGCAAATTTTCTTTCTTGTTCTAAGAAAAATCATTTTAGAGATTTTTTCGTAAAGAATTACAGATCAACAAATGGTTTTGTCATTTATTTTGTGCTCAGTTTCTATAGTTCTGGAGCAAAAAAAGTGTAATATTGCTATATCATGAAAACCTTGAAAGGAAAATGGAAAGTGTACAATTCTATATTTCCTTCACTAGGATCAAACAAAATGTTGTATTTCGCGAATTATTGAAATGTTATTTTTCGAATGATAGTTTAGTACTTAATTTTTCAAGGAGTTTAAAGGAATATGTTGTACTTCAGTACAAGTGTTATAATTCATATTTATGCCTTTCTGTGGTTAAATAAAAAGACGTTATAATTATGAAAAAAATTGCCGATTAAATCGAGGCAAAGAAATATTACTGCCTAGATCAATTAATATTAATTACTATATGTTTAGTAATAAAGCATTTGTTGTACTTAATAGAATTAAGAATTTGGTGGATGGACATCTGCGTGATGAGCACTGTGGGTTCAAAAGAGGGAGGGGGGATGGAAAGATAAAATATTTCCACTCAGACAGATTCTTGAGAAATGCTTAGTTTCACAAACCTGAGGTTACTAGCTTTATAGATTTCAAAAAGGCTTTTGACTCTGTTGATTGATATAATTTGTGGTTGATTTTGAGATCATATAGAATACTTGACTAGTTAGTTACCGCGATGATGGCTCTCTATAATAACATCGAATCATGCGTGAGAGTTGGTAAGGCTTGTAGCAAATGGTTTGGCAATACTTTTGGAGTTCGACAAGGGTGAATTTTGTCTCCTTTTCTCTTTGATTATTGATTACGTTATGCGGAATTCCATGCAAGGCGAAGATTTTGACCTTAAATAGTCTGGAGATTGGAAAATTTCTGATTTAGATTATTCTGATGATTAGTCGTTTTGGCAAATGATGTTGAGATGAACTCTTTCATTCGAGCTGTTGATGAGACTAGTAATAGAACTTGTTTGGTGATAAACAGAGAGAAAACTAAAGTGACGAAAATTGGTGAGGCAGACTGATTCAGTTGATCTGAATGGTTGCGGTCTTGAGCAGGTGCCACAGTTTAATTACCTTGGGAGCTATGTAACCGATACTGGTGATGTGTGTGTGGCATGAGATTAACAGACGAATAGGGATAGTTGCCAGGATTTTTAGGAATCTATGGAAATTGTGGAGAAATAGGCGTATACACCTAAGAGAGAAAGTAGACTTTATAATTGTTTGGTTCTTTCTAGAGTTAGTTATGGTAGTGAAACTTTGATGCTTTGTAAACAAAATAACAGGAAACTTGATGCTTACTCAGTATCTTGGGCATTAGGTGGTTCCACTTTGTAAGTAATGAAAAGATTAGGCAAAGGAGACGGCAATTTCCTTTGAGTAGCATATTGTGCTGAGAGAGACTCCGTTGGTTTGGTCATGTTGCCCGTATGAATAATTATAGATTGGCGAACAGGGTTATGAACAGTGTGCCTAAAGGCTTCAGAATGAGGGAGAGACCTAGGATGCAGAGGGCAGACAATGTCAAACAGGATCTTGTTAGAACTGGTGTGCAGTGGCCGGATGCAGCAGATATATTTCAGGACAGATACGCTTGACAACTAAATTGCGTGGTCTGGTTGGACCTCCGTAGCCCATGGCAGCTTGAGGATGTTTACGATGATGATGAATTAGAGTATGCTCATTTTGTTCTTTTGGCAAATGATGTTGATTAGATGAATTTTTTCATTAGTGCCGTTGATAAGACTGGTAATAAAGAAGGTTTGATCATAAGCAGAGAGAAACCTAAAGTGGTGAAAATTGGTCAGCTTGGTTGTACTTCAGTTATTTTGAATGGTTGCCACGAGCAATTGTCTCAGTTTAATTATCTCCGGTGATGTGCGGCATGAGATAAGCAGAAGAACTGAGATTTTTCCGGTGCCTTTAATAGTCTATGCAGAGTGTGGAAAAATTGGAGTATACATTTAAAGAGCAAAATTAATTTGTATAATATAGTAGTAAAATAGTTTGGTTCTTTGTAGAGTTAGTTATGGCATTGGATATTATTTTTAATCAAGATAACAGGAAACTTTATATCTTTGATTCTGGATGCTTACGCAGTATCTTCGGAATTAAAGGGTTTCACTCTATAAGCAATGGTAATGTTAGACTACGCAGTCTGCAACCACATTTGAGGAGCATATTTTGCAGAGAGAGAATGCGCTGGTTTGGCCACGTTGCCCGTACGCATAGCGACAGATTAGAGAATAAGATTATGGACGATGTGCCTAAAGGCCAGATAAAAAGGGGGAGACATAGGTTGCGGTGGGCAGACAATGTCAAATAAAACCTTGTTAGAATTGGCTTTCAGTTGCCAAATACAGCAGTTCTTCTCAGGACAGACGTTTGGAGAACTAAATTGCGCACTCTGTTTGGACCTTTTTACTCCAAGGCTGCTTCAAGACTATATATGTAATAACGTTTAAGGCGGACTTTCTGCTAACTTTTGCAATTTATGATTTATTTCCTAGTAAATTACTTTTCTTAATGTTGTTATTTTTCCTTTCATGCAAATTGTGAAGTACTCTGAAAAATGAATCGTATTGCAATTTTAGAGTGTGAAACGTGTTTTCAGAAATGATGACAGAGCTAATAGAAGCTAACTTATTAGCAGTATTGTGATAATAACTAGGAGATATCACTGAGAAGACAGATATTCAGATTAAATTTTTAAGTAGTTACATGCATGTTTGTCATTGTCTGATAATCACACAAAAGTTCAGTTTCTACAAATGTCAATGTTTTATAATTATCTGAATCAGGATTTGAAGGATACTTAGCAACAATTCCTCTCCTCCGTGTTATCCTAAAGAAATTGCGTCACTATGCCATGCAAATCAACTGACATAGATAAGGCTAAGCTAAATTTAGTTGCAGTGCTGAAATAGAATCAGAGAAGGACAGAACAACACTTAAGAGTACGAGATTGGCATTCCTTTATCAAATTTAGGGGCCCTGAAAAGGGCCGTTTTCTTTTAATGTGGGACGACTAGAACATTCAAACAACTACCATGCTGTCCTTCTTCCGTTTGCAGCATGCGGAACACAGCAATCGACGTAAGGTAATGCAGAATCGGTGAAATCTCCCTTGTTTCCTTTGACGTACCTTCTCTCTTATGGCATAAATCCGTCCTGTTTTATAAAAGGCATCAGGGTCAAAAGGTAGTCTCTGTCTGCATAAGGATTTCTGGAAAGGTGAAATTGTGGTCGCTCTTCTCGAGTGGCCCCATCCTATGTAACAACTGATTCCTTTCCTTCTTGATCAAAGATTTTTTCATCAATTTCTTCTATTTGTTTTTCGATGATGGCACAGTAGAGATTTATTCTGTTATTTCCGCTACGTTCCTGGATGGCAGAAAGGCAAAGACTCTCCTCCACTTCCCTCGGAGATTTGATGACTTTTAGCATCGACTTCCTCTCCCTCCTGGGAGGATCCTTTCTTTATTTCATCTGTATCTAGTGGTAGTTGCATTGTTCTAGTTCTAATATTCTCTCTATCCATTTAATTAACTGAAGTCTTCCTTCTAATAACGTTCCTTTACTAATTGACTTTTAAAGATTATCGTTTCACTAAAAAGAAGATAAATTATTTCCTCTTACGTAAAGATCAGCACAATATCGTTGTAACACGCATCCCACTCATAAGCATTCCTTTAGAATCATTCTTTCATTAAAGCTATGCTTTCATTTCAACAATGATAGTCTTCATTTATTACGTTTCACTGAGATTTCGTGACGTCAGATGTAACGAAAGGTACCATTTTCGTTCCTTCCTTCCGCTTGTCTAAAATCGTTTTTACGACTGAATTTTGAACCAAATAAATAGTCTAGTGAGTTCCTCAAAGACATACTGAGACGTATTTTATTTTCACGACATAAAAAATAATTTGGGCGGGGGTGGCTCAGTCGGTAGCGCCCCAGGCTCGTAATCTGCAGTTCCCAGGTTCGAGTCCCAGCTGGGTCAGCGTTGAGATTTATTTCCGCAAAACTCCCGCCCTGCCCACAGTCAGTAGGGGACACCGATGGACTTGTCCATCGGTGTCCATTACTGAGGGTCGCCGTCCGTCGGATGGGATGTTAAGCCGTGGCCCCCTTGTGCGGGAGGGCCATACCCTGTGCACGTTAAAGAACATGCTGGATGGCCTCGACGGGAGGCTACCATCTGTCTCCCAACAGTCATTCCAATGGGTCCCCTCCCTCAACTTTCTCTGAGCTTTCGGGGTCCTTGCGACCTGGTCATTTAGCCCATTGTGTGCAAAAAAAGTGCCACTCAGAGGTAAAACAACCCAACAACTCAAAATAATCTGTATATTAAAATTGGTCATTGGGTAGTTTTATCACTGAACTTCACTTTTTCCTTCGTTTGCAGACAATTGGATCAACGGCAGGTCTCAAGGACCCCCAAGCGCTCATCGAAGGTTGGGGAAGACGACCCACTGGACAACTGCTATGATTCAGATAGAAGCCACCATCAAGGTGCACAGGATTATAGCTATCTGTTACACACGGTGCCACAGCTTAACGTTCCATTCGATGGGCGGCTGACTTTTTAAGCCCATCTATGTCCCCTTTCTAACCCAGAGCAGAAATGGGGTTTAAAGGAGGTATTGGCAGGGTTTTTCGATGATGGCACAGTATGGATATGGTAATGTGGACGCTGGCCTATTTGGAACCCTGTCCTACTCTTCTCAGAGGAGGTGGGGGTGGGGGTGAGAAAAGCAACTTTTTCATTTTAAGGGATGAGGCAAATACTTTTCATTTTCATTTGTTGTAAAAGTGCTAATAAAGTACTACTCTTTCCATTTCACAGTCATCCATTGTTTCCTTTACAATTTTTAAAGCGTGAAAAAGTAGGTAAATGAAAAACGTCTTCCATTTGAAAACGAGGTTCACCAGAGCAAATATGGATTCTTCTATTTAAAATATATAATTTCGCTTATTCGTAATGTCGTGCCCGCATGCTTGCAATGCGAGCCCGATGTTCTCGTACAGCTTCTGCCTGGCACATCTCTCGGAATGGACTGTCCTATCTGTCCCCCATCCGTCTGTGATCATATCTTTTCAGTAATTTTTGCTTTTTAATTAAAACTAATATCTGGGACTGAATGTATGAAGGAACAGTTTTTGCTTAAATTTCAAAATTAATGAATTGACGTAATTGTAATATAATCAATCAATGAATATTATTGTAAAATACTGAGAAGAGAAAACATTTCCATTATTTTTAAGTAACCCGTGAAGTATTATGAAGTTATTCCGTCCCCATGTATGAGTTGACGAGCTAGAAATCAGTCTGCTACACTAACTGATGCACTCGCAGAGCCCAAACATGGCGCCCATTCACTCTGTTTGCCAACCTCTCCATATATAGGACCACTAACTTTGGTTACCATGGACCCTATGAGAGTTGCATATCTGGTCCTCCTTATCTGTGGCATAGCGTAACTGGTGATGATACTCCATATTGAACCAATGGGCTATCAGTTGACCTTCATCTTTCTACCATGTGTCTATATTCCTTTACAATTTTGGGAATTAAAAGTTTCATTCTATTTTTCAACTGTTACTCTTAGGCACAGTGCTTATATACAGGGTGAATCTGAAAAAGTGGGCAAAACTTTACGGGGTGGTAGAACACAGCTATACGAGCAATATTCGTCATAGAATGTATGGTCGGAACGCAAGCGGTGAGAAGTTAAAAGGTAGTTTTCCACTGTCACATTTAAAGAATGAACACAAGAAGGAGAGGAGATACTTCAGAAAACATTTTATTAACAGGAATGTAATTGAGGTACATGCTCAAAGAAATTGCTCAAAAGAGCTGCCGCCAGCTGTAATGCAGGCTTCACACCTGCGGGATAGGGACCGACGCACATTTGCGAAGACACCAGGCATTTCCCGAATATCGCCGGCAACAACGGCGATCCTGGCGACTAGATCCATATCGGTTTCAATGGGGCACTCGTAGATTAGGCTTTAAGTATAACTTTAGTATAACCAGCCATCCTCTCGGCAATCAACGGTAGAAATGCCGTTGGGTGCGAGGACCGACCCTTTTATACCATTTCCAACGCCACCTAGCGGCTCGCCGTTTGCGTTCCGACCATGCATTCTATGACGAATATTGCTCGTATAGCTGCGTTCTACGACCCCGTAAAGTTTTGCCCACTTTTTCAGATTCACCCTGTATATATGTTCTCACTCACATGAGGCAGAGCCAATGAGTTTCCAGGTTGTTCCTTACTTTATGGAAAAGAGTATATTTCCTCGTTTAGCTAGAGGCTTTATCTAAACTAGAGCATGAAATTATTACTATGGAATAGTGAAAAGCAGAAATCACCATTAAAATTTTATCGACTATTTTTTTAAAAAACTTAGTTGTTTTTTCGTATATTTAAAAGAAATAAATACCACCTCAAGCAGCTGCTTGCCACAGAGGTCTGACAGGAGCCTGTCAGTTTATATGCCACAGTAGAAGATCTGAGAGGATGGCAGGACCTCAGCAGAAAAACGACACATACATCCATGCCTTACCCGGGACTCGAACCCAGGTCCCGTATATCAGTAGCCAAGCGCGCTAACCACTCGGAAGAGATGTTGATATCTTTTTAAATATTCCTATATTGCTTTTACAGTAGCTGCCACTCCTCTAGCTATGCATCATTAGGTTTCAGAGATTTATGCACTGGAATTATTCTTTGTAAACTACTTTGGCATGGCAGCTGAATTTGCGGTGACTCACTAATGAACTGGTGCCAGCAAATCATTTTCTGTATGGGAGAGACATAATGTGAGCCTGATTCAATGTGACTCAGCTGTCTACATTTCTTTTAGCCATTTGAAAGCCAGTCCGTATCTTTGCCAGCCGTCATGCAAAACGACAGTCCGGCCGACTGCCGCCTCGACTCTCTCCTGCTTGTTTCCTCACCCCCCCCCCCCCCCCCCCGATCATAAGCAGCCGCTAATTGAACAAACCGTAACGCCACTCCTTGTGTTCGATCTTCAGGCAGAAATCTTCCCGTCTACCCTTCCCATCCTTTTCGATATACAGAATGCTCCGAGAATAGCAATATCGCCTCTATGTCTTCAAAACTGCTCTGATGTGTTCAAAGCTTTCTGTTTTAAAACCTTTGTTTGCTATGGTAGATCTCAGTGCTTATTTCAAAATTATCTTCATATTTAAATTATTATTTGACGAATTCAAATAAGTGATTACCGCTTTGTTATGACTTTTAAAACGAAAAACAGGTTTATTAGAAGTTCAGATTCATAAATTATTTTTAGTCATTCTCATATGTCAGATTCTGAAACTATACTAGATAAATCTCAAAAATATATCCAAAGATTTTGGTAATTTAGTTAGTTACTGGTATATTCATGAACTACAATTTCAACGAGATAGTACGATTAAAATTATTTACCTTATTTATAATTTATTTGAAAATGTTATAATCATATGTACACCATTTTTTTAAATCAGTCATTTGTGACTAAATTTGAAAAATTATTTAAATATCTTATTCACAAAGAGTAAAAATATAATGCATTCGTTTCGAATTCCATAATAAAAAATGCCTTGAAAAAAAATCGTAATTATCATTATTTTTCATATTACCCTAAGCAACTGGAAATGTACCAGGGAATCGTTTATGAAGGACTTAAAGATTAATATCGAGATGGGGATGGGAATAAAAATATAATATAAACCTACCTAAAATAAATAAAATATATTAATGCTATGTATAATGACTTGCAATGGAATAATAATAATAATAAATTTCTTAAAACTAATTAATACCCATGAAGTAGGGGCAAGTGTGTAATCCTCCCCTTTCAGAAGGGTAACAGAGGCAAAATTAAGGGTGTAAGAGATAAAAAAAATAATGATAAATTTTTTTTTTACTTTATGCATTTTTAAAGATCTCTAAAACGGAGGGAGAAATTTCATACTGCAATGGAAATCGTAGATCGTAGATCGTATAATCATTCATATTCGATGTACCGGGCAATAATTTTACCCCTAACCATCTTCATCATAAAGATTTGGCATGAGTAAGAAAAAAATATATAAGTAAACAACCCTTAGGTGGGCCCCTAAGGGCAAATATAAGAAAAGCTAAAAATAGCAGTAAAATTGTGTAAGAAACCTAAAACGGGTCGGTCTCCTTAGAGAACGCTACCGTTTTAGGCCTCTTGTGCTTGTTCAAAATAGTATGATCGTAAAGAATCAGAGAAGAAATAATCTCATTGGGATTATTGCTTACAGCCTCAAAAAATCTTTTTGAGGTGCGTTTTATATGTGTATTTATATATATGGTCGATATCCAGGTCTTTATGGAGTTGTTTGTTAGTGACAAACCAGGGGACATCGACCGCAGTTCTCAAAATCTTGTTCTGTACGAATATTGGTGGGTGTGGTATTCGCCCATATGGGTGAAGCATAGAGAATCACCGGTCTGATGATCATATCATAGAGTAAAAGCTTATGATCAATCATTAAAATGGAATTTCTTCTAAGGAGTGGGCCTAGCTGGCCCCTCAATGAATTGACTTTGGAGATTATATTATTTATGTGATAGTCCCACTTTAACCTCTTATGTATAACAACCACAAGATATTTGACTGAATCACTCCAATAAATGGGAATATCTTGTAAATGGAGGCAAGTGGGATTCGTAATACGCTTTCCAGTAAAAAAGATGGCAGAACTCTTGTCAGAGTTAATCTTTATCTTCCATTTTTCGTACCATGTGCCCAGCTCGGTCAAGCTATGCTGCAGCCTCTTCACGTCGCTTTCGAGTTGTAAATTAATTTTTAAACTAATTTTTCATTTTCTCAATAACAAAAAGGGTGATTATTGTAATTATCAATTCGTCGAATCTTCAGTCTAACATGTTAAGTTTTTCGCAATATTTAAAAATGCAGCAGGAAACCGTGAAATAATTTTAAAACGAGTGAAAAGTTTTATAAAAATATGTGCACTGAAATTGAAATAGTTATTAGGCTAGAGATCAATAAATCTGTTGTCGTTTTGTCTCTTTTTATTCATGTATGTATATATAATGCTGATTGATATAAATAAAAATGTACATAATTTATTTTTGGGAAACAGAAATATTTTTATGGCAAGGCTGAATTTTTTTTTCTAAACTCGAAAGCCATAGAACAATGTTTTTTGATATATTAAATAAAGAAATGAAGTGTCGGTGTTAACCTTTCCGAAATATATCACAACTTTTAGTCAGTTTCATAAAAACCAGCACCGTAGTTCCGCATTTCTCGGAAAAGCTTTGGAGTAGAATATAATGAAACACTGTTCATTTGTTGTGGTACAGTCGCTCAAAAAAGCATCCGAACACTACGGTTGATTACAGAATTCAGAAAAAATATCTGGCAACGATTTTTTTTAGAAATTAGTGATTTAGAAATTAGTGAATTAGTGATTTCATTACCTTCGTGTCACGTGACACGAAGGTTGCCAGATCACTAATTTATAAAATCTGTAATCAACCATAGTGTTCGGATACTTTTTTGAGCGACTGTACTATAAATCAAGTGTCAAACATTATTTGATTTGCGAATGTATAAATTGTACAAAAGAGAATGCGAATAACTTAATGTTAAGTAAAGTGACGTTAATCTTCCATGTATAAATATTTGCCAAAAGAAGTCACCATACTCTTGTTTAAGAGAAAATCTGCTTTTCTTTAAATGAAAAACTGGAAAATGTTCTTGGTGGCTGAAATGCGAAGGCAAATATTTTCCCTGCAATTCCGTAAAGATTCACACGCATCAGAATAAAATTCTCTGATGTATCGCTAAACGATATCTAAATTCGCAAACTCATCTGCTAGTTTGAAAATGCAAATGTAATCTTACTCTCATTAAAAATCTACCTTACAATAACATGATAATGGGTGTCTGTTTTTCCTTTTTTCGTTACTAGAAGATTGTCCATAAAATAAAAATATTTTTAACTCTCAAAAGTTTTTACTACGTTGGGAAGATTAAAATTATTGTCTTACTCTAATAACGAAAAAAATATCACAGAAATCTTAAAAAGCACTAAGTTAATAAGTGTACTTAGGATGTATAAAAAAAGTTTAACAGAGCAACTGAAAAATTACTCTGATTCAGGTGGGAGCAAACTACAATAATGTGTTCGACATTTGGCCATGTCTTCCCCCTTTGAGAATGAGTATGTGTAATGAATGCAAAAAAATTATTAAACTTATTTATATTTCAATGCATTTTTCAAAAATTTTTAAAGACTTGTAAAACAAGGGGGAAATCTTCTACTGCATTAGAAAACCAGCCTCCTGCTCCCTCTTTACGTTTGTCTGACTCGATTGTATTTCCTGCTCCCCCCCACCTTTTCTAGATCAGAGCCCGTATGTGCATATTTCACACATTTTTCAAGAAATTTTAAAGACCTCTAAAGCGGAGGGGGAAATGTTATACTTCAATGTAAAGCCAGTCTCTTGCCTTCCCCTTTTTTTCACCTTTTTCGGCTCCGTTGAGTGACTTGCACTCGCCCCCCCCCCCATTTTTTCCCCATCCTCTTTATATTTTTTCAGATCCTGGCCTGAATGATACTGATATAATATCTCGTGATTATATGTGTACACTGCACAATTAAATTAAGAAAACGATAAAACAAAGGTGTTTCTATTTCATTAAAAAATGTTTTCCTAATTTTTTTTCCAAAATATGTTTTTAAGGAGGGGGAAGGGGCTAAAAAAATAAGTATCGCGAGAAAGCCCAGTCACCTTGCTGCGTCACTGTTAGGAACCCTGTCACAGAGTTAGGATACCGTTATAACGGAATAAGAAATACTATCAAGGATATTTAGAAACCATTGCGCGGAATATGCATTAAAAAGATTTGGTCAGAATGTATCATTTGTTTAGTCCAAAAAATTTTACGGATATTTAGTTCATGGTGCAGTCTTTCATCTCGTACAGATGTATTTAATTTTAACAATAAACAACGTAGGTAAAGCAAAATAAAAATAGCACGGAATTTGGTAACCTTGCCTCCAGTTCCATTAGACTGCCAAGCATTGTTTTAGTTGTGACTGAGGCAGTAGTGAAACAAACTCTCAAGTTTGATGAGCATAGTCAGTATGCTTTGTATACACTTAAAGTATGCTTTGTATATTTTGAACAGTATATTGTTAATGACAGGGCATGTCCTTGTACGGGAAGTCCTGGAAAATCCAGGAGTAGGACTCTTTGTCCGAAGTTTTGCGAATTATTAGAAAACCAAAGTCGGCAATCCAATGAAGCTTTTTGGAAAATTTAATTACCAGAATTAACATCCAAGAGCAAAAAGAAAGTTCTATAATACGTTGTTTTTAAAAACTCTCCTGACATCTATTGCAGACTACAGTTCGAATGGAATAGGGAAAAATAACACAAGATTAGAAATAGTTCGCTTTACCCAATAATATGAAAAGATCATACTATGTAGCACACAAAAACTGTAATATAGATCAGTGGTTCTCAATCTTTTATGCTTCACGTACCCACTGAAAATATGTAGGCAACTGGCGTACTCCTTATATAGAGAGATAAAATTATAGTTATAGTATAAAAATTGGAATAAAACTTGGTTACTAGATCTATCGACTTTTGAGCTCTCACGACGTACCCTAAAATTTTTTACCCCTACCCCACGTTGAGAACCCCTTCTCCAATGCAGCGGTTTTCAACCTTTCATGCTTCACTTATGTGTATGTAACTGCCGTACCCCTTGTATAGATAGATAAAACTATAGTTATATTATAACAATGGGAATGAAATAAAACATATATATCAGTGGTTCTCAAACTTTTATGCTTCGCGTACCCCCTGGAAATGTGTATGTAACTGGCTTACCCCTTGTATAGATAGATAAAACTATAGTTATATTGTAACAATGGGAATAAAATAAAACATATATATCAGTGGTTCTCAACCTTTTATGCTTCGCGTACCCCCTGGAAGTGTGTATGTAACTGGCGTACCCCTTGTATAGATAGATAAAACTATAGTTATAGTATAACGATGGGAATAAAATAAAACATATATATCAGTGGTTCTCAACCTTTTATGCTTCACGTACCCCCTGGAAATGTGTATGTAACTGGCCTACCCCTTGTAGATAGATAAAACTATAGTTATATTATAACAATGGGAATGAAATAAAATATATATATCAGTGGTTCTCAACTTTTTATGCTTCACGTACCCCCCTGGAAATGTGTATGTAACTGGCGTACCCCTTATATAGATAGATAAATCTATACTTATAGTATAACAATGGGAATAAAATAAAACATATATATCAGTGGTTCTCAACCTTTTATGTTTCACAAACCCCCTGGAAATGAGTTTGTAACTGCCGTACCCCTTGTATAGATAGATAAAACTATACTTATAGTATAACAATAGGAATAAAATAAAACATATATATCAGTGGTTCTTAACCTTTTATGCTTCACGTACCCCCTGGAAATGTGTATGTAACTGTCGTACCCCTTGTATAGATAGATAAAACTATACTTATAGTATAACAATGGGAATAAAATAAAACATATATATCAGTGGTTTTCAAACTTTTATGCTTCACATACCCCCTGGAAATGTGTATGTAACTGGCCTACCCCTTGTATAGATAGATAAAACTATAGTTATAGTATAACAGTGGGGAATAAAATATATATATCAGTGGTTCTCAACCTTTTATGCTTCACGAACCCCCTGGAAATGTGTATGTTACTGGCGTACCCCTTGTATAGATAGATAAAACTATAGTTATAGTATAACAATGGGAATAAAATAAAAGATATATATCAGTGGTTCTCAACCTTTTATGCTTCACGAACCCGCTGGAAACTGTCGTACCCGTATAGATAGATAAAACTATACTTATAGTGTAACAATGGGAATAAAATAAAACATATATATCAGTGGTTCTCAACCTTTTATTCTTCACGTACCCCCTGGAAATGTGTTTGTAACTGGCGTACCCCTTGTATAGATATTACCCTTGTATAGTTTTATTCCCCTTGTTATACTAAAACTATAGTTATAGTGTAACAAGGGGAATAAAACATATATGTACGTAACAGTAGTTCTCAACCTTTTATGCTTCACGTACCCCCTGGAAATGTGTATGTAACTGGCGTACCTCTTGTATAGATAGATAAATCTTTAGTTAATGTATAACAAGGGGAATAAAATAAAACATATATATATATATAACATATATCTAGCGACTTTTGAGCTCTGGCGGCGTACCCCAAAAAATTTTACCGCGTACCCCACATTGAGAACCCCTACTTTAAAGTGAACTACTGGCATCTGTCGGACGAATAGAAAATGTGAAATTCATTTTAATAGTTTTTTGCAAACTTTGCGGCCTTACTGGATTACTGACCTCGATTTTTACCATATTCTGTTAAAAATCGAGTCCAACCCAAACTTAGTGAAGAGCCACTAGGAAAAAAAAACTATATTCTGAAAGAGCCGCAGGAAAAATTATCCCTCTAAAAATGAAAAAATACAATTCTAATGAGTAATGAATTGCAAAAAACACTCTACTTTTTAGCAATTATTAAAATATTTTGATTAAGAATCAAAAATATGCATTTTTGATGAGTGCTATGAACTGATTATTACGCACCTAAAAGTATTTGGTCAAAAAAAGTTTCTAGAAATGGATCAGAATCGTCATTTTCATTGTTTGTATTATGTGCATAGGCAATGTATGAAAACTATTGGGATATTCGAAAAATACGAATCGTAACATTTCATCAATATTTATCCAACTCAAAAACAATTATCTGTAAAAACAAAAAAGTGAATATCTACAGGCGACAAAGTGAAAACATTGGTGGCTTTTTTTTTTGAAAATGAACTAAAATTTCTGTGAGCTATAATGAATTATGTTTCTATTCTTCCGCCAAAATCGTATTCCACTGTTGTCTGTCTTGAGACACTTTAATAAACTAACAATGGTTATGGATCTGGAACAGGAATTCAAAGAATTTTTCGCTCATAAAAATTTATACAAAACGTGAACAACTGATCCCATTCCGCTTGAGACGTTCTTACGTTCATCACATCAAAAAATCTCATTGGTATAGTTACAATGAAGCTTAGCAGAAACGAGTTCAGGACGGGATCAATTATACGAGCCCGTGCTCAAAGCTATTGAATCCGAGACCGTCCGAGCCTGAACCATTTCGTCAATTATTAAGCCCGAGTCCATCCGAGCCTGAACCATTTCGTCAATTATTTAGCCCGAGTCCGTCTGAGCCCGGAGTCCATTTCGTCAATTTTTTGAGCCCGAGACCGATTTGGAGAAAACATTCTCTGACGCATCATAAGACCTATATAGAGAAATGCATGTCGCTAATCATTTATTTTATTCTTATTAATTATAATCATTTTATAATAAAATTAAAATGCTAATGCTATTTGGAACGAAAAAATGGAAATACTTGTAGAAACTGAAAATTCGTAGGCCTCCTGCTAAACGCAAAGAGCTATTTATGTAATAACGCTAGAGAATATGTAAAAAAAAATCGAAACCCACATGGTGCTTATTTCAAATTGCTATATATTGAAACTTAAATTATTCTGAGCCCATGCTCGCTCGAGCTCGAACTCATCTCAGAGAGCCTAAGTTCAATATATATAGAGTTAGGAATCTGAAAAAAAAAAGTAATTATATATTTGAGCACTTGAATTTCATTTGCTCATTTATAAAAACAAATTTCACGTAAAAATTTAAAATTTAACAAAGGAAGGGTATTTAGAAAAATGTTGATAATCGGTATTGCATTTCTTACGATATTCAAAAGCATTCAGAGATTATTTTGTACAGTTCTTTTCGCATACGTTAGATATCAAATTTGTGTAAAACCATTTCGAATTAGGTGAAGGCAACGCACTAAATATTTCAGCTAGAAACTTCCAATGGGCATTAGGAAAGACTTTTTCAGAGGGGGGAGGAGTGGATCTTTCAAGGGCTGCAAAATGTTTCCAGGAGGGAGGAGCAATAAACAAATCAATGTTTCAAGAGGGAAATATTTAAGCCATTCATTAATGAGCGCAGTTACAAATACAGCGCTTATGCCTACATACGCAACTACGGATAGCCGAAAACGAAAAAATAGGATCGTCATTGGTTTTATCTCTGAGTTACACTTTTTTGTCCAAAATGGGCTAAATGGCCAGGTCACAAGAACCCCGAGGGCTCAAAGACGGTTGAGGGAAGAGAATTCACTGGACAGATTGTAGCTCCCGTCAAGGACATCCAGCATATTTTTAAGGTGCACAGGGTCTCCCACAGACGGGGCCACGATTTTACGTTCCCATCCGACGGACGGCGACTTTTCCAAGTCCATCGGTGTCCCCTACTGACTGAGAGTTTTGCGGATATAAATCTTAACGTTGGCCCAGGCGGGACTCGACCTACGATCTACAGATTACGAGCCTGGCGCGCTACCGATTGAGCCATATAAGCAGCTAGTATGGGAGGAAAAAGAGGGATAAAAGATACTACAAAGTCGCATTAAAGTGTCAATCAGCATTTTCTGTTACATAGAAATATGTCTGCCAGATGGTTTAGTGAAAAGCTCTGACGCCACGTCAAGGCACCATCCATGTCAGAGTGTTTTGCTCTAACCTGGAGAAAACCCCTCCACACATAGGCAGTTAGTGTGGAAGGAAAAAGAGGGATCAAGAACCACAAAGTTGCATTAAATTGTCAAACAGCATTCCCTGTTGAGCGCATTTAATGGAATATTTTGCAGCATCTTGTGCAAGATCTAATTAAAAAAAATTAGACCTTGCCCCCATCCCTTCCAGTGGCAGAATCCTTCTATGATGCACCTTCCCTGATCTGCAGGCGACTGTCCACTAGGACTTTCACCACTAGTGGCCGGTGATCAGAAAGTACTGCTAAGTCACCGGAATGAATGGTTCCGTGTGACCATTTAGCCACTTTGGAATTTTGGTTTAGCCATGAAGAAAAAATAAATAAAATATACTTACCTATACTTACCCAGAAGAGCTTGCTGATGAAGAGCGTCTTTACTTACCTATTCCCTCCCCATGCTGAGAAAAGAGCGACTGATAGTCTTAAAAAATCCACTTTTCGTTGGTTGAATACTTAAAGTTGTGGCCCTGTATACAGGAAAGCCACATATTCTGCACACGTTTTAAAGTATTTTGAATGGCATTAATGGGCGGCAAATATCTTCCCCTAACAACTCTGCATAAAAGTTATTAGAGGAATATATTAGCTTCCTATTATTCCACTCCCAAACATTTTCTGAGACTTATGAGGGTCCTTGTGACCTAAATATTTAGCTCGTTACGGAGCAGAGAAATGATGCTCAGATTAAAAAAAAACCCAACCCAACAGCTCCAAAGGCTAAAGCTATCTGATCAACAAAGACCGAAAAATATTAATCCATTCTAACAATCCTGCTATTATTTAAAACTAAAAGTGACTTCAAATAATTGACAAGAATCTCCAAGTGTTGCGTTGGTAATTGTTTAATTACTTGTATTCTGTTTCGTTTGGTCTAGTTCAGCGGTTAATAAAATTTTTTAACCCCAACGCCCCTTTCTCCAGGTGATATTTTACTAACCCCACTTCTTGGAAATCAAATTAATTTTTCTTGTATAAAACTAATTTAAAATGTATTTACCTTGCGTAAAAATTTACGAATATTTTTAAAGTGTATCCACAAATTTCTAAGTTTTTCTGTTGAAATAAAGCATTCCTAAATATTTATCATAAATACAAAGAATCATTAGTAAATAATGAAATACACTGCCCTATCAAAATATTACAAAATTTCCGTGTTATGTCAATGGGAATCTAACTTCGAAGCACTATAATTTCAAAATATGCATTTCGTGGAAAAATGTGACTGAAGATGAAGATCGTAATGAAATTTATGAATCTCGATTTTCTACAGTATTTCAGTATTTAGAATAATGGAAGTTGAAATATTTAACAATAAATTAATTCATATTTGTCTAACATTGAAATAATCGTTGCGAAAACTTCTAAAATGCATATTTAATTTATTAAATGATTTGAAACTATACTTATGAAATAAGTCTTAATTAATTCCTGGGGTAAATCTAGCCTTCCATAACTATTTAACTACTGAACGAATAGCGTTGAAAATCAAGATTTAAATAGATTTGTTTTTGATCATTAATTTATTTTAAATCAAAAATTTCCGTTAAATGCATATTTTAGAAGTTATAGAAAACTTCGAACAGTGGTGTACTGATTAGCACCCCCGTACCGCCAGAGAGCTCCCACAGGAAACTGGAATAACGAACAATAAATTATTTACCCAAACATAATGTTAAATCTCCAACCCCCATATACATAAATACACACTAACCGTGGGGGAAGGCTATGGAAATACTTTTACGACATTTATGGAGAAACTTAATATGTAACTATTTAAAGCAGTGGTTCTCAACCTTTTATGCTTCATGTATCCCCTGGAAATGTGTATGTAACTGGCGAACCCCTTGTATAGATAGATGGATAAAACTATAGTTATAGTATAACAATAGGAATTAAATAAAACTTATATATATATACACACACACACATAAAATTTTGTATTCGTAAATTACATATATCGATAAACACAAAAAATTACATAAGCAATGTAACAAATCTTATAAAATTATAAACATTTTACCGGGTAATTAGTGAAATGAACTTTTTACTAGATCTAGCTACTTTTGAGCTCTCACGGAGTACCCCAAAAACTTTTACCGTGTACCCCACGTTGAGAACCCCTAATATAGACGAATGGGGATGGTGCATGATTCGAATACCGAAATGCCCATATGTAACATGCATGAACTTGATACGTTAAAGGTTGCCTAATATTTCAATGGGATATTTTTCCTCACAATGGTCTAATTTTCCGAGTGACATGGACTCCAGAGTTCAGGAAAAGGTTAATTTCATCCACGTCTAGGATCGGGGTATTAGTCGATAAATTACCACGTTCTCCTTTCTTCGATTATGACTACAGATATAGCTGTACTTCTTAAGAGGACCTGTTACTGGGTGATAAGGAAGGCTTTCCGAAATTGGGTTTCAGGTTTGGGTTTGGTGACGTGCTTGTGTTGAGAGGCAGATATTGATTAAAAATGTCAACCTCTACAGCGTTTCTAACAGTTCTATAAGATCAGATTCACCTAGAATTGATTGGACGCGCAATTTGAAATACACTCCCTGTGTGTGAGAAAACAACTTTCGTTTCAAATTTCAGTTAAACGGTCAACAACTCTATCACACGAAATATATAATTTTAAAAATACACGTGAATGTGAGAAACACCCCAGGGGTTTTCACGTTCAAATGTATGGAAAGGTTATTAAACCATGAGTCTACTCTACATAATAATGGATCTTTGAAAACAAAGATTCATTATTGCATTTACCCCTAAGGGATACCAAGTATCTTTTAATTCATCCACGTTTAGGGTCGAAGTCTTAGTCGATAAATCCCCACGTTCTCCTTTTTCCGATTGTGACTATAGATATAACTGTACTTCTTAAGAGGACCTGTTACTTGGTGATAAGGAAGGCTTTCCGAAAATGGGTTTCAAGTTGGGATTTGGCGACATGCTTGTGTTGAGAAGCAGATATTGATTAAATATATCAACCTCTACAGCGTTTCTAACAGTTCTATAAGATCAATTTCACCTAGAATTGCTTGGACGCCCAATTTGAAATACACAACCTGTGTCTGAGAAAACAACTTTCGTTTTTAATTTCAGTTAAATGGTCAACAACTCTATAGCACGACGTATATAATTTTAAAAATACACGTGAAAGTGAGAAACACCCCAGGGGTTTCCACGTTCAAATGTATGGAAAGGTTATTAAATCGTGTGTGTACCCTACATAATAATGGATCTTTGAAAACAAAGTGCATTATTGCATTTACCCCTAAGGGATACCAGATATCATTTAATTCATCAACGTTTAGGGTCAAAGTCTTAGTCGATAAATCCCCACCTTCTCCTTTTTTCCATTATGACTATAGATATAACTATACTTCTTAAGAGGATTTGTTATTTTGTGATAAGGAAGGCTTTCCGAAAGTGGGTTTCAAGTTTGGATTTAGCGACATGCTCGTGTTGAGTGGCAGATATTGATTAAATATATCAACCTCTGCAGCGTTTCTAAGAGTTCTATAAGATCAATTTAACCTAGAATTGCTTGGACGCGCAATTTCAAATACACACCCTGTGTATGAGAAAACAACTTTCGTTTTTAATTTCAATTAAACGGTCAACAACGCTATAGCACGAGGTATATAACCTTAAAAATACACGTGAATGTGAGAAACACCCCAGGGGTTTTCACGTTCAAATGTACGGAAAGGTTATTAACCATGTGTGTACCCTACATAATAATGGATCTTTGAAAAAAAGGTTCATTATTGCATTTACCCCTAAGGGATAAAAGGTATATTTTAATTCATCCGCGTTCAGGATCGAAGTCTTAGTCGATAAATCCCCACGTTCTCCTTTTTTCGATATTGACTCTAGATATAACTGTACTTCTTAAGAGGACTTGTTACTTGGTGATAAGGAAGGCTTTCCGAAAGATGGTTTCAAGTTTCGATTTAGCCACATGCTCGTGTTCAGTGGCAGATATTGATTAAATATATCAACCTCTACAGCGTTTCTAAGAGTTCTATAAGTTCAATTTAACCTAGAACTGCTTGGGCGCGCAATTTAAAATACACACCCTGTGTATGAGAAAACAACTTTCGATTTTAATTTCAGTCAAAGGGTCAACAACTCTATCGCACGACATATATAATTTTAAAAATACACGTGAATGTGAGAAACACCCCAGGGGTTTTCACGTTCAAATGTATGGAAAGGTTACTAAATCATGTGTGTACCCTACATAATAATGGATCTTTGAAAAAAAAGTTTATTATTGCATTTACCCCGAAGGGATACCAGGTATCTTTTAATTCATCCACGTTTAGGGTCGAACTCTTAATCGAAAAATCCCCACGTTCTCCTTTTTCCGATTATGACTATAGATATAACTGTACTTCTTAAGAGGACCTGTTACTTGGTGATAAGGAAGGCTTTCTGAAAGTGGGTTTCAAGTTTGGATTTAGCGACATGCTTGTGTTGAGAGGCAGATATTGATTAAATAAAGCAACCTCTACAACGTTTCTAAGAGTTTTATAAGATCAATTACACCTAGAATTGCTTGGACGCGCAATTTGAAATACACACCCTGTGTATGAGAAAAAAATTTTAGTTTTTAATTTCAGTCAAACGGTCAACAACTCTATAGCACGACGTATATAATCTTAAAAATACACATGAATGTGAGAAACACCCCAGGGGTTTTCACGTTCAAATGTATGGAAAGGTTATTAAATCAAGTGTGTACATAATAATGGATCTTTGAAAAACAGGTTCATTATTGCATTTACCCCAAAGGGATACCAGGTATCTTTTAATTCAACCACGTTTAGGGTCGAAGTCTTAATCAATAAATCCCCACGTTCTCCTTTTTCCGATTGTGACTATAGATATAACTGTACTTCTTAAGAGGTCCTGTTACTTGGTGATAAGGAAGGCTTTCCTAAAGTGGGTTTCAAGTTTGCATTTAGCGACATGCTCGTGTTGTGTGGCATATATTGATTAAATATACCAACCTCTACAGCGTTTCTAAGAGTTTTATAAGATCAATTTAACATAGAATTGCTTGGACGCGCAATTTGAAATACACATCCTGTGTATGAGAAAACAACTTTCGTTTTTAATTTCAATTAAGCGGTCAACAACTCTATAGCACGAAGTATATAATCTTAAAAATACTCGTGAATGTGAGAAACACCCGAGGGGTTTTCACGTTCAAATGTATGGAAAGGTTATTAAATCATTTGTGTACCCTACATAATAATGGATCTTTGAAAACAAAGTGCATTATTGAATTTACCCCTAAGTATCTTTTAAATCATCCACGTTTAGGGTCAAAGTCTAAGTCGATAAATTCCCACGTTCTCCTTTTTTCGATTATGACTATAGATATAGCTGTACTTCTTAAGAGGACCTGTTACTTGGTGATAAGGATGGCTTTCCGAAAGTGGGTTTCAAGTTTGAATTTAGCGATATTGTTGTGTTGAGAGGCAGATATTGATTAAGTATATCAACTTCTACAGCGTTTCTAACAGTTCTATAAGATCAGTTTCACCTAGAATTGCTTGGACGCGCAATTTGAAATACACAACCTGTGTATGAGAAAACAACTTTCGCTTTTAATTTCAATTAAACGGTAAATAACTCTATAGCACGACGTATATAATCTTAAAAATACACGTGAATGTGAGAAACACCCCAGGGGTTTTCACGTTCAAATGTATGGAAAGGTTATTAAATCATGTGTACATAATAATGGATCTTTGAAAAACAGGTTAATTATTGTATTTACACCAAAGGGATACCAGGTATCTTTTAGTTCATCCACGTTTAGGATCGAAGTCTTAAGCGATAAATCCCCACGTTCTCCTTTTTTCGATTATGACTATAGATATAACTGTACTTCTTAAGAGGACCTGTTACTTGGTGATAAGGAAGGCTTTCTGGAAGTGGGTTTAAAGTTTGGATTTAGCGACAGGCTTGTGTTGAGAGGCAGATATTGATTAAATAAAGCAACTTCTACAGCGTTTCTAAGAGTTATATAAGATCAATTTCACCTAGAATTGTTTGGACGCGCAATTTGAAATACACACCCTGTGTATGAGAAAACAACTTTCGTTTCTAATTTCAGTCAAAGGGTCAACAACTCTATCGCACGACATATATAATCTTAAAAATACACGTGAATGTGAGAAACACCCCAGGGGTTTTCACGTTCAAATATATGGAAAGGTTATTAAATCATGTGTGTACCTTACATAATAATGGATCTTTGAAAAAAAAAGTTCATTACTGCATTTACCCCGAAGGGATACCAGGTATCTTTTAATTAATCCACGTTTAGGGTCGAACTCTTAATCGAAAAATCTCCACGTTCTCCTTTTTCCGATTATGACTATAGATATAACTGTACTTCTTAAGAGGACCTGTTACTTGGTGTTAAGGAAGGCTTTCTGAAAGTGGGCTTAAAGTTTGGATTTAGAGACATGCTTGTGTTGAGAGGCAGATATTGATTAAATAAAACAACCTCTACAGCTTTTCTAACAGTTCTATAAGATCAGTTACACCTAGAATTGCTTGGACGCGCAATTTGAAATACACACCATATGTGTGAGAAAACGACTTTCGTTACTAACTTCAGTTAAACGGTCAACAACTCTTCGCGCGACATATATAATTTTAAAAATACACGTGAATGTGAGAAACATCCCAGGGGTTTTCACGTTCAAATGTATGGAAAGGTTATTAAATCATGTGTGTACATAATAATGGATCTTTGTAAAACAGGTTCATTATTGCATTTACCCCAAAGGGATACCAGGTATCTTTTAATTCATCCACGTTTAGGGTCGAAGTCTTACTCAATAAATCCCCACGTTCTCCTTTTTTCGATATTGACTATAGATATAACTGTACTTCTTAAGAGGACTAGTTACTTGGTGATAAGGAAGGCTTTCCGAAAGATGGTTTCAAGTTTCGATTTACCGACATGCTCGTGTTGAGTGGCAGATATTGATTAAATATATCAACCTTTACAGCGTTTCTAAGAGTTCTAGAAGATCAATTTAACCTAGAATTGCTTGGACGCGCAATTTGAAATACACACCCTGTGTATGAGAAAACAACGTTCGTTTTTAATTTCAATTAAACGGTCAACAACTCTATAGCACGACGTATATAATTTTAAAAATACACGTGAATGTGAGAAACACCCCAGGGGTTTTCACGTTCAAATGTATGGAAAGGTTATTAAATCATGTGTGTACCCTACATAATAATGGATCTTTGAAAATAAGATGCATTATTGGATTTACCCCTAAGGGATACCAGGTATCTTTTAATTCATCCACGCTCAGGGTCGCAGTCTTAGTCGATAAATCCCCACGTTCTCCTTTTTTCGATTATGACTATAGATATAACTGTACTTCTTAAGAGGACCTGTTACTTGGTGATAAGGATGGCTTTCCGAAAGATGGTTTCAAGTTTCTATTTAGCGACATGCTCGTGTTGAGTGGCAGATATTGATTAAATATATCAACCTCTACAGCATTTCTAACAGTTCTATAAGATCAGTTTCACCTAGAATTGCTTGGACGCGCAATTTGAAATACACACCCTGTATATGAGAAAACAACTTTCGTTACTAACTTCAGTTAAACGGTCAACAACTCTATCGCACGACATATATAATTTTAAAAATACACGTGAATGTGAGAAACACCCCAGGGGTTTTCACGTTCAAATTATGGAAAGGTTAATAAATCATGTGTGTACATAATAATGGATCTTTCTAAAACAGATTCATTATTGCATTTACCCCAAAGGGATACCAGGTATCTTTTAATTCATCCACGTTTAGGGTCGAAGTCTTAATCGATAAATCCCCACGTTCTCCTTTTTCCGATTTTGACTATAGATATAACTGTACTTCTTAAGAGGACTTGTTACTTGGTGATAAGGAAGGCTTTCCGAAAGTGGGTTTCAAGTTGGGATTTGGCGACATGCTTGTGTTGAGAGGCAGATATTGATTAAATATATCAACCTCTACAGAGTTTCTAAGAGTTCTATAAGATCAATTTAACCTAGAATTGCTTGGACGCGCAATTTGAAATACACACCCTGTGTATGAGAAAACAACTTTCGTTTCTAATTTCAGTCAAAGGGTCAACAACTCTATCGCACGACATATATAATTTTAAAAATACACGTGAATGTGAGAAACACCCCAGGGGTTTTCATGTTCAAATATATGGAAAGGTTATTAAATCATGTGTGTACCCTACATAATAATGGATCTTTGAAAACAAAGTGCGTTATTGCATTTACCCCTAAGGGATACCAGATATCTTTTAATTCATCCACGTTTATGGTCAAATTCTAAGTCGATAAATTCCCACGTTCTCCTTTTTTCGATTATGACTATAGATATAACTGTACTTCTTAAGAGGACCTGTTACTTGGTGATAAGGATGGCTTTCCGAAAGTGGGTTTCAAGTTTGAATTTAGCGACATTGTTGTGTGGAGAGGCAGATATTGATTAAGTATATCAACTTCTACAGCGTTTCTAACAGTTCTATAAGATCAGTTTCACCTAGAATTGCTTGGACTCGCAATTTGAAAAACACACCCTGTGTATGAGAAAACAACTTTTGCTTTTAATTTCAATTAAACGGTCAACAACTCTATAGCACGACGTATATAATCTTAAAAATACACGTGAATGTGAGAAACACCCCAGGGGTTTTCACGTTCAAATATATGGAAAGGTTATTAAATCATGTGTGTGCTCTACATAATAATGGATCTTTGAAAATCACGTTCATTATTGCATCTACCCCAAAGGGATACCAGGTATCTTTTAATTCATCCACGTTTAGGGTCGAAGACTTAATCGATAAATCCCCACGTTCTCCTTTTTCCGATTTTGACTATAGATATAACTGTACTTCTTAAGAGGACCTGTTACTTGGTGATAAGGAAGGCTTTCTGAAAGTGGGTTTAAAGTTTGGATTTAGCGACATGCTTGTGTTGAGAGGCAGATATTGATTAAATAAAACAACTTCTACAGCGTTTCTAAGAGTTATATAAGATGAATTTCACCTAGAATTGCTTGGACGCGCAATTTGAAATACACACCCTGTGTGTGAGAAAACAACTTTCGTTACTAACTTCAGTTAAACGGTCAACAACTCTATCGCACGACATATATAATTTTAAAAATACACGTGAATGTGAGAAACACCCCAGGGGTTTTCACGTTCAAATGTATGGAAAGGTTACTAAATCATGTGTGTACCCTACATAATAATGGTTTTTTGAAAATAAGATGCATTATTGCATTTACCCCTAAGGGATACCAGGTATCTTTTAATTCATCCACGTTCAGGGTCGAAGTCTTACTCAATAAATCCCCACGTTCTCCTTTTTTCGATATTGACTATAGATATAACTGTACTTCTTAAGAGGACTAGTTACTTGGTGATAAGGAAGGCTTTCCGAAAGATGGTTTCAAGTTTCGATTTACCGACATGCTCGTGTTGAGTGGCAGATATTGATTAAATATATCAACCTTTACAGCGTTTCTAAGAGTTCTAGAAGGTCAATTTAACCTAGAATTGCTTGGACGCGCAATTTGAAATACACACCCTGTGTATGAGAAAACAAATTTCCTTTTAAATTTCAGTCAAAGGGTCAACAACTCTATAGCACGACGTATATAATCTTAAAAATACACGTGAATGTGAGAAACACCCCAGGGGTTTTCACGTTCAAATGTATGGAAAGGTTATTAAATCATGTGTGTACATAACAATGGATCTTGGAAAATAAGACGCATTATTGCATTTACCCCTGAGGGATACCAGGTATCTTTTAATTCATCCACGTTCAGTGTCGCAGTCTTAGTCGATAAATCCCCACGTTCTCCTTTTTTCGATTATGACTATAGATATAACTGTACTTCTTAAGAGGACCTGTTACTTGGTGATAAGGAAGGCTTTCTGAAAGTGGGTTTCAAGTTTGAATTTAGCGACATGCTTGTGTTGAGAGGCAGATATTGATTAAGTACATCAACTTCTACAGCGTTTCTAACAGTTCTATTAGATCAGTTTCACGTAGAATTGCTTGGACGCGCAATTTGAAATACACACCCTATATGTGAGAAAACAACTTTCGTTACTAACTTCAGTTAAACGGTCAACAACTCTATTGCACGACATATATAATTTTAAAAATACACGTGAATGTGAGAAACACCCCAGGGGTTTTCACGGTCAAATGTATGGAAATGTTATTAAATCATGTGTGTACATAATAATGGATCTTTGTAAAACAGGTTCATTATTGCATTTACCCCAAAGGGATACCAGGTATCTTTTAATTCATCCACGTTTAGGATCGAAGTCTTACTCAATAAATCCCCACGTTCTCCTTTTTTCGATATTGACTATAGATATAACTGTACTTCTTAAGAGGACTAGTTACTTGGTGATAAGGAAGGCTTTCCGAAAGATGGTTTCAAGTTTCTATTTAGCGACATGCTCGTGTTGAGTGGCAGATATTGATTAAATATATCAACCTCTACAGCGTTTCTAAGAGTTCTATAAGATCAATTTAACCTAAAATTGCTTGGACGCGCAATTTGAAATACACACTCTGTGTATGAGAAAACAACTTTCGTTTTTAATTTCAATTAAATGGTCAACAGCACGACGTATATAATCTTAAAAATACACGTGAATGTGAGAAACACCCTAGGGGTTTTCACGTTCAAATATATGGAAAGGTTATTAAATCATGTGTGTACCCTACATAATAATGGATCTTTGAAAACAAAGTGCATTATTGCATTTACCCCTAAGGGATAGCAGATATCTTTTAATTCATCCACGTTTAGGGTCAAAGTCTAAGTCGATAAATTCCCACGTTCTCCTTTTTTCGATTATGACTATAGATATAGCTGTACTTCTTAAGAGGACCTGTTACTTGGTGATAAGGATGGCTTTCCGAAAGTGGGTTTCAAGTTTGAATTTAGCGACATTGTTGTGTTGAGAGGCAGATATTGATTAAGTATATGAAAATCTACAGCGTTTCTAACAGTTCTATAAGATCAGTTTCACCTAGAATTGCTTGGACGCGCAATTTGAAATACACACCCTGTGTATGAGAAAACAACTTTCGTTTTTAATTTCAGTTAAACCGTCAACAACTCTATCACAAGACATATATAATTTCAAAAATACACGTGAATGTGAGAAACACCCCAGGGGTTTTCACGTTCAAATGTATGGAAAGGTTATTAAATCATGTGTACATAATAATGGATCTTTGAAAAACAGGTTAATTATTGTATTTACACCAAAGGGATACCAGGTATCTTTTAGTTCATCCACGTTTAGGATCGAAGTCTTAAGCGATAAATCCCCACGTTCTCCTTTTTTCGATTGTTACTATAGATATAACTATACTTCTTAAGAGGACCTCTTAGTTGGTAATAAGGAAGACTTTCTGAAAGTGGGTTTCAAGTTTGGATTTAGCGACATGCTTGTGTTGAGAGGTAGATATTGATTAAATATATCAATTTCTACAGTGTTTCTAAGAGTTCTGCAAGATCAATTTGACCTAGAATTGCTTGGACGCGCAATTTGAAATATACACCCTGTGTATTGTCATGCCCACGTAATTTTATTACTTCGCCAAGACTTTATAGGCTTCAGGACGACATGAGATTAAGCTCTATTTTAAATAGTAACGTTTTCGACTGCCTCCATTTTTGTGTTCAGTTCAATGAAGAAGAACTCTGCCGCAGGCCACGAACTTTCCAGAGTGAGCCTGGAACCCCAGATGGCACGGTGCTACGTGACATGCATGGTAAAGAACGTTCGCCGGAGGGGAGCTGAGATTCGCACCTCGGCTTCTCTGGCCAATCCCGTACAGCCACGCATGCACAGAGGTGACCTCCACAAGGGGGAACAGCGGAAAAGGAAGAAGGAATTTTGGCGAAAACAATTCAGTCTCTTCTCGTCCAGACTGTGTGGTCGGTAGCAATGGTCCTCTCCAGTCAGCAGAACCCCGAAGTGTGAGCAGTATGTGCAGGGGAAGCGCTAAGCAGCCTTGGCTCCCAGCAACTTGGAGCGCAGCGGCCCAGTAATCGCCTTCCCGAGGGACTCTTGATTTGCCAAGGTAAGGGGGTACCGTACTGTACTGTAATGAAACTGGCTCCGCTTTTCTTTTGCATTTGAATGTATTTCTGTGAACGGCCGTCACGGCAATTAGAGTAAAACTATCTTAACTGTTAGGGACTGTCAGAGTCACGAGCAAGTAGCTCTTCATTATGGACTGTTGATCAAAATACTTGCAAGTTCCCTTAATTGAAAGGGGCCATGCTAGAGACATTGTTGAATCTGTCCCAAAAGTGGGAACTACATATATGTAGAATGTTTGAAAGTAATTTTGTTAATAAATGTGTATTTTATTGTTAACTGAAAAATTATCTCAGTTCTCATTATTGCAAATGTCTGTTAGCTTGATTGCGTGTCCAGGAATTTGCTTTGATTGTTACAGCAAGGAACGCATCACGGCCTAAAGTTGTACCGCCCTCAATATATACTAAGGGGGGGGGGGGTGGTCACAACAGTATCAGAAAACAATTTTCGTTTTTAATTTCAGTCAAACGGTTAACAACTCTATCACACAACATATATAATTTTAAAAATACACGTGAATGTGAGAAACACCCCAGGGGTTTTCACGTTCAAATGTATGGAAAGGTTATTAAATCATGTGTGTACTCTACATAATAACGGATCTTTGAAAAACAGGTTCATTATTGCATTTACCCCAAAGGGATACCAGGTATTTTTTAATTCATCCACGTTTAGGATCGAAGTCTTAATCAATAAATCCCCATGTTCTCCTTTTTCCGATTATGACTATAGATATAACTGTACTTCTTAAGAGAACTTGTTACTTGGGGTCTGTAAATAGTAGCTAGGTAGTCACTGGAAGGAGAGCTATGCACCAATCCCCTGTGATGATGTATAGAACCGGCCAGGCCTAGCACCTAATGTCCGACCCCGCCTTCTCGTGGTGCAGACCGTTAGTACCCTTCAAAAGAGATACTCTCTTGTGGAAGTGAACGGAAGGGGAGGGCTGCCAGATTAGTGTGGCCTACTGATCTGGACAACTATGGCTACTTTTCTTTTTTCTACCCTGCTGAGGAGTGGTCAACCACACAGGGTCCTGGTGCTGACCATATAAACCCACTGGACTGGAAAGATATATGGCTCTGAGCTTGATTATGGATCCTGATTTTGCTGCACTTGTGGGCTTCTGCGGAGGGAAAATCTTCCGCTGTGTTTTCTGTTTGTTTGTGGGTTGACAGCCCCAAGTGAATAGATTCACAGGATATGTTTATCAGCTGGTGGATAATCCTCAGCAGAGGTCATCGCAGGCACCTGAACTCTTTGCTTCTATTGGCATCGTCAAATTCTACATTGGAGGAAGTCTTCCAGTGTAGATGGCTTCAACCTTTAGTGGTGGGGGAACGGGTCTTTGCCCCATGTCTGCGATTAGGGGGCTGTTTGATATTGTCGGCATTCCCTCTCTCAATAAACATAGTTTCTTTAAACATCCCACTAACCATTTTCTCTCCATAGGTAGTTGGAATGTGAGGACTCTGCACAGAGCTTTTTCTCTTGATGTCCTCACACAAGAATTCCACCATTATAATTTAGATATTCTCGACTTGCAAGAGACCAGATGGACAGATAAAGGTCAGATTCTTAAAAATAATCTTAAATTTCTCTTTTCAGGGAGGGACGACAATAAGCATCATCAAGGCGTGGGTCGGCTTCTCAGCAGACACGCTAGCGATGCTATTCTAGGATATGAGTGCATTAATGAAAGGTTTCTTACAGCAAAATTTCAGACAAGCGTTAAAGACTCGAATGTTATCTGCTGTTATGCCCCCACTGAGGATGCCGATGAGGATGAGAAGGATAGGTTTTATGAACAACTTCAGGATATTTTGAATTCTGTCAAGAAAGGAGATATTACCCTTGTTCTAGGTGACTTTGATGCCAAAGTTGGTACTGACTCTGACCTTTGGGGAGGAGTAATAGGCCCTTTTGGTATTGGTAGCTGCAATGGGCAACGTTTCCTACAGGTAAGTAAACTCAATGGTTTCAGAATAACTAACACTTATTACAAACACCATGACATACATAAGTACACATGGTTTCACCAGATGGGCTGCATAAGAATATGATAGATTACATATTAATTAACAGCAAACAGACTAGTTCTGTTAGGAATACCAGGTCATATAGGGGAGCTGAAATTGGATCTGACCATTACCTTGTTAAAAGTGTCTTGCAACTTAAACTTAAAAAGTGTTGTGCTAGGGTTAAAAAATTTACTTTTAATACTGAAGCTCTGAAAGATCCAGTTATAGTCAAAGCTTACCATGATAGGTTACATAGTCATTATGACAGTCATGGTTTGCTTACTACTGAAGTTGAGGTAGAATGGGATCATTTTAAACAGGCTTTTTTGGACACTAAGTACTCTTTTAGGAAAATAGGAGCAGAAGAGACAGAATTATCTCAGTGATAAGGCACTTGAGCTTATTTCGGAAAGAAAGAACTGCAGGAATGTCTTTAATCAATACCCTATTAGTCCTAATAGAAAGCATTACAGAGAACTTAATAAACGTGTAAAAGATCAGTTAGCTGCTGATAAGAATCTTTGGCTTGATGGTTTGGCTGACAAAGCCGAGGAAGCAGTTAGACAGCACAACAGCAGAGAGCTGTACCAGATAGTTAATGTTTTGTGTGGTAGAAAACGGACAGGCATACAAGAATTGAAGGATAAACAACGCAAGGTTATAGAAGGGGAGGATTCTGTCATGGCTAGATGGGCTGAGCATTTCAGTGATGTTCTAAACAATGTAGTTAGTTCTACTCCCATTGTTTGCAATGACGATAGATGCATTGGTGGCTTTAATGTTGGCCCTATAACACAATCTGAAGTTATTTTGGCTGTTTTTAAACTTAAACTACATAAATCCCCAGGGGTAGATGAAATTACTATCGAAATACTTAGAGCTGGGAATGTTTCGGTTACCACTTGGATGACTGAAATTCTGAATATCTTTTATGATAAAGGCATGGTTCCTAAGGATTTTACCAGAGCTATTGTTATCCCTATTTTCAAAAAAGGTGATCGCAGTTCTTGTGATAACTATAGGGGTATCAGCCTACTCTCTGTTCCAGGTAAAGTTCTTTCCATGATTGTGCTTAATAGAATTAAGAATCTGGTTGACAGTCAATTGCGTGATGAGCAATGTGGATTCAGAAGTGGTAGGGGATGTGTGGATCAGATATTTTCACCTAGCAGATTCTTGAGAAATGTTTAGAGTTTCAGAAACCTTTGGTTGCTAGCTTTGTTGATTTTAAAAAGGCTTTCGACTCTGTTGATCGTCATAATTTGTGGTTGATTGTGAAATCATATGGTATACCAGACAAGTTAGTTAACATAATGAAAGCTCTCTATAATAACACTGAGTCGTGTGTGAGAGTTGGTAAGGCTTGTAGCAATTGTTTTAGCATTACTTCTGGTGTTCGACAAGGGTGCATTTTGTCTCGTTTTCTTTTTAGCTTGGTTATGGATTATGTTATGCGAAATTCACTTCAAGGGAAAGAGTTTGGCCTTAAATGGTCTGGAGTTAACAGAGAGTGGTTATAAACAGAGAGAAAACTAAAGTGATGAAAATTGGTCAGGTTGGCTGTGATTTAGTTAATCTGAATGGTTGCAGTCTTGAGCAGGTGTCACAGTTTAATTATCTTGGGAGCTATGTAACAGATAATGGTGATGTGCGGCATGAGATTAACAGACGAATAGGGATTGCTGCCGGGACTTTTAAGAATCTATGGAGAGTGTGGAGAAATAGGCGTATACACCTAAAGACTAAAATTAGACTGTATAATAGTTTGGTTCTTTCTAGGGTTAGTTATGGTAGTGAAGCTTGGACACTTTGTAAACAAGATACCAGGAAACTAGATGCTTTTGATTCTAGATGCTTACATAGTATCTTGGGAATTAAGTAGTTTAACTTTGTAACTAATGATGAGGTTAGGCACAGGAGTCTGCAACCTCCTTTAAGCAGCATATTGTGCAGAGAGAGACTCCGTTGGTTTGGCCATGTTGCCCGTATGAATAATTATAAATTGGCGAATAGGGTTATGAACAGTGTGCCTAAAGGCCTCAGAAAGAAGGGGAGACCTAGGATGCGGTGGGCAGACAATGTCAAACAGGACCTTGTTAGAATTGGTGTACAGTGGCCAGATGCAGTAGATGTAGCTCAGGATAGAGTTGCTTGGAGAACTAAATTGCACAGTCTGGTTGGACCTCCGTAGCCCATGGTTGCTTGAGGATGATGATGATGATGATGTTACTTGGTGATAAGGGAGGCTTTCCAAAAGTGGGTTTCAAGTTTGGATTTAGCGACATTGTTGTGTGAAGAGGTAGATATTGATTAAATATATCAACCTCTACAGCGTTTCTAAGAGTTCTATAAGTTCAATTTCACCAAGAATTGCTTGGACGCGCAATTTGAAATACACACCCTGTGAATGAGAAAACAATTTTCGTTTTTAATTTCAGTCAAACGGTTAACAACTCTATCACACGACATATATAATTTTTAAAATACACGTGATTGTGAGAAACACCCCAGGGGTTTTCACGTTCAAATGTATGGAAAGGTTATTAAATCATGTGTGTACTCTACATAATAACGGATCTTTGAAAAAAGGGTATATTATTGCTTTTACCTCTGAGGAAATTGATGTACCTTTTACTTGATCCACGTTTTAGATCGAAGTCTTAAACCATAAAACCACTCCTTCCCCTTTTTTGGATTATGACTATGCATATAACTATACTTTCTAAGTGGATAAGACAGGTGGGTCAGCTTTGTGATTTATCTCTGCAAAATTCCCTGCCCTGCCACGGTCAGTAGGGCTTGGAAAGGTCGTCTTCCTTCGGATGGGACGCTAAGCTGTGGCCCCAATGCGGGAGAGCCATACCTTTTGCACGATAAAGAACACGCTGGATGGCCTTGACAGGTGGCTACCACTTATCTCCCAACAGCTGTTCCAGTGGGTCCCCTCCCCCCAACCTTCTCTGAGCCTTCGGGGTCCATATGACTTGGCCATTTAGCTCATGGTGAACAAAAAAGTGCCACTTAGAGGTAAAACAATCCAACCCAGCTCTTGTTCTTTGGATGGGACGTTAAGCCGTGGTATCGTGTGCAGGAGAGCCATACCTTGTGCATGCTAAAGATTACGCTGGATGGATTTTACTGGAGGCTACCATGTGTCTCTCAAGAACTCTCCAGTGTGTCCCCTCCCCCAACGTTCTCTGAGCCTTTCTGCTGATTGTGACCCGGCCATTTAGAACATTGTGTGCAAAAAGTGTCGCTAGGAGGTAAAATAGTTCAACCCACATTGTAAAAAAAAGCCATCAAAAAATATAAGATCGCAGTGGGAGTGAATCGGTAAAAAAATCGCCATTATTCGAAAAAATAACGAGGTATAAAAATGGTCGCCAGTTACTATCAAGACATTATTTAGTTACCGAATCTTTTCGGAAAATCGGAACCGTAGCTTTCTCATGACACTTTTAATCAAACTAAGTTAACTTCCACCCATGAAATATCAAGAAATATGACGTAGATCAACGCTCTCACAAGATATGTAGAAAAATGTTGCAAAATTATTTTATATTGACCAATATATGTATGTATTTAGTTATTCATATCAACGTTAATTAATTTATAAATAGTTATGAATTCGATAAACGATCACTTTTCTATTCAGAGTATATTTTTGTAACCGTGAATTTGACTGCGAAAATACTTACAATACAGAACTGTTAGTATTTTTCAAATTCGGTTCATAAACGGTAAAATAAAGACTTTTAAAATGTAGACATTAAATCGAAGTTTAGCTTTCCAAATAATACAAAATTAATAGCCTTTAAACACAATTCTTAACAATTCACTTTCCATCTTATAAACAGGGATTAATTACTGCAGTTGTCGTTAGTTCATTGGGAAGCCAAAATATAAGGGACTTAACCCCCAACAATCCTGGTCTTACGTAGCCTTGCCTCGTGAAAATGAGAAAATTGCATTGCCTTAGAAACCAGCCTTCTCGCAATCCTTTGTTCCATGGATTATAGTTCTAGAACTCAAAATCTTGTTCGCAACTTATTTATTAATTTATTTCCGTTCATTGAATTTACTGCTTATAATAATTTATTTGTTTCCTTTAATTTTAGTTATTTATTCATTCCTAGGTTATTAACTGTGATTCCACAAACTGACTAATATTCATGACTGTGAAATCACCGTACCCACACATTCTCACAGAAATTAATCCCTACTTATAAATTTAGAAATCTTTACACTTCAATTAGCAATAATATTACTCAAATTAAATAGTGTTGCAAATCCTCATAATTTTTGACATTCATTATATCATCAATTAACATTTATTTCTTCAATTATATGTATTTATTTGTTAGTATCGTGAAAACCGCATTATGATTTTTCAGTTAACTAACCGTTAACTTTTTATTGCCATTCACGCTTAATTTCTTCTCATATAACTGGCAACAGCGGCATTGCGTTTGATGCAGGCAATGATTGAAGTAAGAGCTCAACACTTGTCACGCGTCGGTAGCGCGCCAGGCTCGTAATCTGTAGTTCCCAGGTTCGAGTCCCAGCTGGGTCAGCGTTGAGATTTATCTCCGCAAAATTCCCCGCCCTGCCCACGGTCAGTAGGGGACACCGATGGGCTTGGAAAGGCCGCCGTCCGTCGGATGGGACGTTAAGCCGTGGCCCCGTGTGCGGGAGAGCCATACCCTGTGCACGTTAAAGAACACGCTGGATGGCCTTGACGGGAGGCTACCATCTGTCT
The DNA here is from genome assembly GCA_038380435.1 of Ryuthela nishihirai. Classification (NCBI taxonomy): domain Eukaryota; kingdom Metazoa; phylum Arthropoda; class Arachnida; order Araneae; family Heptathelidae; genus Ryuthela; species Ryuthela nishihirai. The sequence continues at coordinate 38,053,773 of JAWZYU010000002.1, read as the reverse complement.
CCCAACAGCTGTTCCAGTGGGTCCCCTCCCCCAACCTTCTCTGAGCCTTCGGGGTCCATGTGACCTGGCCATTTAGCCCATGGTGTGCAAAAAAGTGCCGCTCAGAGGTAAAACAACCAAACCAACCAACTTGTCACGCGTCAATAATAGAGCATGCGGAAGTATGTAAATGACGTAGTGACATCAAGTAGATGTTTTCAAAAACTCAGAGAACTCTTGTCAGGGAGTTGTATTTCAACTTGGATTGTTTCAGTTGACATCGTCTTATTGTGAATGTAGAACTGCGTTTCTTCAGCACTATAGATATTTATATAATTAAAACGATTACTTTTTCTATTCTTTTTTTTAACCGTTAACTTTTTATTGCCATTCACGCTTAATTTTGTTCTCATATAACTGGCAACAGCGGCATTGCGAAGAATGAAGAGAATTTTAAAAATAAATATAATATATAACACAATTTTACATTTCCTAAACTAGTAGCTTTCGAAGTGAACTTCCTGATGTTCATTCATGCGTTTAATCTGTACAAAAGTTGCACTAATCACACTACAATACATAACACAAAAACTTTATTTATTTATTCAATGCAACTCTTTGTACAGTAATTCACTGTACGCATGAAAATTAATTAGTTTTTGCAAGCACTTAACTGTGGTGACTATGCAGTTTTAGGATTACATAAAAATACCTTGCATCTGAATGGACGTCCGAAAGATTTTTGTAGGTGGGGGATGTGACAACAATTGGAAAATATTATTTTTATCACAGGGTTAAGCTCGAATTTTAAATTTACAGTCTGTGGTTTGCATTAATTCCTTTTTTTCCGGTTGAAAGTCAGAAATTACTGTTTTGTCCTCCCCACTCTGCCTCTTCTTGAAAATGTCCACGATTTCTACTTCATTAAGACACGAATGTATCAGTGTCGCATTTAGTAACCATTCTGTAACAAAACTATCAGGTGGTAATGCAGTGAATTATTTCCCTCTGCTAATCGTGCATGATGAAATCAATTAACAAAATAACAATTTCAAAACAAATTCGGGTCGAGGGTGGCTCAATTGGTAGCGCGCCAGGCTCGTAATCTGTAGTTCCCAGGTTCGAGTCCCAGCTGGGTTAGCGTTGAGATTTATCTCCGCAAAATTCCCCGCCCTGCCCACGGTCAGTAGGGGACACCGATGGGCTTGGAAATGCCGCCGTCCGTCGGATGGGACGTTAAACCGTGCGCGGAGAGCCATACCCTGTGCACGTTGAAGAACACGCTGCATGGCATTGACTGGAGGCTACCATCTGTCTCCTAACAGCTGTTCTAGTGGGTCCCCTCCCCCAACCTCCTCTGAGCTTTCAGGGTTCTTGTGACCTGGCCATTTTGCCCATAGTGTGCAAAAAAGTGTCGCTCAGAGGTAAAACAACCCAACTCAAAATAAGTTGTCTAAATGTGAAAAATAATAATTATTTTTTTATGACAAAATTTGGTTAAACTTATCTTGATCGCACTCGAAGGTCATGTTGCGTCTTTTTGCTCTAAATGTTTTTTTTTTCTTTCTGAAATCTTTACTGAACTCAGTAAGCATAACAATGTGATCAAACAGAAAACAGTTTGAGCATTACTAGACATTAAGGAAATTCAATTAATTATTTAAACGCTAAAGAAAAATTATAAATTATTACAGTAAGTGCAAAGATTTCTAAATGGATAAGAGATAAATTGATCTGACCTTTCCAATGTCGTTGCATTGAAGACAGAACACGGGAGAAGATCCTAGAGGGGTCCTTGAAGGGGAACAGATCATGGGGGGCGTTGAAGATCAGCAACTCCACGGAAAATGATGATCTTCCCTCATCAGAATCAACCATCAGCATCCTCGGACTCATCAGCATCCTCGGAATGTGAAAACGATTGAAGACAACGGGAAGGGGGGCGGGGAATACTTTCTACTGTGAGATCCGGCCTCCAACTGAAATAAATTTCGTTTCTGGTTAACAATGCTTTCAAAGTAATATCCTGTTTCATGAAAAACTGCTTCATTCTTAATATCATTGTTGCGTCCATTTTCATCTCTTCAACCGATTCATTGTTGCCATTGCATTATTTCGTTCCATCATATCAGAAATTTAAATTTAAAATCTCATATCACGTCAAGGAAATTTATTCAGTACAAAAAAAATGTTAAATACGCATTTTAAAAGCCGGTTTCTTACTAATGCTACTAAAATAAAGCAACATTTATGTGTTTTTTTTCTCGCATCGTCGTTTATGTGCCTGACAAATACAATTTTCTTTTAAATAAAAACAAAATTAATAAAAGAGGCATTTTTTTTTTCTTTGGATAAGTTCTAACAAAAAATAAATCTTCCCATTTTTCGAATTTCCAGAAGTTTGAATTTCGGAAGTTACAAGGATGCTTGAATCGTAATATTACAAACCTTTAAATCAATATTGTTTTTTTTTATTAATAGGGATATTTTTTTTGCGATAGAGTATGGCAAAAGAGATGTTTAAATTGACAGGAGAGATTTCACCCTCTCTCGTGGGGTGTCTGGGAGGAAAGGCGAATTAATTTCGGAAATTTAACATTTCGTTTTAGACAGACGTAATTGCTACTTTTTATATGCATTCCATAATTGAAATGTCATCTTTTAAGCAAAAAAAAAATACTTTGGCTAAATTTTCCATCCGTCTTTGTCAAAAATAATTTTTTTCATCACAAAGCCCATATGTGAAGGATTATTATTATTATTGCAAACAATAAAATAAATATTAAATGAACATTCCCTCAAGCAACTGTTTGGCCCAGAGGTCTGACAGGAGACTGTCAGTTTACCTGCCCTAGAGAAGATCTGTGAGGAAGGCGAGACCTCAGCAGAAAGACAACACAAACATCCATGCCTTACCCGGGACTCGAACCAGGTCCCTTTGACCAATAGCCAAGCATGGTAACCACTTGGTAACCGAGATGGCAAAATATTTATTTCACACTTTAAAATAATTGCACTCATTTTATGACAAAATTAAAACGTTTAATGCTATTTGGAACCAAAATTATTAGAAATATTGGAAGTGGAAATTTCGCAGGTTGGGTTGTTTTATCTCTGACAGGCACTTTTTTTGCACACAGTGGGCTAAATAAATAGGTCACAAGGATTCCGAGGGCTCAGAGAAGGTTGGGGAGCACACTATACAGCTGTTGGGAGACAGATGGAGAGTCCCGTCAAGCCATCAAACCTTTTTCTTAACGTGCATAGGGTATGGCCCGCCCATGGCTTTACATCCATGACGACGGAAGGTTTCCTTTGCAAGCCCATCGGTGTTACCCTTGCTGACCGAGGACAGGGAGGGGAGTTTTAATACATCTCAATGCTGGCCCACTGGATTGGGTTGTTTTACATCTGAGGGGAACCTTTTTGCAGACAATGGGCTAAATAGCCAGGTCAGAAGGATACCGAGGGCTCAGAGAAGGTTGGGGAGTGGGAACTCACTGGCCAGTTATTACGGCACAGATGGTAGCCTCGCGTCAAAGCCATCCAGCGTGTTCTTTATGATGTACAGGTAGGGATCCTCCGCACACGGAGGCATAGCTTAAGATGCAATTCGACAGACGGCGGTCTTTCCAACCTCATCGATGGCTCCTATTAACCAAGGGCAGAACAGGGAGTTTGGCAGAAATAAATCTTATCACTGACTCTAACCTCTGAACTTCAGATTGTGAGCGTGGCGCGCTGTCGACTGTAATCGAATCTCTACACACCGATCAACAGACGATAAAATCAAGATTATAAATCGTCTGCGAAAACGATCTAAAAACTAAGTGAAATTAATAATGAATGAATCACTTATTCGATTTATTTTAATTTTAAAGAAAGTTAGGGAGCTGATAAGGTATTTCGTCCAACAAAAGAACTCGACTTTTAGAGACATTTTTCCTGAACATGAATTGCTCAACTGATTTCATCATTGGCAATATGCTTCACCTTAACAACTTAGGTTTCACAATACAAGAAGAAAGATGGTTCTTTAAAGGTTTCAAATTTATATTTTGGGTTTAATCACAAATTCACACAAAACCTTTTCACCAAAGACTTTCCTCTACTTTCAAGGGGAATATTATTATCTTCCCAATGGTTCTATGCATTCGCGAACTCTCATTGCATATACACTGCCTAGAAAACATATACTGCTATGAAAGATCCCAAATGAATGGAACATTTCTTACTGACAGAAGTATTCTGTGTCACTGCAAAGTCCCATAAAAGCCATAAAGGCAGTGGTGGAAAGCGAAGTGCAACATGGGAAAAAAGGGTGATCTGACTGACTTCGAAAGGAGTTCGGTTGGGTTGTTTTGCCTCTGAACGGAACTTTTTTTTGCACACATTGAGCTGAATAGCCAGGTCACAAGGACCCCAAGGGATCAGAGAATGTTGGGGGAGAGAACTATGCTATTTCACACCGTTCATCTGATGGGACGTAAAGTCGTGGCCCGTGTGTGGGAGAGCCATACCGAATGCACGTTAAAGAACATGCTGGATGATCTTGAAAGAACTCTACCATCTTTCTCCTAACAGCTGTCTGTTGGGGAGGGTTCCCTTCCCCAACTTTCTATGAACCTTTCGGGGTCCTTGTTTCGGATAGTAAATAATGGCTAAAATATAAACGTTATGCGTCAAAAGCAGAATAAGCACTTAATATGAACGTTTCAAATGGTGTCGCAAAACTCGGAGATTGTTTCATGTTTTTGGCAAAGAGGCATGATCCAGAATTATCTGTTAATCTCTTCCACGATTTCTGCCACTGTATCCAAAGTGAGGTGGTGAAACACTGTTTGAAATCCAAGTACCGATCCGGCAATAAAGAGATGAACAGGGGCAATGTCATTGGTGTTGTACCAGGGCAACACCACGGTAAATTTTTAAAGAAGCAGTGGCACTACAACGTGCATTTTCGTTGAAATCTTAAAAAGTTCATAAAAAAAATACAGTTCTCTGCATCGTTGGTCAGGGTTGTTTTATTTTGAGCGGCACTTTTTTCACACCGTGGGATAAAGGCCAGATCATGAAGACCCCTAGAGAGAGAGAGAGAAGGTTGGGGGAGGGGACCCACTGGACAGCTGTTAGGAGACAGATTGTAGCCTCCCGTCAATGCCATCCAGTATGTTCTTTAACGTGTACAGGGTATGACTCTTCCGAACACGGGGCCACGGTTTAACCAAGCTCATCAGTGTCTCCTACTGACTTCTTATGAATGTGATTTTGGCAGATCTTGGAGAGAACAAAATGAGGAGGATTCCTCACGAGATCAAAAACAGTGCCGAGTCGGTGATGATGTTTACCCGCTGTGTGGTTTACCCGCCGCGAGCATGAACTCTGCAGTACAGATGTAAAATGGCGGGATCTGGTCCGATACGTGACGTCACAGCCCACCACTGCCGATCCTACCGAAGTGCCAGATTCTGAGTTATTAGTAACTCAGGTTTTTACCTTGATGACAGACAGAGCAATGCTGAGTACTTGCAGTCGGGCGCAGAAAGATCCATCCTGGAAATGGAAAATTCGGCGGGAAATAACGAGTAATGGTCGTCAGCAGACGACTGGGCGACACTATTGATATTGATGTTGATGCCTCGCAGGTTAACGTCTAATACCAAACTGAAAGGTTGAATTGAACTGGAGAGAATAGAATTCTAAATAAAAATATTTAAAAAATCTGTCTTCCTATAGAGCCCTAAAGAGTAGAAAATAAACCTGAATCATATCGATGGTGCAGTCGGTCACTGAGTTGGTATTCACTTCAAACGAAGATAGGGTTAGGTTGTTTTACCTCTGAGCTGCACTTTTTTGCACACCATGGGCTAAATGACCAGGTCACAAGATCCCGGAAGGCTGAGAGAAGATTGGGGGAGGGGACCCACTGGACGGCAATGATATGCAGTGCTCTTAATTTAGGAGAGAGCACTCTGCGAAATATTAGAGATAATGCTAAAAAATAATAAAGCAACATTAAAGCATGAAAACCTTTAAGTTCGCAAAAATCGTCGTATAAGCGGTCAAGGATAAAGAAAAAAAAGTGCTGGTGACACGACTGCAAGAACGACGATGCTGTAAAATGCCCCTAGCCAAGCTATCATCTATGCTAAAGCACGAAGTACATCTGTTGATTAGAAAGGAAATGACAATGATACAGAACGTTTTACTACAAGTCATGGCTGGTTTTTTCGAATTCAAAGTGAGTCATGGTTTTAAGAATGGAAAAATGAATGGGGAAATGTTGACTTGGAAACCGCCGAAAATTTTCTTGAAGAATTGAAAGCTCTCACAGAAGAGGGTGGATTTCATAAGTATGATGTACGGTGGCCTGACAATTCACACTGTACATTCATTGCTAAATACAATTCCATTAATAATAGCAGATGAAGCACTATATCTCTCCATTATGCATAACAGTTTGTGAAGGTGGACTGGAAAACCAGTAATCGAACTTTTAACCACGTTGTCACTAACCACTTTAGGCTCTTCCAATCAGAGTTAATGACAGTATAGTTTGTGTCCTCACAGCTACATGGAGTTAACAATTATCCTTACTTACTCAGGCGACATACTCATAGGCTTATAATATTACTATACACTGTATCATGAAGTTTTTTAAATCGATAGATGAACGTGTACAACTTCAAAAACACCAGGAAAACCACTTGTTGGATTGCAGCACTTTCCGCCTATATATTCCAAAAGGCTTCAGTGCCGAATGAATTAAACCTGTACAATCTAACATTTAGGCTGCCTCTTTGACTACAACAATGGCCGCTAATCTGCAAGACATTTGATTTACATCATTAGGTTCTATATAGTCTAACATTACAAAATTTCTTCTCCCGTTATGGTGACAATCATTTCACACAAAAGGACTATGTAGTCTGAGAGTACAAAATTCTCTTTTTTTTTTCATTCCACAGCAATTAATGGCGTATAAAACATTTGGTGTACTTCACTTAATACTATGCGATCTACACCATAAAATCCTTCCTTTATGCAACAGATATTTGGCCTACAAGCTATTCATCAAACTCCAATTAGCTCGATTACAATATAATATTGCAAAATTCAACTCTAGTCAGGACATTTCAATTCATTTGCTCACTTAATTGCATTAAAACATAAATTAATCTTAATCACTTCACTTTATACCCAAAAGGTACAAACTCCTATTTTCGTTGTACCAGACGTCACCACTTTACATGACATTCAGCCCACTTCCCAAACTCTGAATCCCCTGAAATGGTGTGTGTATGCATGGTGTCCCCGGAAAAGGGATAAAATGTGCGGGAGGACGGACGCCTATAGGCCAATGGCTCTCGGCGGCGATCGCACATTCATGTTGGCACTTCAAGAATCTGCTGCATTCACTCGAGAGGACCATCGCTGCCAAAAACTGAGAGAAGAAGACCGAATGTGCGCTTTTTTTTTCCTTTTCAGTACTCATTTTTGGCCACCTGGTGGAGTCAAGGTGCAAATCGTGCAGCCATCTGGTGTTTTTGTTGACAGTGACAGGTCACGTAGCTCACCCCTTTGATACCTGGGGGGGGGGGGAGCAAAGGACACGTCGCGAACTTTCCACGCCAGCGGCGAGGTCCTTCCTCAACAGGAGCTGAACGCAGAAATACGGACGAAATGTAAAAATGTCACTATTAATGGAAGACAATGGCGTCCAAAAATTCTTCACTCTAATAGTCGTGCCCATGTGTAATTTTATGTCCTTCATTCTAGTATTCGTGTCTGTTTGATAAAATTACTGTGGGCATGACAATAGAAGCGGAGTTTTACCGATGCATGTCACAAGTCTGAGAAGTTTGGCGGTCATGGGAGAATGTTCACACCTTGGAGACTGTCCATTATTGCACGTGCATTGTGTGGAGTGGCATTGTCCTGCTGCAGAATCAGTTCAGGCATGATGGTAAGGATGGGTTATGCCACAGGATTAATGATGTCATCAATTGAACGTCTTTCTATTAGCGCACCAGAAACATGGAGCAGAGGTGTTCGGCCGCCATATGTGATGCCACCCCATACCATTTACCACGGTGGGGAGCCGTATTGCAGCTAATAGAATAGGCTTCCTCATATCTTGACGATGCCGACACCATGCTGACAAATGGCCATCTGGCATGTTGAAGCAGAATTGGAATTCATCTGCGAACAACACTCTCCTCCATTCCGTAGTCCAATGTTGCCTTGCTCGACACTAGTGGAAACAGCATAACCGGCGATGTCGCTGCAATGGGTATGCCGAACTGGACGTCTTGCCCTCATTCCTGGGTCATTCAAACGTTGTCTAATCGTTTGTGTGGTAATCATGGTACCTAAAATGGTCTTCAAATTATTCTGCTGCACAGTTGCTATGGTGAAAGGGTCGCGAACTGCCCTCCTGCAGAGCATGCAATCTTCACTTTCTGTGGTGTGGCGTGCTGGTCTCGTACCTGTCCTTCGTGCCATTTGGTGCTCCATGATGTTGTGGGAGAGGCACCATTGCACTGTACTCACATTTCGCCCCATACGTGTGACAATTGCTTGAAAGCTGAATCCGAGCTCTCGCACATCGACGATTCACTCTCTCTCTCAGAAGGGGTCAATTGCGCATAAGGATTCGCTGGCATATCCAAGGCATGTTCCGAACATTTACACAGCATGCACTCCAACCTCTCTGTCGGTAATGCTACGATGCTAGCTTGTGGCCTCCGGAATTTATCCACGGCTCTGTGCGTGTCACATGTCCACTTGCTGCTGAACTTTGCTCATCTGCATATATATATCTCATGGCCGATTGCCTCCTGCGAATTACATATCTCTATTTCCATTCCTTCTTGGTGTTGCTATTTCCACTTTGAGCAATGTATATTATTCTCATAATACTGAGCAAAATTGATTTGATACAGTGAGTTAACTAAAGAAATTAAATAACAAATAGAATAAAAAAATGTAAGAATATCGGAGAACAGAAATCGAATAAGTTATAACATTGTTTGGAATTTACACAGTATGGTATTTCGACATGTGTGGCACTGATCTTTTAATTTTAATGACTTGATTAATTCAAGGATTTTTTCTAACTTCTATTCTTTGTTATGTCGATGAAGAGATACTTACAGCTCTACACACATTCAAAACTGCGATCTTAATCTAAAACATATACGCAACTGCTGAAACTTATTTTTTGAATACAGAATTACCGTAGATCCAGACGAAGTGTCAAGTGTTAATAAGTGATTCACTTTGACTATTACTTCCAAATGCAATTAATTAAAAAACCGAAACGTATAGAAATTCAAATTATTTTTTTTCTTCCCTAATAGTAAACATTTCTTTCCTCGACGGACATTCCAACAGTTGACATTGATGATAATCTAATTTGAAACTGAAGGGAAATGGAAAATATTTTTCTAACCACTGGACTCTAATTTGTTCAGAGCAAATAAAATACTTTTCCTTCCGTTCAGTAAATTTTGTTTCTTTCCTTGAGCTTTTAAATCTTCAAAATTACACTTTGCATATTGCCTGTAGCAAAGCAATCTGTTTTTCCTTTCATAATTAGAAATAATATTCTTTTCCTACGGTATTCGCTCTTTGAAATGGTTTGCAACTCCACATGGCTTTTCTTCCTTTCATTCTGTGACTCCCCTCAACCGCCACTTTCCTTAACTTGCAAAAACATTAACGCTGGAACAATTCCTCCTGCCAATTAGCAAGAAATTCATTTCACCATGGATATGACAGTGTTTGTAAAGGTAATTATTCAGTTTACGCAGGGAGTTTTTGTGAGTGATTTGGGTGATTCCAAATTCTCATTTTGGGCAAATTTACATAAAATTTGTATAAACAGTACTGTTGCATTTGAATGTTTGGAAACCGAGGGTGAATTCGAAATAAGTAAACAGACTATAAATGAACTAATTTAATCACTAAGGCAATAAAATTACATAAAATCATAAGCGATTTCTGAACTAATCGCACTAAACACCAATGTGCTATCTATCGGTATTAAATGATCCTGTGATCAAAATTTCTAGACTATCTGTTAAACCAAAAGCATTCTCTGCTTTTGGGTTGGGTTGTTTTACCTCTGAGCGGCACTTTTTTGCACACCATGGGCTAAATGGCCAGGTCACATGGACCCCAAAGGCTCAGAGAAGGTTGGGGGAGGGGACCCACTGGAACAGCTGTTGGGAGACAGATGGGAGCCTCCCGTCAAGGCCATCCAGCGTGTTCTTTAACGTGCACAGGGTATGGCTCTCCCGCACACGTGGCCACGGCTTAACGTCCCATCCGACGGACGGCGGCCTTTCCAAGCCCATCGGTGTCCCCTACTGACCGTGGGCAGGGTGGGGAATTTTGCGGAGATAAATCTCAACGCTGACATAGCAGGGACTCGAACCTGGGAACTACAGATTACGAGCCTGGCGCGCTACCGACTGAGCCACCCCCGCCCCAGCATTCTCTGCAATACAGATATATTGCAATTTTACTTGAAATTATGACTTTTTTACTAGTTAAGTATCTACAATTTCACAAATCAAAATTGTCCCTAAAGATTATTTTTCTCATTACTGAACGCGCACAGATCAAAATAAACCACTTTCTTCTACACATGCATTCTCCAGACTACGGCTATATTCTTTTTTTTTAACTTCATCGTTCAATCTCGTTAGTGACGTAATTTACACTCCATGCTACACCTGGGGTTCCACGTAATACTACAGTCTCGTTTTCATTATTGCATGGATGTATTCTGTTTCAATATATTTTAGAGTGTTTATCTGTCTCTTTGTCCGACAGCTCCTCCGAAACGGTCATAGCTAAGAAAAGTCCACCTCGATAACATAAGCCTGGACACTGCAGTAACAGAAGACCTAATTTTGAAAAATATAGCAGTTTTAAAGAAGCATATCTACTGGACAACCGTTAAGTTATGATGGGAGACTTCCTTAAAGCCATAAAGTGTGTTCTTTAATGTGCCACAGGTTGTGGCTTTTCTGCGCATAATTACAGCTTGCATGCTATTCGATAAATGTCTGCTTTTCCATCTCGGTTATATATTTTTTTACATCCACGTCTGAGTGATGGAAGTGAACTCTCACAGTTGTCATCCGAACCCTCCAAATTCAGTTTACTAAGTTGGAAAACTATTAAAAGCGTTATATCAAATTACAAATGCTATATGTGTGTGTTTCCAATTGAGATATCGCACTGTTTATTCTCTGTGGTATATTATACTTAGAGGTTCCTTTTAAAGACGAATAGGCTGCCTGAAGTGATTTTTTTGTCTTCCAATTCCTCATATTCCATTTTGTTTGATACTTCTTTTTTTATCGCATTGCTCTTACCTTATAAACAAAAAATCAGAAACAAACTATTGCTAGAATTTCAAGTGTTCTCTGCAATTACTTAAATTCTCTATGTGCTATTCTTTACATTTTTAATGAAGCTAAATTATATATTTATATAGGAATGTTTACCAACATTGAAACATCATGATCTAAGATTTTGTGTAAATAATAGGTATGTTTTCTTTTCCCCCTCCCTTCATTTTCCCCCTTCCCTTCATTTTCCCCCCTCCCTTCATTTTCCTCCCTCCCTTCATTCCCCTCCCCCTTCATTTTAAATAGCATTATTTTTCAGTAGAAACCAGCTCCTTCAGATAGGTTACCCATTATATTTCACCAAATTAAAGAAATAGCTCGCAATTCAGTCTTGACTCGCTATAAAGTGTAATCGGATTACTAAGGCCTCGCATTTTACTACAATGTCTTTATGATCCATTTGAAGATAACTGTACCTTTTAAAACTCTTCGGATTAGTAACGAGCAGGATTTAAAACCCATGTGATGGCACTTCCGAAACTATATTTCACTTTTAAATTACTCGCTGAACCAAAGATAGCATTTTCAAAAGAGGATTTTTCCGAGCTTCTTCTTTTTCATGCGTTCATTCCTCTCATTATCCATTCCTTGTTATCAACTCATTTATTATGTTAACCATATGCATTATGTTGAACGAACAATGCTCCCCTTTCTGCGAAGTTTTCGCTGCAGCGAAAACACTTTGCAAATGCTTTCTTCGATAAAATCCACACTGAAGACGAGTCTCTTTTTTTCGTTGTGTCAACATTTTGCTTTCCGACATTTATCGAGTCCTGCCCCCCCCCCCCCCCCCCCCCCGATAGGGGACCACCTTGTCGTGGTGGGGGGGCCTAGGGCCCAGCAACCCGGCTGAAGGCTGTGCCGACCGGGTTGGGCGCCGGTTGGACATGGCCAAGGCCAACCGAGGTTGAAGACGCTGCTGGCCGCCTTGATTGCCGGTCGGGTGGTGACGGCGTCGGAGACCTCACCTCTCAGGGACCTGTGTGGTCAGTTCGACGGCTCTGCCGATAGGTTTCCCTCGGCCTAGTAGGCACGAGCTGTCCAAAAAGTCTGGGTCTTACTAAGAGTCTCCACCCCGGGTGCCGATCGAGCTTGGATCTTTATATCCTTGCACATTTGCAAACCGGGGAATAGATTAAAGTTAGGTTTCTTCCGGTGGTCAGCTTTCCTTCTATAGGACTGCTGCCATGTGAGGCCGGGGTTGAGGTGCGCCTATAGGGCGTATTCCTTGCCCCCGGCTCTAGATAGTCATGGCTTTTCTTAAACCAGGTAGTGCTGTCAGGCGGAACCGGGAATTGCCGTGGTTGCACAAGATCGCAACATAGAGATCAATTTATCGAGTCCTGGTACAAATTAGTTCCATTTAACATCACACGAAGAGAACACTGAACACGGATGTTTAAAGAAGCGTATTTTTATTAGTTTAAGCCTGGAATTCGGTTCCTTTCTGAAACAATTTCTGAAAAAGGTATACTTATTTCTGAAAGAGAGATCGAATTTTAAAAGGAAATATATTATTCATTTATTTAGTTTGTGTTCTGTCGCACAAAACACAAACACTTAAATGAAACAAAAATAACAGAAAAGTTCCTTTCATTTTTATTCACTTTTAGAATTATGCTTTGTTAGGCAACTTTAATGATATTTTTATTATTCCTCGAACTAATACTCCGCATCAGTGGTCCCCAACTTGTATTTTAAGGGCAGCATGAGACCCCAAGGGTGATTTCATTCGACTTTCAGTTCTTTTAACAAAGCGAAAATATTTGTGTACGCTCAGAATCTATAAAATTATGATTATGATGATAAAACTGTATTAAAATCTATTGTTCCTATTCCACGAAGTAAAATGAATGAAAAGTTATACCTATCATGCAATTCTTATTTATGTGGCCCTCGTTCAAGGCTTGATGATTCAATGTGATCAAAGCCGAATTAATATAATGGCAGGAGGCCACACCCTCAAAGAGGGCCCTGTCATGTGGTAGACGAGTGGTGAACCACTCCCGAACTTCCTTTAAATTTCTCTGTTAATTAATCGTCACCAGTTACTGTAGGTGAAATCACATATTCGCGGGTTTTTACACCCGTGTTTAAGTGTGCATCAGACGTGCCGTGCCTTCGACGAAAGAAATACATATCCAATGCACTGAGTAGAGAATGACACATTGTTTATTTACATTCACCCATACATATTACATGGGAATGTGCTCCATTCTGTGGGTCTTAGCTGCGCTCAACACTTCGTTGGATGAAATGGTTTTATCGATGTTTCTTAGAGATTTTCCCCAATCAGCTTAATAAAACTTGAATGCTGCTTTGCTTTTGCAGGCATTCTTATAATGAGGTGGAAATCTGAACTTTCCCGTACAGAAAACGCTTTACAGACCTAAAAACTCGGCGAAAGGATATCATAATCCCTGCCTACATAACTGGCTTACACAGAACCGAACCATGCTCCTTTAGGGTTTACGAGAAAGAGCTATGTCACTTTGACGAACTAAGCAAACGTGACTTCTCCGTTCATAAGCAACACTCATTCTGATTGTTGACTTCGCATCTCCCCCAAAGGACATTAAACGGATAAAGAATGTAAGGCTCGCAAACACGTAACAAACGCCATCATAAGATCGTTGTGTGTTGGTGTACTGCGAGGACAATGGAGGACAGGCTATCATTCGCTGTTATAGTTCAGAGTGCCGAATAGTTGGTTGTTAGTGTATCACAAGTAGAGTAATTTAATTATCCCAACCAGTTAATAAAGAACATTGCGATTTTTGGTACGGATATATCGAACAAGTCTCTTCTCGATGATGGCAATGGACCATTATTTCCGAGTTAGGTCTGTTTATATATATTAAATTCAATCTGGTGCAAGTATTGGTTGTACCGAAATATCAAAGATGGCGATGTCCTGTGATTTCAATGTGCTTTTTCTTCCTAATTTTACTTCATTACTTTCTTAAATTATGTTGTATGTACAATAGTTATGTGTAACTTATTCTGTTCTTATATTTATTAAGTGTAACCAATACTGATTCAAGCACAGTTACATAATATTTGTTACTTCGTAAACATTAACTGATTATTTTATTTTTGGTCGTACAGCATAAAGCGGCTTATTCTTTCTTGTATCTGAATATAGTACTATTTACATTTGTGCAGTCAATGACTAATATTTATCTTGGACATATCGTCTATCTAATTAGAACAGAGGTTCTCAACGTGGGGTAGGCGGTAAAATATTTTGGGGTACGCCGTGAGAGCTCAAAAGTCGCTAGATCTAGTAACAATACATATGTTTTATTTTATTCCCATTGTTATAGTATAACTATAGTTTTATTCATCTATACAAGGGTTACGCCAGTTACATACACATTTCCAGGGGGTACGTGAAGCATAAAAGGTTGAGAACCACTGATATATATGTTTTATTTTATTCCCATTGTTATACTATAAGTATAGTTTTATCTATCTATACAAGGGGTACGACAGTTACATACACATTTCCAGCGGGTACGTGAAGCATAAAAGGTTGAGAACCACTGATATATATGTTTTATTTTATTCCCATTGTTATACTATAACTATAGTTTTATCTATCTATACAAGGGTTACGCCAGTTACATACAGATTTCCAGGGGGTACGTGAAGCATAAAAGGTTGAGAACCACTGATATATATGTTTTATTTTATTCCCATTGTTATACTATAAGTATAGTTTTATCTATCTATACAAGGGGTACGACAGTTACATACACATTTCCAGCGGGTACGTGAAGCATAAAAGGTTGAGAACCACTGATATATATGTTTTATTTTATTCCCATTGTTATACTATAACTATAGTTTTATCTATCTATACAAGGGTTACGCCAGTTACATACACATTTCCAGGGGGTACGTGAAGCATAAAAGGTTGAGAACCACTGATATATATGTTTTATTTTATTCCCATTGTTATACTATAAGTATAGTTTTATCTATCTATACAAGGGGTACGACAGTTACAAACACATTTCCAGGGGGTACGTGAAGCATAAAAGGTTGAGAACCACTGATATATATGTTTTATTTTATTCCCATTGTTATACTATAAGTATAGTTTTATCTATCTATACAAGGGGTACGACAGTTACATATACATTTCCAGGGGGTACGTGAAGCATAAAAGGTTGAGAACCACTGATATATATGTTTTATTTTATTCCCATTGTTATACTATAAGTATAGTTTTATCTATCTATACAAGGGGTACGCCAGTTACATACACATTTCCAGGTACGTGAAGCATAAAAGGTTGAGAATCACTGTAATAGAGGATTACAGGGAAAGGAATAAGTACATGCAGGGAATGTATAAGTTTACACTGCCCATTACAAAATTTAGAGAAATTCCAAAGTCAATTGGAATATAAATTCGGAGCTCTAAAAATTGTAAAATATGTATTTCATTGCAGATTAATCTAGCACAATAATGAAATCTGCTTTAATCTCGAATTTAAGCAATGTTTCATCACTATTTAAATAGTGAAGCTGGAATATTTCAAAATAGTAATGAGTCATAAGAATTGACCTCAAAAATGTTTTAAAACTGTAAGAAGTATTGTTTTCCAGCATTTCATAAAAGAATAAGAAAATGCATATTAGAAGTTTGCATAATATTTATTTTCTAATAGACAATTATGAATGATTGGAAATAAATAACATTGAATTTACCCTGAAGAAGTCACAGTGATCTCAATAAAATCCATAAATTTAATTTTCATTCATTTATGTTATATATATATTATAAATATTAAATAAATTTCTCTATTTAAAAATAAACATCCTTAATATAAGGAAACGAAAGAACAGAGATCGATGCATTTATTGTGGCACTAACAGAAAAAAATATCCCAACAGATAATTTTTCAGATTTCCAAAAGAAATGGAAAGGTATGTGTATATAATCCTTAAATATTTTTGATTAATTATAATGTAATGTGTGAGCTGTATTAGTTTAAAAAATATAGTTGGATCTGTAAAGCATTTTAGATACATATATATATATACAGGGTGAATCTGAAAAAGTGGGCAAAACTTTACGGGGTGGTATAACGCAGCTATACGAGCAATATTCGTCATAGAATGTATGGGCGGAACGCAAACGGCAGCCGCTAGGTGGCGTTGGAAATGGTATTAAAGGGTCGGTCCTCGCACCCAACGGCATTTCTACCGTAGATTGCCGAGAGGATGGCTGGTTATACTAACCATTACAGCTGGCGGCAGCTCTTTTGAGCAATTTCTTTGAGCATGTACCTCAATTACATTCCTGTTAATAAAATGTTTTCTGAAGTATCTCCCTCCTTCTTGTGTTCATTCTTTAAATGTGACAGTGGAAAACTACCTTTTAACTTCTCACTGCTTGCGTTCCGACCATACATTCTATGACGAATATTGCTCGTATAGCTGCGTTCTACCACCCCGTAAAGTTTTGCCCACTTTTTCAGATTCACCCTGTATATAGTCGAAGGAACCTGGGTTCGATCCCTAGGTAAGACATCGATATTTGTGTTGTCTTTCTGCTGAGGTCTTGCTTTCCTCACAGACTCTCTACCAAAGAAGTACTACAGGGTATAAACTCTGTGGCAAACACATGGTTGAGGGGGGGGGGATATATATTTTTATATAGTCAAGTGAAAAATATTTTAACAATAGTGTATGCATTTCATTTTGGCCATGTAATAAAATTTACCGTTGGAAAAATATGTAAATTTTTGTTCTCAATCCAATTATTTCGTAATTTTTAGTGTAATAGCAAATTAAATTACATATAGTATTTCAGTTAAATTGCTTTCATGCATTAAACTTATTATTGTCTTCAGTTACAGTATTTCAGTTAAAAAAGTTATTGTTATAGGTTAGAGATTATGGTTCATTTAGCCAATTCTGAAGTCACCAAATTAGTACTTTGATTTTTAGTATTCAAATTATGAAACAAGTAAATATAATTATTGCAAGAAGTGTGTGTGTGTGTGTACAGGGCCGTAGCCATGGGGGGATGGGGGGAGGCTCCCCCCCAAAAGTAACTCGGAGTTGGCAAAATTCGGAGCAACTTCGTAAAATCTAGGTGAGTTGTGAAAATTTGTAAATTTTTTTTCTTTTTGGAAAATTCAGGGGAATTGTCAAAATCGAAGCAACTTGGCAAATCTAAGGCAGTTTGGAAAATGAAGAGACGGCAAAATTTAGAGCAGTTGGCAAAATTCGAAGCCACTTAGTAAAATACAGGTGAGTTGGCAAAATCGGGACAACTCGGCAAAATCTTGAGGAGTTCACAAAACTCCGAGTGATTTACTAAAATCTTGGGGAGTTGGCAAAATCGGGACAACTTGGCAAAATCTTGGGGAGTTGGCAAAATTCCGAGTGACTTGCTAAAATCTTGGGGAGTGGCCAAAATTCGGGAGTTGGCAAAATCTTGAGGAGTTCACAAAATTCGGAGTGACTTGGCAAAATCATGGGGAGTTGGCAAAATTCAGATCAGATGTAAAAATTAGGATTTTTTTCTGTAAAATTATGCCGAGTTGGCAAAACTTAGGGAGTTGGGAAAATCTAGGGACAGTCGGCAAAATTCGGAGTGACTTGGCAAAATCGTGGGTAATTGGGCAAAATTTAGGTTAGATGTGAAAATTTGGATTTTTTTTTCTGTAAAATTATGGCGAGTTGGCAAAATCTAGGGGAAGTTGGCAAAATTCGGAGTGACTTGGCAAAATCGTGGAGAGTTGACAAAATTCAGGTGAGATGTAAAAATTGCAATCTTTTTTTGCAAAATCATGGTGTGTTGGCAAAATCGAGGCAACTTCGCAATATCTAGGAGAGTTGACAAATCTTGGGGGAGTTGGCAAAATTCAGAGTGACTTTGCAAGAATCAGGTGTGAGGTAAAATTGAGATTTTTTTCTGTAAAATTGTGGCGAGATGGCAAAATCTAGGACAGTTGGCAAAATTCGAAACCACTTGGTAAAATACTGACGATTTGTGTAAACTGGGATTGTTTTTGTGAAATTAAGGAGAGTTGACAAAATTGAGAAAACTTGGCAAAATCTAGGGAAGTTGGCAAAACTGGAAACCACTTGGTAAAGTACAGGTGAGTTGTAAAAATTGGGATTGGTTTTGTGAAAATAAGGAGAGTTGGAAAAACCAAGAACTCTTGGCAAAATCTAGAGGAGTTGGCAAAATTCGAGGCCACTTGGTAAAATACAAGGGAGTTGTGAAAATTGTGCTTTCTTGTGCAATTAAGGAGAGTTGATAAAATTCGAAGTGACTTGGCAAATTCAGGGAAGATGTAAAAATTGCGATTTTTTTCTGTAAAATTACGGCGAGTTGTCAAAATTCGAATCCACTTGGTAAAATATAGGCGAGTTGTGAAAACTGAGATTTGTTTTGTGAAATTAAGGAGTGTTGGACAAATCGAGGAAACTTAACAAAATGTAGGGCAGTTGGCAAAATTCGAATCCACTTGGAAAATAGGAGCGAGTTGTGATAATTGGGATTGGGTTTGTGAAATTCAGGATAGTTGAGAAAATCGAGAAAACTTGGCAAAATCTTGGGGAATTTGAAAATTCTGAAGTGACTTGGCAAATTTAGGAGAGATGTAAAGATTGGGATTATTTCTGTAAAATTATGGCTAGTTGGTAAAATTGGAAGTCAAATGCAGGAGAGTTGTGAAAATTGGCTTAATTCACTATATACCCACACCACAGAGCGAAAATCTAGCGTAAAAAGGTGACAGAGACATTATTTGCTCAGTTGACAAAAGTTGATTTTGGAGTTGGAAAATTTTTTATTTCTCACCTGCCCGCAAGCATAGTCCTTCGCTACGCCCCTGGCCCTACCCCCCTGCATTCTTCTATAAATTCAGGGTAATGTAGGTGTAATGAAATGAACTCATGTCTGCCTCTCTGACTACTGAAATAAATCCTTTTACATATCCATTTCCATTTCATCAATTTATAACGATGCAACTACATTTCAGTGTAAAAAATATGTAAATAAATTTTTTTAAAAAATTAGAAAATACCTATCTTCTTATATGCCCCTTAAGAAGTATAAAATAAAACTAAAGCATATCGATGGTGCAATCAATCATTGAATTCGTTTTCACTTCAAAGGTTGGTAAAATCTTGGGGAATTGTGATAATTGGGATTGGATTTGTGAAAATTCATGATAGTTGACTAAAATCGAGAAAATTTGGTAAAATCTTGGGGAGTTTGAAAAGTTTGAAGTGATTTGGCAAATTTAGGAGAGATGCAAAGATTGGGATTAGTTTTGTGAAATTAAGGAGAGTTGGCCAAATCAAGGGAAAATTCACACTGACTCGCTACAATTCAGACGAGAGATTTATTTCCGTGAAATTATGGCTTGTTGGCAAAATTGGAAGTGAAATGGCAAATTACGGTTAGTAAAATTGGAAGTCAAATGGCAAAATGGTGGAGAGCTGTGAAAATTGCCTGAACCCCCACCCCCCTCCCCCCCGGAGCAAAATCTAAGTAAGTTTGCTCAGTTGTCAAAATTTTAATTTCGAGTTGGAAAATTTTTGATTTCTCCCCCCCCCCCCCCCCACAAACCACAGTCCTTCGCTACGTCCCTATGTCTGTATGCATTTAAAGTAACTAATTTGACCCATCTGTAAGAGTTTTAAAATGCTGGCCATGACATGACATATTCAGCTTAAATATTATTTTAATTTCAGACTTTTGATATTGTCCATTAGGTGTAGGTTGGTCCATCTTCAAAATTATCTATAATGTCAACCATTTCACAATATAAATAAATTTCCTCTATGCTTTTAGTTTCAGTAATGGGTGCAGCTTGCGGAGTGCCTGGTTTAGCTGCCAAATCAGCAGAAGAACTGTACAGGAATTACAGGTTATGTTCACTCTATTTTAGTATGTGTGATTATGCATCATTAAAGATGGTTACACTTGTACCCACTGCTTCCCCATAATATTTGAGTCAACAGGTAAGGAAATATATATCTTTAAATACATGGTGTATAAAAATATATATATCTTTTGCTTTTTATTGAAGTTTTCAGCTATGAAAACATCATTTATCTAATCCTATTTTATTGCATTTTGGAACATTGTGAGTTTTGATAAAATGACGTTTAATATGGCATTTAATATTATATTTATATAAATATTATTAAATATATTTATTAAATTTGGTTTATTTAATAATAATTTATTTAATTTATTTAATTATAATTTATTAAATATAATGGCATCATATAAAAGATGAAGGGCCATGGTTTAGAGAACACATCGGTAAGAAATACATCTGAAGGAATTATACGTTTGCTTCATTTCAATACATTTATGCATCATTAAAGTTGTTTAAATTTGTATTCACTGTTCTTCCTTTAAAAACCAGCCTCTCCAACTGTCTCCTCAAACCAAGATCAAAATACATGACATGAAACAATATGAAACTACAGACAATATACCAGATTATATCACAAATAATTGTACAGTTTGACATCAATTCCTATTGCAAAGACGACCTTATACTACACCATCTTTTCAGTTCTTAATGCATTCCTCAAGACATCATTTCAAAATCATTTATGTACAAGTCCCTTGCAAATATTTACAATTAATGGCATGCTACACGAAACAGTTAAATTAAATATCAAAAATATATTCATTTTCTCACTGAAAGTGTTTACAAGTTCACAATTGCCAAAAGTGTTTCATTTGTATTTCTGGAACAATAATTTCTCACATTTTGCACCAATATATGGAAACCTAATTTGAAAGAACTATCTTCGTATTTGATTGGAAAGTAATCTTCAAAACTAGCTCAATGACAGGTTTAAAGATTTTACTAAAATGCCATGCAAAACTAAGCTGAAATATACAGTAGAAAAAACATGAGATGAGTTTCGATTACATTCACAATTATTTGGATTTAGAATGCATCTTTGCCCAATTGTTTGGACATTGTCAAATTAATCGTTATATCCCTCTACTTTCCTAAATTAATCATTATATCCCTCTACTTTCCTAAATTAATCATTATATCCCTCTACTTTCCTAAATTAATCATTATATCCCTCCATTTTTAAGAGGAGGAGGGAATATTCTGCATTAGCTGCAATTGAAAACAAAAATTGAAGATAGCACATCAATGTAATTTTTATGACAATATTTGCAAGTCTATGTTCCTAAATTATACACTGACGTATAAATGTGTTATTTTTCTGTGTATTGCCTATGCATTTGCAAATCTTTTCAGATTTCGTTAAAATACATCGATATTTTTTTTTTACTTTTCCCAGATCATAAACGAAGAAGAATGAACTTGTCTTTGATACAGCAAAAACTGCAGGAAAGGATAGCTAGGAATTCTGTGAAAGAAATCACCAATAGTTATCTCCAATTGTATCTGCTTCAGGCACAACTGCATCTTCTGTGGAAGATATTGATTCATCCCATTTTGCCATTGACAGCACCAAATCTAATATTGGTTACGTAGGTTGCAGTACCCTAAAAATGCACACTCCTCGCAGGAGGATTATCACACCAAAAACATGGGAAAAAAATCTCTCCACAGTAAACTACACTACAGGAAAAGAAAATATTCCAAAAGGACCAATATAAAACATAACCTAAGAGATGTTTTAGGTTACATAAAAGGTATGGTTCCAACTATCATTTTCACATTCATTTCTTCACAGTTGAAGACTTCAAGGGTGTTTCAGATAGAAATTTAGCACTGCTGCTATATGTCTTGTAAGCACTAAAGCCTACAATTCCTTACGAAAAGTATTTTACTTCCCAACAAAGCATACACTGAGGAAGAGTTACGAATCAATTAAGCTGGAACAATGCTTCTCAAACTCTGTTTCGAATTCTATTAAATTTGTTGCAAATAAATTGAATCCTGCTGATCATTTCTGCGTTATCTCCTTTGATGAAATCAAACTAAAGAAATGGGTATCAAACAATCACAAGCAAGATTCTATTGTTGGATATGAAAATAATGGTATCTATGGGAAACGGTCGTCAGAACTTGCAACACATGCTCTGATTTTTATGATACACGGTTTGTGCCGAAAGTGGAAGCAATTTTTTTTCGGTTGACATTACTCCTTCATCCATGTTAAAAACATTGGTAGTTGATACCGTTAAAAAAATAACTGAATGTGGCTTAAGGAATGAAATGAAAATAAAAATAAATTATCTCTCAAACATCTTCTCAGAAGTCTGACAGGAACCTGTCAGTATAATACGCTATAGACAAAATTTGTGAGGAAGGCGAGACCGCAGCAGAAAGACATATCAATACACTGGGTACGACTTTTTTTAGGTTAAAAATAACTCCATTAGATGAATAATTATCGGGAAAATAATTTTTTTTTCAATTTGTGTTGAAATAAAAATAATTGAAATATTCAGGTATTAGGTAATAATTTTATTATTGACATGCGATAACATATGTTTTGTTCCATTGTTTCTTCGGCGAGAGTGGGTAGCGGGGGGTGGCTTAGTCGATAGCCCGCCAGGCTCATAATCTTCAGTTCCCAGGTTCCAGCCCCAGCTGAAATCGCTTTAAGATTTATCTCCGCAAAAACCTTCGGCCCTGCCCACTGTCAGTAAGGGACACCGATGGGCTTGAATAGGAATCCATCCATAGGATGGGACGTTAAGCCGCGGCACTGTGCGGGAAAGTAATACTCTGTGCACGTTAATTACTGAATGGCCTTGACGGGATGCTACCATCTGTCTCCTCTGCCCAGTGGGTCCCCTCCCCCAACCTTCTTGAGCCCTAGGAGTACTTGCTACACGTCATTTAGCCCGCTGTGTGCAAAAAAAGTGCTGCTCAGAGATAAAACAACCGAATTCTTTGGCAAGATTACTTCCGCCCGGCGGTGGCAGATTGCTTAGTTAGCTAAATGATCGCTATACATCACATCTGTTGCAAAGCAAGCAGTGCTAATGCCACCTTGCTTACTTGAGGATATCAATCCAAAATTTAAGAATATTCAAATCTTAGTTTTTGGTGGAAGATCTAAAAAATAAGCAGAAAATTCTGAAACAATCAAATCATTATCCACGTCGATGAATTATCTGAATAGTTGTACATAATCAGATGCATTTTCATTTTGCGCAGATTTACTAAATTAGTCTAGATCATTAGTCTCCAGAAGTCCATAACAGATGTATGAAGTCTTCTATTAATTGCACCTACCCATTTAGAAAATAGAACCTCTTTGACCAAATTTGTTCTCATAACAATTTTACAAATAGGAAATTCAAACATACTAATTAAATTTTTGTTTTTTTATAAGAAAAAAGCAACAAACTATTATGAACTGAACATCTTTTTATTTTTTGCGTTTAACCTGAGAATTTTACCTGTTTTTACAGGGTGAGGAGGGGGATGAAAACCGGGTGAAATCGGGTTAAACCTAAAAACACATACGCTCCTCCTCCTCCTCCTCCTCCTCCTCCTCCTCCTCCTCCTCCTCCTCCTCCTCAAGCAGCCATGGGCTACAGAGTTCCAACCAGACAATGCAATTTAGTTCTCCAAGCAAGTCTATCCTGAGCTACATCTACTGCATTTGGCCACTGCACACCAATTCTAACAAGGTCCTGTTTGACATTGTCTGCCCACCGCATCCTACGTCTCCCCTTCTTTCTGAGGCCTTTAGGCACACTGTTCATAACCCTATTCGCCAATCTATAATTATTCATACGGGCAACATGGCCAAACCAACGGAGTCTCTCTCTGCACAATATGCTGCTTAAAGGAGGTTGCAAACTCCTTTGCCTAACCTCATCATTAGTTACAAAGTTGAACCACCTAATGCCCAAGATGCTGCGTAAGCATCTAGTTTCCTGTTATCATGTTTACATAGCGTCGAAGTTTCACTACCATAACTAACCCTAGAAAGAACCAAACTATTATACAGTCTAATTTTAGTCTTTAGGTGTATACGCCTATTTCTCCACACTCTCCATAGATTCTTAAAAGTCCCGGCAGCAATCCCTATTCGTCTGTTAATCTCATGCCGCACATCACCATTATCTGTTACATAACTCCCAAGATAATTAAACTGTGACACCTGGTCAAGACTGCAACCATTCAGATTAACTGAATCACAGCCTGCCTGACCAATTTTCATCACTTTAGTTTTCTCTCTGCTTATAACCAAACCTACTCTATTACCAGTCTCATCAACAGCTCGAATGAAAGGGTTCATCTCATCAACATCATTTGCCAAAAGGGCTAAATCATCAGCATAATCTAAATCAGAAATTTTCGTATCTCCAGCCCATTTAAGGCCAAAAGCTTTCGCTTGAAGTGAATTTCGCATAACATAATCAATAACCAAGCTAAAGAGAAAAGGAGACAAAATGCACCCTTGTCGAACACCAGAAGTAATGCTAAACCAATTGCTACAAGCCTTACCAACTCTCACACACGACTCAGTGTTATTATAGAGAACTTTCATAATGTTAACTAACTTGTCTGGTATACCACATGATCTCACAATCAACCACAAATTATGACGATCAACAGAGTCGAAAGCCTTTTTGAAATCAACAAAGCTAGCAACCAAAGGTTTCTGAAACTCTAAACATTTCTCAAGAATCTGCCTAAGTGAAAATATCTGATCCACACATCCCCTACCACTTCTGAATCCACATTGCTCATCACGCAATTGACTGTCAACCAGATTCTTAATTCTATTAAGCACAATCATGGAAAGAACTTTACTTGGAACAGAGAGTTGGCTGATACTCCTATAGTTATCACAAGAACTGCGATCACCTTTTTTGAAAATAGGGATAACAATAGCTCTGGTAAAATCCTTAGGAACCATGCCTTTATCATAAAAGATATTCAGAATTTCAGTCATTCAAGTGGTAACCGAAACATTCCCACCTCTAAGCATTTCCGTAGTAATTTCATCTACCCCTGGGGATTTATGAAGTTTAAGTTTAGAAACAGCCAAAATAACTTCAGATTGTGTTATAGGGCCAACATTAAAGCCACCAATGCATCTATCGTCATTGCAAACAATGGGAGTAGAACTAACTACATTGTTTAGAATATCACTGAAATGCTCAGCCCATCTAGCCATGACAGAATCCTACCCTTCTATAACCTTACCTTGTTTATCATTCAATCCTTGTATGCCTGTCCGTTTTCTACCACACAAAACATTAACTATCTGGTACAGCTCTCTGCTGTTGTGCTGTCTAACTGCTTCCTCGGCTTTGTCAACCAAACCATCAAGCCAAAGATTCTTATCAGCAGCTAACTGATCTTTTACACGTTTATTAAGTTCTCTGTAATGCTTTCTATTAGGACTAGTAGGGTATTTATTAAAGACATTCCTGCAGTTCTTTCTTTCCGAAATAAGCTCAAGTGCCTTATCACTGAGATAATTCTGTCTCTTCTGCTGCTATTTTCCTAAAAGACTACTGTTAGTGTCCAAAAAAGCCTGTTTAAAATGATCCCATTCTTCCTCAACTTCAGTAGTAAGCAAACCATGACTGTCATAATGACTAAGTAACCTATCATGGTAAGCTTTGGCTATAACTGGATCTTTCAGAGCTTCAGTATTAAAAGTAAAATTTTTAACCCTAGCACAACACTTTTTAAGTTTAAGTTGCAAAACACTTTTAACAAGGTAATCACAATCAGAAACGTTCTCCGAAAATTTGGAGTGTATACGTTGAATTCCCGATGAGTTATGACTGTCACAGACAGTCAGACAGACAGACAGACACCTTCTTTTATTATAAAAAAAAATACCCCCTCAAGCAGCTGCTTGCCACAGAGGTCTGACAGGAGCCTGTCAGTTTATATGCCACAGTAGAAGATCTGAGAGGATGGCAGGACCTCAGCAGAAAAACGATACAAACAGCCATGCCTTATCCGTGACTCGAACCCCGTAGATCAGTAACCAAGTGCGATAACCACTCGGCCACGGGGCGGCTGTTTATTATATAGATAATCTATATATATTATTCACAGACTATCCTTTTAACCTTTCTTGTGCTGTGGAATAGTTTTAGTAAATGACATAGTTAATTTTTCAAGTCTTATTCTCAGCCACCAACCCTATCCCCCATCTCCCTAAAAAAATTCTCGCCCCCACTCCCCCGGAAACTGACTTCTGAGTACGTCCCTGGAGAGAGACATGCATGTTAATAAGTATGTAAAAGTCAAAGGTAATTCCATCAAAAGAATCAACGAATATGAACTATTGATTTGCTAATAAAAAAGTTTACCTCAAATTAAGGTTTGCAAAAAAAATGAAAAAGGTTTTGCATGAAACTTGGGGAAAAAACTGAAAGGCGAGGAGAAAGTATTGCTGTTCTAGGAAAGTTAATAAGTAGGGTGGAAAAAAATTTACTGTAAAAAGAAGTTAGTGAAAACTGTATTCCACATTCATACCAAAATGAACCACTCAGGTAGTTGCTTCCTTTGTGAAATCTATCAAAAAATATTGATTTTCGAGATTCTATCTCAAAGCTGAAATTTTCCTGAAATCCTAATAAAAGGCGTAGAGAGACATAAATTCTTTCCTTACAAATCTTTTATCAGCCTTCGCATCCTTTTCTTCCTGTTCCAGTTTCAGCAAAAACAAAACTCATTCGATAATTTATTGTTTCTGCATATTTCGGTAACTCCCAGCTAGTCATGTATTAAATGTGCGAAGTGAAGACTGCCATAGGCTATAAAATATTTTCCATGTCCTTTTTTCCCCTACAAAAAAAGTGTAAGTTGGTAAACTATTGTACCACTGCATCTTCCCAAAGAGAAATATGCATGAAAAATCATATATCAGCAAAAGATTGCGACGAAGTAATTACACCGATGCTGACGAAATTCACCCTCAGAAATGATTTATGTGAAACAGTGTAATACGCAAATAAGGAAAAAGAATTAAGGAGTTATAATTTCCCTTGCACCTCGAGGGCTTCAATAACATATTTTCCTGAATTCAGCCCCAGAAATCAATAATTTAAGACCTCCCCCCCCCCAAACACACACATTTATTACATTCAAACATCTATAATTGTTGCGTATTGATATTTATCTCCTCTAATATCTACCCTAGCCGTCCCGTGGCCGAATGGTTAACGTGCTTGGCTACTGATCAAAGCTACCTAGGTTTAGAGCCCTGGTTAAGGCACGGATTTTTGTGTCGTCTTTCTGCTGAGGTCCGGCCATTCTCATCAGACCTATTATGCTGTATAAACTGAAAGACTCCTGTCAGACTTCTGTGACAAGCAACTGTTTGAGGGGGCGTATATATATATATTTATAATATCTACTCTGCCCTCGACACAGACCTATGACACTGCAGGGGATTGGGAAGGCCGACGTCAGTTAAATGGGAAGTAAAATTTTAGCCCTCTTGTGCAGGATAACTATAGCCTGTGCCATTAAAACAGTATGGTTGAGGCAGGCTTCCATCTGTCTCCTAACAGCTGTATAGTGGGTGTTTGCTGTGACCAGGACATTTAGCCCATTGTGCAGAAAACTGCCGCTCAGACGAAATACGTTAACTGAAGCATCATTCCATCCCCCCTCACCCCAATAGACACGAGCAGGCCCGGATCTGAAAAAAAAAAAAAAAATCAAGAAAAGAAGGAAACAAGAAACACAATAGAGCCGAAAAAATTTAAGGGGGGGGGGGGGGGGGCAAGAATCTATTGTATTTCCATTGCAGTATGTCATTTTCTCTTCGTTTATATAAATCTTTAAAATTTTATGAAAAATCCATGAAACAAATAAATTTAATAATTTTTGTTTCTATTACCCTTACTAAATAAAAAAATAATAAATAAATACCCCCTCAAGCAGCTGCTTGCCACAGAGGTCTTACAGGAGCATGTCAGTTTATATGCCACAGTAGGAGATCTGAGAGGATGGCAGGACCTCAGCAGAAAAACGACACACTTACTAGGATTCTGAATAGGAAGAGGAGATACCACAACCCCCTGAATCTTGCCCTTGGACTCGAGTATGTAATCCACCACCCATAAGACTTTTTTAGGCACATTACTGATGATCTAAAATGTAAAATAGAACAGACTACTTTTGATTTAATCATTTGCTGAATTGAATCACTTAGTCAATTACTTAACAATGTATTTTATAAAAAGTATAATGATACAAAATTTTATTCTTTTCATCCTCCCAAGTTCAAGTTGTGTGGTCCCAGTCAGCTTTCTCTATCCACTTATTTTTTCTTTGCAATCTTACTCTTGAAGTCCTCTTTTCAGCTTTGCTTTTTTCACACTATTTTTCCATCTCTTTCACGGTCTTCTTCCAGAGAGGTCCCATTTTCATATTTCATTTAGCCATCTTCCTTTATCCATCAAATTCATAAGTCTTTCTCATTTTGATAATATTTCTTTACTATCTCCAATATTTTTACGAAATATCTGATTGCTTTAGTTTCTTTATTTCTCATTTCATCTAGTCTTTGTTTCCTCGGATATCTTTTGAAATATCCACTTCGATTACTTTTATCTCAGATACCAATCTTTCTGTCAAAATCATTTTTGATTCTTATGTTAGATTACTATATACAATTGCGTTAAAAACTATTCTTTAAAACTGAATTTAGCATTCTTACTGCTTTCTATTTTTGGTCCTCTCTTTTGATAATCTTTGATTTTTTTCATCATACATTCGAATATTAGTAGCAGCTTTCTCTTTGCTGGATGTTATAAAATTGATATCAGATTCCAAAAAATGGAAACATTGAAAACTTTTCTCTCTCTGAAATTTATAATTATGACATCTATTTCGTGTACAAAGATGTAATCCAAATAACTGCAATCTTATGCCAGTTTTTAAGTAGAAAAACAAATTTAAATAGCTTTTAGAAGCTATTATTAAAAAAAAGCTTTTCAAAAATTGACAAATATGCATATGTTTTAAAAACTATTTTGGGAAAGGATTTAAGAACAAAAGACATCTCGTGTTTAATGAGGGGGGTGGGGGGTAGCACATGACCATATTGGTTTCAGGTGAGGGAATGCTCAGCTTAATGAGAGGCAATTTACGGAGTGGAGGGGAGCTATGCTACGGTTATCGCCGTTCCCCCTACGGGTGAAGGAAGGGGGATTGACACAACTAGGAAAAGTCCATTTCAAAACTCGGCCGGTAGGGTATTCTGGGGTACTTCATTTTTCAAGGCCTGTGGAAGTTATAGGGTTAAAGGAGGATGCAAACTCCTTTGTCTAACCTCATCATTAGTTACAAAGTTGAACCACCTAATGCCCAAGATACTGCGTAATCATCTGGAATCAAAAGCATCTAATTTCCTGTTTTCTTGTTTACAAAGTGCCCAAGTTTCACTACCATAACTAACCCTAGAAAGAACCAAACTATTATACAGTCTAATTTTAGTCTTTAGGTGTATACGCCTATTTCTCCACACTCTCCATAGATACTTAAAAGTCCCGGCAGCAATCCCTATTCATCTGTTAATCTCATGCCGCACATCACCATTATCTGTTACATAGCTCCCAAGGTAATAAAACTGTGACACCTGCTCAAGACTGCAACCATTCAGATTAACTGAATCCCAGCCTGCCAGACCAATTTTCATCACTTTAGTTTTCTCTCTATAACCAAACCTATTCTACTACCAGTCTCATCAACAGCTCGAATGAAAGAGTTCATCTCATCAACATCATTTGCCAAAAGGGCTAAATCATCAGAATAATCTAAATCAGAAATTTTTGTATGTCCAGACCATTTAAGGCCAAAATCTTTCCCTTGAAATAAATTTCGCATAACATAGTCAATAACCAAACTAAAGAGAAAAGGAGACAAAATGCACCCTTGTCGAACATCAGAAGTAATGCTGAACCAATTGTTACAAGCCTTACCAACTCTCACACATGACTCGGTGTTATGATACAGAGCTTTCATTATGCTAATTAACATATCTGGTATGCCATACGATATCACAATCAATAGAGTCGAAAGTCTTTTTGAAATCAAGAAAGCTAGCAACCAAAGGTTTTTGAAACTCTAAACATTTCTCAAGAATCTGCCTAAGTGAAAATATCTGAACCACACATCCTTACCACTTCTGAATCCACATCTAAAGAATCTGCCTAACTGTAAATATCTGATCTACACATCCTTACCAGTTCTGAATCCACATTATTCATCATGTAATTGCCTGTCAACTAGATTCTTAATTCTATTAAGCACAATCATGCAAATAACTTTACCTAGAACAGAAAGTAGGTTGATACCCTTATAGTTATCACAAGAACTGCGATCACCTTTTTGAAAATGGGAATAATAATAGCTCTGGTAAAAACCGTAGGAACCATGCCTTTCTCATAAAAGATATTCAAAATTTCAGTCATCCAAGTAGTAACAGAGACATTTCCATCTCTAAACATTTCCGTTATAATTTCAGCTACACCTGGGGATTTATGAAGTTTAAGTTTAGAAATAGCCAAAATAACTTCAGATTGTGTTATAGGGCCAACATTAAAGCCCCCATTGCATCTATCATCATTACAAACAATGGGAGTAGAACTAACCACATTGTTTAGAACATCACTGAAATGCTCAGCCCACCTAGCCATGACAGAATCCTCATCTTCTATAACCTTACCTTGTTTATCCTTCAATCCTTGTATACCTGTCCGTTTTCCATCACACAAAACATTAACTATCTGATTCAGCTCTCTGCTGTTGTGCTGTCTAACTGCTTCCTCGGCATTGTCAGCCAAGCTATCGAGCCAAAGATTCTTATCAACAGCTTACTGATCCTTTACACGTTTATTAAGCTCTCTGTAATGCTTTCTATTAGGACTAGTAAGGTATTGATTAAGGACATTCCTGCAGTTCTTTCTTTGTAAAATAAGCTTAAATGCCTTATCAGAAACAGTGGAAGAAGAATTCTCCCAGTTTCTTTTTTCCTAAAAGAATACTGTTAGTTTCAAGAAAAGCGTGTTCAAAACGGTCCCATTCTTCCTTAACATCAGTAGTAAGTAAACCATGACTGTCATAATGACTAAATAACCTATCATGGTAAGCTTTAGCTATAACTGGATCTTTCAGAGCTTCAGTATTAAATATAAATTTTTTAACCCTAACAAAATTAACTTTTTAAGTTTAATTTGCAAGACACTTTTAGCAATGTAATGGTCAGATCCAATTTCAGCTCCCCTATATGCCCTGGTATTTCTAACAGAACTAGCCCATTTGCTGTTAATTAATATATAATCAATCATATTTTTATGCAGCCCATCAGGTGAAACCCATGTGTATTTATGTATGTCGCGGTGTTTGTAATATGTGTTTGTAAACATCCCACTAACCATGAGTGAAGCCATTGAGTTTACTTACTTGTAGCCATTGAGTTTACTGAAGCCATTGAGTTTACTTACTTGTAGACCAACTGAAGCCATTGAGTTTACTTACTTGTAGGAGACGTGGCCCATTGCCATTGCAGCTACCAATACCAAAAGGGCCAATTACTCCTCCCCAAAGGTCAGAGTCAGTACCAATTTTGGCATTGAAGTCACCAAGAACAAGGGTAATATCTCCTTTCTTGACAGAATTCAAAATATCCTGAAGTTGTCCGTAAAACTTATCCTTCTCATCCTCATCGGCATCCTCAGTCCGGGCATAACAGCAGATAACATTCAGGTCTTTAACGCTTGTCTGAAATTTTGCTGTAAGAAACCTTTCATTAATGCACTCCTATCCTAGAATAGCATCACTAGTGTGTCTGCTGAGAAGCAGACCCACGCCTTGGTGATGTTTATTATCGTTCCTCCCTGAAAAGGGAAATTTAAGATTATTTTTAAAGATCTGACCTTTGTCTGTCCATCTGGTCTCTTGCAAGCAGAGAATATATAAATTATAATGGTGGAATTCTTGTGTGAGGACATCAAGAGAAACAGCTCTGTGCAG
This sequence comes from Ryuthela nishihirai, assembly GCA_038380435.1. Classification (NCBI taxonomy): domain Eukaryota; kingdom Metazoa; phylum Arthropoda; class Arachnida; order Araneae; family Heptathelidae; genus Ryuthela; species Ryuthela nishihirai. Next base: position 38,021,403 of record JAWZYU010000002.1, on the reverse strand, counting down.
AGTCCTCACATTCCACCTAACTATGGAGAGAAAATGGTTAGTGGGATGTTTAAAGAAACTATGTTTATTAAGAGAGTAAATGGTGACAATATCAAACAGCCCTCTAATCGCAGACATGGGGCAAAGACCCGTTCCCCTACCAGTAAAGGCTGAAGCCATCTACACTGGAAGACTTCCTCCAATGTAGAATTTGACGATGCCAGTAGAAGCAAAGAGTTCAGGTGCATGCGATGACCTCTGCTCAGAATTATCCACCAGCTGATAAACATATTCTGTGAATCTATTCACTTGGGACTGTCAACCCACAAACAAACAGAAACCACAGCGGAAGATTTTTCCTCCCCAAAAGCCCACCAGTGCAGCAAAATCAGGATTTATAATCAAGCTCAGAGCCAAAATTCTGTTCAGGTTGGTATATATGGTGAGCACCAAGATCCTGTGTGGGTGACCACTCCTTAGCAGGGTAGAAAAAAAGAAAAGTAGCCACAGTTGTCCAGATCAGTAGGCCACATTAATCTGGCAGTTCTACACTTCCGTTCCCTTCCACAAAAGAGTATCGCTTTTGAAAAGTACTAACGGCCTGTACCACATGAAGGCGGGATCGGACATTAGGTGCTAGGCCTGGATAGTTCTGTGCATCATCACAAGGGATTGGTGCATAGCTCTCCTTCCAGTGACTACCTAGCTACCATTTACAGACTAAAATGCTGCCCCGGGTGAGGATCAATACTAATTATTAGAGATAGTAAATAGTAATTGTCATGAAATGGAATTCTGTTGACAATAAAAATATTGTATGTTAATGAAACTTTATGGTAACATATGGATGTTATGAAAATAGTAATTTAGGTTAATGAGTCATGTTATGTATTATAATGTATGTCATATTACATAATATGTATATAATATTATCTATATGTCATATTACCGTCCCGTGGCCGAGTGGTTAGCGCGCTTGGTCAGTGATCTAAGGGACCTGGGTTCGAGCCCCCGGGTAAGGCATGGATGTTTGTGTCGTTTTTCTGTTGAGGTCCTGCCATCCTCTCAGACCTTCTACTATGACATATAAACTGACAGGCTCCTGTCAGACCTCTGTGGCAAGCAGCTGCTTGAGGGGGTATTTATTTTATATGTCATATTATTGTTAAAGTATCATTAGTACTATTTTCTTTTCTTTTCACTTACTAGGGACATACCAGGTCCCTCTTATCATCCCTTTTCTCAATGCCAGTTAAGTGAGATCTCAAATCTTGAAACTTCAGAGTATAAGTTGGGGTACTTTGATGATGATAACTCCATGCTCTATAGTTTTGGGGTTCATTCAATACTATTGAAGAATTTAAAATATTTTTAAAGATGCTCTAAATTGTGTTACTACATAAATAGAGCTAAATTAATGAAGTTTTTCTATTGTTATGTGTTTTTGATAGAACGTGTTCTTTAACATGAACAGAATGCAGGATGCACAACTTAACATCTCACCCTCAGACTGGGTGTTTCTAAGATTTATTTTGTTCCAAAATTTTGCTTTTAAAGCAATAATTTTTAAATAGTATATGGTTTACAAGTACGCTACAGATACTTGGTATTTACCTATAAAAAAATTAACTGTTGTGTTGCTTACCTCTGAGCGGTAGTTTTTGCACATAATTAGCTAAATGTCCAGGTCACAAGGACTCCAAGAAGGATACCTACTGGACAGCTGTTAGGAGACAGATGGAAGCCTCTGCCATCCAGTGTGTTCTTTACATGCACAGTGTTGGGTTCTCCCACACATGGGGACCACAGCTCATCATCTCGTCGCACAGACAGTGACTGATCAAACCCATCCAATTACTAGCATGCCTCCATTAGAATTTTGCCATCCCAAGCTTGCAAGGTTTATACTATTGGGCTTGCCCTAGTCTTTAGGTTTGAACTAGAAAAATAATGGAAGTGACAATCTAATTTATAAGCTCAAGATATAGGATAAATTAATACTACATTTTGAGAAGTTTCGTAATTATTATCTCTGCCGGATTATTTAACTTTTTTATTTGAACATTTCAGATTAAGTGTAATTTAACCAACCTGTAGCTCTTAATATTTCGGCGATTTCGATTAACATTTAAAATAAGACATTAATGGAAGGATTGTGTTGTTGCAATCAGGACCAGATGTAGACGGTGGGAGTGAAGCTCCCCCCTTTCAGAATGCTAGTTAGGGTAATAAAGGCAAAAAATTATTAAACTTATTTATATTTCATGCATTTTTCAAGAAAATTCTTAAAGACACGTAAAATTGGAGGGGGGGGGGGGGGGGTAAATGTTGTAATGTATTGGAAATCCACTTTTTTCCTGTTCGATTGTATTTTTGTCCTCTCGATGTTTTTCTAAATCAGGGACTGATTGCAATGAAACGAATGGCGGAAGAATCAGTCAAGATTTTAAGTTGTCGTTTAGTAGTAGTGATTGCAAATTTTAAGGTGACTTTGCCGTTAAGGAAGACATTAAAATATTTAAGTAACTGAAGATAGCGCATTTTTGTTTCAAAGATCATAAAGTAATTGGTGGACATTTTGCTTTTCATTGCTATCACATGAATATTCGAGAACATGGCAAACTAATTGCTTTAATACGTAGTTGTCTAAGTCGGTTTAATACGATGAACAACTATCTATAGAGAATTTATACTAATACGATCGGAAATTTAAAATAAATGCCCCGTTTATAAAATTAATGTTAAAGATTACATAACAGGACCCAAATGAATTGAAAAATGTTGGTAACGCATGTTATACCAATCGTCATCACTAAGACAGCTGAACTCACGAATGTTTCATTAGGAACAGTTTCCAAGGTCATGTCTACATGGAAATCTAAAGGAAAGATATCATCTGCCAAAGTGGTTAAAAGGGCATACTCCAGAATCGGAATGTTCCAGCATTAGTGTGATATGCAAAGCAAAACAGGCGAGCTACTGCTGATCAGTTGGGTTGGTTACTTCTGAGCTGCACTTTTTTGCACACCATGGGCTAAATGATCAGGTGACATGCACCCCGAAGGCTCAGAGAAGGTTGGGGGAGGGGACCCACTGGAACAGCTGTTGGGAGACAGATGGTAGCCTCCCGTCAAGACCATCCGGCATGTTCTTTAACGTGCACGGGGTATAGCTCTCCCGCACACGGCTTAACGTCCCATCCGACGGACGGCGGCCTTTCCAAGCCCATCGGTGTCCCCTACTGACCGTGGGCAAGGTGGGGAATTTTGCGGAGATAAATCTCAACGCTGACCCAACTGGGACTCGAACCTGGGAACTACAGATTACGAGCTTGGCGCGCTACCGACTGAGCCACCCCCGCCCCAATGGAGAATACGTATATATTTAGAAAAATATAGGGAAGGAGCATGGTAAATGAATTTTAACTGGAAAAGATCACAATCCCTTTTCTCCCAAATTTTTTACTAAAACAAATTAATTTGGAGAATAGCTAAAAATACTTATACATTAGGTAACGTCGCTCTGCTTTAATTCATTTCAGTATCAGGTTGTCGGTTCCATAGGAACATTTCCCTGTAAAAATGCTAACTAGAATGGAGACGAAAAAAATTTTTACACATATACTGTATATTTTGTAAGAAATTTTCTAGATCTCTAACACAGAGGGAAAATTTTTATACCTGGTTTTTCCACTCGATCTCGGTCCTTTTTGCTTTTTAGGCAGATCCAGACCTAGTATCGGGAATAATCTCAATCCGCCACCCCCTATATCCACACCCTTCCTGCGCTAGCTATAAAGAGCCCCAATATTTTTGTTTTTCACACGCGACGTCACCGATTGAAACCAAGCTAAGCGTATTATTTTCTTATTAAATACGCTACCTAAGCTCACAAAATGGTTATATATAGAGACTTATGTAAATTAGTGTTTGGGAGTTTTAGAGTGAATAAATTGGGCATATAATAACTTCAGAATATGCTTTATTAAAGTGGAATACATGTTGAAATTTATACATATATAATACATTATGCCTATGAACAATGGACTATTTGACACTTCTCATTATTCTTCGGCAATGTTGAGATTTGATTTCTTGCAATGCTTGATCTAATACTTCACTCATGTGGATTAAATTGACAGGATCAGTTTGAAGAACAATGTTGGACTTCTGGCCTCGGTTTTCCAACTCGAGGCTAAGTAGTAGAAGAGGATTAACAGGACGCCTTAAACACCGGCTTGCAATCTGTAATTTAAAAATTTTACATGAAATGCTGAAGATAGCACAAAAAGATACATTACTGTTAGTTTATAGAAACTAGTTGTGTCACTATCTATTGTAAAATTAAATTTTGATCTATCCTAATATACCGTGTCTCAGAAATCCCAGACAAACTTCCCACAGCAGTATTCTTGGCCAAAAATGAATCCTGATATTTTTCCATACAGGCTATAGTTAAAGAGCAAAATGGTTTCAAAGTTAATTGACATCATTTCCGAGTGCCGAAAATATGTACTTGTATAACGGAAAATTCAACCAGAATGTGTTTGACTAACGTACACGAAATTATGCACATGTGCAGGTGCGCTAGCATGGGAGGGGGCGCAATAACATTATTCGTAAATAATAAATATGATTAAGAATTTTACCCCTCCCTAGAGGAAAAAAAAAACAAACTACAGCAGCACCACATTCATTAATTTTAAAATATTCATAAATATTTTAATAAAATTATAATGAATAAATTATATAATTTTGCTCTCCACAGCTGTCTGTCCTGAGCTACAGCTACTACATTTGGCCACTGTAGGCCAATTCTAGCAAGGCCCTGTTTGACATTGTCTGCCCAACGCCTCCTAGGTCTCCCCTTTTTCCTGAAGCCTTTGGGAACACTGCTCATAATCCTATTGGACACTCTATAGCTATGCATATGGACATGACCAAACCAACAGTCTTTCTAATGCTGCTCAAAGGAGGTTGCTACTCTTTCTTCTAACCTCATCATTACTTACAAAGTCAAACCACATAATACCCAAGATACTGCGTAAGCACCTAGAATCAAAGGCATCAAGTTTCCTGTTATCTTGTTTACAAAGTGTCAAGTTTCACTTCCATAACTACCCTAGAAAGAACCATACTATTATAGTCTAATTTTAGTCTTTAGGTGTATACGCCTATTTCTCCACACTCCTCATAGATTCTTAAAAGTCCCGGCAGCAATCCCTGTTCATCTCATGCCGCACATCACCAGTATCTGTTACATAGTTCCCAATATAATCAAAAGTGAGACACTTGCTCAAGAGTGCAGCCATTCAAAGCAGCTTAAGCACTATCTGCCTGACCAATTTTCACCACTTTAGTTTTCTCTCTGTTTATAACCAAATCTACTCTACTACCAGTCTCATCAACAGCTCGAATGAAAGAGTTCACTCATCAACATCATTAGCCAACAAGGCCAAATCATCTGCATAATCTAAATCAGAAATTTAGAAATCTCTAGACCATTTAAGGCCAAAAACTTTCCCTTGCAAAGAATTTCGCATAACATAATCAATAACCAAACTAAAGAGAAAAGGAAACAAAATTCACTCTTGTCTAACTCCACTAGCAATGCTAAACCAATCGCTGAAAGACGTACCAACTCTCAATACACGACTCAGTGTTATTATAGAGAGCTTTCATTACATTAAGTTATCTGGTATTCCACATGATCTAACAATCAACCACAATTATGTTGATCAACAGAATTAAAAGCCTTTTTGAAATCTAGAAGCTAGTAACCACAGGTTTCTGAAATTCTAAACATTTCTCAAGAATCTACCTAAGTAAAAATACCCTGGTTTTCATAAATTAAAGAAAATCCCTATGTTAAGTCAATGGGAAGCTAATGTCAAAGCTCTATAACTTCTAAAATAAGTTTTTTGTTTTGAAAAATGTGATTGCAGATAAAGTTCTCAATCAAATAAATCAATATCTCGATTTTCAACAATATTCGTTCAGTATTTAATGAGTTATGGAAGTTGGAACATTTAACAATAGCAATGCCAGTCTTACGAAACTTACAAAACTGACGAATAGTGAAAGAATTCTCACACAAAGTTCTAAAATACAAACTTATTTTAGTAAACACTTTGATACAATACTTATTACTAAGTTTTAATTAACTTCTGAAGTCAATTTTTGTGGCTGGCATTGCTATCGGTAAATATTCAAACTTCCATAACTCATTAAATACAAGAATATTGTTGAAAATCGAGTTATTGATTTATTTGATTGAGATCTTTATCTGCAATCACATTTTTCAAAACAAAAAAATCTTATTTTAGAAGTTATAGAGCTTTGACGTTAGCTTCCCATTGACTTAACATAGCGATTTTCCTTGATTTATGGAAACCAGTGTATTTGATCAAAACATACCTTACCACTTCACACTGTTTAGAACATATCTGAAATGCTGTCCAGCTAGCCATCACAAGATCCTCACTTAATCACCTTATCATGTTTATCTCTCAATCCCTGTATACCTGTGTTTCTTCCCGTACAAAACACTATCTAGTATAACCCCCTGATATGCTGTCTAAATGCTTCGTCTGCTGTGTCAGCCAAGCAATCAACCCAAAGATTCTTATCAGCTGTTAACTGATCCTTTACACGTTTATTGAGCTCATTGTAATGCCATCATGAGCCGTCCCATAGCCGAGTGGTTAGCGCGCTTGGCTACTGATCTAAAGGACCTGGGTTCGAGTCCCGGGTAAGGCATGGCTGTTTGTGTCGTTTTTCTGCTGAGGTCCTGCCATCCTCTCAGACCTTCTACTATGGCATATAAACTGACAGGCTCCTGTCAGACCTCTGTGGCAAGCAGCTGCTTGAGGGGGGGGGGGGGGGGGGGCGTAATGCCATCTGTTAGGAGTAGTAGGTCTTAATATAGTAGGGTCTTGATTCATATTATTCATGCACTTCCTTTTTTCAGAAATAAGCTCCATAGCTTTATCACTCAAATAATTTTGTTTCCTCTGTTCCTTTTTAACCAAAAGGGTACTGTTGGTCTCAAGAAAAGCCTGTTTAAACTGATCCCATTCTTTGTCATCTTCAGCAGTAAGCAAACCACGATTGTCATAATGACTAATTAGGTTATCATGGTATGCTTTTGTTACATCTGGATTTTTCAAAGTTTCAGTGTTAAAAGTAATTATCTTAACCTTGGCACATTTCTTAAACTTCAGTTGCAAGACACTTTTGACCAGATAATGGACAGACCCAATTTTGGATCCCCTGTACGGTCTCATATTCCTATCTGAACTAGCCCATTTGCTGTTAATTAAAATATAATCTATCATATTCCTGTACAGTCCATCAGGTGAAACCCATGTGTATTTATAGGGCCTGGTACTACTCGTCTAATGCCATTTCAACTAACGGGGAAACAATTCGCCCATTGGACAATAGGTCTAAAGGATGTTTAGTCTAAGGGGACAATTCGTCCAATGGGACCGATATCTCAAATGAGAGAACTTGCCCAAAAGTGCCAATGATGATAAAATGTTATATTTCATGGTTATTGTTCTGAATATTTCTTTTGTTTTTAGCCCGTTTACTTGAAAAAAAAAAACTTGTTTATGTTATTGCTACGTTTGACCGTCTTAAAATCTGTCTGTGCATTCAACGTCTGGAACCAGTAAATCGATTTCGATGTTGGATTTATTATAGTTGGATGGAGGAAAGGGTTAAGTTTACACGCTGATATTTTTATAGCCGTCTATCTGCTTACACACAATATTTCTGATGATAATCAACCGATATCGATAGTACTTTTCGAGTTGGATGGAAGAAAGGATCTAGTTTTGCACGCGTATATTTTTACTTACTGAACTACCTAGTAAGGGGGTCACCTAAAAAACGCTGCTGCATCTTTAGTGTGGACTATTCAAAGTAAAATATACAAAGGAAATGTGTTCTTTAGCTACCTTAGGCGAATGAAATCACTTTTTTTCATCAAAGCTTTGCCTTTTCCTTTCCACAAAAATTTAAAACTATTTTTTTTTCGTTTTTTAAATATACCTAAAAGCTTTTAAATATTCGTTGCAATGCAAATGTACTAAACGAATGAATTAAAAATAACACACTGCGGAATTGAAAAAGCCCAGTTTTTTTTCATTTGCTTCAAGATATCACTATGTATCTTGATAGAGAAAGCAGGGGACGTTGCGATTAATATGGTTCCTGGAATGCAGAGTTACTTGATTAAGCTTTAATTTCGTTGATAGATTTTTTTGACTTCCGATTTATATAGGGTTAATAATTGGTTTTGAAGTCGCTATTAAAAAGCATATTAAAAAAAAGCTATTAGACAACATGTGCACTAACACGTATTTTGATTCGTTTTGAACTAGGTAAAAAATTTTGATTCGTTTGTAACTAGGTTGCACTAAAAAAGACGACATAAAATACGACAGTCAGAAAAAGAGTTGTATAGGAAAAAATATTCAACTGAGTTTCTCCGCCCCCCCCCCCCCTCCCTCGGTTTTCTTCTTCTAGATTCCGGCCTGTCCATGAGGAATGGATCTCGGGGATGGAGAGAAGAGAGGCAGCCGCCATTCTCTTCAGATTGTTAGTACCGAAATGGAGAGAGAAAAAAAAGTAGTAAACCAATAAATATCACACATTTTGCAAGAACATTTTTAAAAGGTCTTTAAAATGAAACATTGTGTAATGGCAGACCCTGATCTAGAAAAAAGCGAAGGGGGAGAATCAAAAAACACAATCGAGCTGAAAAATATTAAAAGCGGGGACAAGAGACTTTATTTCCAATTCCAAATATATAACATTTTACCCTTCGTTTGAGATATCTTTAAAATTTTCTTAAAAAATGCGTGAAATATGCACAAGTTTAATAATTGCTTGCTTCCATTACCCTTACTAGCATTCTCAAATGGGAGGATACCCTTTGCTGTGCCCCTCCCTTCCGCCCGAGCCAAACACTACTATTATATGAAGAATTGGACGTATTGTACCATTGGACAAATCAGCATTAGATGAATCGTACCATTAGGCAAATAGTTCATTGGACCAAACGGGATTGGATGAATTGTTCCCTTTGTAACAAACAGCATTGGACAATGGATCCGGGACTGATATTTATAAAGCATTGGACATTGGATCCGGGACTGATATTTATAAATGTCCTCGTATTTGTAGTCTGTGTTTGTTGTTTGTTATTCGAAAACCATTAAGTTTACTTACCTCTAGGAGACTTCTCCATTGCCGTTGGAACTACCAATGCCAAAGGGACCTAAAACTCCTGCCCAAAGGTCAGTCACTACCAACTTTAGCATTGATGTCACCTAGCACAAGAGAAATATCTCCTTCCTTCACAGAATTTAAAATATCTTGAAGCTGTCTATAAAACTTATCCATCTCATTCTTATCAGAGCCCTCTGTGGAGGCATAACAACAGATGACATTAAAGTTCTTAATTTTAGTTTTAAATTTTGCTTTAAGAAATCTTTCATTAATGCATTCATATCCTAGAAAAGCGTCACTGGCGTGTCTGCTGAGAAGCAAATCTACACCTTGGAGATGCTTTCCATACTCCCTCCCCGAAAAGAAAAACTTAGTTATTTTTAAGTATCTCACCTTTATCCGTCCATCTGGTATCTTGAAAGCCTAGAATATCTAGGTTATAATGCTGGAATTCCTGTACAACAACATCAAGAGAATAATCTCTATACAATGTCTTCATGTTCCACGTACCTACAGAGAGAAAATGATTAGTAGGTTTTTTAAAGAAACTTGGTTTATTGAGAGAGGCAGGGCCAACAATATCAAACAGCCCCCTGATCGCAGGCATGAGGCAAAGACCTGTTACCCCACCACTACAGGCTGAAGCCACCCATGTTGGTAGGAACTTCAGGCACCACCTTTTCAATACTGTACTGTTTTAAGAGCCATATATTACCTGCCTGAGACACATTATTTAAGTTCAGGATTGGTGATGCCCAATTAACTAAGTGAGAGTTCATGTACCTATGATGGCCTCTGATCAGGATTATCCACCAGCTGATATAAGGTATCCCATGCCTCTGTCCACTTAGAGTTGGTAACCCACATCATCCTCCTCCTCCTCAAGCAGCCATGGGCTATGGAGGTCCAATCAGACCGCGCAATTTAGTTCTCCAAGCAACTCTATCTTGAGCTACATGTACTGCATCTGGCCACTGCACACCAATTCTAACAAGGTCCTGTTTGACATTGTCTGCCTACCGCATCCTAGGTCTCCCCTTCTTTCTGAGGCCTTTAGGCACACTGTTCATAACCCTATTCGCCAATCTATAATTATTCATACGGGCAACATGGCCAAACCAACGGAGTCTCTCTCTGCACAATATGCTGCTTAAAGGAGGTGGCAAACTCCTTTGCCTAACCTCATCATTAGTTACAAAGTTGAACCACCTAATGCCCAAGATACTGCGTAAGCATCTGGAATCAAAAGCATCTAGTTTCCTGTTATCTTGTTTACAAAGTGTCCAAGTTTCATTATCATAACTAACCCTAGAAAGAACCAAACTATTATACAGTCTAATTTTAGTCTTTAGGTGTATACACCTATTTCTCCACACTCTCCATAAATTCTTAAAAGTCCCGGCAGCAATCCCTATTCGTCTGTTAATCTCATGCCGCACATCACCATTATCTGTTACATAGCTCCCAAGATAATTAAACTGTGACACCTGCTCAAGACTGCAACCATTCAGATTAACTAAATCACAGCCTGCCTGACCAATTTTCATCACTTTAGTTTTCTCTCTGTTTATAACCAAACCTACTCTACTACCAGTCTCATCAACAGCTCGAATGAAAGAGTTCATCTCATCAACATCATTTGCCAAAAGGGCTAAATCATCAGCATAATCTAAATCAGAAATTTTCGTATCTGCAGTCCATTTAAGGCCAAAATCTTTCCCTTGAAGTGAATTTCGCATTAAAGTAATCAATAACCAAGCTAAAAAGAAAACGAGACAAAATGCACCCTTGTCGAACACCAGAAGTAATGCTAAACCAATTGCTAAAAGCCTTACCAACTCTCACACATGACTCAGTGTTATTATAGAGAGCTTTCATTATGTTAACTAACTTGTCTGGTATACCATATGATTTCACAATCAACCACAAATTATGACGATCAACAGAGTCGAAAGCCTTTTTGAAATCAACAAAGCTAGCAATCGAAGGTTTCTGAAACTCTAAACATTTCTCAAGAATCTGTCTAAGTGAAAATATCTGATCCACACATCCCCTACCACTTCTGAATCCACATTGCTCATCACGCAATTGACTGTCAACCAGATTCTAAATTCTATTAAGCACAATCATGGAAAGAACTTTACCTGGAACAGAGAGTAGGCTGATACCCCTATAGTTATCACAAGAAATGCGATCACCTTTTTTGAAAATAGGGATAACAATAGCACTGGTAAAATCGTTAGGAACCATGCCTTTATCATAAAAGATATTCAGAATTTCAGTCATCCAAGTGGTAACCGAAACATTCCCAGCTCTAAGCATTTCTGTAGTAATTTCATCTACCCCTGGGGATTTATGAAGTTTAAGTTTAGAAATAGCTAAAATACCTTAAGAGTGTGTTATAGAGCCAACATTAAAGCCCCCAATACATTTATCATCATTACAAACAATGGGAGTAGAACTAACCACATTGTTTAGAACATCACTGAAATGCTCAGCCCACCTAGCCATGACAGAATCCTCACCTTACCTTGTTTATCCTTCAATCCTTGTATACCTGTCCGTTTTCTACCATACAAAACATTAACTATCTGGTACAGCTCTCTGCTGTTGTGCTGTCTAACTGCTTCCTCGGCTTTGTCAGCCAAGCCATCAAGCCAAAGATTCTTATCAGTAGCTAACTGATCCTTTACATGTTTATTAAGCTCTCTGTAATCCTTTCTATTAGGACTAGTAGGGTACTGAATAAGGACATTCCTGCAGTTCTTTCTTTCTGAAATAAGCTCAAGTGCCTTATCATCACTCAAAGAATTCTGCCTCCTCTGCTCCTTTTTTCCTAAAAGAGTACTGTTAGTTTCCAAAAAAGCCTGTTTAAAATGGCCCCATTCTTCCTCAACTTCAGTATTAAGCAAACCATGACTGTCATAATGACTAAGTAACCTATCATGGTAAGTTTTAGCTATAACTGGGTCTTTCAGAGCTTCAGTATTAAAAGGTAAATTTTTTAACCCTAGCACAACACTTTTCAAGTTTAAGTTGCAAGACACTTTTAACAAGGTAATGGTCAGATCCAATTTCAGCTCCCCTATATGCCCTAGTATTTCTAACAGAACTAGCCCATTTGCTGTTAATTAATATATAATCAATCATATTCTTATGCAGCCCATTGGGTGAAACCCATGTGTACTTATGTTTGTCGCAGTGTTTGTAATTAGTGTTAAGTTATTCTGAATCCATTGAGTTTACTTACCTGTAGGAGACGTTGCCCATTGCCATTGCAGCTACCAATACCAAAAGGGCCTATTACTCCTCCCCAAAGGTCAGAGTCTGTACCAACTTTGGCACTGAAGTCACCAAGAACAAGGGTAATATCTCCTTTCCTGACAGAATTCAAAATGTCCTGAAGTTGTCCTTAAAACCACACCATGGTTTTTTTTTGCACACCATGGGCTAAATGGCCAGGTCACATGGACCCCGAAGGCTCAGAGAAGGTTGGGGGAGGGAACCCACTGGAACAGCTGTTGGGAGACAGATGGTAGCCTCCCGTCAAGGCCATCCAGCGTGTTCTTTAACGTGCACAGGTTATGGCTCTCCTGCACACGGGGCCATGGCTTAATGTCCCATCCGACGGACGGCGGACTTTCCAAGCCCATCGATGCCCCCTACTGACTGTGGGCAGGGCGGGGAATTTTTGCGGAGATAAATCTCAACGCTGGCCCAGCTGGGTCTCGAACCTGGGAACTACAGATTACAAGCCTGGCGCACTACCGACTGAGCAACCCCTGCCCCACAGGGCCACAGTTTAATGTTTAATCCAATGGCCAGCAACCTTTCCAAACCCATTGGAACATAGGAACTGCAGATTACAAGTCTGAAGAGCCACTCCCACCCAAATATTGTGGGTACTCCCTAATAGGCCAGTATTTGTACCTGATCACCTACATATTTGGTGGTTATTTGGCATTTCTTTGCACAGCACTGCTATAAATACTGGATGAAGTGCTGCTGGTGTTACACAGATGACTTTAGTTCCAACACAATGGAGCACTTACACTCTTTTATATTCAGGTGCAATGATGGATGGATGGATGGCACTCCCTGTTAGGTGGATTGGGTTTAGTTGACCTTATAATTGATTCCTTAGACTTCTAGTGGGGTCATTTGAAGGAGCTGATGTACTGCATGATTTTCAACAGCATTAATGAACATGGAAGCTACAATACAAGCAGCACTCATGATGGTTGACCCCAAAATGTTGTGGTATGTACAAGTGTAATTCCCTGATGTACTCAGGCTTGCTGCAACAAGCTTCTGTAAATGTTTCAAACATTTGCCTCTGTAAAGTTGCATCGTTCTTGTCATGTGATGAAACTAATTTTTTCTTTGCAGCTTGATATTACCTGTTACACCATTAAATTTCAGTGTAATTTCTAGTTCATAGTTTCGTGCATATATCAGACACATCTTGCTCTTCATGTCTAGCATTTCATTTTCCACTGCACAGATTGGGTTGTTTTACCTCTGAGCGGCACTTTTTTGCACATAATGAACTAAATGGCCAGGTCACAAGGACCCCGAAGGCTCAGAGATGTTTAGAGAAGGGGATCCACTATAACAGCTATTGGGAGACAGACTATTAGCCTCCCATCAAGAGTGTTCTTTAACATGCACAGGGTATGACTCTCATGCACACGGGGCAATGGCTTAACGTCCCATGCGATGCACAGCAGCCTTTTAAAGCCCATCAGTGCTCCCCACTGACCATGGGCAGGGCAAGTAGTTTTGCAGGAATAAATCTCAACACTGGTCCAGCTGGAACTCGAACCTGGGAATTGCAGATTACGAACCTGGTGCACAACCGACTGAGCTACCTCCACCCCACTGCACAGATAAACAGAAATTTTCAACAAGTGGATATGATTTCAATCTGCTTTGAACCATTTTACTTTAACTATGGCCCAGTAGTATACTGAAAAAAAAAAAAGCATTATACTTAAATATGTCAAGCTTTTCTTTCCCATTGGAAATTTCTGAGTATGGCACTGTTACAGGATAGATGCACAAATTCAGAGAAGGAGAGCAGAGCTTCGAAGACTTCCCTCATGCAAGAAGACCTAAGGAGGCCCATCACTGCTTTTCGTGAACTTATTAAAATAAACACACACATTAGTTATATTTTTATGTCAATATATCGATTAGCAGTGTGAAAACCATTATTCATCAACATTTAAAGTTCCAAAGGATCTGTGGTAAATGGCTACCCCACAAACTGACAGAACAGCAAAAAAGGGCTAGAGTCTACTAGTAAAAGGAGATGCTGGTAATGTTTGAACCTAATAAATAAATAAATACCCCCTCAAGCAGCTGCTTGCCACAGAGGTCTGACAAGAGCCTGTCAGTTTATATGCCATAGTAGAAGGTCTGTGACGATGGCAGGACGGCCCCAAAAAATTAACAGACTTTGTCACAAATGATGAGACATGGTTTTATTTACTATATAACTCCCAGAAAGACTGACAACTATGTTTGGGTTGTGGAAGATGAATCACATCTCCAAATCCTCTGACAAGACTTTTGTTCAAGGAAGAGGATATTTACAATATTTTTCAATTCCCAAGAAGTGGTAGCCATGGACACCTTGCCTGAAAAAATGACTATAAATTGTTAAAACTGCACCAACATTGTTTTGCTCAAAATAGTCAAGGATATTGAAGCAGCAGCCTCACACAACAGGCATATCAAGGGTTCTCCTTCATGACAATGTCAGTGCCTACAAATCCCGACAAGTTATGGCCTATAAGGAACAGGAAAAAAAATCAAGCTACCCTCTACTGCATATTCACCTGATATTGCGTCATGTGATTTTTGGCTGTTTCCAAAAATTGAGAAAGAACTTGTTGGGAAGTCTTTTTCAAGGGTGCAAGATTTTGCAAAATGCATTCATTCAGAGTTGTGGAGTATTCCCCAACAGAAGTACCACCAAGTATTCCAGAACTGGTGTAAATGTCTGCAATTTTGCATAGGTGCTGGAGAGGAGTACTCTTTGAAGGACAGTAAAAGTTTTGTTGAGGTAAGTGAAATGGTTTTTGTCCTGCAGATGCCTGTCAAGAACTTTTTGAATGTCTCATATTACAGATCTCTTTAAACAAAATGAAAAGTAAACCAACTTATTTTTGTCATTAAAAACATCCAAAACGAATTAACTATATTCTATCATATCCAGTTGACATTTCGGGCTTTTTTTTCTAATCTCATGATTGTTAATAGATCTTTTCATACAGCAATATCTTTAACCTTAACAACTACAATATGTTTTATTTACAAAACAAAACATTTTTGCAGATGTTTAATGATTAAAGTATGTTGTGCTTTAGTAGTACACTGAGAAAATGTAAAATACCAAAGTGTTTTTGAACTATCCATTTACAGCCCAACCCAAAAAGTAGATAACCAGCTACATCATGAGTCAGGTTGATCTGTAGAACTGTAAGCAGACATTGGCTAGGAAGGCTAGGCTCCCACTAACACAGTGACAATGTATGAAAGTTCAAACTTTAATAGCAGATGACTGTGCAAGAGCTCTGCAAAGTGATAAGAATTTTTCCTTCTCACATGTTACATCAGCTTGTGTGGAATGCTGCTAATGGTCAATGTGCAAAGAAAAAAATAGTGTTGTAGCAATTAATCCCAGGCTCCTGTCAGACCTCTGTGGCAAGCAGCTGCTTGAGGAGGTATATTAAGGTAACAGCTAAACAAGTATATCATTATATTATATTAGGCAATTTTACAAGTTAAAAAAATGCCCCCGTTTCAATCTCTTTGAGTTTAAAGACTTATATAAGGTCTGCACTCTGTACATGACTAAACAGGACACTAACTATCTGCTATACACTCAAATAAATATTTGGTACTACTTTGAAGAGAAACTGCATATAAAACTTCTAAATTTATTTTAGATAATGAACAGGGTAAACCTTTCAAAGATTTAGATAGGAACAAATATAAAGTTTTGCTTATCATTAAATAATATATAAATATTATATATATCTACTAAAGTTCACAAATTTTAGTAGAATATATATACAATAGTTTAATTCATAAATCTTCATTTTGTTAATTATTTAGGCTGAATGTATGTAAATGTAAAAATTTAAAAAATAATAATAAATACCCCCTTAAGCAGCTGCTTGCCACAGAGGTCTGACAGGAGCCTATAATCTTTTAATTGAATTGTTTTTAGTTTTCATACACCTGTGTCTTATTTATAAATTCACTATGCCAATTTCACTCAGCATTAATATGAAACTTATTAAAAAGTTTTATGATTAAACTGACAGCTCAGAAACAATACAATACAAATTTATTCCAAGTTTAGATATTAAACTTTGAAAGATATGTATGATAAACAATAAAACAAAAACAGAATGAATTAACAGCTAAAACAAAAATTACAGTACTTTCAAATGTAATTGCTATAAAAGCTTTATAACATATTTGATCTCATTTTGCAGCATGCATGTTGAAAGCAGTTAGGGAATTGATTGCTACGTCATTTTTTTTTTGTAATTTACTTCAAATGTTGAAATATTTTGAAGAGAGCAGACTCAAAAGCTGATTTAGGGAACAAAATTGCTAATTTCATGATTACATAATTTTTTCAGCATTTAAATGTCATAAAGTAATAAAACAAGATCCTACTATTTAAAAAGGTGAATTTCAATTGGCTTCAATTCAAAAGCTTTCTCACCAGAAACTAGCAAACAAATAACTAAAATTAAATTTCATTTACTATTTTTAATAAATCAATAATTGTATTTAATAAATTGAATCAAGCTTGCATTGCATGCCTTTTATGGAGGATATGTCACTGATAAACATTACAGTAGTTACACGTGTTTTAGGACCTGGTATTAAAATATAATACTGAAAAAATGTGTAAATGAAATAATGGAAAGTGAATCCCAATTTCCTAAAAAAAAAAAATTAAGAATATAATTATAGTTTAGGTTTTCAAATACATTCTACTTTGGTGTTTAAAAGTCAATACAAATTTTAATTAACAGAGTTTATTTACCTTATCAGCACACACTTTCTTCCCAAGATACCATTCAAATTTCCAATGTATAAAACAGAAAAAAAAAACTGATTCTGAGATGAAACAGTGGAGTTTACATTAATGATAGTCATAAGAAACAGTTTCAACAATTAGATAAGTGTTCAAAAAAAAAAACCCAACTAATCCATCTCCTGAATGTTAACATGGGATCTCCTGTGTTTAAATCTGGAAAGCAGATAGGTGGATTTTTTTTTCACAATTGCTTAATTGTTCATTCCAAGATGATACAATGCAGAAAAGGACAGCAGTGTTCTAGTTTATGAGAATCAAACCCATGCCTCATGGCTTCTACAGAGGTAACTGTCTAAAAATTCTTTCTAGAAATTAATTTAACATCCATCCAGGTTAGTGTGATCAAATCCATAATTTTAGTTCTCACTGGCCAAATAGGTGTCTTATGAAAAGACACCGAGAGAGCTATTAAAGTTAGGAATCTCACTAAACACTGAAAGGAGGCATTTCTCCTTTAGAATCTTGGTTCAAAATGCACACAGGTGGCAAAAATCTATCAAATGAAATATGCATTTTTTTTTTGGTTCCGTAAAATATATAAATATAAAAAACATATATAAATGCTTTCCAAATAATTGAAACAAAACTGTAAACTATGAGAAATTTTTGGAACTGGTATAAATTTATACAGGGTGTCCCTGAATGACTATAAACTCTACATGGTGATATTCCTCTTCATGAGAGAATCAAACATGCCCAAAGAACTATACCTATGTAAGTGATAGTTTATGAGTAAAATGAGTCTAAAAACAGATGATGTCACATCCACTTAGAAACAAATGAATGCTCTGGTGGACCCATGATTAATGAGTAGTTTGTGATATGCAAGATGTTATCTGCAGTGGCATTCTCTACAAGAGTGGATATGGCTGCCACATGCAAATTAGGTTCCTGTTCACCTGCATCCTGTGGCTGGTATAAAGTGATGTTGGGCACTAGCAGAGGAATGCCAATACACTGGATAGCACTATGCATTCTTTTCAAGAGTACTGCAACATGTATCTGCTCTTTGGATAGTGTCATGGGAATGCCTTGAATACTGCTAGGGAGAATTCCAGTTGTTATCAACGTGCTGTAATCCTAATGCCAACATTAGCAATCAATGATCATATAAATCAAATGATCAATTAGGTCCTGATGAAAAGGTACATTAATCTGAATAAATTATGAATATAAATTTTTTCAATATCTTTGAATCTTAGGCACCTGTACTTGATATACTTTGGGAAATGGCAGAAAAATGGTAATATTGAGAAAAAGAGCTTTTACTGTATTGCTGCATGACTAGATGAATGAATGATGGAGGAGGGAAAACAAA
Source organism: Ryuthela nishihirai (assembly GCA_038380435.1). Lineage (NCBI taxonomy): Eukaryota > Metazoa > Arthropoda > Arachnida > Araneae > Heptathelidae > Ryuthela > Ryuthela nishihirai. The sequence goes on along the minus strand of JAWZYU010000002.1, from coordinate 38,002,739 downwards.
TTGACAAATAATTTGCCTCTATTGTTACAAAAATAATGCAGTCAGGAGAAGAAGACACTTGAAGAAGGGGACATACATGAAAAAAGCCCCAGAAATGCATCATGGGAGACCCATTGCCTAGTAATTATAACAGAGGGTTAGTAGTGATCAGCACCAAAACTGGACAACAGAAAGTGACAGATTACAGTTTTATATTGAAACTTAAAAAGAGAGTTACAAAAATATAATTTTACTTCTTTTAACGAAAAATAAAGATAACCATATCTGAATACTTAAACCTTACCTGCACATCTAGTCTCCACTCCAGGTTATGATAATGAGGAATGCTAATATTTAAATCACTTAAAAGTGATCTTATTTCCTGTTTGTGGTTTAAATAATACTGAACAAGTTCTTTTTGGCTTTCTTCTGAAAATCCCAAGAGAAGAATAGAATCACGAAATTCTAACTCTCCAATCTGAAAAAGTTAGAAAACTAGTCTGCATTGAATATTTTTATGTGTATATATACACACACACTATAAGCAAAATCTAGTTACAACAAATCTGGAGAAGTGGTAGTTACAGTATTACACTGAAATTTTCTTAGTCAGTATTTTTCATAATGAGATTAGAAGCAAGATGTTTATAATAAAGATACTATTTCAAAATAGAGTTTTTTGTTCCTGTCATCAATGCAAAAACTATGATATTAATATTCTTACTTTCCTGTTAATAGATCATAACTTAAATATCAGGCAAATTCTAACTGGTGCCTGAAATTATCTGAACTATCCATGTTTTCCTAAAATCTGAGTTAAACATAGATGATAATTGCAGCATGACCTGATGCCCTTTTGGCATTGATATATCAATAAATATTTAGCGAAAAAAAATTTCACTGACATACGGGAATCGAACCTGCATCTCTCCATCCTCTTTCCATCTCACTCTGTGCAATATAAAGGTAATAGTTGCCACCTGAGACCACAGATGGCACCAGTGGTTGGCCCGCATTTCTCGGTGATAGAGTATAGTCTTAAAATAAGTGGAAAAAAGATGAGCTGGCATTAGTTCAACTGGTAAGAACACTCTAGCATGTTTCTGGAGAGATGCGGGTTTGATTCCCATATGTCGGTGAAAATTTTTTCTGCTAAATATTTATTGATTTAAAATCTGAGTAACGGACATAGTTGATTCCATTGTAAAACATCTTACCTTCATTTGAAACTGAGAATTCAACAAGGGGGAAAATATATTTTTATTATTTGTGATATCAAGTGATGTACAAGAATAATGTTATACTAATCATTCTCACAACATGCTTGAAAAAAAGAATAATTACTTTGAGATGCCACACAAATAAATTTTTCAGTATTGTCAATACAGAATATGCACTTGTGAGCCACTTTATTAGGTACAGTTTCTTCTTATGTCAATAGTAATTCAGATAGACAACTAACTTCTTAAACAAGCTTTTCATGAAACAACGTGACTGAAAATAATTCAGAGATCTCAATCAAATCTACATCAATTTCGACTTTCAATAGTAAATGCTCAATATTTAAAGATTTATGGAAGCTGAAATGTTTAGCAAGTTAGATTGTTTAAATGCCCAAATTGTCATCCCACAGAAGGACTGATATCTGTGCCAAGAAAGTTTTTTTTTGTTTCCATATCCAAGATTCTCATTCACTTTTAGGAAATGATAAAAAAAATTTATTGAAAAACAATGAAATACTAAAAGAAAAATTAATATATAATCTAATGTGATGTTAAATAAAATATCCATAGCAACAAGTTGTAAGCTAGCCATCTGATATAAGCAGATGGTATAGCAATCAATGGACCAGCTGACTTTACAAAGGTTATCTGATATATTGGATAAGCACTGTAAACAATCTATTATGGAGCCACTTATAACACACGAAATGGAAACAGCATGTGAGAGTCACCTGCATCCTCGTCTGCAGGCAGTGAGATCTGCAGGCAGCTGCAGCGTGTCTTGAAATGCCAAAAAAGCTGTTTTTATTTTCTGTATATGGTAGCTAGGCATAAACTGGAAAGAGAGCTGTTTACCAATCCCCAGTGATGATGCACAGAACTGGCCAGGTCTAGCACCTAAGGTCCGACCCCGCCTTCTCGTGGTGCAGGCCATTAGTACCTTTCAAAGGAGATATTCTCTTTTGGAATGAAATGGAAGGGGAGGGCTGCCAGTTCAGTATCACCTACTGACCTGGTTATTTATGGCGACTTTCTTGCTTTTTTTTTTCAACAATGCTGAGAAGTGGTCAACTTCACAGGATCCTGGTGCTGACCATTTATACCTACTAGACTGGATTTGTTATGAATTTGAGCTTGATTATGGATCCTGAACTTACTGCACTGGTGGGCTTCTATTGAGGGAGAATCTGCCGCTGTGTTTCCTGTTTGCCTGTGGGTTGCCAATCCTAAGTGAACAGAGGCATGGGATACCTTATATCAGCTGGTGGATAATCCTGATCAGAAGCCATCGCAGGTAATTGAACTTCACTTAACTAGTTGGGCATTGTTAATCCTAAACTGGAGTAATGCGTCTCAGGCAGGCCATATGGTTCTTCAAAAAGGTGGTGCCTGAAGTTCCTACCAGCATCAGTGACTTCAGCCTTTAGCAGAGATGAAACATGTCTTTGCCCCATGCCTGCGATCAGGGGGCTGTTTGATATTGTTGGCCCTACCTATCTCAATAAACATACTAATTATTTTCTCTCTGCAGGAACGTGGAACGTGAGGACATTATATAGAGATTATTCTCTTGATGTCCTCATGCAGGAATTCCAGCGCTATAACCTAGATATTCTAGGCTTACAAGAGACCAGATGGACAGGTAAAGGTGAGATACTTAAAAATAACTTTAAATTTCTCTTTACACGGAGGGAGAATGGAAAGCATCACCAAGGCGTGGGTCTGCTGCTTAGCAGACATGCTAGTGATGCTCTTCTAGGATATGAGTGCATTAATGAAAGGTTTCTTACAGCAAAATTTCACACAAGCGTTAAAGACTTGAATGTTATCTGCTGTTATGCCCCCACTGAGAATGCCGATGAGGATGAGAAGGATAGGTTTTAAGGACAACTTCAGGATATTTTGAATTCTGTCAAGAAAGGAGATATTACCCTTGTTCAAGGTGACTTCAATGTCAAAGTTGGTACTGAGTCTGACCTTTGGGGAGGGGTGATAGGCCCTTTTTGGTATTGGTAGCTGCAATGGGCAACTTCTCCTAAAAGTAAGTAAACTCAATGGTTTCAGAATAACTAACTCTTATTACAAACACTGCAACATACATAAGTACACATGGGTTTCACCTGATGGGCTGCATAAGAATATGATTAATTATATATTAATTAACAGCAAATGGGCTACTTTTGTTAGGAATACCAGGGCATATAAGGGGAGCTGAAATTGGATCTGACCATTACCTTGCTAAAAGTGTCTTGCAGCTTAAACTTAAAAAGTGTTGTGCTAAAGTTAAAAAATTTACCTTTAATACTGATGCTCTGAAAGACACAGTTATAGCTAAAGCTTCCTACTGAAGTTGAGAAAGAATGGGACCATTTTAAACAGGGTTTTCTTGAAACTACAGTACTCTTTTACAAAAAAAAGGAGCAGAGGAGGCAGAATTATTTGAGTGATAAGGCACTTGAGCTTATTTCAGAAAGAAAGAACTGCAGGAATGTCCTTAATCAATACCGTACTAGTCCTAATAGAAAGCATTACAGAGAACTTAATAAACATGTAAAGGATCAGTTAGCTGCTGATAAGAATCTTTGGTTTGATGGCTTGGCTGACAAAGTTGAGGAAGCAATTAGACAGTGCAGCAGCAGAGAGCTGTACCAGATAGTTAATGTTTTGTGTGGTAGAAAACAGACAGGTATACGGGGATTGAAGGATGGACAAGGTTATAGAAGGTAAGGATTCTGTCATGGCTAGGTGGACTGAGCATTTCTGTGATGTCCTACTCCCATTGTTTGTAATGATGATACATGCATTACTGGCATTAATGTTGGCCCTATAACACAATCTGAAGTTATTTTAGCTATTTCTAAACTTAAATTTCATAAATATCCCAGTGGTAGATGAAATTACTACAGAAATGCTTAGAGCTGGGAATGTTTCGGTTACCACTTGGATGACTGAAATTCTGAATATCTTTTATGATAAAGGCATGGTTCCTAACGATTTTACCAGAGCTATTGTTATCCCTATTTTCAAAAAAGGTGATCGCAGTTCTTGTGATAACTATAGGAGTATCGGCCTACTCTCTGTTCCAGGTAAAGTTCTTTCCATGATTGTGCTTAATAGAATTAAGAATCTGGTTGACAGTCAATTGCGTGATGAGCAATGTGGATTCAGAAGTGGTAGGGGATGTGTGGATCAGATATTTTCACTTAAGCAGATTCTTGAGAAATGTTTAGAGTTTCAGAAACCTTTGGTTGCTAGCTTTGTTGATTTCAAAAAGGCTTTTGACTCTGTTGATCATCATAATTTTTGGTTGATTGTGTAATCATATGGTATACCTGACAAGTTAGTTAACATAATGAAAGCTCTGTATAATAACACTGAGTCGTGTGTGAGAGTTGGTAAGGCTTGTTGCAATTGGTTTAACATTACTTCTGGTGTTCAACAAGGGTGCATTTTGTCTCCTTTTCTCTTTAGTTTGGTTATTGATTATGTTATGCGAAATTCACTGCAAGGGAAAGTTTTTGGCCTTAAATGGTCTGGAGATACAAAAATTTCTGATTTAGATTATGCTTATGATTTAGCCCTTTTGGCAAATGATGTTGATGAGAATTCTCTTTTATTCTACACTGGTAGTAGAGTAGGTTTGGTTATAAACAGAGAGAAAACTAAAGTGATGAAAATTGGTCAGGTAGGCTGTGTTCAGTTAAACTGAATGGTTGAAGTCTTGAGTAGGTGTCACAGTTTAATTATCTTGGGAGCTATGTAACAGATACTGCTGATGTGTGGGACAAGATTAACAGACGAATAGGGATTGCAGCCAGGACTTTTAAGAATCTATGGAGAGTGTGGAGAAATAGGCGTATACACCTAAAGACTAAAATTAGACTGTATAATAGTTTGGTTCTTTCTAGGGTTATTTATGGATTGAAACTTGGATGCTGTGTAAACAAGATAACAGAAATCTAGATGCTTTTGATTCCAGATGCTTACGCAGTATCTTGGGCATTAGGTGGTTCAACTTTGTAACTAATGATGAGGTTAGGCAAAGGAGTTTGCAACCTCCTTTAAGCAGTATATTGTGCAGAGAGAGACCGTTGGTTTGGCCATGCTGCCCATATGAATAATTATAGATTGGCGAATAAGGTTATGAACAATATGACTAAAGGCCTCAGAAAGAGGGGGAGACCTAAGATGTGGTGGGCAGACAATGTCAAACATGATCTTGCTAGAATTTGTGTGAAGTGGCCAGATACAGCTCTGGACAGATATGCTTGGAGAATTAAACTGGATGGTCTGGTTGGACCTCTGAAGCCCATACCTGCTTGAGGATGATGATGATGATGATGAACATTCAATTAGAGTAACAGTTGATTTTAAGAGAGGAAAGACACATAGAATACTGATATAAATGATAAAAATAATTCCGGGAGTGTTGAAATAGTTTTATGGCAGAAAAGAGTGTAAAACAGGTAAAAAAATAGAGGTATGTACTTCAGCATTATTTCAAAAATCATCCGTTTTCAAAAACAGCAATTTTTTTGGTTAATTTACAGGAGATTTTCAAAATTTCAAAGAAAAATTTGATGATATAGTTCAAATCAAACTTGTGAGTTTAAATAAGGGGATTGCTTCAGCAAAAAGAAACATTAACAAACAAATCAGCAATACTGTATAGAGCTTCTAAGAAATGACAATCAGATGGCGTTAACAAGTCATTTACACTGTAGTTTAATAAAATATGCATCAAGTGAAAAAAGAAAATATTACTTTCAAGCCTGAATTATATATTTTTATATGATATATAAAGTACATATATAAGAAAATTTTAAAATGGCAGTTATTATTTTTAAGAAATAATTTTTTTTTGTTCCTACTAAAAATGTATATATATATATGTCCTCGGCCTATACTGCGGATTCTGTGAATGTATACAAACAATGTGGACACTGGAATGGTTAAGAAGTTACTGAATTCTGTATCTGAGTTACTATTGACATAGCATGGAACTGTACCTGTGTATATGAAAGTGAATGCTGAGTGTATACCACTATACAAAAATATTCTGAAATATTATATTCACTATCACTATTTAGATGTAGGAGGCAGAAGTACAGTTGATCTCTTAATCGTCCAACATTGTGTGGATAGCATCCGCCAGTTGTACTTCTGCCATTCCACCATCAAATGCAAGGTACCAATTCCAAAAGAAACCCCCTCCTCCCAAACAGCTAACACTTCAAACAGGCACTTCTTGCAGAAAAAATTCTGTTTTGGTGTTCTGAGTTATCATATCCATTGTTAATTGAGAAAACATTGGATTGTTTTTGGATTGTTTTACCTCTGAGCGGCACTTTTTTGCACACCATGGGCTAAATGGCCAGGTCACATGGACCCTGAAGGCTCAGAGAAGGTTGGGGGAGGGGACCCACTGGAACAGCTGTTGGGAGACAGATGGTAGCCTCCTGTCAAGGCCATCCAGCGTGTTCTTTAACGTGCACAGGGTATGGCTCTCCCATACACGGGGCCATGGCTTAACGTCCCATCCGACGGACGGCGGCCTTTTCAAGCCCATCGGTGTCCCCTACTGACCCTGAGCAGGGTGGGAAATTTTGCGGAGATAAATCTCAACACTGACCCAGCTGGGACTCGAACCTGGGAACTACAGATTACGAGCCTGGCGTGCTACCGACTGAGCCACCCCCGCCCCTAATTGAGAAAACCTTAGTTAAGTTGTTTTACCTCCGAGCAGCACAGTTTTGCACATAATAGACTAAATGACAGTCATAAGGATCTCAAAGGCTCAGAAAAGGTTGAGGAAGGGGATACACTGGACAGTTGGAAGTCTTCCACCAAGACCATCCAACATATTCTTTTACATACACAGGGTATAGTTCTCCTGCAGGTGGTACCACAGCTTAACATTCCTTCTGATGGATGGGGGCCATATGAAGCCCAAAGGTGTCCCCTTTCTTAAGGAGGGCAGAATGTAGATTAGTAAAGAAAATTCTCAATGTAAGCTGAGTTGGGATTTGAACCTGGGAGCATCAGATTACAAGCTTACCAACTGAACCAACCCTTGCCCTAAAAGAATTCAAGATAAGATTGACATTACTGGCATGGCTCAACCAGTCCTGATCACTGTCAAACTTTATAACCACTTATAGGCTGTATGAATGGATATTCTTAAGAACTCCATCCAATACCTAACTAGTTTATGAAAACAGACATATCCAATATTATTATTAGCCCTATTTTGTCATTGAATAACATTAGCTCAGAAGTAATTTTATCAATTTTTTAATATTCTTTTATTCATATGTACAGTGTGGTCAGATACACTCCTTCTAAGTGGATCAATTTCAATGTTGAGAAGTAAGAAAGTGTAATATAAGTGCACAGTAAAAAAATTCAGGAACAATTCTAGGGTTAAAAAAAGAAATAAAGTCATATACACATGTCCAGAAACTTTATGGAAGTTATGGTATGAAAGTTATTTTAAACAATTGTTCTAATAGCCTTGTGCCTACTGCATGTCCCTGAGCCTAGTTATATGTGTGCTGCATATCTGCAAATGCAACATGTTATGATCTCTGATTGCATGACGCAATGAAAGAAGTTAGAACTGGGAAATAGAACAACTCCAGGAATCTCTGAACATGTTCGATGAGCTGAGATTTGCATCCATGTTCAAAGTATCATTTTGAACAACTGTTGTAGCATAATTTGTATTTAACAACTTCAAATAAAATATTTCTGGCCATATACTTATAGGATTTTTATTTTGGACTCTAGACTATGCTCTTGAATTTGTGTCATGTACTTACTTATGTTACACCTTGTATATTAAGTTAAAATTCATCACATTGCAAAATACATTAAATCAATTAAAATTTTTATGGCAATTAATAATTTTGTATAATACATAATAATACCTTAATAGGTTTATGATGATAGGTGCAGTGGGGTTGCAGTTAGTAAGTATTCTCCATTAGGTTCTGCCATGACTACCCGTATGCTATCATATCTCTGCAAATGTAGGCTCAGAATAGCAGCCCCAGTTGAATATCCATAAGTAAAATGTATATTATCCAATACAAATTACAGATATGTGAAAATAATTTATTAATAAGAAAACACAGGTAAGTACCTATAGACTGTGAACAAACTTGAGTATCGGAAATATTGTCTTGAGCCAGGTAGGATACGAACCAACAACCTCCTGATGACATATCATCCTTATACTTAATAAAGTGTGATTGGCTAAAAATGCATATCAAATAAAACTTGAGGTGTGACTGGTGTAGTGCACAACTTTTAAGGCAATTTCTAATGCCTGATTTCATGGTATAAAGCCTAACTAATAAATTCACTATAACAACTGTCAATGGTGGAGATATTGATTAGTGGCTGACAGCTCATCAATCAGAGCACCTGACTCAGGAAGTCAGAGGTTCATATCCCACCCAGCTCAAGACAATTTTCCTCTATAATCAAGAATGTGCAAATAGCATAACAGATGCCATATACACAGTTGTATCAGAATAATATGACCACCTACCTAATAATGGAAATAACCACTCTTGGCTTGGATGATAGCAGTGAGATGGCGTAGCGAGACAGCAGAAGAGGACACGTGCCCATTCGGACTCCAGCAGAGCATGGAGGTTACGGAGATTACATGGTTGTGAGTCCGCATGCAGAACCTGTTGATCCAAATGGTCCCACAAGTGCTCTATGGGATTGAGGTCGGGCGATTTTGCCGACCAAGGGAGAACAGAGACATCGCTGTCGTGTTCCTAGAACCTTTGGGTTTGGTTGTTTTACCTCTGAGCGCTACTTTTTTGCACACCATGGGCTAAATGGCCAGGTCACATGGACCCCGAAGGCTCAGAGAAGGTTGGGAGAGGGGACCCACTGGAACAGCTGTTCGGGGACAGATGGTAGCCTCCCGTCAAGGCCATCCAGCGTGTTCTTTAACGTGCACAGGGTATGGCTCTCCCGCACATGGGGCCATGGCTTAATGTCCCATCCGATGGACGGCGGACTTTCCAAGCCCATCGATGTCCCCTACTGACTGTGGGCAGGGCGGAGATTTCTTGCGGAGATAAATCTCAACGCTGACCCAGCTGGGTCTCAAAGCTGGGAACTACAGATTATGAGCCTGGCGTGCTACCGACTGAGCCACCCCCGCCCCCTTTCCTGGAAGCAGTCACACATCACCTTAGTGACATGGCAGGATGCACTGTGCTGTTGGTAGACACTATCACCACCAGGATAAACGTCCAACATGAAGGGATGCATGTGGTCAGCAAGGATGGACAGATAACCATTGGCATTCAGGGACCCATCCAGTGATACCAGCAGTCCCAGGATATACCAGGAACATTATTTACGAAGGAGTGTACTTGGTTGGCAACAATAGAAAGGTAGGAGGTCCCATCGAGTTGTTGATTCACTGTGATCAGTGGACCCAGGGCATTTGCCATGAAAACAGTCCCTAAAGCATAATACACCACTTCCTGTCTACCAAACATCAATGGTGCATCCTGGTGCCATGGCCTTATGTTACTTTCCAAATGCAAACATGCCGATCAGCATGATGGAGTTGGAAATGGGATTCATATGAGCAGGTGACAGATTTCCACATTTTGGTGGTCTGGTATTGGTACTGACAGGCCCATGCAAGGTACAGTTTCTTGAAATGAGCATGGGTACCCATGACAGCTATCTGTCATAGCACATACAAATTAATATTTGGTGTTGTCCCTGTGGATACTGGTCTTGCCATTCTAACATTGTACTGGGTGTGACTGCTGTGGGAGATGGGAGACATTACTCACCATGGACGTCAACTACAGTTCTGTGTGTGACTTTTGGCCGGTTGTTCCACTGCTATTGAGTCAGTCATGGTAGACTCATGACACCACAGAATGGAAGTAGTTCATCATGATGGCTGTTTTCAAAATACTAACACCTAAATGCATTACACTCATGCTCATACCTTGTTTGAAGACAGAAAGATCCCGATGCTGACCCTTTCTACCTAGAAGTAAGGTGGACTGATTTCCACAAGTATGTTCTACAATCCATTGGAGAATAACCACTATATAATGGTCATTCTCAACTTTGAGGATCACCAGCACTACAAACTGGCCAATTCCTACACAAGAGAGAGTTGCTAATGCAAAGCCAACTCAGTGTATAAGGGTAAGTCAGAAAGAAAGAGGGTCTCAAATTTAGACACTTGGAAATTTTTTTGATATTAGATAAGAAACAGTAAAAGGTGAGATTTAGTAAAAGATATAATTTTTTAATTGATGACCTTGGCCATTTCTTTTCTGGTGTTGTTCTGTGATGAGGTTTCACTTTACTCACAGACTTTCTCTATGTCATATTATACTAATAAACTACTGTAGGACTTGTGGCAAGAACTGGGTTAGGGGTAAATTTTTTACATGGATTTTTGTCAAATTTAGAAATTAAAAATGTTCATATACAATAATTACAATTTTTTAACTTGCTAGGGGCCTCAAAAGTTGAAAGTGGCATGGGACATTTTTGACCTGTGAGAGGCCCTGCACACCAAAGAGTCAAAACATCATGACCACCTGCTTAATATGATGTTGGCTCTCCACGTGCCACCAAAACAGCTCTTTCCTGGCAAGGGATACATGCTACAAGATTTCTAAAAGTATCATGTGGTAGTTCTAAAGGTATCTGGTACCAACACATTACCAGCAGATCCTTTAACTCTTGTAAGTTACATAGTTGAGCCGCTGCATATCAGATATGCTGTTCCAATACAAACCACAGATGCTCGATTGGATTGATGTCTGGGGAATTTGGAGGCTAGGGAAATACTTGAAAGAAACCATTCTCAAACATTTCACAAAACATTCTCAAACAATCCGGGCAGTGTGGCATGGCACATCATACTGTTGAAAGAAGGCACTACTAGAGGGTTATATCATTGCCATGAAAGGATGTACCTGGTCTGCAATGATGTTTGGGTAGGTGGTAGACATCATAGTTTCCTGCACATGAATGACTGGACTCAGGGTTTCCCAGCAGAACATTGCCCAAAGCATTACACTTCCTCAACCGGCTTGTTTTCGTCCCACGGTGCATCCTGGTGATAACACTTCTCCAGGTTAACGATGCACAGGTACCCGGCTGTCCACATGGTGCAACAGGAAACGAGATTCATCAGGCCAGATGACATTCTTCCATCATTCAAGGTCCAGTTTTGATGAACACATGCACATTGTAGGTGCTTTTGACAGGGAACCAAGGTTAGCTTAGGCACTCGGAGCTGCCTGTGGCTATGCAGCCAGATTTTCAGCAGGTTTCGGTGTAACACATTACTCCCTTCATTAGCATTCAAATTACGGGAGAGTTGCACCACAGTATCACTTCTGTTGGCTCATACCATACGGGATAGCCTTCGTTCACTTCTAGCATCGATGAGCTGTGGTCAGCCTACACCTTGCCAGTGATTCGTGGTTTTTCCATCTTTGGACCACTTTTTGAAGGTACTAACCACAGCTGACTGTGAGCACGCCACAAGCCTTGCCATCTCAGAAATGCTCTGACCAGTTGTCTGGCCATTACAATTTGGCCTTTGTCAAACTCACTTAAGTCCACTGTCTTTCCCATCTGAAGAACAAAAATAACACTGATTAACAGAGCTCAGTATCAGGTGTTATTTACACTGTTTCATGACCTTCACTTGGCCGTCGTTTACCTGCAGTTGCTTCGGTTTGTATAAAGACGTGCTGGTGATAATGTTTTGGCTCTTCAGTGTATGTGCATTATTTTTTCACAGTCAGCAGACTTGTTGAAACACTTGTAACAATCAGCTTACTGAAGCCCTGTTAATAGAAGGACATGTCCTGCTCCTAAAACCACTTTGTGACTTCATTTTTTGATGGTATCACCCAATGGAAAGCTTCACCCTTGGAGATGATGTTACAGCTTTCCAAACAAGTGAAATCTGGTGGTGCCAAGTCTGTACTGTATGGGCTGTGAATTGTTGCCCATTATCGGGTATGGAGAAGGTCCATTGTGGAGTGTGAGGTGCAAAAAGGGCATTATTGTGCATTATTTCATCATGTTACATTGACAGGACATCCGAACTGTACACACTCACAAGCTGTCAACGGATTTCCACTGATTGGGTCTTCTGTGCCCACAGAAACTGAATATTCCTTGGATCTCCTACTTCATATAAACTGTAGTATCTTTTGCCATGTTCACTCTGACATCACAGCATGAATGTATAACAGCTATGACTGTTGCCACTTAGTTATTAATTATTAAATTAATCTTTATTTTTTTCATAATAATATGTTACAGAATGATTTACAGTTGTCCCACAAAGCTACATAGCTTGTCTGCAGGAAATATAACAATTACAATATTTATTTAGATTAAATAATTTGAAAGTAAAAAAAAAAGATAATAAAAGAGTAAACAAATAAAAGTAAAATTAAACAAAGGATAGTAGATTCATCTGGTTCCTTTGTTTAAATCTGTTTGGTGAACCCCTGGTATGTTGGAGATGTAAAGGCACTCCACCTGTGAAATCTATGCTAAACCACATATATGTGCTGTAATTCGGGCTAAAGGATGTCCAACTCAGTACTGAAAAATGGTTTCTAATTCAGTGGCTGGTGTGTGTATAAAAAAAACTAATTCAAAGCAATTTAAAAACGCCATTATTATATAATGTCTTCCATAAAAAACAACTTTAAATTTCTCTTCAAAGTCAAAAATTTACAGATGCAAGTATATCTCTAGGTAACGAATTACAAATGAAAAGTATTTTATAATCATTTACAGATTTTCCATAATTATTTTTGATATTTGGTTTATTTTAGCCTTAAAAGTATCATTAAAGAAAGTTTTCAATACAACATTATATTTATTTAAATTTGAATAAAATATTTAAAGATTTAAATCTCTCCCATTTTGTCAAATAAATGAGCATTTTCATTGTCACCAATTATAATTTTTGCTATTACTGATTGCCTTTTTTCAATTTATATTTGTTATATTTGTAGTTCCATGTATAGTGATTCCATAGTTTAATATAAATTCACAAATTGCTTTGTAAAATAATAAACATGCTGTTCTGTTGATTGTATATCTTAGTTTATATAATTTTATCTCAGCCAATCTTAACTTATCAGAAACATATTGTGTATGGCTATTCCATCTAAAAATATCACCAAAAAATAAATCCAAATATTTTATCCTTTATACCTTTTCAATTTTATAACAATTGCAAATATCTTCAATAATTTTTTTTTCCTTTGTGTAAACAATCCAATTTGTGTGATTTAATAAATATATATTTTTACATCTCTATAGCCTGGAGAATGAAGTATCCATTTTGTCTTGTTTTCATTTAAATATATTTTATTATGGTTAAGCCAGCATAAAATGTGATAAAAATCTTTCTGTATTTCATTGCATATCACTTTACTCTTTCTGTTGTTATTAATTATTACTATCATCTGCATATAAGTAAACTGAACTGTTGAAGTTAATGTTACATAAATCATTAATGTATACCAGAAATTAGAGTGGTGTGATGGTCCACCCATTCACTTTTACTTTTCCTTAACCTGTTTTTGCTTTATTTATGTTATATTTATCACTTTGGGGATTATTATTTCACTTTTTGGACTGATCGCAATTCTCGTTTCCAAGTCGTAGGAGTTGCGCATGAGCAACTCCGACTTTTGATTGTCAGTCACTAATGCGAGCACGTAGGACATGATCCCTCTTGCGTCATGGCTAGTGCGATTGTCAGATTATGCAAATGCTTTCCTGGTATGCAACAGACACATGCCAGATTTATACACAGCATGTTATAACTAAGTGACAACACAACATAGAGAGAGGTAGTAGAGAGTGTATTGTTAGTGGAAGTTGAGTAGAGAATGATGTTAGGAGTCAGCTGAAATATGTTGTATCAGTATGTGTTGTGTAGATAGAAGGAGTTATTAGTAGAGATTTAGATACATGTGAGTTTTAGTACTCCAACTTTTGTATTCATCAATTGATAGTGAGTCTTTGAATTTTCTGGAAATAAACTTTGTTTTAGAAACTTTTGAATTTTTGCTATTTTTCTCTTGAGCAACGTAAATTGATTTTTTTGACTACATTTAAACTTTAATTAAACTTGACAATCCTTTTTGAATTCTTAATTGATAAGTAATGCTAGACAAATACCTATCGAACCCTATTTCAACTTTATTTGGCAAGTTAATATTGCCTGGTGCTCGACAAAGCTATTTGGAATTTTGAATAAATTTGGATCAGATGAAAGGTCCAACTTAAAAAGTTAATAATCTTTCGAGTGTTACAATGGGCCTAGTATAGTACCTTGTGACACCCTGTAATTGTTTTCACCTTTGGTACTGTTTATTTTTGTAATAATACATCTGTTACTTAAATAATTTTTAAACCATCTTAATGCAATACCTTTTATTCCATAATTTTCAAGTTTTTGTAATAAGAGATTGTGATCTATAGTATCAAAGGCTTTCTCTAAGTCTAAAAACGTACCTATTACTTCATGACCTCTATTTAATGAAGAGTTTAAGTTATCTGTAAGTTTTGTTAGTGGTTTTATAGTATCTTTGCCTTTTTGAAATCTAAATTGATTATCATTTAAAATGTTATGCTTTTTTAAGAATGAATATATCATATATTTGTATATATCTTTCCATAATTTTAGCAATAGTGGGTAATATAGCAATTGGTCTAGTGACATGTAATGGTGGCACAGTGTTTGGCAAAGAACAAATTGCGAACCTTACTTTTTGATTTATCCTTGTATGCAATCTATAATTTTAAGTGCTAATATTTTTCAAAATTTAAAACTTTTGGATTTTTTAGAAACCATAATACATTTAATGAATTTATTTTTAATTAAACTCACAATAAAAAAAATTACACCAGCACACCTTTTGTGGTGTTCATATCTGCCAAAGATTACAAAGCTTTACATGCATATTTAGGTAGCTAGGAGGTCTAAATAATCTGAATACAAAAATTATTTGCCAAATCTATAAGCTATACACTGAAGTGCTATTGAATTATGGATAGGAGACATCAGGGTTAGAGAGAGTCCAACATGTTACTAGGTTGTTTCCCTAATTCAATGGCACTTCAGTGTATGATCATCCAAATGAGCATATTTTTCATAATCTGTAGAGCACATGCAAGATAAATTACATGCAAGTAAACACATGCAAGTAAAGCAGATTTTCTATCCTTATGCTGTTCACTGTGTTAAAGTACATTTTAAAAAATTTCACCTACTTAAAAAAAAGCATGCTAAGGTAATGTGATATTCATAACTAAGAAACTTTATCTCAATGTAACACATTAGCTAACATGCACATAAAAATATGGCAAAAATTTATAATGAATAATTTCAGTAATAATTAACAGAATATACCATGAATTTGGCTGCTTCAGTAAATAAATACATAACACCATCCACAGCATGCTGAACCATATCTGTATCAACATTAAGCCTTTCTGAAAATACAAGAAAAAAGAATTAGGAAAAATTTTAATATAAGGTGATATTGTAAAAAGGTGGAAAATGCATAAGTTTTAAAAGACACTAATGATTTACACATGCACTAACAAAAAAAAAAAACTTTAAAAAGACATTAATGTTTGATGCACATAGGCTACAATACATACCAGCTGTTACTCAGCAGATGGTCATTACCCAGTAACAATAGGTTTCTCTCAGAGTAGATATAAGTGGCATATCATTCATGAATGCAAAATGTGCACTGCATGCTCTATTCAAATTATTAAGCATGACAGAATACTACATATACAACATTTATTTCACCAATGATTAGCTATTCATCACTTTCCATTAATAAAGGAATGTCATTTAATATTTACTTTTACAATAACTTTTATAGTATTTAATATCCCATTTTAACCCTTTGTAAACTTCAGAGTATTGGTATCTCATTATTAGTTGTCTAAAAATACTTTTGAGGGAGGAGTTACTGTCTCTTTGAATAATTTCAATGTTTGAATCAGATTATAGAAAATGGCACTGCATATAACTGATGAGAAAGCACAGGGTTTATGCTTGTTTTACCACAGCTTTCATCATATTACAGTTGCTAGATCTGAATGGTTATTGGAATCAATTGCTAGATCTGAATGGTTATCAGAGAACAGTGCTGATGGCATATACAGGTAATGGATAAAAAAATGGAAACAGCAAGGCTCACAGAAAGCTTCTGTTTATTTAAACAGTGGTGCAACTGACAAAGGCATGAAACACACAAATAACATCCCAGCATGTTTAGATCATGTCTATAAAGGCAAACCCAGCATAACTGCATGCAATTATTGGTATCATGTTGTTAAGAGAAGATCTTAACAATTTGAAAATGGGTATGATTGTTGGAGTACATTTAGCAAGAGTTTCAGTCACTAAGACAGCTGAACTCACGAATGTTTCATTAAGAACAGTTTCCAAGGTCATGTCTACATGGCAATCTAAAGGAAAGATATCATCTGCCAAAGTGGTTAAAAGGGCATACTCCAGAATCGGAATGTTCCAGAATTAGTGTGATATGCAAAGCAAAACAGGCGAGCTACTGCTGATCAGTTGGGTTGGTTACTTCTGAGCAGCACTTTTTTGCACACCATGGGCTAAATGGTCAGGTGACATGGACCCCGAAGACTCAGAGAAGGTTGGGGGAGGGGACCCACTGGAACAGCTGTTGGGAGACAGATGGTAGCCTCCCGTCAAGACCATCCAGCATGTTCTTTAACGTGCACGGGGTATGGCTCTCCCATACACGGACCATGGCTTAATGGCCCATCCAATGGACGGCAGCCTTTCCAAGCCCATAAGTGTCCCCTACTGACCATGGGCAGGGTGGGGAATTTTGCAGAGATAAATCTCAACGCTGACCCAGCTGTGACTCGAACCTGGGAACTACAGATTACGAGCCTGGCGCGCACTGCTGATCAGTTGTGCACAGATTTCAATGCATGATGTGAGAGACCAGTTTCATCAAGAACATGAGAATTCCACAGAGCTGGATATCATAATCGAGTCGCATTTCACAAGCCACTCATCACATCTGTCAATGCATGTTGTCATGTCCACTGGTGCAAAGAGCACAAGCAGTAGGGAAATGTGATATTTGACAAACCATTGCTTCTGATAAAAGGATAAGTGCATGTGTGGCACCAAATGAGGGAAGCTTATAACTCTGATTACTTGTTTCCTACTGCTCTTGGTTCTGTAATAGTGTGGGGTACTTTCTTATGCATGATTTGGGTAGACTCATTCCATTAAGAGAAAAATTAATGTCAATTAGTATTTGACAGTGATCATCTTCATCCAATGGTACAGTATTTCTTTCTTGAAGACAGAGCTATCTTTCAGGATGAAAAGGCTTCCATTCACAGAGCATGTGGGGTCACCTAGTGGTTTGAGGAGCATGAGACTGAAGTTTTTCACATGGGTTGTTTGGGTTGTTTTACCTCTGAGCGGCACTTTTTTGCACACCATGGGCTAAATGGCCAGGTCATATGGACCCGAAGGCTCAGAGAAGGTTGGGGGAGGGGACCCATTGGAACAGCTGTTGGGAGACAGATGGTAGCCTCCCGTCAAGGCCTTTCAGCGTGTTCTTTAACGTGCACAGGGTATGGCTCTCCCATACACGGGGCCATGGCTTAACGTCCCATCCGACGGACGGCGGCCTTTTCAAGCCCATTGGTGTCCTCTACTGACCGTGGGCAGGGCGAGGAATTTTTGCGGAGATAAATCTCAACGGTGACCCAGCTGGGACTTGAATTTGGGAACTACAGATTATGAGCCTGGTGCGCTACCGACTGAACCACCCCCG
Source organism: Ryuthela nishihirai (assembly GCA_038380435.1). NCBI lineage: Eukaryota > Metazoa > Arthropoda > Arachnida > Araneae > Heptathelidae > Ryuthela > Ryuthela nishihirai. Next base: position 37,984,624 of record JAWZYU010000002.1, on the reverse strand, counting down.
CCCCGTTTTTCACATACCATGGCCACAGTCACCAGATATCAACCTGATGAAAAATTTATGGGAACTTCTGGAACAATGTCTCAGGCAGGTTTTCAAGCTCCATTGAACAAGCAGGAATTGATCACATTTCTTGTGGATGAGTGGATTGTATTCATCCTGCTGACTTTCAGACACTGATAGACTCTATGATATGACATATACAGGCTGCACTGGGTTCATGTGGCAGTCCAATACTGTATTAGTGATTTTAGCTGCTGTTTCCATTTTCCCCATTACCTGTACGTTAATGGATATATTAAGGAATTACCCTTGCAAATTGCAAAATGCATGTAATATACATCTATTACATTTTTTTGTCTCTACTGCAGTTTATTAATCCTTCCTGTGTCAAGGACATCTATAAACATTTTTGTACAACACATGAAACTTCAGTTCTTTTTTAAAAAAATTGCCATTTGAAAATTTTCTTACATATATCTTTTAAAAATATGTAACTCAAGCTTGAAAAATATTTTTTTTTCATTTGATGCATATTTTATTAAACTACAATATAAGTAATTCAATAAAGCCATCTGACTGCCATATTTTAGAAGCATTATATAGTATTGCCAATTTATTTGTTAATGTTACTCTGTTATCAAAATATTCTTCCTTAAAAATTTGAAAATCTCCTTAAAGTAACAAAATACCGCTATTTTTAAAAATGCAAGTTTTCGGAATTATGAAATATGTACCTTTTTTTTTGGTATACACTGTAAAAAGTGTTATTAAAATTAAAATATTATTACAATGTTCATATTTTTTACTTCAGTAAAATTCAAAATTAAATTCTCTTTAATTTGGTATATAACATGGCATATTTCTGTTGATTAGTTATTTATTAAGCCTGGACTTTTCTCAAACTATATGGTAGAGAGAAAAAAAAATTACAAAATGGAAGAAACGTTACTTCAAACAAGAAAATTATTTCTTTTGTTATTAAGAAATAAATAGCCTTTCTATTCATATGCATTATAATTATTTCTGTCGATTAGTGTTTGTTAAATAAATTTTTATTTGTGTTGCCAGATGTTTTTTTACTACATGACTCTAAAAAAGTCCTATTAAAATAAAACTAGTCATTTTTTTTGTTAAATATTTTATTTTCAGAAAATCCAGAGTTATATGCTGATTAATTTGGCATTAACATGCCATAATTCCTTTCATTAGTTATTTGGTAAAAAAAAAAGTTCTAAGGTTAATTTTTTTTGCCTGATCAGAGTGAAAGAAATAGTTGGACCTGGGAAGGGTTAACTGTGCACTGGAACAAGTTTTAAGCTTTGATACTTGAGAGTGATAAAGAAAAACTTACGTGCTGCACTCTGGTAAACTTTGGAGTTAGCACCTTTGCGAAGATGTTCTATAGATATTCTGCAAAATTCTTTAACAACTGGAAAAAGTTAAATTATTGGAAAATATATTTTATTACACTCATTGCATTGAAACTATCAATCAATTTGAAACAAAATGTAGAAAAATTTAAATATTGACTGTACAGAATAAATGAATAAAAACACAAAAATATTTCTAGTACAAGATTATTACCATTATCATCCTATGTGTCTTAATTAGCCAGGCCAAAATAAAATAAAATACCCTCTCAAGCAGCTGCTTGCCACAGAGGTCTGACAGGAGCCTGTCAGTTTATATGCCACAGTAGATCTGAGAGGATAGCAGGACCTCAGCAGAAAAACGACACACACATCCATGCCTAATCTGGGGCTCGAACCCAGGTCCCTTAGATCAGTAGCCAAGCGTGCTAACCACTCGGCCACGGGAAGGCTAGTGTAACGCTCCAAACAAATGCAAAATACTTGAAGTTTTATGCTCCGGATAGCTTAGACGGGCGCCAGGCAATAATTAACAAATTGCCAAAAGTAGAATAAGTTGATAAGTTGATTTAGGGTTCAAATACCAGCGAGCGTTAATGAGTAAGAATCAAAATGATTGTCAAGTAAATTTAAATATAATTAAAAAAATCCTTAATTTGCATTGCTCAAGAGAAAAAAACTGTATAGACTCAAAAGGTTTTAAAATAACAAAACAGATTTATTTCCAAAATAGTTCAACTCACCAAGACATCAATGAAGAAAACACAACTCCAACTCCTGTGCTACACACACTTTGTGCTTAGTGCCTCTGCACTAACTCCTCGTGCACGTGCACTCACTTGTGCTTTGCTTATGCTTATGTGACTCGCAGGTCACCGGTTTTTGACATGAGCCGGCAATGCTTGCCGGGAAAGACATTAACATACTATGACGAATGAAGCAAGCTATGATGCAAGAGGGGGCGTGTCCTTGGCACGCGCTTTAGCGGTACAGTCGGAAGATCGGAGTTGCGCGTACGCAACTCACAACATCTTGAAAACGAGTGCTGTGATGCCAAAAAGGAAATAAAAATCCTCAAAAATGATAAATATAACGTAAATTAAACAAAACTGGTTAAGGTAAAGTAAAAGTGAATGGTGGGGCATCACACTAGCCAGAATAAGAGTTGATAAATCTAGGCAACCAAACAGTCATTATTCATTATAACAAATTATCTCATTATAACAAATACAGATTTTTTTTATAAACATTTACTGCAGTTTCATTATTACTATGGTGTTTATGGGCCACAAGGATATTTTTTCACACATGTGACATACAGAAAATTGAAAAGAATTTACAGTTAAACATTCATACACTCAGCATAATATTTTATAAATTACAGAATTCTCAGCTATTATTCACCAGTGTGACATTTTGATTTGCAGTGCAGGGATGAAATCCCAAACACACACAAATACAACTGTTATTTAACTAATTATAAATTATCTGTAAACAATCTGGGTCATTTAGAGTGTACTACACAAGATGACCTTGCTGAGAACATTAATGAGTGGTAAGGGGGAAGGAAGAGAAGGTTGCTGCAATGGTTACTTTCAACTTCAGAGCTTTGAATGAAATAATATAGTTGCAGCAGCAGTTGGCAGACAAAGTGTATCAATCTAATGGAGGGATGTCATGTAATTACAATGTGATTCTGTAATGGAGAAAAGCCTCAAATTTAAGAGGGAAATTGAGGTTGCATCCCTTGCCTACAATGAAATTCAAAATGAACTCCAAAAATAGTATAGCATGAAAGTAAGAGTTTTCTTTTCATCCTAAATCTAGGTGTATTGAAATAATTTAATGGTCAGTGTATTGTTCACAGTCCTCAGCCAACAGATGGCACTGCTCAAGAAACTTATGATGTTGAAGTGTAAAGTATGACATAGAAATGTAACTGCTGGTTGTTGGTGGCATGTGGTTCTATGAAACGTGAAATCATGTTGTGTGTGATTTGACCTGAATGTGTGGTTATGTTTGCTTTTTTTCGCTATTTTTGCTGGATAACTTGTCAGGATAGCATGCTGATGCAGTCACAAGTAGGTGGATATGTGTAATATATATTTAATGAGGTATTTTTAATGATAGGTAACATAGAGGTAATTAATATCTTTACATTTTTTTAATTTGGTTAAAATGTGGTAAATAATAAGTATAAAGATATTTAGGAATTAAAATTATTTAACATCAGTAGGGTTGTTGTTAAAGGTGTTAGTCAACTGTTCTGTAATGTTATGGCTATTTCCTGTGGAAGTGGGAGTTTGGTAGCTTCTGGAGGCTCTGTAGGGATCTTTTCCATAAGTTCTTTAGAGTGAGGGGCATTTGAAGGGGAAAGGAGGAGTGGTTAGAACCAGTTAGAATTATTTTAAATCTTTTTTTTGTGTTTAGTATTATGTAATATGTGTTTTGTTGTGAGTGGAAGAAAATGGCAAAAGTTTAGAAATTGTGGGGGAAATTAAGTGGTAAAAATGGGAATGTTTTTATGGGGTGTTAGGGTTTTAGGAGAATACCTTTTGGTGAAACTTGTATAGTGAGTTTTCAGAGGATTCTAATGTAGTAGGAGGGGGAAGAATGTTGTAGTTTTTTGCATGTGGGACCAAAGACATTAATAGTAACGAGCACAGTTGAGATGAATTGAGTGATTATTAGTAATTACGTATAATACAGTAATTATTAATGTATTATAGTGATATATTAATTTTGCTAGATATTTACGAGTCTTTTAAAGTTACTAATATGGTCTAATGTTAATACCTGGAAGCATTTGGTGGCTTTTTTAGATAGAAATTTTGGGCATTATAGAATTGTTGTGGAAAAAGGGCTGTTTTTAATGGAGTCAGGAAGATTAATGAGTAATTTAGGGGAGGGTTCACTGAGCTATATGATGTGGGGGTTTATTGTTGTCTTGATGAGATAATTTGGTTTTGATGAGATAATTTGGTTGATGAGATAATTTGATGAGATAATTTGGTTTTGGGGTATTTTTTATAATTCAATCGATGGTGCATTGGTTCCGATTTCCTTGTGTTTGGTATGTGTTTCTCTGATGAGATTATTTAATTTCAGGGGCTTTTTTACAATCCAATTGACAGTGCACTGTTTCCGATTTTCTTGTATTTTGATATGTGTTGGCTCTGATGACATTATTTAGTTTGGGGACTTTTTTATAATTCAGATTAGAAGTGCACTGTTTCCAATTTTTGTGTTTTTTGGTATGTATTGTCTCTGATGAGGTTATTTAGATTCGGGAGTTTTTTTATAATTCAGATCAGCGGTGCACTGTTTCCAATTTTCATGCTTTTCGGTATATATTGTGTCCAATGACATTATTTAGTTTCGGGAGCTTTTTTACAATTTGGATTGTTGGTGCACTGATTCTGATTTTTATGTTTTTTGGTATGTGTTGTCTCCAATGAGATTATTTAGTTTAGGGGGGCTTTTTTATAATTGGGATTGGTAGTGCACTGTTTTTGATTTTCATGCTTTTTGGTATGTGTCGTCTCCCATGACATTATTTAGTTTTTTTTTTTATAATGCCGGTCGGCGATGCATTGTTCATGATGTTCTTGGTTTTGAGATTTGTGTTCAATTTGATAATTCTGGTGATTTATTTAGGTTAATTTTTGTATGTGTGACTTGATTCATTAGTTCAGTTTGTGGAGTATTTTAACTATTGGGAAAAGAGGGGAATTTCATGAATTTGTAGTATATGGGAAGGAAAATGTGTTTTAATTTCTTTGTTTATTTTTTTTCATAATTATAATTTTTTTTTAGTAATTCATGGTTGTAAGAGATGTTTTTTAGTGAAATTACATTTTTTTTTTATGTTGCATTTGTTTACAATGCAAATTACAATTACCATGATAATGGTAGTTTGCATTTGATGTGAACTCAAGTTATCATTACCATAGTAACAAAAAAAAAATTTCTTTTCTAGAAACCCTGTTTCGGTTAGTCTGGGGGGTTGTGGGAATCATTGAAAAGGAACATTTTGTTACGTTGTGTCACAAAAAAAAATTTCAGCCGAGGACCATGATGTGCACTACTGCCATTTTATGACAGAAAAGAGGGCATAAAATGAAAATAAATAAAATACAGATATATAATTTGAAATTATTACTAAAACTTCCTATTTTAAAATAGCAGTTTTTTAAACAGTAAGTGGTATTCACAGTCACCTGTTGATAAATCAATATATATTTTGTGGAAAAAAATATTGCCGACATATGTTTAAGTCACCTGTTGACTTTAATATCAATAATAAATCACCACTTTAAAGTCGATTCAAATTTTTAGAGGAAAAATTGTCTTGAGCCGGTGGGATATGAATCCACAACCTCCTGATAAGATGTCAGGTGTTCTGACCACTGAGCTACGGGCCGCCAATTTTGGGTTCATATCCCACCTGGCTCAAGACAATTTTTCCTCTAAAAATTTAAATTGACTTCAAAGTGGCGATTTATTAGTAGATACCAAATATGTCAAGTTCATTTCAATATTTAATATCAATAAATTAATAAATATTTTTGTGGAAAAAAGTTTAATCAACATGTGGGATTTGAACCCACATCTCTCCAGAAAGAAGAAGTGAAAAGTCACATTAAGTTGAAAAAAAGATGGAGCTAGTGTTAGTTCAATGGTAGAATACTCTGGCATGTTTCTGGAGAGATGTGGGTTTAAAACCCACATGCTGGCAAAACTTTTTCCACAAAAATATTCTTTGATAGCAGTTTTTGGTTAATTTTCGGAAGAATTTCAAAACTTCAAGAAATTTTTTTTATACCAGTTCAAATCAAACTTGTGAGCTTAAATCAGGGAGTTACTTCAACACAGAATAATGTTCACAAACAGGTCGGCAATACCATATATTGCTTCTAGAAATCGTGATCAGATAGCTTTAACAAATTATTTATATAACTTGTAAGCAACATTTGGCCGTCATGTGGCCGAGTGGCTAGTGTGCTTGGCTACTGATCTACGGGACCTGGGTTCGAGCCCTGGGTAAGGCATGGATGTTCGTGTTGTTTTTCTGCTGAGGTTCTGCCATCCTCTCAGACCATCTACTCTGGCATATAAACTGATAGGCTCCTGTCATACCCTGTGGGAAGCAGCTGCTTGAGGGGGTATTTATTTATTATTTTAAGCAACATTGTGGAGGTGTTTACTTCCACAGTAGTGGACTGGTAAAAGACCAAATGAGTAAGTCTGATGGCCCTAGATTTATCTCCGCAAAATTCCCCACCCTGCCCACGGTCAGTAGGGGACACCGATGGGCTTGTAAAGGCCGCCGTCCGTCGGATGGGACGTTAAGCCGTGGCGCCGTGTGCGGGAGAGCCATACCCTGTGCACGTTAAAGAACACACTGGATGGCCTTGATGGGGGGCTACCATCTGTCTCCCAACAGCTGTTCCAGTGAGCCCTCCCCCAACCTTCTCTGAGCCTTCGGGGTCTATGTGACCTGGCCATTTAGCCCATGGTGTGCAAAAAAGTGCCGCTCAGAGGTAAAACAACCCAACCCTGATGGCCCTAGTGTTAGTTCAACAAATTATTTATATAACTTGTAAGCAACATTTGGCTAGTGGTAGTGGCACTGATATTTTTCCACAGTTGCTTACTCATACAAAGTTTGAAATCTGTGGGTCAATATCAAACAGCCCCCTAATCAAAAACATGAGGCTCTGACCTACTCCCACCTCCCTCATTTGATAGAAGAAAGTCATCATATTGGTAGGATATGAATACCAATCCTGAAAACAGAGTGCAAGACCTCCAAAAAGAAATATAAATGGGAGCACCCCCCCCCCCCCCCAAAAAAAAAAAAAGGTAGGTTAAAGCCAAGAAATTGAGATATTGTGTGGAGAACAGAATAGAAAAAGATGCCTTTGGGAAGAGGATTGGTTGGGTAAGCAGAAGTAGATAGAGATGATACTACCTTAAAGCACAACAGTAATTAAAAATAGAAACAATTGCACATCCTTACCTTTGTTATCAACTTCTTTTAGAAGCTGTAAATGCTTCTTATGAATATCATCTAAAATTAACAGCATAATTTTAGACAAACTTACTACCTTTCAACCAATCCTCCCCCTGATATTCTAAACATCGGTTATATTTTTACGGTTACAGTTATATCAAACCTCTTTAACATAATCTCAACACAACGGTCGTAACTTGGAAACTGTCATCGGCATTTTAAACTTGCACTGACTGTGATACACTCGGAAAAAAATATGAATAAATATCCCCTCAAGCAGTTGCTTGCCATAGAAATCTGACATGAGCCTATCATTTTATATGCCATAATAGACGGTCTGAGAGGAAAGCAGGGCCTCAGCAGAAAAATGCCACATACATCCATACCTTACCCGGGAGGGGCGAGGGTGGCTCAGTTGGTACCGCACCTGGTTCGTAATCTGCAGTTCCCAGGTTCGAGTCCCAGATGGGTCAGCGTTGAGATTTATCTCCGCAAAACTCCCCACCCTGCCCACAGCCAGTAGGGGACATCGATGGCCTTGGAAAGATCGCCGTCCGTCGGATGGGACGTTAAGCCGTGGCTCTGTGTGCGGGAGAGCTATACCCTGTGTGCGGTAAAGAACTCGTTGGATGGCCTTGACGGTAAACTGCCATATGTCTCTCAACAGCTGTTCCAGTCGATCCCCTCCCCCAACCTTGTCTGAGCCTTTAGGGTACTTGTGACCTGGCATTTAGCCCATGGTGTGCAAAAAAGTGCCGCTCAGGGGTAAAACAACACATCCCTTACCCGTGGTTCGAACCCAGGTCCCTTAGTTCAGTAGCCAAGCGCGCTAATCACTCGGCAACGAAAAACTTCAGTGATAAGAGAACACTACAGGGAGAAGTATGAATTATCACTAACTACGACTGACTGTCTTGTTACAAATTTTATTTTGGATACTAAGCATATTCAGCTTTTTATCTCATCATTTAAGAATATCCAGTAATTAATTTATATTTTTGATCAAATATTTTCTGTTATCGCTACTACTGATGAGATATAATATTTTTTTTGTCATTAGTCCCCCCGGAAAGGCATGGATGTATTTGAGGTCTTTTTGCTGAGGTCTTGCTTTCCTCGCTGATCTTCTCATGTCATATAAACTGATATGCTCTCTGTCAGAAATCTGTGGCAAGCAGCTGGTGGAGGGGTTATTTATTATATTTTTCATAGAGTCTAGAATCTGTGGTATTGTTAAACTAAAATAGGATATAAATTCTTTCAAAGTAAACAAAAGCTCTCAAATATAACCATAATATAATGCACGGAACGCTAAATAATGAGCAGTGTATCTATAATACACTGCTCATTAGAAGTCATCACAACGAGATTACCTATATATATATGCCTATCTCAACTTTTCAATGAGAAAACACGTCCTCTTGCCGATGATCCAAAACAGGCCTGCTTGATGCATGGATATAGGAACAGGGGAGCCACCCATTGTCAATGGAGCACCCTATCTCTTCAAACTGTAACCGAGCGTAGCCATATTCCTCCTACTCGTAAGTATGTTATCACCACTGAGAAGTCATTAGTAAACAAGAGTAATGGTGGCTTAATTCACCCCTCCAAAGATGCATTTTTGATGTGTAAAAAAAATAAATCTGCTTTTCATAAAAAAGTCAACTTAAATGGAGGAAAACACTTAAGCACAAAATATGGTATATATATATATACATCAAATCAGGTTTTAGAAGCAATTGCAGGCCAACATCATTTTACCTCCCTGGATATTCATATGCATGACACATCTCCATTGCAAAACCATTATATTCATTTTATCCGTGCTGTAGTGCAAAATTATTTGCATATTAGATACATGTACTAGGCCAAAAGTGTTGTAAAAAACTCAAATTCAGTGAGACAACTGTACACAAAGATTATATTATTTAAAAGTCAATAGAAGTAGATAAAAGGTTTTCTTTTTAATCTTTTATGTACTTGTTTTTGAATCATTATGTTATTCACGTTTTCAAACTGATTTTCAGACCTATGTAATAGCATTACTTGATAATTCTCATCAACTGCTTCACCAAATATTAGAGAATTAAAATATCTTACCTAAAAGATCAATAACTTTTACAATATACATTTAATAAAAAAAATGACTTAAGATAAGTATCATAATCGAATCTAAAACATGATTTTCAAAACTATTGGTTCAGTATTTAAAGAGTTATAGAAGCTAGAATATTTCACAATAAATTTTGCTTGTATTATCAAAGTTAGAAAGAATTCTTAATGAAAATATCATTACCTAAACTTTTAAAATATATATTTTATTAAACGTTTTGCAACAATATTATTTAAGTTAATTATTTTGTGAGCTAAATTCTTATGATGCATTGCTGCTGTTTAATATTCCAGCTTTCATATAACTTTGAATACTAAATCAATATTGTTGAAAATACAGATTAAATTATGATCTTTAATTTTCCAATAGTTGCATTTTTTCATTAAATGAATATTTTAGAAGTTACAGAGCTTCGAAATTAGATTGATATAACAAGGAAATTTCCACTGATTTGTGACAGAAGTTAAAAATATGGCAAAAACTTTTGGTTTGTGATACATCAATAAACTGAAATTAATATATTACTTTATATAGCTCACTAATGCTAAATAATTTTCCACTAATGTATTATATACCCAAGCTGAAAATGTTGAGAATAATAATTATAAACTAATTTATATAGTGTTAATATTGATATCTTTCAAAAAAAAAATGTGTGATGTGTTTAAACATTTCTAAGTCATTTTGAATTTGGCTACTATTACTGCAAATTGGTTAACTGCTGTATTTTTACTTAAAACCCAACCGAACAACTGAGATTTTCAAACGAGTTTAATAAAATGACTTGTACTGAATGTATTTCTATAAAGTTTAGGAATATATATTTCAGTAAATTCATTTGATCCAATGTTTTCTTGAAAATTGTTGATCTTTAAAATTAGGTAATCTAGTTGTTAATTGGTTATGTTTGAAAATTTTTAATATACTTAAAAAATTTAAAAGTACTGGGATATACAGAAGTTCTATGATAACTTTAGTGTGGGTATGGAAAGAAGTCCATGGTTCTTTTATACCTCTTTATTTCTTTTGCAAATACTTATAGAAGATAAGATGCAGTTTTATTCTTTTAGAGCATGTTTGGTATTTAACTCAGCTGCTTCATTTCATTACAAATCCAGTTTACAAAATATATTTTTTTCCCCTGATAATACTCTTGGACAAAAAAAAATAATGCACTCCAATAAAATAATCCACAAACCTGTGAAAGCCTGTATGCAAATGCCTCTTGGCCAGGCATGCAAATGATTAAGGTTTCACCACCAATGAACATCCAGGTCGTTCCCAGAGTGCAGTTCAATTGAATATTCAGTGGCTTCTCCACATTGCGTGTGCTATATTTCATTACGATGGGACACTTGCTTTGAGGTAGGTCAATTTTTTTGTCTAAGAGTATACATTAATAAATCTCAGGGAAATGAATCTTGGTATTCCTCTAATTGAAATATATGCATACACAATTCTCAAGCAGCTATGGATTATCAAGGTCAGACCAATGTTAAAATGAATTAAAAATTCTCTGTCACTGAACAATAAAAGATTTTAAGGGTATTAAAAATGCCTTCACATATAAAGGTGCATTCGTCAGTGAATAAGACATGTGCATCAAAGTCCGGTTGTACTGCAATCTGCTGCAGGAACCACTGTGCAAAATCCACACGAGGCTGATAATCTGCAGGTGTCAAGGCGTGCACCCTCTGTGCATGGTAGGGGTGTAATCGTTTGTCTCGTAGAATTCGCCACACCGTCGATTGGGGCACACTTACGACATGGAAAATTGCTGGCATGCTACATTCGGGACGATCTCCAACCCTACGTAGAATTTCCTCTGTAACACATGGCGTCCTCACACTCTTTGCACGCCCTGTATCCTGGGGGTGGGGTTGGCTCAGTCGGTAGCGCGCCAGGCTCGTAATCTGTAGTTCCCAGGTTCGAGTCCCAGCTGGGTCAGCGTTGAGATTTATCTCCGCAAAATTCCCCGCCCTGCCCACGGTCAGTAGGGGACACCGATGGGCTTGGAAAGGCCGCCGTGCGTCGGATGGGACGTTAAGCCATGGCCCCGTGTGCGGGAGAGCCATACCCTGTGCATGTTAAAGAACACGCTGGATGACCTTGATGGGAGACTACCATCTGTCTCCCAACAGCTGTTCCAGTGGGTCCCCTCCCCCAACCTTCTCTGAGCCTTCGGGGTTCATGTGACCTGGCAATTTAGCCCATGGTGTGCAAAAAAGTGCCGCTCAGAGGTAAAACAACCCAACCCATCCCTGTGTCCTGCAAGCCGCTGACAAAGGAGACCATTTCCAGGGGCTAGCAAAAGACTATGGTTGGGGAGGGGGAGAAAACGAAAATTTTCCGACTCAAAATTCAAATTTTGCCAACTGAGCAAACTTAGAAGATTTTTGTACCATGGGAGGCGATTTTCACAAATCTTCTGCATTTTGCCATTTGACTTCCAATTTTCTCAACTAATCGTAATTTGACATTTAACTTCCATTTTTGCCAAATAGCCATAATTTCAAAGAGGTAATTCCTATATTTACATCTCGTTTGAATTCTAGCATGTAAGTGTGAATTTTCCATTGATTTGGTCAACTCTCCTTATTTTCACGAAACTAATCCCAATCATCATCATCATCATCATCATCATCATCATCATCATCATCATCATCATCATCATCATCATCACCACCACCACCACCACCACCACCACCACCACCACCACCATCAAGCAGCCATGGGCTATGGAAGTCCAACCAGACCGTGCAATATAGTTCTCCAAGCAAGTTTATCCTGAGCTACATCTACTGCATCTGGCCACTGCACACCAATTCTAACAAGGTCCTGTTTGACATTGTCTGCCCACCACATCCTAGGTCTCCCCTTCTTTCTGAGGCCTTTAGGCACACTGTTCATAACCCTATTTGCCAATCTATAATTATCCATACGGGCAACATGGCCAAACCAACGGAGTCTCGCTCTGCACAATATGCTGCTTAAAGGAGGTTGCCGACTACTTTGCCTAACCTCACCATTAGTTACAAAGTTGAACCACCTAATGCCCAAGATACTGCGTAATCATCTGGAATCAAAAACATCTAGTTTCCTGTTATCTTGTTTAAAAAGTGTCCAAGTTTCACTATCATAACTAATCCTAGAAAGAACCAAACTATTATACAGTCTAATTTTAGTCTTTAGGTGTATACATCTATTTCTCCACACTCTCCACAGATTCTTAAAAGTCCCGGCAGCAATCCCTATTCGTCTGTTAATCTCATGCCGCACATCACCATTATCTGTTACATAGCTCCCAAGATAATTAAACTGTGACACCTGCTCAAGACTGCAACCATTCAGATTAACTGAATCACAGCCTGCTTGACCAATTTTCATCACTTTAGTTTTCTCTCTGTTTATAACCAAACCTACTCTACTACCAGCCTCATCAACAGCTCGAATGAAAGAGTTCATCTCATCAAATCATTTGCCAAAAGGGCTAAATCATAAGCATAATCTAAATCAGAAATTTTCGTATCTCCAGCCCATTTAAAGCCAAAATCTTTCCCTCGAAGTGAATTTCGCATAACATAATCAGTAACCAAGCTAAAGAAAAAAGGAGACAAAATGCACCCTTGTCGAACACCAGAAGTAATGCTAAACCAATTGCTGCAAGCCTTACCAACTCTCACACACGACTCAGTTTTATTATAGAGAGCTTTCATTATGTTAACTAACCTGTCAGGTATACCATATGATCTCACAATCAACCACAAATTATGACAATCAACAGAGCCGAAAGCCTTTTTGAAATCAACAAAGCTAGCAACCAAAGGTTTCTGAAACTCTAAACATTTCTCAAGAATCTGCCTAAGTGAAAATATCTGATTCACACATCCCTTACCACTTTTGAATCCACATTGCCCATCACGCAATTGCCTGTCAACCAGATTCTTAATTCTATTAAGCACAATCATGCAAAGAACTTTACCTGGAGCAGAAAGTAGGCTGATACCCCTACAGTTATCACAAGAACTGTGATCACCTTTTTTTAAAATAGGGATAATAATAGCTGTGGTAAAATCCTTAAGATCCATGCTTTTATCATAAAAGATATTCAAATTTTCAGTCATCCAAGTGGTAACAGAAACATTCCCAGCTCTAAGCATTTCCATAGTAATTTCATCTACCCCTGGGGATTTATGAAGTTTAAGTTTAGAAATAGTCAAAATAGCTTCAGATTGTGTTATAGGGCCAACATTAAAGCCACCAATGCATCTATGATCATTGCAAACAATGGGAGTAAAATTTACCACATTGTTTAGAGCATCACTGAAATGCTCAGCCCACCAAGCCATGACAGAATCCTCACCTTCTATAATGTTACCTTGTTTATCCTTCAATCCCTGTATACCTGTCCGTTTTCTACCACACAAAACATTAACTATCTGGTACAGCTCTCTGCTGTTGTGCTGTCTAACTGCTTCCTCGGCTTTGTCAGCCAAACCATCAAACTTATCAGCAGCTAACTGATCTTTTACACGTTTATTAAGTTCTCTGTAATGCTTTCTATTAGGACTAGTAGGGTATTGATTAAGGACATCCTTAGAGTTCTTTCTTTCCGAAATAAGCTCAAGTGCCTTATCACTCAGATAAGTCTGTCTCTTCTGTTCCTTTTTTCCTAAAAGAGTACTGTTTCCCAAAAAGCCTGTTTAAAATGATCCCATTCTCCCTCAACTTCAGTAGTAAGCATACCATGACTGTCATAATGACTAAGTAACCTATCATGGTAAGCTTTGGCTATAACTGGGTCTTTCAGAGCTTCAGTATTAAAAGTAAATTTTTTAACCCTAGCACAATACTTTTTAAGTTAAGTTGCAAGACACTTTTAACAAGGTAATGGTCAGATCCAATTTCAGCTCCCCTATATGCCCTAGTATTCCTAACAGAACTAGCCCATTTGCTGTTAATTAATATATAATCAATCATATTCTTATGCAGTCCATCGGGTGAAACCCATGTGTACTTATGTATGTCGTGGTGTTTGTAATAAGTGTTAGTTATTCTAAATCCATGAGTTTACTTACCTGTAGGAGACGTTGCCCATTGCCATTGCAGCTACCAATACCAAAAGGGCCTATTACTCCTCCCCAAAGGTCAGAGTCAGTACCAACTTTGACATTGAAGTCACCAAGAACAAGGGTAATATCTCCTTTCTTGACAGAATTCAAAATATCCTGAAGTTGTCCATAAAACCTATCCTTTTCATCCTCATTACATCTCTCTTAAATTTGCCAAATCACTTAAAACTTTTCAAACTCACAAAGATTTTGCCAAGATTTGTCGTTTTCAGTCAACTATCCGGAATTTCACAAACCCAATCCCAATTATCACAACTTGCCCTTATTCTTCAAGTGGATTCGAATTTTGCCAACTGCCCTACATTTTGTTCAGTTTCCTCAATTTGTCAAACACTCCTTAATTTCACAAAACAAATCTCAATTTTCACAACTCGCCTATATTTTACCAAATGGGTTAGAATTTTGCCAACTATTCTAGATTTTGCCAACTCGCAATTTTACAGAAAAAATCGCAATATGTACATCTTCTCTGAATTTGCCTAGTAACTTCGAATTTTATCAAACTCTCCTTAATTGCACAAGAAAGGCACAATTTTCACAACTCCCCTGTATTTTAACAAGTAGCTGTGAATTTTGCCAACTCCCCTAGATTTTGCCAAGAGTTCTTGGTTTTTCCAACATTCCTTAATTTCATAAAACCAATCCCAATTTTTACGACTCAACTGTACTTTACCAAGTGGTTTCCAGTTTTGCCAACTTTCCTAGATTTTGCCAAGTTTTCTCGATTTTGTCAAGTCTCCTTAATTTCAGAAAAACAATCCCAATTTTCACAAATCGCCCGTATTTTACCAAGTGGATTCGAATTTTGCCAACTGCCCTAGATTTTGCCATTTCATCACAATTTTACAGAAAAAAATCCCAATTTTTAATCACACCTGATTCTTGAAAAGTCACTCTTAATTTTGCCAACTCCCCCAAGATTTACCAACTCTCCTAGATATTGTGAAGTTGCCTCGATTTTGACAACACGCCATAATTTTACAGAAAAAAGATTGCAATTTTTACATCTCACCTGAATTTTGCCAACACCCCACGATTTTGCCAAGTCAATCTGATTTTTGCCAACTGACCCTAGCCCCTAGATTTTGCCAACTTTCCTAGATTTTGCCAACTCGCCATAATTTTACAGAAAAAAAATCCAAATTTTCACATCTCACCTGAATTTTGCCAACTCCCCACGATTTTGTCAAGCCACTCCAAAAATTCCAACTGTCCCTTGATTTTGCCAACTCCCCAAGATTTTGCCAACTCACCTGTATTTTACCAAGTGGATTCGAATTTTGCCAACTGCTCTAAATTTTGACTTCTCTCCATTTTCCCAACTGCCTTAGATTTGCCAAGTTGCCTCGGTTTTGACAACTCCCCTTAATTTTCGAAAAAAAAAAAAAAAAATTACAAATATTCACAACTCCCCTGTATTTTACGAAGTCGCTCCGAATTTTGCCAACTCCGAGTTACTTTGGGGGGGAGCCTTCCCCCATCCCCCCCATGGCTACGCCCTGTTTCGCACAGATACCGGTGCAATTGCTGAGCGGTTTTACGATCAGGCACACGTCTGGTAGGAAAGCCCTCCCGGTACAGTCTTTGGGCTTCCCTCCCATTCCCGTCCGCAGCTCTGTACGTGAAATGCATGTCTGCCTTCTCCTTATTTGTGAAATAATCCATGCGTTCTGCAATCCATGGTAGAAATGACGACGAGTGCGAAAACCAGCTCTTGTAAGTGTTCACTGGAAAGTGCTCTCTACCGCTTCACCGCTTGATTTCCTACCCTGCGTTGCATGACGAAAAGTGCTTGTTTAGGTGTGTTCTATCACTCCTTAAAGTTTGGCCCAAGAGTTTTGACTAGGTAGTCAATGGAAGGAGAGCTATGCATCAATCTCCTGTGATGATGCATAGAACCGGCCAGGCCTAGTACCTAATGTCCGACCCCGCCTCCTTGTGGTGCAGACCGTTAGTACCTTTCGAAAGTGATACTCTCCTGCAGAAGTGAATGGAAGGAGAGGGCTATCAGATTAGTGTGGCCTACTGATCTGGACATCTGTGGCTACTTTTCTTTTTTTTACCCTGCTGAGGAGTGGTCAACCACACTCCTGGTGCTGACCACATATACCAACCTGAACGGAATTATTGCTCTGAGCTTGATTATGGATCCTGATTTTGCTGCACTGGTGGGCTTCTGTGGAGGTAAAATCTTCCACTGAGTTTTCTCTTTGTTTGTGGGTTGACAGCCCCAAGTGAATAGATTCACAGGATATGTTTATCAGCTGGTGGATAATCCTGAGTAGAGGTCATCGCAGGCACCTGAACTCTTTGCTTCTATTGGCATCGTCAAATTCTACATTGGAGGAAGTCTTCCAGTGTAGATGGCTTCAGCCTTTAGTGGTAGGGGAACGGGTCTTTGCCCCATGTCTGCGATTAGGGTGCTGTTTGATATTGACGGCATTCCCTCTCTCAATAAACATAGCTTCTTTGAACATCCCACTAACCATTTTCTCCCCATAGGTAGTTGGAATGTGAGGACTCTGCACAGAGCTTTTTCTCTTGATGTCCTTACACAAGAATTCCAACATTATAATTTAGATATTCTCGGCTTGCAAGAGACCAGATGGATAGATAAAGGTCAGATTCTTAAAAATAATCTTAAATTTCTCTTTTCGGGGAGGGACGACAATAAACATCACCAAGGCGTGGTCTGCTTCTCAGCAGACACGCTAGTGATGCTCTTGTAGGATATGAGTGTATTAATGAAAAGTTTCTTACAGCAAAATTTCAGACAAGCGTTAAAGACTTGAATGTTATCTGCTGTTTTGCCCCCACTGAGGATGCCGAAGAGGATGAGAAGGATAGGTTTTACGGACAACTTCAGGATATTTTGAATTCTGTCAAGAAATGAGATATTACCCTTATTCTAGGTGACTTCAATGCCAAAGTTGGTACTGACTCTGACCTTTGGGGAGGCGTAATAGGCCCTTTTGATATTGGTAGCTGCAATGGGCACGTCTCCTACAGGTAAGAAAAATTCAATGGTTTCAGAATAACTAACACTTATTACAAACACCGCGACATACATAAGTACACATGGGTTTCACCTGATGGGCTGCATTAGAATATGATTGATTATATTGTTACGACAGATGAACGAGCAACAGTGACTTCGTGACTTAGCGTGGCTTGGGCCCTCGTGTGTGCTTCTGCGTGGGATTTAATTGGCCAACGAATTGGAACTTAGAACGATTCGGAAGAAAAATAAGATAACACGGCAGTGTGTTAAAAGTTGTGAGATCTGAAAGGACGTTCAGATGATCTGAGTCAGTGCGCGTTAAGTGAAAATAATTATCTTTTATGCGATGTGTGCGCGGGCGGTCGTTTTGTTTTGCTAGTGTGATAAGCTTAGTGAACTAGCACAGGACGAGAGTTCGTTTACGTCTGAAGATATTCAAGTGACATGGTAAAGAAAGTGAAGAGGTAGTATTTAGTAGAACAGACAGAGCTGATATTATATACTGTGTACAAAAAGGTTAATGACTTATGCATGATAGTAGTTAATTTGTTTATAAGGTACTTCATCCATATTTTCTTTGTAACAATTTGCATTGTATTGTAATTGGTTTTAAATTATAGTTATTAATACTCACGCTCAGTACCTATCCATTTTCTAATTCGCAACAATATATTAATTAACAGCAAATGGTGTAGTTCTGTTAGGAATACCAGGTCATATAGGGGAGCTGAAATTGGATCTGACCATTACCTTGTTAAAAGTGTGTTGCAACTTAAACTTAAAAAGTGTTGTGCTAGGGTTAAAAAATTTACTTTTAATACTGAAGCTCTGAAAGATCGAGTTATAGCCAAAGCTTACCATGATAGGTTACTTAGTCATTATGACAGTCATGGTTTGCTTACTACTGAAGTTGAGGAAGAATGGGATCATTTTAAACAGGCTTTTTTGGACACTAACAGTACTCTTTTAGGAAAAAAGGAGCAGAAGAGATAGAATTATCTGAGTGATAAGGCACTTGAGCTAATTTCAGAAAGAAAGAACTGCAGGAATGTCCTTAATCAATACCCTACTAGTCCTAATAGAAAGCATTACATAGTGCTTAATAAACGTGTAAAGGATCAGTTAGCTGCTGATAAGAATCTTTGACTTGATGGCTTGGATGACAAAGCCGAGGAAGCAGTTAGACAGCACAACAGCAGAGAGCTGAATCAGATAGTTAATGTTTTGTGTGATAGAAAACTGACACGTATACAGGGATTGTAGGATAAACAAGGTAAGGTTATAGAAGGTGTGGATTCTGTCCTGGCTAGCATTTCAGTGATGTTCTAAACAATATGTTAGTTCTACTCCTATTGTGTGTCTAGGCATTTCAGTGATGTTCTAAACAATATGTTAGTTCTACTCCTATTGTTTGTAATGATGATAGATGCATTACTGGCTTTAACGTTGACCCTATAGCACAATCTGAAGTTATTTTGGCTATTTCTAAACTTAAAGAACATAAATCTCCAGGGGTAGATGAAATTACTATGGAAATGCTTAGAGCTGGGAATGTTTCTGTTACCACTTGCATGACTGAAAATTTGAATATCTTTTATGATAAAGGCATGGTTCCTAAGGATTTTACCAGAGCTATTGTTATCCCTATTTTCAAAAAAGGTGATCGCAGTTCTTGTGATAACTATAGGGGTATCAGCCTACTCTCTGTTCCAGGTAAAGTTCTTTCCATGATTGTGCTTAATAGAATTAAGAATCTGGTTGATAGTCAATTGTGTGATGAGTAATGTGGATTCAGAAGTGGTAGGGGATGTGCTGATCAGATATTTTCACTTAGGCAGATTCTTGAGAAATGTTTAGAGTTTCAGAAACCTTTGGTTGCTAGCTTTGTTGATTTCAAAAATTCTTTCGACTCTGTTGATCGTCATAATTTGTTGTTGATTGTGAGATCATATGGTATACCAGACAAGTTAGTTAAAATAATGAAAGCTCTCTATAATAACAATGAGTGGAGTGTGAGAGTTGGTAAGGCTTGTAGCAATTGGTTTAGCATTACGTCTGATGTTCGACAAGGGTGCATTTTGTCTCCTTTTCTCTTTAACTTGATTATTGATTATGTTATGCGAAATTCACTTCAAGGGAAAGATTTTGGCTTTAAATGGTCTGGACATACAAAAATTTCTGATTTAGATTATGCTGATGGTTTAGCCCTTTTGGCAAATGATGTTGATGAGATGAACTCTTTCATTCGAGCTGTTGGTGAGACCGATAGTAGAGTATGAATGATGATAAACAGAGAGAAACTAACATGATGAAAATTGATCTGGCAGATAGTTCTTCAGTTGTTTTGAATGGCTGCACTCTTGAGCAAGTGTCTCACTTTAATTATCTTGGGAACTATGCAACAGATACTGGTGAAGTGTGGCGTGAGTTAAATACAAGAATAGGGATTGCTGCCGGGACTTTTAAGAATCTATGGAGAGTGTGGAGAAATAGCCGTATACACCTAAAGACTAAAATTAGACTATAATAGTTTGGTTCTTTCTAGGGTTAGTTATGGTAATGAAACTTGGACACTTTGTAAACAAGATAACAGGAAACTAGATGTTTTTGATTCCAGATGCTTTCGCAGTATCTTGGGCATTAGGTGGTTCAACTTTGTAACTAATGGTGAAGGTAGGCAAAGGAGTTTGCAACCTCCTTTAAGCAGCATATTGTACAGAGAGAGACTCCGTTGGTTTGGCCATGCTGCTCCTATGAATAATTATTGATTGGTGAATAGGGTTATGAACAGTGTGCCTAGAGGCCTCAGAAGGAGGGGGAGACCTAGGATGCGGTGGGCAGACAATATTAAACAGGACCTTGTTAGAATTGGTGTGCAGTGGCCAGATGCAGTAGATGTAGCTCAGGATAGACTTGCTTGGAGAACTAAATTGCACGGTCTGGTTGGATCTCCGTAGCCCATGGCTGCTTGAGGATGATGATGATGTGATTAGACCAGAGTCTACAATTACAATCAGGTAAATTTCCAAGGATTAACTGGTTTGGTATAATAATGCTTAAATCCAACAACCGATGATGATTATTCGGAGGTCGGTAGCTCAGCTGTCGGAGCACCTGACATGTTTCCAAGAGGTCCTGTGTTCGGATCCCACACGCAAATGACAATATTTCCCTTAAAATATTTTAATATATATCTCCTGCAGATGCTTACCTGCGACTCTGTTATTCGAAAACAACCAATTGTTCCAAAAGAATGAATTATACACGTTAAACTATTAGCTACACAGTTGAAAAGTATTATGAACAAAACAAAATACTGAGTTTAAAAATCCTTTTTTTCATGTCCATTTAAATTACATATCTATACAAATTATTTTACACATTTTATAAGTGAATAATTTTTTTTTCACATTTTACAAAGGGATTTATTGTAGCTTCCAAACTATTGAGTCTAGGAGTGGAAATTAAATGATATTTTATGATTCGTTTGACAACAACAGCAGTACCCCCTCCACTGTTGTACGAGCGATCGTCCTATATACTTCAAAATTAAGAAATTTAAGTGCCTCAGAACCACGGAGGTGCGTCTTGCCCAATAAGACTATGTGAGCGTGAGAATCTGTTAAAAAGCGACAGAACTCATGGAGATCGGCAAGAATATCATGGCTATTCCATGCTAAGATCTTAACATATGTTTTCTGAACAGTTGTTTCTGAAATAGTTGAAAGCCTTTAAGTCAACTGTTAGCTTTCCCATTAAGCCGTTAGCTTTTTTGATGCTCTGCAATGAGAGTTTTAAAAATGAGCAGAATTTTAGAAACATTCAAACTCTTAATAATCTGAAATATCTCCTTTAGATCATTTAATATTCTAGCATCAAAATGATCACTAGGAGAAGATGTTTCATTTGAAGGTTTTTTGGTTGTGGTTTATTTACGGGTAAAGATTTCCCTTTAATCATTTGTATTTGCAAAGTGCTTTATTTGCAACTGCATTAGCATAATAATTCTGTGGAGTAACTAGCTTACTATTTGTCTTCTTTAAAAGAATGGTCTTCTTTCAAGCAGTCAGCACGTCCCGTTTCGGAAAGTGGGTACATCCTTTATAATCAGCCGTATGACTAAGGCCACAATTGGTACATTTAGGAAGAATATCGGATTTATGTCGAGCGCAATCTTTAGAAAGATGCTCACCCGCAGATTTCACGCATCTCGGGAGATTGTAACACCCACTTTGAGCATGCCCATACCTCTGGCATCTGTGGCACTGAGTTGGGCTCTTTTTGGCTCTCTAGCTCTCTATCTTAATCATTAGGTGAAAGAATTCCGAGATGTCGTATATTTTCTTGTTAACTGCATTTTTGTGCAGCTCCACAAAAAACACTAGTATCAATATTCTCTCTTTCCCACACTTCAACTGAGGTATCTTTATGACTGGAAATCCTAAGCCTACTAGTTCACGTTTTATTTATTCACAATCAGCGTCAGTAGGTAGGTTTTTCAACACTATTTTCAGGTTTTATTCGGCCTTTAATTTCTAAGTATGAAACTGTTTGGTTGTTTCAAATTTTTTCACAAATGCACAATAGTCATCAATGCATTTTGTTTGAATGCAGATCGAGTCTCCTGAATTCTTGGCAGTGAAATTTTCTACTGTTATCCTGGTTAATTCCCGATGAATAGTTGTCCAGTTTTTAGGAGGTCGTAGTATAGTGGGGGGAATATTTACTCTCCTATTTCCCTTAGCTTAGGATTGAGCAAGATCTTCATTTTCGTACATTTCAGACTCAATTGGATCCAGATTTTCTTCGTCTAAGACAGAAAATCTGGTTTTTGAGATAAAATCATTCTCAACAGGCGAGACGGCTCTTTTATGTCCCTTCTTGACCTTTTTAAATCCATCACTGACTGTGTCAAATTCTTTGTGATACTCAATTTGTAAAGCGTTTCAGTTATTATCATTATTTGGTACAGTATCCATGTCATTCATTGGCTTACTAGTACATTGGTCAGATGTAGAGGTGCTTGGCATCCTCAGTGACATTTTCGATACTTTGGCATTCATCATTACATATAGGTTCATTTATCTCTTTTTCGAGTTGGAACTTATGTGGAATTGTTTTGTTTATGAAAGCATATCTCATGGGAAGAAGTCCATAGATACCTTTCATGTTGGGCAGATTGTTTAAAATCTCATTAACATCATTTAAAAGAATGTTTTTTCTCAGTTATAAAATCACAGGCTTCTGCCTCATAGTTAATATGGGAGTTTTCTCGATGGTCCGATATAGCTTCTATCATAGCCGAAGCTTCCCGGTGGTCCGATTCAAGAGAATCGTTGAATTGGTCCTGTCGGTGGTCCGCAACAGAAATAACAGATCCTTCGTTTTGTGACATCATGTTAAATAATAAGAAATTTGCTAAATTTCAAATTTGAGGATATAATATAAATAAAAGGTAAACTTGCACTTGTAAATCCTTTAAAATACAGTTTAAATTTCACATTGAAACATTTAAAATATTTCCACAAGTCAAGCGAATAAAGTTATAAATAGCAAAAGCTTCAAAATTAACAATTAAAGATTGGAAAATCGTTGTAATCGAATGCGTATTGCGCTCGATTCTAACGGTAACAAATCCTAAAAGTAACAATTTTTTAAAAACAAAAACTTCAAAAAGGTAAAAACCGACAAATTAAAAATTTGTCAGTAAAAATCGAATACGTATAACAATTTATCCCACACAGGTAATAAAAAACGGACTGCAATGCAGAAAGTAAGTAGGTTGGGTTGTTTTACCTCTGAGCGGCACTTTTTTGCACACCATGGGCTAAATGGCCAGGTCACATGGACCCCCGAAGGCTCAGAGAAGGTTGGGGGAGGGGACCCACTGGAACAGCTGTTGGGAGACAGATGGTAGCCTCCCGTCAAGGCCATCCAGCGTGTTCTTTAACGTGCACAGAATATGTCTCTCCCGCACACGGGGCCACGGCTTAACGTCCCATCCGACGGACGGCGGCCTTTCCAAGCCCATCGGTGTCCCCTACTAACCGTGGGCAGGGCGGGGAATTTTGCGGAGATAAATCTCAACGCTGACCCAGCTGGGACTCGAACCTGGGAACTACAGATTACGAGCCTGGCGCGCTACCGACTGAGCCACCCCCGCCCCAGAAAGTAAGTAGAGATTTCAGCTTGAAATTTCTACAATCCTACACATATAAACTAAAGTTTTGGTAAATAATTAGGCTAAATTAATCCTAACCTGCCGACTAAGGGTTCCACCGGGTTCAATACCCGATCTCACCCAAGGTTATTAGGCAATTTAAGTAAAAGTTTAGCTAACTAAAGTTCACTTCTTGGAGATAAGCAAAAACACAAACCAATCCAATCTTTACATATTTCTCCTTATTTGTCAAGTCACTTCAGAATTTTCAAACTCCCCAATATTTTGCCAAGTTTTCTCGATTTTGTCAACTCTCCTTAATTTCACATGGGCGGGGGTGGCTCAGTCGGTAGCGCACCAGGCTCGTAATCTGTAGTTCCCAGGTTCAAGTCCCAGCTGGGTCAGCGTTGAGATTTATCTCCGCAAAGATTCCCCGCCCTGCCCACGGTCAGTTTACGTGTCACGTGACACGAAGGTTGCCAGATCACTAATTTCTAAAAAAATTGTTGCGAGATATTTTTTCTGAATTTTCTATTCAACCGTAGTGTTCGGATACTTTTTTGAGCGACAGTACCTAGGTATGACAATAGGTAATATTGTTGACTTTGGAATTCACATAAATAAAACCGTTGCTTCAGCTTCTAAAAGAACTTATATATTGAGGTACATTCTAAACTGCATATCCTCTTATGCCCCAATATTCTACAAAATTTACATCAGACCTAAACTCGAATATTGTGCCTCCACTCTTTTTGGTATTAATAAAAATAACTCTTATAACTTAGAAAAATTTCAAAATGAAACTCTCAAAATCTTTAGCAAAATTTATTTTAACAAACGAGAATCTCTAACAATTACTGATATTCGCTCCAACTACCAACTTCCCACTCTTGAATCTAGAAGAAAGCTGCGGTTTATTACCCTTATTCACGACACTATTTATAACAAGTCTCATCCCCTTCATTCGATTATTACACCCTACACTCGATTACGACATCGTCACATCCTTCGCTCTGATAATAAAATGTATCCCTATTCCGAAGATTTTCAAAGCTAAGTATGGTGAAATTTCTTTTGCCTTTCAAGAAACGTCAACTTGGAACTCTCTACCGAGCGATATCACTTCTTTAAATTCTAAAACAAAATTTATATTACTCCACTTCTATTAGAATATTGAAACGTTTGACCAACAACATCTCCTCATCCCTCTTCCCACTCCCCATCTTTGCTCTTTGTCTGGATAATACGCAATCTTTTTTTCCCTGTTCATTCATTTAATATTACTCTCTGCTGTCTTAAACCTTCTTTTTCTTTCCCCTAAGTTTACTAAGTTTTTCGTATCATATTTCATATTATATGTTTGTCTTCTTCTGTGCAACTTGTCATTATGTTTATATGTATCAAATAATTATGCAATTCCTGTAAACATGTTTGCATTTTTGTACTATCCTCAATATTTCTTTTTAATTTCTCAAATGTACTGGGACATCAAGCCACTTGAACGTTTAAATTAATATCCAAAATTTCCTGTACCTTGGCTTTACTGTAACCCCCTATACGGAATAAATTATTATTATTATTAACTGTTAATAGACAGATGGTATCCTCCCGTCAAGGCCATCCACCTTGTTCTTTATCGTGTACAGGGTATGGCTCTCTCGCACAGAGGATCATGGTTTAACGTCTCATCCAACGGACAGCGGCCTTTCCAAGCCCAAACCCGAACCTGGGAACTGTAGATTACGGGTCCAGTTTGTTACCGACTGATTCACCTCAAGGCCACCGCCTGGACAGCATGGACCAAAAAAGAGGTAAATGAAATATTCATAAAATCTAACTGAAATAAGTTTCAAAAAATGAACTGAAATCTATTTGTTTCCAAATCTCTTAGAGTAATGTGTCCATGATGACTCTGTTTAACTATTAAGGAATGATTTGAGATTCATTAAGAGGTTAAAAAAAACCTACATGAAGATTTTAGAATTTGAAATTTCATTAAATTAGTAGTATATTTAAGTATCAGCAATTCTGTACTGCACTATCCAGGTCTAGAATGATACGGGCAGATTTTAACCCCCCCCCCCACCACCTAACGAGGAAAAATATTTTTAAAGGAATTTTTTCAATTGTTTGCCACCATGAATCAATATTTAATTAATTAATTTTGAAATAATTTTTCAATGCAATTAAATCTTTCATCTCAGTTTCATTGAAACATTTTAGAAGCTGCGAAATTTAGTAATGGAAATTCGTTTCACTTAATATACCATGCAAGTGTATTTTTTAAAAGAAATATTCACCATTGTTTCCTAAATGCATCATTCCTGAATATTTAATTAAAATTAATCCATGGTAATATCATAATTTGTTAATCGCCGATTTATTAAATGGAATGGGGTAAAGATATGCGAATTTTGATTTGATGAACATCAATATAAAAATTCAAAAACATTTTTTTTGAAATTATAATATATTAAATTAATGCTATAAAAGAAATAATTGGAATTACTTTAAAATGAAAAAAATATGAAGAAACTATTTAGGGCATATATAGATCGTATATTTCACTGATACGGACATCTCCGAAGGGTACTGTTGCGTAAAATAGGTTGACCAAGTCACGAAGACCCCGCTCCTCAGAGGAGGAGGGAGAAGACGATTCACTGGATAGCGGTGAGGAGAAATATGGAATCATCCCGTGAGAGCTATTCAGCGTGTTCTTTAACGTGCATAGAGTTCAGCTCCCTGGGAACACGGCTTAACATCCCAACAATCCCAACAGACGCACAGAGGCTTTTCCAATTCCATCGGTGTCCTCTCCTGATTGAGGACAAGGATGGGAGTTTCGAGGAGATAAATCTTAACGTTGGCACAAGTGAGAATCACACCTGGGAACCGAAGATTACGAGCCTGATGCTCTACGGACTCAGACCCTCATGCCCTCTTGTTTTTCGGGTATTAATGGGATATATGATCATGGACTTTACCTATACGCTTCGTTGAAATACACCGAAGGGCTTGTTTGTAATTCATATTTTTGTGTTTGCTGCTGATTTTTCGAGCATCGTGTATTTTGTTATATGGCATTGAAATTAATTGTATTGTTTTGCCTGTCACCTTAACAGTAACATTACGAGATTTATGTTTAATTTCATAGTGACAGTTTCCTATATCAGAATTAAAATTATGAATATTTTAACGGCAATATTTTAACGGGATTGCTTGGCGGTAGTAAAGTTGAAAGAAATCACGGATTTGTGTTTGCCGTCGTCATTCCTAAATCAGACACATTACGTGTAACGTGGAGTGTTTCACGACTTGCTTCCAGAATGTGACCTTTATATCTTTCGCTGAATGTGTCGGATCTCGCGCCATCTATAATAAGTGAAGGTGACTTTCTATTATTTATTTATTATTATGTATTATTATTATTGAGCCGTCCCGTGGCCGAGTGGTTAGCGCGCTTGGCTACTGATCTAAGGGACCTGGGTTCGATCCCCGGATAAGGCATGGATGTGTGTGTGTTGTTTTTCTGCTGAGGTCCTGCCATCCTCTCAGACCTTCTACTACGGCATATAAACTGACAGGTTCCTGTCAGACCTCTGTGGCAAGCAGCTGCTTGAGGGGGTATTTATATTTTTATTATTATTTATTTATTATTTACCAAAAACAACACAATTCCCACTGAAAATTTCTGCGCATACCATTGGCAACGCGGATAATACATTGTAAATAAGGAATATAATTGTTGCGTTGACTTCACTGTTGTTATTCGTAAGAAACCAAGTCGTAGAATCTTGTATGCAACAGAACAAATCATTACGGAACAATGGAGAAGACGTTAACGTTGGAAATGTCTTTGTCAAGTTAAAATTGCTTACAAAGGCACCTTCCTCGTCCTAGGGGTCGTCCTCTTCATATCATCATCTCACGAAGGTAGGCCTGATTTTCAATATCTTATTTATGTAGTCAGGGAGTTTATGTGTGTATGCCGTAGTGAATATATGTAGCGCATACCTGTCCCATTTGTTTACTCTATGTCCTTGCTGTTTGTCGGGCGTTCGACGCCCAGAAGATTGGTCGCACCGTATTAAGTGCAGACACTGTAAAATCGCGTTGGTAAGAAATGGTAATATATTGGGGAATATTTAATGAATTTGGATTTCAGTTGGAATAAAATGTCTGTTATTAGTTGAAAATACTTTAGCTCAGGAGTTATTTTTCACGAGTATAATTATAATATCTATGTGTTAGCCAAGTAGACGGAGATGTTCAAGGCTTGGTTATCCGACCTTCGTTTAGACAGCTAACAGGAAGTAAAGTAGTAACTATATTTGTATAACCGATTTAACACCGCTGAATTAAATTAAAAAGCTAATAACTATCTGAGCTGTTTAGTATCGTTTTAGTAATTCAAATTAACATTTTCGATTGGTGAATACAGGATGGTACAGAAGCGGACAGGCAGAAACATAACACACAAACAAACTTTCTTCCTATATATGAGAAAATGCATTAAACTATAAATAATGCTTTTCATTGCACATTATTAGTACGTACAATTTTTTTTCAAAACTTACACTCGCCATACACAATTTTCCCATATTTAATTTTATTTAGTTATAAAGTTTCCTTAGCACTCCCGTGACCGAGTGGTTAGCGCGCTTGGGGACTTGGGTTCGAGCCTCGGGTAAGGCATGGATGTTCATGTTGTTTTTCTGCTGAGGTCCTGCCATCCTCACAGAGCTTCTAGTATGGCATATAAACTGACAGACTTCTGTCAGACCTCTGTGGCAAGCAAATGCTTGAAGGGGTATTTATTTATTTATGACTGACAAATTATATCCAAGGTGCTGCAACTTGAACTGAAGCAACTCTGCTGATTTGAAAAATTCGGTGTTTTGAGTCAGGTAATATAGTTTTTCGGACTTAGAAACTCCTGACGTGGAGAGTATCGTTCTGTACCTCAAATCTGTCCACTTCTTTCTTACCCTAAAAGAGTTTTTTATTATATTTTATGGGTCAATATAATTTATCAATCGTAATGCAATTTATGTCAAATTACAGCTTGTGACGTGGAGACTGAAATATCATATATTTTAGATCAATGTTTCTCAAAATGTGTGCAGTGAAATTTGGATGATATTGTAGATAAAAGGAAATATATAAATCATTTTGTTGCTACTTTCTGACACTGATTCTTCATTTTAACTTTTTCCGTTTAATCAAAAACATCTATAATGAATGTTAAAAGCAAAATTGATACAAAAAATTCCCATAACACGTACGACTATGCACGGTCTCAATACAAGTCAAAACTTGAACCGAACAGCTCTGCGTTTACAAATGTCTCTGCAGAAATGCCTATTTTTGAAGTTATCTGGGTATTTGTTAGGGCAATTATTATCTGGGTATCAAACAGTTTGAAGGATAAACTTTAAAATTTTATTGCTCAACAACAAAGAACTTTAGGTTATTTTTAATTCTTATTTTTGCATATTAATGTGAATTTTTGCATATTATTGTGAATATTAAAGTGATTTGTGTAGTTCAATTGATATACTGTGGGAGTGTAGCTAGTAATGTTGCCGATTCAAGACAAACTGCGCATGTCCGAGTCTTCGTAGTGTCACCATATTTATGGCGATAAATAATGTACCGTGAGCAAAAATAGTTTGAGAATCACTGCTTTAGAGTTTGAAATCCGAGCAACACAAGACAAATTTTCTTGTTAATCATAATTCACTAAAATATGAAGCTCTTAGCAAACAAATGGTTGTATATATATATATAAGTTAGAGGACCTAAAGATATTCAAATTTTGGGTCTCAAGTAAGAATTCGTTGGCTCTGAGTCAAATATGTTGAATCAGCGTTCAAAGGGCAATTTCTTTTGATCGGCACAATTTTGCTTTTTTTTTTCAGAAACAAAAGCGCTAATGTCTGTCTGTAGACATTCTTCGTTTTAGAAACAAATCAAAAATTATTTTTAGGTTGTTTAGGTATTGATGAAATATTACGCTTCGTACTTCTGAAATTTCCCTATAGCGTTAATTGCGCCCTCTAATGGACAAGGTACGCCAATGGCCTTGGTAAGGCCGCCGTCCGTCGGATGAGACCTTAAACCGTGGTTCCTTATGCGGAAGAGTCATACCCTGTGCACGTTAAAGAACACACTGGACGACCTTGACTGAATCTGTGTAACAACATCGTTCCAGTAGGTTTCCTCCCCCCAACCATCTCTGAGCTTTCGAGATCCTGTGGCCAGGCCATTTAATCCATTGTGTGGAAGAAAAGAGCCGCTCGGAGGTGAAACAAACAACAAAAACCAAGCCCTCTAACGGTGAAAAAGTTGAAAAATCAAACATTTAAACTAATATTACAAGCGATTTAATTGTATTTCAAAATTAGAAATATTGACGGTGGGTGACATTTAACCATCAATAATTTCATGGACAATTTTTTTTTGTTGCTTTTAGAGATAATCTTGGTTTTAGAAAAAAAATTAAAATTGTTTTTGCGTTGGATAAGTATTGATAAACTATTACGATTCAAAATTCCCTAATCTTCCTAAAGTTTTAATTGCGATCTCTGACGGTGGGATAATTTGAAAATTTGAAACATTTAACGTATATTGCAAAAGATCTATTTGTGCTAAAAATGTGATTAGTGATAGAGTGTGATAATCGAGGAGTTTAGGATGTTGGTAACAATTTGTCCCTTCATTCCTGGAGAAACGCAATTTTTTGCTTTAAGATATTAATGAAAATCTCGTTTTGAGTTGATTAGTTACTAAAGAAATATGAAGATTCATAGTCTTGAAAAGGCTTTAATTTGCATCGTTAGAGGGCGCTAAATGTAAAACCTGAAGTGATAGTGCAAACGAAACATTTAAGCTAGAAATTCTGGTGGTAGGTGTTGATCAAGAACAAATACCCAGATAACTTACTAAGAGATGTATATTACTAAGATATATATATATATCAGTAACTTTGGAAAAGGCTGGTAAGGTGGAAATTGGTATTAATTATTTGTCAAATTTATAACCTAATTTTGATATATTTGAAAAATTAAAGCATATTTCAAAGCATCAAAAAAGAAACCTTTCTTCATAGAGATATTTACCAAACATGCTAAAATATGAACATGATAGCTACAAAAAATCTTTAACATTTCAACAGTACTCCCATCTTACCTGTAGTTTTATTACTCTCTAATTTATTTATCTCATTATCAGTATCAGTAGCATCATAAAAAGTAAACTGAGTTTTGAGAGTATCTGAGAGCTGTTTGGCCAGAATGCCTGGAAGTATCATTAGCATTAAAATTGGAATCAGAGTCCACAAATTTATTTTGCATATCAAATTAATAATTAATTTAACTTATCATATCACCGAATCCTTTAATTTTGCCGTGTGGGAAAAAACAATTCTTTTCTCTTACTTTGATATCACATATATAATTTTACTAGATGTAATTTTAAAACAGCTTGGGAAAACAAAAAGCCCAAAGTTCAGGGAATTTTAACTTTCCCACACACTTGAATCCATTTATTGTAAAGTAAAACTGTTATGCAAAAGTCGTAGTGATATATCGACAAAACTGGATATCAGTAATCTTGACAATGTTTGATCACCATATTCTGAACAATTTTAAGAAATAACTAATATAATGCTGAATGTTTAAAAGGCATATCATTGCACATTGAACAGTATAAGTTAATCATATATTTTAATACATATAAAATACGTACAGATGTTATCGAAACAGTAGGTAGTTCAGATTTAAATATTTGATATGGAAAAGAAGCATGGCTCAAAAGAGACATACCTCGGCTTTGAATAATTATTTCTACTGTTTAAAATATACATGGTGCTCTCGTTATTGTGTCAGTTTTGCCTACTAATTTGCAAATGCTTATCTGTAATAATGATACAAGAATATATATATATATATTACATAAAATAATGTGAATTATATTTTCATTTGTATCATTCGGAGTTTCATAATCCCACAGATAAAGTAGCCCAAACAAGACGATTTCCATATGTGATCTAGTCATTGTAGCACAAAATCAATACAAGAGTCTCTACTGTGTACAGGTTTGATAATTTTTTTATTCTGAAACTAACAAGAAGTTATTTTTAAATTGATTCATTAATTTTAAATATTTTTATAATAATATTATATAATCTTTACAAATATAGTTTAATATTTTACATATTTTTTGTTTAAGGCTATAAAAGAAAAGCAATAATAGCGAACTGAAAAGCAATAATAGCGAACTGAAAAGCAATATATTCATACAGTTTGAAAGTTAATATGAAAATGAGACTTACTAGAGGCTGCTTGAAGGTGGTGCTGCAAATAGTGGTATTGACTCGCCCATCTGTGCCAGTTATTCTGTACATAATCCTATCTTTCACATTATACTTCGAATACTGAGATAAAATATTTGATCCGTCAATATCTAACACTCGTGTTTCAAAAGTCCAGGTTTGCTTTTGGGGCCAAAATATCAGGAGTAACATACACTAAACATTTGGTAAAACTAAGCTAGATAAAGTGCAACAAACATTAGACCTGACATGGTGAAACAAACAGATAAATAATTACATGTAAACAAGACATTATTACCTGAGACGATTTACCTTACTGACGTTCATATTTCTCATTTGTCTAGGTTATACTTTTGTGTCAAACTTTATATATTTTCATAGCATCATACATCTTAATACGTGACAATATGATATGCTTTCGTGAGGATTAAATTTACCTTTCTACATCAATATCTGCTCAATAATGAAGCATTGATAAACATAATCAGATGTCCCTACTACAATCAAAATAGTTTTAAATGCAACAAAGTGATGTTAATAACTCATTTAACTCTCTTTTGCATCTATCAATAGCCTCTGGTGAATAACATCAGGGAAAAACTTTCTTCTTCTATTCGCTCCACTTTTTCTGTTTATTATACCGGTACTCACTCATCACTGCCTATTCTGACAGCATTCGCTCATCATTACCTCTATTCTGCACCATTCGCTCATCGCTGTCTATTCTGTCAGCATTCGCACATCACTCTCTATTCTGTAAAATAAGCCTCACTAAATATTTCATAAAATTTAGCAAGATGTAATTTTGAAAAATATCCTGAATACATTTTGCTATTTTAAATAAAGTTATCCGCAATTACGGGAAGATACACCAATTATCACCGTGTAACTCCTACATCTCCCTATGAGAACTTCGTAATATATACGACTGAAAGTTTCGCACATTTAATACCTGTTTTCTACCACCACTAAAATAATATTTTGCACTTAAATTCTGCTTTGTCAAAAATATAAAGGTCGCTTCTTTCATATAAAATAAATTACTTTTTTCATCTGTGACATTTTCCTACGATGTTATAATTTTAAATCGAACATCCTCGTTGATTTTCAAACATATATATATATTTTTCCTAGCTAAAGTATTTTTTATTCATAGAGGCCATCAATAATAATGTTATATGTGTTCACGTTGCTGCAGATCCCATCTACGTTAAAAAGAATTTCTTACCCGCTGTATTATAAGCTATCTGCATCATCAGTAATCACTTATCTGCCAAGTGCATTTTAGTGTGGATATCGGCTGATAAATCCACGGATATCCGTCCACATCAGCTGCGAGTTTCAACTATAATATGACACTAAAGGACTAAAAAATAGTCTACTAAAGTTGAAAATGATTATTGTTTGATTCCAAATTGACTGTGTTTTGAATTTCGACTATTTTTAGTTCCTGCAGAGAGCAGAAACAAGAACTGGATTTCCAAAAGGAATATGTAGGTGTTTCTTTAAAGCAGATCACAAATTAATTAGGAATTACATGTAATTATTTAACTGGTAGCTAATAGTCTAAAAGTCAAAACTCTAAAATGTAAAATAAATCAGACGCAATTAATTGTTGTGTCAATGACTCACAACGATAATTTCTAAACATTTGTTTTTTAATGTGATATATACCCTGAAAATTACTTCAAAATAATATAGTTATATTGCTTTCAATTCAATAGTCGCATTCCTATTAAAAATATTATAAACTATTATAAACTTTAAATTCTGCCAACTATTTTCACAGAAATAATCCCAAAATTTACGTCTCGCTTGAATTGTAGCAAGTTAGTGTGAATTTTTCTAACACCCCTTGATTTGGCCAACTTTCCTTAATTACACAAAACCAGTCCCAATCTTTACATCTCTCCTAAATTGGCCAAGTCACTTCAAATTTTTCAAACTCCCCAAAATTTTGCCAAGTTTTCTCGATTTTGTCAGCTCTCCTTAATTTCATAAAAGCAATTCCAATTTTCACAAGTCGCCGGTATTTTACCAAGTGGTTTCGAATTTTGCCAACTACCCTAGATTTTACTAACTCGCCACAATTTTACAGAAAAAGTTCCAATTTTCACAGCTCACTAGATTTTTGTAAAGTCACTATGAATTTTGCCAACTCCCGAATAATTGCCAACTCTCCTAGATTTTGCGAAGTCACTTCGATTTTGCCAACACGTCATAATTTTACAGAAAAAAGATTCCAATTTTTACATCTCACTTGAATTTTCCCAATTCTCCACGATTTTCGCAAGTCACTCCGAATTTTGCCAACTCCACACGATCTTGTCAAGTCACTCCAAATTTTGCCAACTCCCCAAGATATTGACAAGTCACTCCGAATTTTCCAAACTGATTTTGCAAAGATTTTGCCAAGTTTCCTTCCCTAGATTTTGCCAAATTTCCTCAATTTTGCAAATTCGCCATAATTTTACAGAAAAAAAACAATTTTTACATCTCACCTGATTTTTGCAAAGTCACTCAGAATTTTGCCAACTCTCCTAGATTTTGCCAACTCGCCATAATTTTGCACAACAAAAATCCCAATTTTTACATCTCACCTGAATTTTGCCAACTCCCCCACGATATTGCCAGGTCACTCCGAATTTTGCCAATTGCCCCAAGATTTTGCCAAGTCACTCCAAATTTTCCCAAATTCCCAAGATTTTGACAAGTTGTCCCGATTTTGCCAACTCACCTTAATTTTACAAAAAAAAATATATAAATTTTCACACCTCACCTAGATTTTACGAAGTCGCTTCAAATTTTGCCAAATCCGGGTTACTTTGGGGGGGAAGCTCCCCCCATCCCCCCATGGCTACGCCCCTGCATCTGACTACACATAGCTCTGTAAATAACGATGAGTTCAATAAGAAATATTCAGTTTAAAGAAATTAAAGTACAACCAACTTAGATTTATTGATGACAAAATGCTTACAGACATTAACCATGCGTCAGGCTCGTAATCTGCAGTTTCCAGGTTCGAGTCGCAGCTGAGTCAGCGTTGAGATTTATTTCCACAAAACTCCCCGCCCTGCCCACAGTCAGTAGGGGACACCGATGGGCTTGTAAAGACCACCGTCCGTCGGATGGGACGTTAAGCCGTGGTTCCGTGTGCGGTCGTGCCATACTATGTGCACATTACACAACATGCTGGATGGTCCTTGACGGGAGGCTACCATCTGTCTCCCAACAGCTGTTCCTGTGGGTTACCTCACCCAACCTTTTCTGAGCATTCCGGATCCTTGTGACCTGGCCATTTAGTCCATGGTGTGTAAAAAAGTGCCGCTCAGAGGTAAAACAAATCCACCTTGATGTATGAAAGGATATATTAATTATATTTCAAATAATCTCTGCGGATAAGATTAATACGAATGCTACGTTGCCCGGAGTTTTTTTTTTACTTTAGGAGCTCCTAATTATGCAAATTTAAATCAACGGAAGACCTTAAAAAGTAATGGAAGACCATTACGTAATGGTAAAATAATTTATTTTACCATTGCGAATAATAATATTTTAGTTTTTTTTAATTGGTAATGGTAAAATAATTTATTTTACCATTACGAATAATAATATTTTACTAGTTTATTAATCAAGTGTGTTAGAGAAAAGGAGATGGTGAAGTTGTCCCGGGTAAGGCATGGATATGGATGTTTGTGTTGTTTTTCTGCTGAGGTCTCGCCGTCCTCACAGACATTCCGCTATGGCTTGCAAGCGGCTACTTGAGGAGCTATGCAATTATTTTTATTGGTTGAAATTTATATTAAAAATTAAACGTTTCCCAATAGCAGCAAAGAAAAAAGTTCGTTTTGAAATCCTCGACTTCAGTGGCTAGCAAAATAAAGTTTAAATAATTCAAATGGAAAAGGTTAGCAGTTTCAGCCGTCCCGTGGCCGAGTGGTTAGCATGTTGAGCTACTGATCTACGGGACCTGGGTTCGAGCCCCGGGTTTAAGGCATGGATGTAGTAATGTTTTTCTGCTGAGGTCCCGCCATCCTCTCAGACTCTCTACTATGGCGCATTAAACTGACAGGCTCCTGTCAGACCTCTGAGGCAAGCAGCTACTTGAGGGGGTATTTATTATACTATTAGCAGTTTCAGGTGCATCTGTACAAATTGAAATTAGGAAAAAAAATAGGTTTCTGCAGTGCAGGGACTGCCTATAGATAAATAGACATTCGAAGCGAATGGTAAGACTAGAGCCAGCTAACTATTTAAGTAAGATTATTAGATAAAATATGACTTCAGGAAACTATCTATCTTAAGAAAATGCATAATTGCAGGCTCGGATATAGGAAAAATCTAGTGGCGCGGGGACAAGTAATGCAACGGAGGCAGAAAAATCCAAAAGGAAAGATGAAAGAGGCAGGATGGTCAATGAACTATATTATTTTCTCCTCCATTTTACAGGAATTCAAAAATTTATTTAAAAATGCATTAAATTTCAAAAAACTTTAAAACTCTTCCTGAAGCAGTGGCGATATTCTGTATACTCGTATATATTTTATTTATGTAATATTCGGATAATCTGATTTATTCTTTTCACGAAGAAGGGTCATGGGAAAGGTCAAAACCAGGTGAAGAGGGGAATCACCCCCCCCCCACCTTCAATACACCAGTGGTATATGCAATTAACTTTTTATTCATGGTGATTGAAAAGAAATATTTTTATTCATGGTGATTGGAAAAGAAATATTTCAACTTCAAATTCTCAATTCTAGAACATTTGGTACTCGAACCAGGAAACTGGAAATTACGAAACTGGAGCGTTACTAATTGAGTCAACGTCCGCCCCTCTTTGTACATGAATCTATTAGTGCTATCTGCCGTCATTTAGGTGGATGGCATAAAAATATAATACATAGAGCCCATAATATAATATATAAAGCCCCCAGAGCCCATAACCAATGTAATTATGTTTATGGGCTCTGGGGAAGAATTGATAGAAACCAGCGCATGTGCCCATTTAATAATAATAAGAGGAAACTGAACCCGAAGTTGGTGCTCCCTGTTCTTACAGTTTCGAAGGAGTTCTTAATCAGACAGACAAATGATTTCTGAAACCCATAGTAGATTTAGCAAGTGTTAAATCTGATTCATATTCAAGTGATTATTTTAAACGAATGCTAAAGAAAATTTATTCAAAGACTGTTATCTGGTGTAATGTGTTTTATAATATGTGATCTGCGAGAGAGGGTCTCTAAAGAATTTAAGCAAATTGTCGAATCCGCGAACTGCAATCGGCTAGAATTATTTTTGGAAAAATAAAAAATTATACAGGAAATACGCTCAGATTCATTTCCGCTTCAATTCAATAACTTGCTCTCTTAATCAATTGTTACGAAAAGAAATTTAAACAATTTCATCATTCGATCACAGAAAAAGTATTTGGGAGAATAAAAATGATTGTTAGAAGCGATTCGTAAACAAATACACGCATTGTTAGGAGTTTGATTTAAATCACAGAAACATCAGACTTCTATGCGACCTCTTGTGCAATAGGTCTGAGGGGAGCCATTGAACAGGTGTTAAGAGTCAGACAGAAATCTCCCATCAAGGTCATCCAACATATATTCCCGTCAAGCGTTGAGGATAAGTCCGACTTCATCCACGACTCTATTTGCCAACATTTGAGTGATTCGGACCTGGGGACTACATTGCCGAGCGTGGAAAACTATTGACCAAGCCAAGTCCTTAAGTCTTAAGGTAAGTCAATTAAGGAATGAGGTAAGTGAAACTAATTCTTTTAAACTTTTTAGGTGCAAATAAGTACGGTATTAAATTTTGTGCCCAGGAAACTTGGCAGTCTTTATAGTCATAAGGGAAAATTTATCTCTCATTTAGCTGGAGTGATAACAAGGTGGGACTCATGCTAGAGGGCATCACATCTATCGAAAATTTTAAAATAAAATTTTTCTAAACTTTAAGAATTTGTTGTTCATTTTATTCGTTAAGGTTAAGGCATATGTTATTAAATTCTAAATTTAATTCATAGAAGAACTAGATTAGATGCTAGCAAATGGCGCCTTAATGTTGTTGTTCATTATTGATGCCCTCATCATCATTTGACCACAAGTATATCTCAGATACGAGAGAACTGAGCAGATCTGTGTCGCATTTTAGGTCAAAGTGGGGTCAGAGTGACGGGCTAGGTTGATTTCCGGTAAATGAATTGAATATTAAATGTATTTCAGTCTAAGTCGTCAACATATTAGTTTTTCGCAAAACATGAACTCTAAAGTAATACGATATTCCTATTGTGGTCTTAAACTCAAATGTAGATGCACTGGTGTTTTGCCTGTTACACATATTTCAATACTTTAAGATTTTGTGTTTTCCATATTTTTGCCTCGCTATGTAAATTTATATATCAGACAGTTTTGAGTATTTCTTTCTAAAAAATATACACTACTGTAATAAATTTATTTTGTCTAAATAATTTAAATAATGAATTAACTAAATAATAAAAATAATAATAATTGGAATAACGCATATCGCCACTGACGCATATAAATATCTCTTTTTCAAAGGGAATAAAGTTTTTCCTTCACCTACATTCTCACTCTTTAAAAGTTTTAATTTGAGCTAAGGAATGGTGCGGAAAATGCAAATAGTATTTTATTAGTAATTATACAACATAAAAGTATTCGTTCTTTAACTCTTAAATTTAAAATGTTGCATTTTTTGCACACCTCTCTCAGAAAAATGGATAGATTATTTCTGTCAGTGAAATAGCCACTTGAAAAGCTACCACAAGGATTTGAAATTTATATCAATATATATAATTTATAAAATTTAACCATTTCTACCATTTTTATATTAATTAATCTACAAAGATATATAAAAAACTACCTAAAATGAAAAAAATCACTAGTTTTATCAATATACAGTGTTATGGACTATCTTCTAATATTTAGGAAATTCTGAGTTTGAGTTTGCTAAATTCAATAATTTATAGTTTGCATAATTATAGGTTAGCGAATAGGGTTATGAAGAGTGTTCCTAAAGGCCTCAGAAGGAATGGGAGACCTAGGATACGGAGGGCAGACAATGTCAAAAAGGACCTTGTTAGAATTGGTGTGCAATAGCCAGATTCAGTACATGCAGCTGAGGACAGATATGCTTGGAGAAATAAATTGCACGGTCT
The DNA here is from genome assembly GCA_038380435.1 of Ryuthela nishihirai. Classification (NCBI taxonomy): domain Eukaryota; kingdom Metazoa; phylum Arthropoda; class Arachnida; order Araneae; family Heptathelidae; genus Ryuthela; species Ryuthela nishihirai. The sequence continues at coordinate 37,945,305 of JAWZYU010000002.1, read as the reverse complement.
GGTTGAACATCCGTAGCCCATGGTTGCTTGTTGATGATGATGATGATCAGTTAATGGCTTCTGCAAATTGGATCTATCAGAATTTGTTAAAACATGTGGTACATTAAACTAAAATTACAAGTATATTGAAACCTCTAACTTGTGGAAGCAATTTCAATGCTACTAAATCGTAAGCCTTCATTATATGAAATTTTTTTTTGGGATGTAGTAATAATTAAATAGCCTCAAATAATCATAACCAGCCTCCAATTTTTCAAGTATAACATTCCAAATAAAAAAGATTAAAATTCTATTATCAAGTCTTGTTTCTGATGTTATTAAAACTGTTATTTTTTCATAATTAATTAATGCTACCTGCAAAAAGTTTAGCTAAAGTAATATGAGTAGAATTATTTTTATTTAATCAATAACGTGGTACTCATTCTGAAAGGGGTGGCTCAGTTGGTAGCGCGCTAGGCTCATAATCTGTAGTTCCCAGGTTCGAGTCCCAGCTGGGTCAGCGTTGAGATTTATCTCCGCAAAATGCTCCGCCCTGTACACGGTCAGTAGGGGACACCGATGGGCTTGGAAAGGCCGCCGTCCGTCGGATGGGACGTTAAACGGTGGACCCGTGTGCGGGAGAGCCATATCCTGTGCACGTTAAAGAACACGCTGGATGGCCTTGACGGGAAGCTACCATCTGTCTCCCAACAGATATTTCAGTGGGTCTCCTCCCCCAACCTTCTCTGAGCCTTCGAGGTCCTCTCCCAACAGATATTTCAATGGGTCTCCTCCCCCAACCTTCTCTGAGCCTTCGAGGTCCATGTGATCTGGCCATTTAGCCCATGGTGTGCAAAAAAGTGCCGCTCTTAGGTAAAACAACCCAACCCATCTTGAAATTGTGATCAAGAGCAATTTCTGCGCATGCAGAGACGGAAATGAACATGAAAAGCACCAAAAATGTGCAAAGATCCCTATTCTACAAGAGATTGTTAACAAATTGGGTCCTACGAGGAATTATTAATAAATCTCTCTCCAGTGGATATCCTTCCCCAACTTTCTCTGAGTCTTTGGGATCCTTCTGACCTGGCCATTTAGCCCATTGTGTGGAAAAAAGTGACCTTCAGAGGTAAAATATTCTAACGTTGAAGAACACACTGGATAGACTTGACGGGGGGCTACCATCTGTATTCTAAAAGCTGTCCAGTGCATATCCTTCCTCCAACTTTCTCTGAGTCTTTGGGATCTTTCTGACTTGGCCATTTAGCCCATTGTGTGGAAAAAAGTGACCTTCAGAGGTAAAATATTCTAACGTTGAAGAACACACTGGATAGACTTGACGGGAGGCTACCATCTGTATTCTAAAAGCTGTCCAGTGCATATCCTTCCCCCAACTTTCTCTGAGTCTTTGGGATCCTTCGGACTTAGCCATTTAGCCCATTGTGTGGAAAAAAGTGACCTTCAGAGGTAAAATATTCTAACGTTGAAGAACACACTGGATAGACTTGACGGGAGGCTACCATCTGTATTCTAAAAGCTGTCCAGTGCATATCCTTCCCCCAATTTTCTCTGAGTCTTCGGGGTCCTTGTGACCTGGGGGCGGGGTTGCTCAGTCGGTAGCGCGCCAGGCTCGTAATCTGTAGTTCCCAGGTTCGAGTCCCAGCTGGGTCAGCGTTGAGATTTATCTCCGCAAAATTTCCCCGCCCTGCCCGCGGTCAGTAGGGGACACCGATGGGCTTGGAAAGGCCGCCGTCCGTCGGATGGGACGTTAAGCCGTGGCTCCGTGTGCTGGAGAACCATACCCTGTGCACGTTAAAGAACACGCTGGGTGGCCTTGACGGGAGGCTACCATCTGTCTCCCAACAGCTGTTCCAGTGGGTCTCCTCCCCCAACCTTCTCTGAGCCTTCGGGGTCCTTGTGGCTTTGCCATTTAGCCCATGGTGTGCAAAAAAGTGCCGCTCAGAGGTAAAACAATCCAATCCAATCCTTGTGACCTGGCCATTTAGCCCATTGTGTGGAAAAAAGTGACGTTCAGAGGTAAAATATTCCAACGTTAGAGAACACGCTTGATAGCCTTGATGGGAGGATACCATCTCTTTCCTAAAAGCTGTCCAGTTGATATCCTTTTCCCAACTTTTTCTGAGTCTTCGGGGCTCTTGTGACCTGGATATTTAGGACAGTGTGTAGAAAAATGTGACCTTCAGGGGTAAAATATTCCAGCGTTAAAGAACACGCTGGATAGAGCTTTTAACGGAGGCTACCATCGGAGGCTACCACGGGAGGCTACCATCTGTAGCTACCATCATTTAACGGAGGCTATAACGGAGGCTACCACGGGAGGCTACCATCTGTCTCCTAAAAGCTGCCCAGTGGATATCCTTCCCCCAACCTTCTCTGGGTTTTCGGGGTCCTTGTGTCCTGGCCATTTATCCTATTGTGTGGAAAAAAGTGACCTTCAGAGGGAAATAATCCAACGTTAAAGAACACGCTGGATAGCCTTGACGGAAAGCTACCATCCGTCTCTTAAAAGCTGTCCAGTGGATATCCTTCCCCCAACTTTCTCTGAGTCTTCGGAGTCCTTGCGACATGATCATTTAGCTGACTGTGTGGAAAAAAAGTGGCCTTCACAAATAAAATATTCCAACGTTAAAGAACACGCTGGATGGTCTTCACGTTGGATGGCTTCGATGGTTTTTATAAAAATAGTAAACTTGAAATTGGAACACTATTAACAAGGGTAACATATATTCCATACTTCTAAATAACTATTTCTAAGTTTTTTCAATTTATTCATTGAGATTTTAAAAATTAAATACTTTTTTATTTTTGAAAAGCATTGTGACAGAACTTCTACTATCGTATTAAAATTAAGACTCCTGTCAGATCTCTGCGGCAAGCAGCTGCTTGACGGGATCTTTATTATCTTTTTGGATTTATATATTTTGAATAATATGCCCGAGGGAATACCGCAGAAAAGGGGCTTAAATTCCCACAAAAAAATGTATTCATGGGGGTGGGGAGGTAACATAGATCACATAACCATAATGTCTTATGAAGAAATTCCCTGTCTGGGTCTTTAAGTGGGACCAAATCCCTTATATAGAAACTCTATGGGATCAAATCCTGCAGCCTTGTCCGAACATAAAAATTATTTGGAGTCCAAAATCTTTCATTTTTGGATATTTTTCTTTAGGCAAAAGTTTGAACAGTTCTATTCCAGTTTCTCTATTAGATGCAATAATTGGGTCGGCCTGAAGGTCACATAATTCCATTTGATATTTAGGATCTACGGTGCTAATATCAATATTTAATAGATTACTAAATAAATTTAAATTTTGCTTAAGGTCATCAAATTGAGAAAATCTTCTATTAAAATCTTCAATTACGATATCTGATTTAGGAACAAATTTTTAAAAATTAACTGTTTTACTAAGTTGCTTCATTACTTCGTATAACTCTTTACAAGTTTCAAAATGAATTAAATTGTTTTCCTGCAAATTTGATTTCAACAATTGTAATTTGTTTCTAAACCCAGTAACATAATTATAAAGACAGCACACGTTTTGATCTTTTCATTGTAAGGATTTATTCAAGACATTTAAATAATCTGTTTTAGAAGTGACATTTGAATAGAATTCAAGACATTTAAATAATCTTTTTTGTAAATGAAATTCATCTTTCTCCCACTTCCGTGAGAAAAAAAATGAATTTCATTTCGAAGTATAAAAAAATCTCTTGAGGCATTTTCCGGCACTTAACCAGCGAATATTAACTATGTAAAAGCAGATCGCCATACTCGGCATGCAGTTCGTCGAAAAAGGTTTTAAATTTTCTGTGTGTAAGAGAACGATTTCGGCCACGAATTAAATTGGTAATTTTGACAACCTTTTCCATTACGTCGTTTAGTCTCAGCGAAATGCCGCCACATTGTCTCGTGGTGCACAATACAGTGCAACATTCGACAATGCATGCCCAGTTAAAACGATTCGTGATGTCGTTAGATGCTTCTTATTACTGCAGCTTCATCAAATCATTTGTTTGATGACGTCGCATTGCTTTTAAAAGGTTTCAGAAGTTTGCCGATCGGATTAAGAATATTTTGTAAACTTTATAGAATGAGTAAGTTGAAGATTGCATACCAAGTAAAGTAATATAAGTCGACAAAAATTATAAGGTGGATTACAGATATTTATTTAAAATTTCAAGTAAAAACTTGATTTTATTCGCGGGCCACAAAAATCCTTGTGCGGGCCCGCTAGTTGGACAGCGCTGCTCTAATTAATGTTTATATATGCTCTAATAACACTTAAATGCTATGTTTCAATGTATCATCCAGAAAAAAGATGTCCAGTAGTGGTAAATATGGACTTTTTGAGGACAGCAATATCGGTCCATCTCTACCAATCCAAAGATTTGGCAATTCGGCATTTTAAGACATTACATGTGATAGTAACCATCCCATATGATATTAACGCCTCTCTGTTATAACAAAGTGCGGGGATGGCTCAGTCGGTGGCGAACTAGATTCGTAATTTGCAGTTTTCAGGTTAGAGTCGTAGCTGGCTCTTATTTCCACAAAACGCCCCCCCCTGCTTTTGGTCAGTAGGGGTGATCTTGTGTGCAGTAGGGATGATCAGTGATCCTGTGTGCAGTAGGGATGATCAGTGATCATGTGTGCAGGAGAGTCACACCCGCCATACCATCTGCACGTTAAAGATAAATAAAAATAAAATCGTTGCCAGATATTTTTCCTGAATTCTGTAATCAACCATAGCGTTCGGATACTTTTTTGAGCGACTGTACGTCCCTGCCTACGGTGTGTAATCAATATCCATCCAATTCAACAGGAATTTTAAATTAATCTGTTAAAACAAAAAAGATGAAAGTGTACAGACAGATAAAAGAAACAAAACGATGACATTAGTTCGTTTAAAAAACGAACTACAAAAAAAATTGCAAAAATATTTGTGAAATAATATTATTAATGAATCGTGTAGAATTTCCTTTTTCATTATCTCTGGGTTTTCATTAATCCACCATCCCTCAATAAAAATAAGCCCGCTGAGAATCCCGTCGTCTTCTACTAAATATCGAACTCGTCTATCTGCTTTGAACTCCAAAACAATTGTCTTCGTTTCGTTCAGTTTAAAAAAATTAAAAAGAAATTGAACAATAACAGTTGGAAGTTTTATACAACTTTATTTTAGCACCATATGTTTTTCTGACACTAAAAATGTAATAAAACAACAATTATAAAATCTCATATAGAATATCATTTTAATCTTTCCTGTTCGGTGGAATGTTTTAGTAACTGGGAAACCCTACTCAAGGCTTATTCTCAGACCGCCCCGAACTAAATTCTAGGTACGTCCTTGCCCGTAGGCATCAAATTTAGCTCTCGAAAAGTGGTAAATTAAAATTTAATTTTTGATCTCTAAGCCCCAACACACAAAGAATCCGAGATTTTTAAAGCTTCTGGGATCCGAAGTACTCCTATATACCAATATTCACATTTCTAGCACTTTTACGTCAAGCTTTGATCTCTGCTTCACCTCTCTCTGACCTTGAAGGACAGGTCGAATATCGAATTTCGGATTTTTTCTCCCGAGAACTACGATCCGAATTACCCCTAAGTGCAGATTTTCAGAACTTTAGAACTTCTGCATGATGGTCGTAATTAGCGTCATCCTTTGTCACGCACTAACTCACAATCAACTAATTTTTAATTGTCAACTGAAATTCACGAAATAGATGTCTATAAGAAAATATATAGGTAAAAAACATATCCTATTAAAGTATTCCGATCGAGAATGATCGATGAAAATAAGGCAAAATCTAACGAATTTCTGCGATCCTTTTCTTATTTGGAAAGAAATTCCTATGATCCTAATTAAACCAAAAAGAAAAATCCGTTTTAATGTCCCCTAAACAGCGTCATGGGCCTACTTTTCCACTGTTCAATTCTAAAAAATTGGTTTTTTGGGACCTAGAATTTCAGTTGTGAGCCAAAAAAAAATAGTGCCACTCGGAGGTGGTGTTGATGGTGGATATCGCGCCTGGATCGTAATCTGCAGTTCCCAAATTGGAGTCCCAGCTGGGCGAATGTTGAAACTTATGTCCGCAAAACTCCCCGCACTTCCCTCGGTCAGGAGGGGACACTGATGGGCTTGGAAAGGCAACTGTCCGTCGGATGGGACGTTAAGCCGTAGCCAAGTGAACCTGAGAGCCATAACCTGTGCACGTTAAAGAGCACGTTAGGTGAACTTTACGAGAAACGACCATCTGTCTCGTAACAACTGTCCAATGATTCCCCTCCCTCCAAACCTGCTCTGAACCCTCGGAGTCCTTGCGGCCTGACCATTTGGACCATTGTGAGCAAAAGAAGTGCCACTCAGAGATAAAATAATTCAACCCTTTTCCTGTATCTACATCTGAGCCATTAAGTCCCAGTGACTTCATTTGGCCAGTGAAGGTGAAAAAAAAATTCATGCTGACAATTAAAACAACCCAACCAAAAAATAATAATTAAGAAACTTTCATTTTGAAATCAATAGGATATGAATGATATAATAATAATTTAACGATTTGTTTCCATTTTGAAAGCTGTCAGAAAAAAATTTCGAAAAAATGTTTTTTTTATTTATTATTTTTATTCCAACGTTAATCTAAATATTTCAATTGATTTCTTCAAATCATACGGAAGACCGAATAATTCAAAAACGCGGATATTCTAATTCACGCAATTGACCAACAATATCAGTGTAGAACAATGTCACGTAACAGCCAACAGATCCATTATTAGAATGCGATCACACTGTGTCGTAACGCAAGAATTACAATCAGAATATCCGTTTTCAGAGTGGCGGCAATAATTCAGCCTAAGATGAGACTGCGCAGTTGACGCTTTCGAAAATTCTCGTAGATCATTGGTTCACTAATAGGAAAAGCGATCGTGCCGACCTATATCACCTATGAGAATTTTCAAGACGTTAACTGAACATATTCGCCCCCCCCCCTCCCACTCTAACGTGACCCGAGCCGTTGGTCTACTTTGGTTGTTTTACCTATCAACGGCACTTTAGTTCGCGTAATGAGCTAAATGATCAGGTCAGAAGACCCAGGGCTGGATCTGGGGGGACCGTGCCTTGACGTATCCTCTGACGTGCGACCGTGCCTTGACGTGTCCTCTGACGTGCGACCGTGCCTTGACGTGTCCTCTGACGTGCGACCGTGCCTTGACGTGTCCTCTGACGTGCGACCGTGCCTTGAGTGTCCTCTGACGTGCGACCGTGCCTTGACGTGTCCTCTGACGTGCGACCATGACCTGAAGTTCCTTCCGATGCTTATTACAGGTATGTAAATAAGTACAAACTGTTTTACCTAGGAGCTGTACCTTTTTTACATACAATGTACTTAGTGATAAGATCATAAGGACCGCAAAGGTTCAGAGAAGGTTGTATGAAGAGAAACCACCGGGTAGCTGTTAGGATACAGATGGTAGCTCCCGTCAAGGCCATTCAACATGGTCTATAACATTTGTTATGTCATTTGACGGATGGCGGCCTTTCCAAGCCGATCGGTGTCCCCCTGTTGACAGAGGGCAGGGCGGGGAGTTTTGCGGAGAAAAATGTCAACACTGACCCAGGTAGGACTCGAACCTGAGACTTTAAGATTATAAGACTGGCCCTTCACCGACTGAGCCACCACCAACCCAATACCTTTAACAACAAAACTCAGGTTGGTGTCCTCATAGCAGTGATGGCGATTTTATGACACGCGTGCCAAAGGTAACATGCACGATGATTTTTGTTGGCACTCCCTTGAGAGGTGAAGAGAAATAGTGACTACGGCTAGTATAGAGAATTAGAAATAATGGCCACAGCAATTCAGTACATGTTTAGGGATGAAATCATTGGTAGCAAGATGACGACTAGGTTGTTATAATTAGTTACTTATTCATTACGAATTTCAACTGTGCATCCATATGTTTAAAATATCTCGCCAAATAACTGGTTACACATTTCTCAAAAAGCTGCATCAAAAACAGACGTATTAAAGCTATCAACTGATAGCTTTAATGCGTCTGTTTTTGATGCAGCTTTTAGTTTAGTTGATCATTGATTGCCTTTAAAGCACTTCTGTAGAACTTAAAATTTATTTAAGGTTTCTGTTTTTGCTTGACTTACAAAAATTCACTTCATTCTAGTAAAGGCATCGAAATGTCAGTGATGCGTTGAGCACAAGAGTTGAAAGTAGTATGTGAGTTTGTGCGTGTGTAGGAATGATTTTCATTTTCACTTGTGTAATGGCGAGCCTAAAACTTAGTGTTCCGTATCCTTATATTTGAACCGTTAAAATTTTGTACTATTTGATTTGCATTGTATGATGAACTGATATGTTTGATCCATGCATAATATAGGAGTGAAATGTCCGCGCATTATTCTTTTACTCTAAACTAAAAACATTACCAATAACAAAAGTGACCATGTACAGTCGCTCAAAAAAGTATCCGAACACTATGGTTGATTACAGCATTCAGGAAAAATATCTGGCAACGATATTTTTAGAAATTAGTGATCTGGCAACCGTCGTGTCACGTGACACGACGGTGGCCAGATTACTAATTTCTGAAAAACTTCTCAGATATTTTTCGTGTACAGTACACGAAGGTTGCCAGATTACTAATTTCTAAACACTCGTTGTCAGATATTTTTTCTGAATTCTGTAATCAACCATAGTGTTCGGATACTTTTTTGAGCGACTGTACACTAGCAGGGTCTCAGCTCCTCGAGCAAAATTATTAAGGGGCCATCGATTCACACCTGTCCCTCGACTTACACGGTACTTGATTTACAAAATTTCGTTTTCACACGCTAAAAAATGCAACCAGATTCGATTTATACCTTAATTTTTGCAATCTATCGACCGTTTAATTCGCAGGATGGGTGTATTTCAACAGTTTCTTTTAAATTTATCAATTTGTCATCAATTTTGTCTTTTTACATTTGCATGGTATACTCTTATGAATCTCTGCTTATTCGTAGTGAAAAAAAATGCTATTTTTATACAGGGTGATTCAAAACTTATCGTTCAAATTTCGCGGGGAGGTAGGGAATACGTCAGGAAACCGATTTCACATAGGAAAGTATGTCCGCAAACGTCATCTACATGAACAAAATGGACAAGTAAAGTGAACACACGGAAACAGTACAGTTAAGTGGTAACGAATGTGACTTTTATTCCAACAAGGTAAAGTACAGGTTCACAGTAGGTGCTCAAAATTGCGACCATTTACACGGACACAGGATTCACAGCGCCATTGCATTGACCGCCGAACATTTTCAAAAACGCCTGGCATATCACGGACAATGCCTGCGGCGGCCACTATTAGTGCAACAAGGTCCATTTCACTGTCGACGGGGGTCTCGTACACATGGTATTTCATGGCCACCCACAAAAAGATTCATCTTATCACTAGTAAGTCAGCTCGTACACTGATGACAGCGGGAGTGGTCGGGCGAGCTGTACACTGGTTGGGTACACACAGCGCCCTCTACATACGCATGCGTACATTTGCGGACATACTTTCCTATGTGAAATCGGTTTCCTGACGTATTCCATACCTCCCCACGAAATTTGAACGATAAGTTTTGAATCGCCCTGTATAAAACTTTGTATGTTTTTTTTCCTTCTAAATATTGTTTACAATTAATTTTCCAATTTATAATTTTATTATATAGGCAAAGTTTTCTGTGCATTTTGTGCTTTGAGTAGTATATGAATTTATGCGTGTGAAGGAATAAGTTTGTGTTATTTTCGTGCTAATAAAAAATATTTGTGCATATATATTGTGCATACAATATTTGTGCATACAATTTCGTGCTAATATAAAAAATAATGTAATAATAAGCATATGCTTATTATTACATTATTTTTTATATTATTTTCGTGGTAAATATGTTTTCTAATGCGAGTGTGGAAGGATTAGGGAATAATTCAAAACTTTTGCCTTGGGTGACAGAATGCCCATGTTCTATCTACACTGACTTAAAACACAACAGCATTCGCTGTTATATCTTTTATTTACCATTCTTAGTGAAACAAAAATGTCCAATACGTAGTGAAACGCGTCTAATATGTACTTGAACCTTCCCCCACCACTTCCCCAGGTACGTCAGGTCACGTAATTATTACAATGACCTATTACAAATAGTAGAGGACACACACTAGACACACTATTAAAATCAACTCTGTCCAAAACAATAGGTTCAAATTTCGGTGTTTTCTTAATCCATAGTTTAAATTCTTTTTGAATAATTTCCGTAATCGCACTAATAAAAATAATAATAAACGTATATTATCACAGTAACGTTACGCCTAATATTTTTGCACGCGAATCTCGTTCATGCTAATAAGACCTAACCGACGTGTGAAATGCGTAGTGCAATACCACCCTCCCCAATCTAAAAGCAAACGAATGAAATAGGATTGCTTTATTCTTAATTTCAAAGAGCTTTCCAAATTCACATTAAATATTAATAATATATAGCTTTGGAACATACTAACACAGCCAATAAAAAAAAAACACTAAAAATTAAAAATTTCAACTTCCTGACAAATTTGACAAAACGGACGAAAAGGAACGACATGACCTGTACAAAAAATATTTTCCACTCAGAAACTCCAAACTAGATCATAGTAGAAGTGTAAAACAAAATTATCTATAGGGGTTCATGAGAGACTGTACGAAATTCTAACTTTATGACACACAGTAAACCCTAGATTTAACGGACAAATTGCACAAGGGGAGAAAATATCCACTAAACCAGAATATAGATGAAGAGTCAGTGGGATTCTATACAAATCAGAATAACAAGGTAACATTTACTACTTATATTTCATAATATTATTCGAAATAGTGAGTTCAAAGTAATTAATTATGTATTTACGTAAGCAGGCGTATTTACAAACACGTTCAGCGGAACTATTGGTTCTAATTTTTCAATTAATTCTAACTTCTATTTTACATTTTAATCTATTTCTTTACCTTTTACGCCTACGTTTCAAAACATGACTGATTTAAAATTTCAACATTTTATTGTAAAATAACAGGAAAACTCCAAAAGACGTATAGGGGCGATCCCAGATGTAACTCTACACACTGAGACAAGAAACATACTCAAATACAACGAACAACACACAATAATTCGGCACTGACACAAATATCACACTGCACCCCTACGGTTGAGGGTCCAACTTAGAGAAATGGTGGGAGAATATATTCAAGTACATATTCCGACCGTTTCAGCTTTCTAAAAACACAACTTTTAACACTCTACACTCTGCACACACCAAACACACTAGATGACGTAATCGAAAGAAGCAGAGAAATTAATCCGCTCTGTGATGAAATGACTGAATGTCATCTATTGCTTCTGTTGAAAGTGATTGTCATTTCCTGAAATGGCTGAATGCAGACAACTATTCAACCAGTGTCTCTCGAATAACAAATCCATTCACAGACTGAAATAGGTATTTGACTCAATTCAGCTTTCCTATTTTCCTAATAAACTGTCACACTTTGCACTATATACAAAACAACACACGTCCTAGGCTAATCAAAACGAACAAAATAACTACGCGTTGTGCGCACTTATAGCTGCACACATTCTATAAGATATGCTGTAGGAGATTGCTGTTCGCCCAAAGGGCTGAACGCAGTCAGCTATTCAACCAGTGACCCTCACCTACACATTAACAGATTAAAATACGAATTTGTCGATTTCACACTTTGATTAACAGCTTTAACCTTCTCCACTAGGTACATAAAAACACACTAAGACGCCAATTAATAGGGTTAAATTAATTTTTCCGGTGTGCGCTGTAATGGCTGCACGCGTTCTATATCTTCTGTTGATGGTGAATGCTGTTCGTCCAAAGGGCTGAATGCAGTCGCTTATTCAACCAGTGACCACCAGGTACATAATAACAGATTAAAATACGTATTTGTCTGATTTCACACCTTGATTAACAGCTTTAACATTCTCCACTAGGTATATTAAAACACAATAAAACGCCAATTAATAGGGTTAAATTAATTATTCCGCTGTGCGCTGTAATGGCTGCACGCATTCTATAACCTCTGTCATTGGTGATTGCTGTTCGTGCAAAGGGCTGAACGCAGTCACTTATTCAACCAGTGACTCCCAGGTACATATTAACAGATTAAAATACGTATTTGTCTGATTTCATACTTTGACTAACAGCTTTAACCTTCTCCACTAACTACATAACAACACCTTAAAACGCCAATTAATAGGATTAAATTAATTATATCGCTGTGCGCTGTAATGGCTGCACGCGTTTTATATCTTCTGTTGATGGTGATTGCTGTTCGTCCAAAGGGCTGAACGCAGTCACTTATTCAACCAGTGACCCCCAGGTATATATTAGCAGATTAAAATACGTATTTGTCTGAATTCACACTTTGATAAACAACTTTAACCTTCTCCACTAGGTACATAACAGCACACTAAAACGCCAATTAATAGGGTTAAATTAATTATCCCACTGTGCGCTGTAATGGCTGCACGCGTTCTATATGTTCTGTTGATGGTGAATGCTGTTCGTCCAAAGGGCTGAACGCAGTCACTTATTCAACCAGTGACGCCCAGGTACATATTAACAGATTAAAATACCTATTTGTCTGATTTCACACTTTGATTTACAGCTTTAACATTCTCCAATAGGTACATAACATCGCCCTAAAACGCCAACTAATTGGGTTTAATTAATTATCCCGCTGTGCGCTGTAATGGCTGCACGCGTTCCATAACTTCTGTTGATGGTGATTGCTGTTCGTCCAAAGGGCTGAACGCAGTCACTTATTCAACCAGTGACCCTCAGGTACATATTAACAGAATAAAATACGTATTTGTCTGATTTCACACTTTGATTTACAGCTTTAACATTCTCCACTAGGTACATACCATCACCCTAAAATGCCAATTAATAGGATTAAATTAATTATCCCGTTGTGCGTTGTAATGGCTGCACGCGTTCTATATCTTCTGTTGATGGTGATTGCTTTTCGTCCAAACGGCTGAACGCAGTCACTTATTCAACCAGTGACACCCAGATACATATTAACAGATTAAAATACGTATTTGTGTGATTTCACACTTTGATTTACAGCTTTAACATTCTCCACTAGTTACATAACATCGCCCTAAAACGAAAATTAATAGGGTTAAATTAATTATCCGGCCTTGCGCTGTAATGGCTGCACGCATTCTATATCTTCTGTTGATAGTGATTGCTGTTCGTCCAAAGGGCTGAACGCAGTCACTTATTCAACCAGTGACGCCCAGGTACATATTAACAGATTAAAATACGTATTTGTCTGATTTCATACTTTGATTTACTGCTTTAACGTTCTCCACTAGGTATATAACATCGCCCTAAAACGCCAATTAATAGGGTTAAATTAATTATTCCGCTGTGCGCTGTAATGGCTGCACGCGTTCTATATCCTCTGTCATTGGTGATTGCTGTTCGTGCAAAGGGCTGAACGCAGTCACTTATTCAACCAGTGACTCCCAGGTACATATTAACAGATTGAAATACGTATTTGTCTGATTTCACACTTTGACTAACAGCTTTAACCTTCTCCACTAACTACATAACAACACCTTAAAACGCCAATTAATAGGATTAAATTAATTATATCGCTGTGCGCTGTAATGGCTGCACGCGTTTTATATCTTCTGTTGATGGTGATTGCTGTTCGTCCAAAGGGCTGAACGCAGTCACTTATTCAACCAGTGACCCCCAGGTACATATTAACAGATTAAAATACGTATTTGTCTGAATTCACACTTTGATAAACAACTTTAACCTTCTCCACTAGGTACATAACAACACACTAAAACGCCAATTAATAGGGTTAAATTAATTATTCCGCTGTGCGCTATAATGGCTGCACGCGTTTTATATCTTCTGTTGATGATGATTGCTGTTCGTCCAAAGGGCTGAACGCAATCACTTATTCAACCACTGACCCCCAGGTATATATTAACAGATTAAAATACATATTTGTCAGATTTCACACTTTGATTAACAGCTTTAATCTTCTCCACTAGGTACATAACAGCACACTAAAACGCCAATTAATAGGGTTAAATTAATTATCCCGCTGTGCGCTGTAATGGCTGCACGGGTTATATATCTTCTGTTGATGGTGAATGCTCTTCGTCCAAAGGGCTGAACGCAGTCACTTATTCAACCAGTGACCCTGAGGTACATATTAACAGATTAAAATACGTATTTGTCTGATTTCACACTTAGATTTACAGCTTTAACATTCTGCACTAGTTACATAACATCACCCTAAAATGCCAATTAACAGGGTTAAATTAATTATCCGGCTGTGCGCTGTAATGGCTGCACGCGTTCTATATCTTCTGTTGATGGTGAATGCTCTTCGTCCAAAGGGCTGAACGCAGTCACTTATTCAACCAGTGAACCCCAGGTACATATTAACAGATTAAAATACGTATTTGTCTGATTTCATACTTTGATTTACTGTTTTAACATTCTCCACTAGGTATATAACACCGCCCTAAAACGCCAAATAATAGGGTTAAATTAATTATCCCGCTGTGTGCTGTAATGGCTGCACGCGTTCTATATCTTCTGTTGATGGTGATTGCTGTTCGTCCAAAGGGCTGAACGCAGTCACTTATTCAACCAGTGAACCCCAGGTACATATTAACAGATTAAAATACGTATTTGTCTGATTTCATACTTTGATTTACTGTTTTAACATTCTCCACTAGGTATATAACATCGCCCTAAAACGCCAATTAATAGGGTTAAATTAATTATCCCGCTGTGCGCTGTAATGGCTGCACGCGTTCTATATCTTTTGTTGATGGTGATTGCTGTTCGTCCAAAGGGCTGAACGCAGTCACTTATTCAACCAGTGAACCCCAGGTACATATTAACAGATTAAAATACGTATTTGTCTGATTTCATACTTTGATTTACTGTTTTAACATTCTCCAATAGGTATATAACATCGCCCTAAAACGCCAATTAATAGGGTTAAATTAATTATCCCGCTGTGCGCTGTAATGGCTGCACGCGTTCTATATCTTTTGTTGATGGTGATTGCTGTTCGTCCAAGGGGCTGAACGCAATCACTTATTCAACCAGTAAACCCCAGGTACATATTAACAGATTAAAATACGTATTTGTCTGATTTCACACTTTGATTTACAGCTTTAACATTCTCCACTAGGTACGTAACATCGTCCTAAAACGACAACTAATTGGGTTTACTTAATTATCCCGCTGTGCGCTGTAATGGCTGCACGCGTTCTATAACTTCTGTTGATAGTGATTGCTGTTCGTCCAAAGGGCTGAACTCAGTCGCTTATTCAACCAGTGACCCCCAGGTACATTTTAACAGATTAAAATACGTATTTGTCTGATTTCACACTTTGATTTACAGCTTTAACATTCTCCAATAGGTACATAACATCGCCCTAAAACGCCAATTAATAGGGTTAAATTAATTATCCGGCTGTGCGCTGTAATGGCTGCACGCGTTCTATATCTTCTGTTGATGGTGAATGTTGTTCGTCCAAACGGCTGAACGCAGTCACTTATTCAGCCAGTGACCCTCAGGTACATATTAACAGATTAAAATATGTATTTGTCTGATTTCACACATTGATTTACAGCTTTAACATTCTCCACTAGTTACATAACATCACCCTAAAATGCCAATTAACAGGGTTAAATTAATTATCCCGCTGTGCGCTGTAATGGCTGCACGCGTTCTATATCTTCTGTTGATGGTGAATGCTCTTCGTCCAAAGGGCTGAACGCACTCACTTATTCAACCAATGACACCCAGGTACATGTTAACAGATTAAAATACGTATTTGTCTGATTCCATACTTTGATATACAGCTTTAACATTCTCCAATAGTTACATAACATCACCCTGAAATTCCAATTAATAGGGTTAAATTAATTATCCGGCTGTGCGCTGTAATGGCTGCACGCATTCTATATCTTCTGCTGATGGTGAATACTGTTCGTCCAAAGGGCTGAACGCAGTCACTTATTCAAACAGTGACACCCAGGTACATATTAACAGATTAAAATACGTATTTGTCTGATTTCACACTTTGATTTACAGTTTTAACATTCTCCACTAGGTACATAATATCGCCCTGAAACGCCAACTAATAGAGTTTAATTAATTATCGCGCTGTGCGCTGTAATAGCTGCACGCGTTCTATATCTTCTGTTGATGGTGATTGCTGTTCATCCAAAGGGCTGAACGCAGTCACTTATTCAACCAGTGACCCCCAGGTACATATTAACAGATCAAAATACGTATTTGTCTGATTTCACACTTTGATTTACAGCTTTAGCATTCTCCACTAGTTACATAACATCACCCTAAAATGCCAATTAATAGGGTTAAATTAATTATCCCGCTGTGCACTGTAAAGTTTGCACGCGTTCTGTATCTTTTGTTGATGGTGATTGCTGTTCGTACAAAGGGCTGAACGCAGTTACTTATTCCATCAGTGACCCCCAGGTACATATTAACAGATTAAAATACGTATTTGTCTGATTTCACACTTTGACTAACAGCTTTAACCTTCTCCACTAACTACATAACAACACCTTAAAACGCCAATTAATAGGATTAAATTAATTATATCGCTGTGCGCTGTAATGGCTGCACGCGTTTTATATCTTCTGTTGATGGTGATTGCTGTTCGTCCAAAGGGCTGAACGCAGTCACTTATTCAACCAGTGACCCCCAGGTACATATTAACAGATTAAAATACGCATTTGTCTGAATTCACACTTTGATAAACAACTTTAACCTTCTCCACTAGGTATATTAAAACACAATAAAACGCCAATTAATAGGGTTAAATTAATTATTCCGCTGTGCGCTGTAATGGCTGCACGCGTTCTATATCCTCTGTCATTGGTGATTGCTGTTCGTGCAAAGGGCTGAACGCAGTCACTTATTCAACCAGTGACTCCCAGGTACATATTAACAGATTAAAATACGTATTTGTCTGATTTCATACTTTGACTAACAGCTTTAACCTTCTCCACTAACTACATAACAACACCTTAAAACGCCAATTAATAGGATTAAATTAATTATATCGCTGTGCGCTGTAATGGCTGCACGCGTTTTATATCTTCTGTTGATGGTGATTGCTGTTCGTCCAAAGGGCTGAACGCAGTCACTTATTCAACCAGTGACCCCCAGGTACATATTAACAGATTAAAATACGTATTTTTCTGAATTCACACTTTGATTTACAGCTTTAACATTCTCCAATAGGTACATAACATCGCCCTAAAACGCCAATTAACACGGTTGAATTAATTATCCCGTTGTGCCTTGTAATGGCTGCATGCGTTCTATATCCTCTGTCATTGGTGATTGCTGTTCGTGCAAAGGGCTGAACGCAGTCACTTATTCAACCAGTGACTCCCAGGTACATATTAACAGATTAAAATACGTATTTGTCTGATTTCATAGTTTGACTAACAGCTTTAACCTTCTCCACTAACTACATAACAACACCTTAAAACGCCAATTAATAGGATTAAATTAATTATATCGCTGTGCGCTGTAATGGCTGCACGCGTTTTATATCTTCTGTTGATGGTGATTGCTGTTCGTCCAAAGGGCTGAACGCAGTCACTTATTCAACCAGTGACCCCCAGGTACATATTAACAGATTAAAATACGTATTTTTCTGAATTCACACTTTGATTTACAGCTTTAACATTCTCCACTAGTTACATAACATCACCCTAAAATGCAAATTAATAGGGTTAAATTAATTATCCCGCTGTGCGTTGTAATAGCTGCACGCGTTCTATATCTTCTGTTGATGGTGATTGCTGTTCGTCCAAAGGGCTGAACGCAGTCACTTATTCAACCAGTGACCCCCAGGTACATATTAACAGATTAAAATACGTATTTGTCTGATTTCACATTTTGAATTACAGCTTTAACATTCTCCAATAGTTACATAACATCGCCCTAAAACGCCAATTAACATGGTTGAATTAATTATCCCGTTGTGCGTTGTAATGGCTGCACACGTACTATACCTTCTGTTGATGGTGATTGCTGTTCGTCCACAGGGCTGAACGCAGTCACTTATTTAACCAGTGACCCCTAGGTACATATTAACAAATTAAAATACGTATTTGTGTGATTTCACACTTTGAATTACAGCTTTAACATTCTCCACTAGTTACATAACATCGCCCTAAAACGCCAATTAATAGGGTTAAATTAATTATCCGGCTGTGCGCTGTAATGGCTGCACGCGTTCTATATCTTCTGTTGATGGTGATTGCTGTTCGGCCAAAGGGCTGAACGCAGTCACTTATTCAACCAGTTAACCCCAGGTACATATTAACAAATTAAAATACGTATTTGTGTGATTTCACACTTTGAATTACAGCTTTAACATTCTCCAATAGTTACATAACATCGCCCTAAAACGCCAATTAATAGGGTTAAATTAATTATCCCGCTGTGCGCTGTAATGGCTGCACGCGATCTATATCTTCTGTTGAAGGTGATTGCTGTTCGTCCAAAGGGCTGAACGCAGTCATTTGTTCAACCAGTGACGCCCAGGTACATATTAAGAGATTGAAATACGTATTTGTCTGATTTCATACTTTGATTTACTGCTCTAACATTCTCCACTAGTTATATAACATCGCCCTAAAACGCCAAGAATTAGGGTAAAATTAATTATCCCGCTGTGCGCTGTAATGGCTGCACGCGTTCTATACCTTCTGTTGATGGTGATTGCTGTTGGTCCAAAGGGCTGAACGCAGTCACTTATTCAATCAGTGACCCCTAGGTACATATTAACAGATTAAAATACGTATTTTTCTGATTTCACACTTTGATTTACAGCTTTAACATTCTCCACTAGTTACATAACATCACCCTAAAATGCAAATTAATAGGGTTAATTAATTATTCCGCTGTGGGCTGTAATAGCTGCACGCGTTCTATATCTTCTGTTGATGGTGATTGCTGTTCGTCCAAAGGGCTGAACGCAGTCACTTATTCAAGCAGTGACCCCCAGGTACATATTAACAGATTAAAATACGTATTTGTCTGATTTCACACTTTGATTTACAGCTTTAACATTCTCCACTAGTTACATAACATCGCCCTAAAACGCCAATTAATAGGGTTAAATTAATTATCCCGTTGTGTGCTGTAATGGCTGCACGCGTTCTATATCTTCTGTTGATGGTGATTGCTGTTCGTCCAAAGGGCTGAACGCAGTCACTTATTCAAGCAGTGACCCCCAGGTACATATTAACAGATTAAAATACGTATTTGTCTGATTTCACACTTTGATTTACAGCTTTAACATTCTCCACTAGTTACATAACATCGCCCTAAAACGCCAAGAAATAGGGTTAAATTAATTATCCCGTTGTGCGTTGTAATGGCTGCACGCTTTCCATATCTTCAGTTGATGGTGATTGCTGTTCGTCCAAAGGGCTGAACGCAGTCACTTATTCAACCAGTGACCCACAGGTGCATATTAACAGATTAAAATACGTATTTGTCAGATTTCACACTTTGATTTACAGCTTTAACGTTCTCCACTAGTTACATAACATCACCCTAAAATGCCAATTAATAGGGTTAAATTACTTATCCCGCTGTGCGCTGTAATGTCTGCACGCGTTCTATATCTTTTGTTGAAGTTGATTGCTGTTCGTCCAAAGGGCTGAATGCAGTCACTAATTCCACCAGTGACCCCCAGGTACATATTAACAGATTAAAATACGTATTTGTGTGATTTCACACTTCGATTTACAGCTTTAACATTTTCCAATAGTTACATAACATCGCCCTAAAACGCCAATTAATAGGGGTTAAATTAATCATCCGGCCTTGCGCTGTAATGGCTGCACGCATTCTATATCTTCTGTTGATGGTGATTGCTGTTCGTCCAAAGGGCTGAACGCAGTCACGTATTCAACCAGTGAACACCAGGTACATATTGACAGATTAAAATACGTATTTGTCTGATTTCACACTTTGATTTACAGCTTTAACATTCTCCACTAGGTACATAACATCGCCCTAAAACGCCAACTAATTGGGTTTAATTAATTATCCCGCTCTGCGCTGTAATGGCTGCACGCATTCTTTATCTTCGTTGATGGTGATTGCTGTTCGTCCAAAGGGCTGAATGCAGTCACTTATTTAACCAGTGACCCCCAGGTACATATTAACAGATTAAAATACGTATTTTTCTGATTTCACACTTTGATTTACAGCTTTAACATTCTCCAATAGGTACATAATATCGCCCTAAAACGCCAATTAACAAGGTTGAATTAATTATCCCGTTGTGCGTTGTAATGGCTGCACGCGTTCTATATCTTCTGTTGATGGTGATTGCTGTTCGTCCAAAGGGCTGAACGCAGTCACTTATTTAACCAGTGATCCTCAGGTACATATTAGCAGATTAAAATACGTATTTTTGTGATTTCACACTTTGATTTACAGCTTTAACATTCTCCACTAATTACATAACATCGCCCTAAAACGCCAATTAATAGGGTTAAATTAATTTTCCGGCTGTGCGCTGCAATGGCTGCATGCGTTCTATATCTTCTGTTGATGGTGATTGCTGTTCGTTCAAAGGGCTGAACGCAGTCATTTATTCAACCAGTGACACCCAGGTACATATTAACAGATTATAATACGTATTTGTGTGATTTCACACTTTGATTTACAGATTTAACATTCTCCACTAGTTACATAAATCGCCCTAAAACGCCAATTAATAGGGTTAAATTAACTATCCCGCTGTGCGCTGTAATGGCTTCACGCGATCTATATCTTCTGTTGATGGTGATTGCTGTTCGTCCAAAGGGCTGAACGCAGTCACTTATTCAACCAGTGACGCCCAGGTACATATTAACAGATTAAAATACGTATTTGTCTGATTTCATACTTTGATTTACTGCTTTAACATTCTCAACTAGGTATATAACATCGCCCTAAAACGCCAATAATTAGGGTAAAATTAATTATCCCGTTGTGCGCTGTAATGGCTGCACGCGTTCTATACCTTCTGTTGATGGTGATTGCTGTTCGTCCAAAGGGCAGAACGCAGTCACTTATTCAACCAGTGACCCCTAGGTACATATTAGCAGATTAAAATGCATATTTGTCTGATTTCACACTTTGATTTACAGCTTTAACATTCTCCACAAGTTACATAACATCGCCCTAAAACGCCAATTAATAGGTTTAAATTAATTTTCTCGCTGTGTGCTGTAATGGCTGCACGCGTTCTATATCTTCTGTTGATGGTGATTGCTGTTCGTCCAAAGGGCTGAACGCAGTCACTTATTCAACCAGTGACCCCTAGGTACATATTAGCAGATTAAAATGCATATTTGTCTGATTTCACACTTTGATTTACAGCTTTAACATTCTGAACTAGTTATATAAGATCGCCCTAAAACGCCAATTAACAGGGTTAAATTAATTATCCCGCTGTGCGCTGTAATGGCTGCACGCGTTCTATATCTTCTGTTGATGGTGATTGCTGTTCGTCCAAAGAGCTGAACGCAGTAACTTATTCAACCAGTGACCCCCAGGTCATAGTAACAGATTAAAATACGTATTTGTCTGATTTCACACTTTGATTTACAGCTTTAACATTCTGCACTAGGTGCATAATATCGTCCTAAAACACCAATTAATAGGGTTGAATTAATTATCCCATTGTGCGTTGTAATGACTGCACGCGTTCCATAACTTCGGTTGATGGTGATTGCTGTTCGTCCAAAGGGCTGAACGCAGTCACTTATTCAACCAGTGACACCCAGGTACATATTAACAGATTAAAATATGTATTTGTCTGATTTCACACTTTGATTTACAGCTTTAACATTCTCCAATAGGTACATAACATCGCCCTAAAACGCCAACAAATTGGGTTTAATTAATCATCTCGCTGTGCGCTGTAATGGCTGCACGCGTTCCACAACTTCGGTTGATGGTGATTGCTGTTCGTCCATAGGGCTGAATGCAGTCACTTATTCAACCAGTGACCCTCAGGTACATATTAACAGATTAAAATGCGTATTTGTCTGATTTCACACTTTGATTTACAGCTTTAACATTCTGAACTAGTTACATAACATCGCCCTAAAACGCCAATTAACAGGGTTAAATTAATTATCCCGCTGTGCGCTGTAATGGCTGCACGCGTTCTATATCTTCTGTTGATGGTGATTGCTGTTCGTCAAAAGGACTGAACGCAGTCACAAATTCAACCAGTGACCCCCAGGTACATATTAACAGATTAAAATATGTATTTTTCTGATTTCACACTTTGATTTACAGCTTTAACATTCTGCACTAGTTACATAACATCGCCCTAAAACGCCAATTAATAGGGTTAAAATAATTATCCCGCTGTGCGTTGTAATGGCTGCACGCGTTCTATATCTTCTGTTGATGGTGATTGCTGTTCGTGCAAAGGGCTGAACGCAGTCACTTATTCAACCAGTGACACCCAGGTACATATTAACAGATTAAAATATGTATTTGTCTGATTTCACACTTTGATTTACAGCTTTAACATTCTCCACTAGGTACATAACATCGCCCTAAAACGCCAATTAATAGGGTTAAATTAATCATCACGCGTGCGCTGTAATGGCTGCACTTGTTCTATATCTTCGGTTGATGGTGATTGCTGTTCGTCCAAAGGGCTGAACGGAGTCACTTATTCAACCAGTGACCCCCAGGTAGATATTAACAGATTAAAATACGTATTTGTCTGATTCACACTTTGATTTACAGCTTTAACTTTCTCCACTAGGTACATAACATCGCCCTAAAATGCCAATTAATAGGGTTAAATTAATTATCCCGCTGTGCGCTGTAATGGCTGCACGCGTTCTATATCTTCTGTTGATGGTGATTGCTGTTCGTCCAAAGGTCTGAACGCAGTCACTTATTCAACCAGTGCCCCCTAGGAACATATTAACAGATTAAAATACGTATTTGTCTGATTTCATACTTTGATTTACTGTTTTAACATTCTCCACTAGGTATATAACATCGCCCTAAAACGCCAATTAATAGGGTTAAAGTAATTATCCCGCTGTGCGCTGTAATGGCTGCACGCGTTCTATATCTTTTGTTGATGGTGATTGCTGTTCGTCCAAAGGGCTGAACGCAATCACTTATTCAACCAGTAAACCCCAGGTACATATTAACAGATTAAAATACGTATTTGTGTGATTTCACACTTTGATTTACAGCTTTAACATTCTCCACTAGGTACATAACATCGTCCTAAAACGACAACTAATTGGGTTTACTTAATTATCCCGTTGTGCGCTGTAATGGCTGCACGCGTTCTATATCTTCTGTTGATGGTGAATGCTGTTCGTCCAAACGGCTGAACGCAGTCACTTATTCAACCAGTGACCCTCAGGTACATATTAACAGATTAAAATATGTATTTGTCTGATTTCACACATTGATTTACAGCTTTAACATTCTCCACTAGTTACATAACATCACCCTAAAATGCCAATTAACAGGGTTAAATTAATTATCCCGCTGTGCGCTGTAATGGCTGCACGCGTTCTATATCTTCTGTTGATGGTGAATGCTCTTCGTCCAAAGGGCTGAACGCACTCACTTATTCAACCAATGACACCCAGGTAAATGTTAACAGATTAAATTACGTATTTGTCTGATTCCATACTTTGATATACAGCTTTAACATTCTCCAATAGTTACATAACATCACCCTAAAATTCCAATTAATAGGGTTAAATTAATTATCCGGCTGTGCGCTGTAATGGCTGCACGCATTCTATATCTTCTGCTGATGGTGAATACTGTTCGTCCAAAGGGCTGAACGGAGTCACTTATTCAACCAGTGACACCCATGTACATATTAACAGATTAAAATACGTATTTGTCTGATTTCACACTTTGATTTACAGTTTTAACATTCTCCATTAGGTACATAATATCGCCCTGAAACGCCAACTAATAGAGTTTAATTAATTATCCCGCTGTGCGCTGTAATAGCTGCACGCGTTCTATATCTTCTGTTGATGGTGATTGCTGTTCAAAAAAAGGGCTGAACGCAGTCACTTATTCAACCAGTGACCCCCAGGTACATATTAACAGATCAAAATAAGTATTTGGTTGATTTCACACTTTGATTTACAGCTTTAGCATTCTCCACTAGTTACATAACATCACCCTAAAATGCCAATTAATAGGGTTAAATTAATTATCCCGCTGTGCACTGTAATGTTTGCACGCATTCTGTATCTTTTGTTGATGGTGATTGCTGTTCGTACAAAGGGCTGAACGCAGTTACTTATTCCATCAGTGACCCCCAGGTACATATTAACAGATTAAAATACGTATTTGTCTGATTTCACACTTTGACTAACAGCTTTAACCTTCTCCACTAACTACATAACAACACCTTAAAACGCCAATTAATAGGATTAAATTAATTATATCGCTGTGCGCTGTAATGGCTGCACGCGTTTTATATCTTCTGTTGATGGTGATTGCTGTTCGTCCAAAGGGCTGAACGCAGTCACTTATTCAACCAGTGACCCCCAGGTACATATTAACAGATTAAAATACGCATTTGTCTGAATTCACACTTTGATAAACAACTTTAACCTTCTCCACTAGGTATATTAAAACACAATAAAACGCCAATTAATAGGGTTAAATTAATTATTCCGCTGTGCGCTGTAATGGCTGCACGCGTTCTATATCCTCTGTCATTGGTGATTGCTGTTCGTGCAAAGGGCTGAACGCAGTCACTTATTCAACCAGTGACTCCCAGGTACATATTAACAGATTAAAATACGTATTTGTCTGATTTCATACTTTGACTAACAGCTTTAACCTTCTCCACTAACTACATAACAACACCTTAAAACGCCAATTAATAGGATTAAATTAATTATATCGCTGTGCGCTGTAATGGCTGCACGCGTTTTATATCTTCTGTCGATGGTGATTGCTGTTCGTCCAAAAGGCTGAACGCAGTCACTTATTCAACCAGTGACCCCCAGGTACATATTAACAGATTAAAATACGTATTTGTCTGAATTCACATTTTGATAAACAACTTTAACCTTCTCCACTAGGTACATAACAACACACTAAAACGCCAATTAATAGACTTAAATTAATTATTCCGCTGTGCGCTGTAATGGCTGCACGCGTTTTATATCTTCTGTCGATGGTGATTGCTGTTCGTCCAAAAGGCTGAACGCAGTCACTTATTCAACCAGTGAACCCCAGGTATATATTAACAGATTAAAATACATATTTGTCAGATTTCACACTTTGATTAACAGCTTTAACCTTCTGCACTAGGTACATAACAGCACACTAAAACGCCAATTAATAGGGTTAAATTAATTATCCCGCTGTGCGCTGTAATGGCTGCACGGGTTCTATATCTTCTGTTGATGGTGAATGCTCTTCGTCCAAAGGGCTGAACGCAGTCACTTATTCAACCAGTGAACCCCAGGTACATATTAACAGATTAAAATACGTATTTGTCTGATTTCATACTTTGATTTACTGTTTTAACATTCTCCACTAGGTATATAACACCGCCCTAAAACGCCAAATAATAGGGTTAAATTAATTATCCCGCTGTGTGCTGTAATGCCTGCACGCGTTCTATATCTTCTGTTGATGGTGATTGCTGTTCGTCCAAAGGGCTGAACGCAATCACTTATTCAACCAGTGAACCCCACGTACATATTAACAGATTAAAATACGTATTTGTCTGATTTCATACTTTGATTTACTGTTTTAACATTCTCCACTAGGTATATAACATCGCCCTAAAACGCCAATTAATAGGGTTAAATTAATTATCCCGCTGTGCGCTGTAATGGCTGCACGCGTTCCATAACTTCTGTTGATGGTGATTGCTGTTCGTCCAAAGGGCTGAACGCAGTCACTTATTCAACCAGTGACACCCAGGTACATATTAACAGATTAAAATACGTATTTTTCTGAATTCACACTTTGATTTACAGCTTTAACGTTCTCGAATAGGTACATAACATCGCCCTAAAACGCCAATTAACATGGTTGAATTAATTATCCCGTTGTGCGTTGTAATGGCTGCACGCGTTCTATATCTTCTGTTGATGGTGATTGCTGTTCGTCCAAAGGACTGAACGCAGTCACATATTTAACCAGTGAACCCCAGGTACATATTAACAGATTAAAATACGTATTTGTGTGATTTCACACTTTGAATTACAGCTTTAACATTCTCCACTAGTTACATAACATCGCCCTAAAACGCCAATTAATAGGGTTAAATTAATTATCCGGCTGTGCGCTGTAATGGCTGCACGCGTTCTATATCTTCTGTTGATGGTGATTGCTGTTCGTCCAAAGGGCTGAACGCAGTCACTTATTCAACCAGTTAACCCCAGGTACATATTAACAGATTAAAATACGTATTTGTCTGATTTCACACTTTGAATTACATCTTTAACATTCTCCAATAGTTACATAACATCGCCCTAAAACGCCAATTAATAGGGTTAAATTAATTATCCCGATGTGCGCTGTAATGGCTGCACGCGTTCTATATCTTCCGTTGATGGTGATTGCTGTTCGTCCAAAATGCTGAACGCAGTCACTTATTCAAACAGTGACGCCCAGGTACATATTAACAGATTAAAATACGTATTTGTCTGATTTCACACTTTGATTTACAGCTTTAACATTCTCCACTAGTTACATAACATCGCCCTAAAACGCCAATTAATAGGGTTAAATTAATTATCCCGCTGTGCGTTGTAATAGCTGCACGCGTTCTATATCTTCTGTTGATGGTGATTGCTGTTCGTCCAAAGGGCTGAACGCAGTCACTTATTCAACCAGTGACCCCCAGGTACATATTAACAGATTAAAATACGTATTTTTCTGAATTCACACTTTGATTTACAGCTTTAACATTCTCCAATAGGTACATAACATCGCCCTAAAACGCCAATTAACAGGATTGAATTAATTATCCCGTTGTGCGTTGTAATGGCTGCATGCGTTCTATATCTTCTGTTGATGGTGATTGCTGTTCGTCCAAAGGGCTGAACGCAGTCACTTATTCAACCAGTTAACCCCAGGTACATATTAACAGATTAAAATACGTATTTGTCTGATTTCACACTTTGAATTACAGCTTTAACATTCTCCAATAGTTACATAACATCGCCCTAAAACGCCAATTAACACGGTTGAATTAATTATCCCGTTGTGCGTTGTAATGGCTGCACGCGTTCTATACATTCTGTTGATGGTGATTGCTGTTCGTCCACAGGGCTGAACGCAGTCACTTATTTAAGCAGTGACCCCTAGGTACATATTAACAGATTAAAATACGTATTTTTCTGATTTCACACTTAGATTTACAGCTTTAACATTCTCCACTAGTTACATAACATCACCCTAAAATGCAAATTAATAGGGTTAAATTAATTATCCCGCTGTGCGTTGTAATAGCTGCACGCGTTCTATATCTTCTGTTGATGGTGATTGCTGTTCGTCCAAAGGGCTGAACGCAGTCACTTATTCAACCAGTGACCCCCAGGTACATATTAACAGATTAAAATACGTATTTTTCTGAATTCACACTTTGATTTACAGCTTTAACATTCTCCAATAGGTACATAACATCGCCCTAAAACGCCAATTAACAGGGTTGAATTAATTACCCCGTTGTGCGTTGTAATGGCTGTACGCGTTCTATATCTTCTGTTGATGGTGATTGCTGTTCGTCCAAACGGCTGAACGCAGTCACTTATTTAACCAGTGAACCCCAGGTACATATTAACAGATTAAAATACGTATTTGTGTGATTTCACACTTTGAATTACAGCTTTAACATTCTCCACTAGTTACATAGCATCGCCCTAAAACGCCAATTAATAGGGTTAAATTAATTATCCGGCTATGCGCTGTAATGGCTGCACGCGTTCTATATCTTCTGTTGATGGTGATTGCTGTTCGTCCAAAGGGCTGAACGCAGTCACTTATTCAACCAGTTAACCCCAGGTACATATTAACAGATTAAAATACGTATTTGTCTGATTTCACACTTTGAATTACAGCTTTAACATTCTCCAATAGTTACATAACATCGCCCTAAAACGCCAATTAATAGGGTTATATTAATTATCCCGCTGTGCACTGTAATGGCTGCACGCGATCTATATCTTCTGTTGAAGGTGATTGCTGTTCGTCCAAAGGGCTGAACGCAGTCACTTGTTCAACCAGTGACGCCCAGGTACATATTAAGAGATTGAAATACGTATTTGTCTGATTTCATACTTTGATTTACTGCTCTAACATTCTCCACTAGTTATATAACATCGCCCTAAAACGCCAAGAATTAGGGTAAAATTAATTATCACGCTGTGCGCTGTAATGGCTGCACGCGTTCTATACCTTCTGTTGATGGTGATTGCTGTTGGTCCAAAGGGCTGAACGCAGTCACTTATTCAATCAGTGACCCCTAGGTACATATTAACAGATTAAAATACGTATTTTTCTGATTTCACACTTTGATTTACAGCTTTAACATTCTCCACTAGTTACATAACATCACCCTAAAATGCAAATTAATAGGGTTAATTAATTATTCCGCTGTGGGCTGTAATAGCTGCACGCGTTCTATATCTTCTGTTGATGGTGATTGCTGTTCGTCCAAAGGGCTGAACGCAACCACTTATTCAATCAGTGACCCCCAGGTACATATTAACAGATTAAAATACGTATTTGTCTGATTTCACACTTTGATTTACAGCTTTAACATTCTCCACTAGTTACATAACATCGCCCTAAAACGCCAACAAATAGGGTTAAATTAATTATCCCGTTGTGTGTTGTAATGGCTGCACGCTTTCCATATCTTCAGTTGATGGTGATTGCTGTTCGTCCAAAGGGCTGAACGCAGTCACTTATTCAACCAGTGACCCACAGGTGCATATTAACAGATTAAAATACGTATTTGTCAGATTTCACACTTTGATTTACAGCTTTAACATTCTCCACTAGGTACATAACATCGCCCTAAAACGCGAACTAATTGGGTTTAATTAATTATCCCGCTCTGCGCTGTAATGGCTGCACGCATTCTTTATCTTCGTTGATGGTGATTGCTGTTCGTCCAAAGGGCTGAATGCAGTCACTTATTTAACCAGTGACCCCCAGGTACATATTAACAGATTAAAATACGTATTTTTCTGATTTCACACTTTGATTTACAGCTTTAACATTCTCCAATAGGTACATAATATCGCCCTAAAACGGCAATTAACAGGGTTGAATTAAATATCCCGCTGTGCGTTGTAATGGCTGCACGCGTTCTATATCTTCTGTTGATGGTGATTGCTGTTCGTCCAAAGGGCTGAACGCAGTCACTTATTTAACCAGTGATCCTCAGGTACATATTAGCAGATTAAAATACGTATTTTTGTGATTTCACACTTTGATTTACAGCTTTAACATTCTCCACTAATTACATAACATCGCCCTAAAACCCCAATTAATAGGCTTAAATTAATTTTCCGGCTGTGCGCTGCAATGGCTGCATGCGTTCTATATCTTCTGTTGATGGTGATTGCTGTTCGTTCAAAGGGCTGAACGCAGTCACTTATTCAACCAGTGACACCCAGGTACATATTAACAGATTAAAATACGTATTTGTGTGATTTCACACTTTGATTTACAGATTTAACATTCTCCACTAGTTACATAAATCGCCCTAAAACGCCAATTAATAGGGTTAAATTAATTATCCCGCTGTGCGCTGTAATGGCTTCACGCGATCTATATCTTCTGTTGATGGTGATTGCTGTTCGTCCAAAGGGCTGAACGCAGTCACTTATTCAACCAGTGACGCCCAGGTACATATTAACAGATTAAAATACGTATTTGTCTGATTTCATACTTTGATTTACTGCTTTAACATTCTCAACTAGGTATATAACATCGCCCTAAAACGCCAATAATTAGGGTAAAATTAATTATCCCGTTGTGCGCTGTAATGGCTGCACGCGTTCTATACCTTCTGTTGATGGTGATTGCTGTTCGTCCAAAGGGCAGAACGCAGTCACTTATTCAACCAGTGACCCCTAGGTACATATTAACAGATTAAAATACGTATTTTTCTGATTTCACACTTTGATTTACAGCTTTAACATTCTCCACTAGTTACATAACATCACCCTAAAATGCAAATTAATAGGGTTAAATTAATTATCCCGCTGTGCGATGTAATAGCTGCACGCGTTCTATATCTTCTGTTGATGGTGATTGCTGTTCGTCCAAAGGGCTGAACGCAGTCACTTATTCAACCAGTGACCCCCAGGTACATATTAACAGATTAAAATACGTATTTTTCTGAATTCACACTTTGATTTACAGCTTTAACATTCTCCAATAGGTACATAACATCGCCCTAAAACGCCAATTAACAGGGTTGAATTAATTACCCCGTTGTGCGTTGTAATGGCTGCACGCGTTCTATATCTTCTGTTGATGGTGATTGCTGTTCGTCCAAACGGCTGAACGCAGTCACTTATTTAACCAGTGAACCCCAGGTACATATTAACAGATTAAAATACGTATTTGTGTGATTTCACACTTTGAATTACAGCTTTAACATTCTCCACTAGTTACATAACATCGCCCTAAAACGCCAATTAATAGGGTTAAATTAATTATCCGGCTGTGCGCTGTAATGGCTGCACGCGTTCTATATCTTCTGCTGATGGTGATTGCTGTTCGTCCAAAGGGCTGAACGCAGTCACTTATTCAACCAGTTAACCCCAGGTACATATTAACAGATTAAAATACGTATTTGTCTGATTTCACACTTTGAATTACAGCTTTAACATTCTCCAATAGTTACATAACATCGCCCTAAAACGCCAATTAATAGGGTTAAATTAATTATCCCGCTGTGCGCTGTAATGGCTGCACGCGATCTATATCTTCTGTTGAAGGTGATTGCTGTTCGTCCAAAGGGCTGAACGCAGTCACTTGTTCAACCAGTGACGCCCAGGTACATATTAAGAGATTGAAATACGTATTTGTCTGATTTCATACTTTGATTTACTGCTCTAGCATTCTCCACTAGTTATATAACATCGCCCTAAAACGCCAAGAATTAGGGTAAAATTAATTATCCCGCTGTGCGCTGTAATGGCTGCACGCGTTCTATACCTTCTGTTGATGGTGATTGCTGTTGGTCCAAAGGGCTGAACGCAATCACTTATTCAAGCAGTGACCCCCAGGTACATATTAACAGATTAAAATACGTATTTGTCTGATTTCACACTTTGATTTACAGCTTTAACATTCTCCACTAGTTACATAACATCGCCCTAAAACGCCAATTAATAGGGTTAAATTAATTTTCCCGTTGTGTGCTGTAATGGCTGCACGCGTTCTATATCTTCTGTTGATGGTGATTGCTGTTCGTCCAAAGGGCTGAACGCAGTCACTTATTCAAGCAGTGACCCCCAGGTACATATTAACAGATTAAAATACGTATTTGTCTGATTTCACACTTTGATTTACAGCTTTAACATTCTCCACTAGTTACATAACATCGCCCTAAAACGCCAACAAATAGGGTTAAATTAATTATCCCGTTGTGCGTTGTAATGGCTGCACGCTTTCCATATCTTCAGTTGATGGTGATTGCTGTTCGTCCAAAGGGCTGAACGCAGTCACTTATTCAACCAGTGACCCACAGGTGCATATTAACAGATTAAAATACGTATTTGTCAGATTGCACACTTTGATTTACAGCTTTAACATTCTCCACTAGTTACATAACATCACCCTAAAATGCCAATTAATAGGGTTAAATTACTTATCCCGCTGTGCGCTGTAATGTCTGCACGCGTTCTATATCTTTTGTTGAAGGTGATTGCTGTTCGTCCAAAGGGCTGAATGCAGTCACTAATTCCACCAGTGACCCCCAGGTACATATTAACAGATTAAAATACGTATTTGTGTGATTTCACACTTCGATTTACAGCTTTAACATTTTCCAATAGTTACATAACATCGCCCTAAAACGCCAATTAACAGGGTTAAATTTATCATCCGGCCTTGCGCTGTAATGGCTGCACGCATTCTATATCTTCTGTTGATGGTGATTGCTGTTCGTCCAAAGGGCTGAACGCAGTCACGTATTCAACCAGTGAACATCAGGTACATATTGACAGATTAAAATACGTATTTGTCTGATTTCACACTTTGATTTACAGCTTTAACATTCTCCACTAGGTACATAACATCGCCCTAAAACGCCAACTAATTGGGTTTAATTAATTATCCCGCTCTGCGCTGTAATGGCTGCACGCATTCTTTATCTTCGTTGATGGTGATTGCTGTTCGTCCAAAGGGCTGAATGCAGTCACTTATTTAACCAGTGACCCCCAGGTACATATTAACAGATTAAAATACGTATTTTTCTGATTTCACACTTTGATTTACAGCTTTAACATTCTCCAATAGGTACATAATATCGCCCTAAAACGCCAATTAACAGGGTTGAATTAATTATCCCGTTGTGCGTTGTAATGGCTGCACGCGTTCTATATCTTCTGTTGATGGTGATTGCTGTTCGTCCAAAGGGCTGAACGCAGTCACTTATTTAACCAGTGATCCTCAGGTACATATTAGCAGATTAAAATACGTATTTTTGTGATTTCACACTTTGATTTACAGCTTTAACATTCTCCACTAATTACATAACATCGCCCTAAAACGCCAATTAATAGGGTTAAATTAATTTTCCGGCTGTGCGCTGCAATGGCTGCATGCGTTCTATATCTTCTGTTGATGGTGATTGCTGTTCGTTCAAAGGGCTGAACGCAGTCACTTATTCAACCAGTGACACCCAGGTACATATTAACAGATTAAAATACGTATTTGTGTGATTTCACACTTTGATTTACAGATTTAACATTCTGCACTAGTTACATAAATCGCCCTAAAACGCCAATTAATAGGGTTAAATTAATTATCCCGCTGTGCGCTGTAATGGCTTCACGCCATCTATATCTTCTGTTGATGGTGATTGCTGTTCGTCCAAAGGGCTGAACGCAGTCACTTGTTCAACCAGTGACGCCCAGGTACATATTAACAGATTAAAATACGTATTTGTCTGATTTCATACTTTGATTTACTGCTTTAACATTCTCAACTAGGTATATAACATCGCCCTAAAACGCCAATAATTAGGGTAAAATTAATTATCCCGTTGTGCGCTGTAATGGCTGAACGCGTTCTATACCTTCTGTTGATGGTGATTGCTGTTCGTCCAAAGGGCAGAACGCAGTCACTTATTCAACCAGTGACCCCTAGGTACATATTAACAGATTAAAATACGTATTTTTCTGATTTCACACTTTGATTTACAGATTTAACATTCTCCACAAGTTACATAACATCACCCTAAAATGCAAATTAATAGGGTTAAATTAATTATCCCGCTGTGCGATGTAATAGCTGCACGCGTTCTATATCTTCTGTTGATGGTGATTGCTGTTTGTCGAAAGGGCTGAACGCAGTCACTTATTCAACCAGTAACCCCCAGGTACATATTAAGAGATTAAAATACGTGTTTGTCTGATTTCACACTTTGATTTACAGCTTTAACATTCTCCACAAGTTACATAACATCGCCCTAAAACGCCAATTAATAGGTTTAAATTAATTATCTCGCTGTGTGCTGTAATGGCTGCACGCATTCTATATCTTCTGTTGATGGTGATTGCTGTTCGTCCAAAGGGCTGAAAGCAGTCACTTATTCAACCAGTGACCCCTAGGTACATATTAGCAGATTAAAATGCATATTTGTCTGATTTCACACTTTGATTTACAGCTTTAATATTCTGAACTAGTTACATAACATCGCCCTAAAACGCCAATTAACAGGGTTAAATTAATTATCCCGCTGTGCGCTGTAATGGCTGCACGCGTTCTATATCTTCTGTTGATGGTGATTGCTGTTCGTCCAAAGAGCTGAACGCAGTCACTTATTCAACCAGTGACCCCCAGGTCATAGTAACAGATTAAAATACGTATTTGTCTGATTTCACACTTTGATTTACAGCTTTAACATTCTGCACTAGGTGCATAATATCGTCCTAAAACACCAATTAATAGGGTTGAATTAATTATCCCGTTGTGCGTTGAAATGACTGCACGCGTTCCATAACTTCGGTTGATGGTGATTGCTGTTCGTCCAAAGGGCTGAACGCAGTCACTTATTCAACCAGTGACACCCAGGTACATATTAACAGATTAAAATATGTATTTGTCTGATTTCACACTTTGATTTACAGCTTTAACATTCTCCAATAGGTACATAACATCGCCCTAAAACGCCAACAAATTGGGTTTAATTAGTAATCTCGATGTGCGCTGTAATGGCTGCACGCGTTCCACAACTTCGGTTGATGGTGATTGCTGTTCGTCCATAGGGCTGAATGCAGTCACTTATTCAACCAGTGACCCTCAGGTACATATTAACAGATTAAAATGCGTATTTGTCTGATTTCACACTTTGATTTACAGCTTTAACATTCTGAACTAGTTACATAACATCGCCCTAAAACGCCAATTTACAGGGTTAAATTAATTATCCCGCTGTGCGCTGTAATGGCTGCACGCGTTCTATATCTTCTGTTGATGGTGATTGCTGTTCGTCCAAAGGACTGAAAGCAGTCACTTATTCAACCAGTGACCCCTAGGTACATATTAGCAGATTAAAATGCATATTTGTCTGATTTCACACTTTGATTTACAGCTTTAATATTCTGAACTAGTTACATAACATCGCCCTAAAACGCCAATTAACAGGGTTAAATTAATTATCCCGCTGTGCGCTGTAATGGCTGCACGCGTTCTATATCTTCTGTTGATGGTGATTGCTGTTCGTCCAAAGAGCTGAACGCAGTCACTTATTCAACCAGTGACCCCCAGGTCATAGTAACAGATTAAAATACGTATTTGTCTGATTTCACACTTTGATTTACAGCTTTAACATTCTGCACTAGGTGCATAATATCGTCCTAAAACACCAATTAATAGGGTTGAATTAATTATCCCGTTGTGCGTTGAAATGACTGCACGCGTTCCATAACTTCGGTTGATGGTGATTGCTGTTCGTCCAAAGGGCTGAACGCAGTCACTTATTCAACCAGTGACACCCAGGTACATATTAACAGATTAAAATATGTATTTGTCTGATTTCACACTTTGATTTACAGCTTTAACATTCTCCAATAGGTACATAGCATCGCCCTAAAACGCCAACAAATTGGGTTTAATTAATAATCTCGCTGTGCGCTGTAATGGCTGCACGCGTTCCACAACTTCGGTTGATGGTGATTGCTGTTCGTCCATAGGGCTGAATGCAGTCACTTATTCAACCAGTGACCCTCAGGTACATATTAACAGATTAAAATGCGTATTTGTGTGATTTCACACTTTGATTTACAGCTTTAACATTCTGAACTAGTTACATAACATCGCCCTAAAACGCCAATTTACAGGGTTAAATTAATTATCCCGCTGTGCGCTGTAATGGCTGCACGCGTTCTATATCTTCTGTTGATGGTGATTGCTGTTCGTCCAAAGGACTGAACGCAATCACAAATTCAACCAGTGACCCCCAGGTACATATTAACACATTAAAATATGTATTTTTCTGATTTCACACTTTGATTTACAGCTTTAACATTCTGCACTAGTTACATAACATCGCCCTAAAACGCCAATTAATAGGGTTAAAATAATTATTCCGCTGTGCGTTGTAATGGCTGCACGCGTTCTATATCTTCTGTTGATGGTGATTGCTGTTCGTGCAAAGGGCTGAACGCAGTCACTTATTCAACCAGTGACCCCCAGGTACATATTAACAGATTAAAATATGTATTTGTCTGATTTCACACTTTGATTTACAGCTTTAACATTCTCCACTAGGTACATAACATCGCCCTAAAACGCCAATTAATAGGGTTAAATTAATCATCACGCTGTGCGCTGTAATGGCTGCACTTGTTCTATATCTTCGGTTGATGGTGATTGCTGTTCGTCCAAAGGGCTGAACGGAGTCACTTATTCAACCAGTGACCCCCAGGTAGATATTAACAGATTAAAATACGTATTTGTCTGATTCACACTTTGATTTACAGCTTTAACTTTCTCCACTAGGTACATAACATCGCCCTAAAATGCCAATTAATAGGGTTAAATTAATTATCCCGCTGTGCGCTGTAATGGCTGCACGCGTTCTATATCTTCTGTTGATGGTGATTGCTGTTCGTCCAAAGGTCTGAACGCAGTCACTTATTCAAGCAGTGCCCCCTAGGAACATATTAACAGAGTAAAATACGTATTTGTCTGATTTCACACTTTGATTTACAGCTTTAACATTCTGCATCGGTACATAACATCACCCTAAATTGCCAATAAATAGGGTTAAATTAATTTTCCCGCTGTGCGCTGTAATGGCTGCACGCGTTGTATATCTTCTGTTGATGGTGATTGCTGTTTTTCCAAAGGGCTGAACGCAGTCAGTTATTCAAGCAGTGACCCCCAGGTACATATTAACAGATTAAAATACGTATTTGTCTGATTTCACACTTTGTTTTACAGCTTTAACATTCTCCACTAGTTACATAACATTAGCCTAAAATGCCAATTAATAGGGTTAAATTAATTACCCCGCTGTGTGCTGTAATTGCTGCACGCGTTCTATATCTTTTGTGGATGGTGAT
Organism: Ryuthela nishihirai; assembly: GCA_038380435.1. Lineage (NCBI taxonomy): Eukaryota > Metazoa > Arthropoda > Arachnida > Araneae > Heptathelidae > Ryuthela > Ryuthela nishihirai. The sequence continues at coordinate 37,908,360 of JAWZYU010000002.1, read as the reverse complement.
TGCTCTTCGTCCAAAGAGCTGAACGCAGTCACTTATTCAACCAGTGACCCCCAGGTACATATTAACAGATTAAAATACCTATTTGTGTGATTTCAGACTTTGATTTACAGGTTTCACATTCTCCATCGGTACATAACATCACCCTAAAATGACAATTAATAGGTTTAGATTAATTTCCCTCTGTGCGCTGTAATGGCTGCACGCGTTCTATATCTTCTGTTGATGGTGATTGCTGTTCGTCCAAAGGGCTGAACGCAGTCACGTATTCAACCAGTGAACATCAGGTACATATTGACAGATTAAAATACGTATTTGTCTGATTTCACACTTTGATTTACAGCTTTAACATTCTCCACTAGGTACATAACATCGCCCTAAAACGCCAACTAATTGGGTTTAATTAATTATCCCGCTGTGCGCTGTAATGGCTGCATGCGTTCTGTAAATTTTGTTGATGCTGATTGCTGTTCGTCCAAAGGGCTGAACGCAGTCACTTATTCCACCAGTGACCCCCAGGTACATATTAACAGATTAAAATACGTATTTGTGTGATTTCACACTTTGATTTACAGCTTTAACATTCTCCACTAGTAACATAACATCGCCCTAAAACGCCAATTAATAGGGTTAAATTAATTATCCGGCCTTGCGCTGTAATGGCTGCACGCATTCTATATCTTCTGTTGATGGTGATTGCTGTTCGTCCAAAGGGCTGAACGCAGTCACTTATTCAATCAGTGTACCCCAGGTACATATTAACAGATTAAAATACGTATTTGTCTGATTTCATACTTTGATTTATTGCTTTAGCATTCTCCACTAGGTATATAACATCGCCCTAAAACGCCAATTAATAGGGTTAAATTAATTATCCCGCTGTGCGTTGTAATGGCTGCACGCGTTCTATATCTTCTGTTTATGGTGAATGCTATTCGTCCAAAGGGCTGAACGCAGTCACTTATTCAAACAGTGACTCCCAGGTACATATTACGTATTTTTCCAAAGAGCTGAACGCAGTCACTTATTCAACCATTGACCCCCAGGTACATATTAACAGATTAAAATACCTATTTGTGTGATTTCAGACTTTGATTTACAGGTTTAACATTCTCCATCGGTACATAACATCATCCTAAAATGAGAATTAATAGGTTTAGATTAATTATCCCTCTGTGCGCTGTAATGGCTGCACGCGTTCTATATGTTCTGTTGCTGGTGATTGCTGTTCGTCCAAAGGGCTGAACGCAGTCACGTATTCAACCAGTGACCCCCAGGTACATATTAACAGATTAAAATACGTATTTCTCTGATTTCACATTTTGATTTACAGCTTTAACATTCTCCACTAGTTACATAACATCACCCTAAAAGGCCAATTAATAGGGTTAACTTAATTATCCCGCTGTGCGCTGTAATGGCTGCACGCGTTCTATACCTTCTGTTGATGGTGATTTCTGTTCATCCAAAGGGCTGAACGCAGTCACTTATTCAACCAGTGACCCCCAGGTACATATTAACAGATGAAATTGCGTATTTGTTTTATTTCACACTTCGATTTACAGATTTAACATTCTCCACTAGGTAGATAACATCACCCTAAATTGCCAATTAATAGGGTTAAATTAATTATCCCGCTGTGCGCTGTAATGGTTGCACGCGTTCTATATCTTTTGTTGATGGTGATGCTGTTCGTCCAAAGGGCTGAACGCAGTCACCTATTCAACCAGTAACCCCCAGGTACATATTAACAGAATAAAATACGTATATCTCTGATTTCACACTTTGATTTACAGTTTTAACTTTCTCCACTAGGTACCTAACATCACCATAAAATGCCAATTAATAGGGTTAAAATAATTATCCCGCTGTGCGCTCTAATGGCTGCACGCGTTCTATATATTCTGTTGATGGTGATTGCTGTTCGTCCAAAGAGATGAACGCAGTCACTTATTCAACCAGTGACCCCCAGGTACATATTAACAGATTAAATTACCTATTTGTTTTATTTCACACTTCGATTTACAGATTTAACATTCTCCACTAGGTACATAACATCACCCTAAATTGCCAATTAATAGGGTTAAATTAATTATCCCGCTGTGCGCTGTAATGGTTGCACGCGTTCTATATCTTTTGTTGATGGTGATGCTGTTCGTCCAAAGGGCTGAACGCAGTCACCTATTCAACCAGTAACCCCCAGGTACATATTAACAGAATAAAATACGTATATCTCTGATTTCACACTTTGATTTACAGTTTTAACTTTCTCCACTAGGTACCTAACATCACCATAAAATGCCAATTAATAGGGTTAAAATAATTATTCCGCTGTGCGCTGTAATGGCTGCACGCGTTCTATATGTTCTGTTGATGGTGATTGCTGTTCGTCCAAAGGGATGAACGCAGTCACTTATTCAACCAGTGACCCCGAGGTACATATTAACAGATTGAAATACGTATTTGTCTGATTTCACACTTTGATTTACAGCTTTAGCATTCTCACTAGTTACATAACATCGCCCTAAAACACCAATTAAGAGGATTAAATTAATTATCCCTCTGTGCGCTGTAATGGCTGCACGCGTTCTATATCTTCTGTTGATGGTAATTGCTGTTCGTCTAAAGGTCTGAACGCAGTCACTTATTCAACCAGTAACCCCCAGGTACACATTAACAGATTAAAATACGTATTTGTCTGACTTCACACTTTGATTTACAGCTTTAACATTCTGCATCGGTACATAACATCACCCTAAAATGCCAATTAATAGGGTTAAATTAATTTTCCCGCTGTGCGCTGTAATGGCTGCACGCGTCCTATATCTTCTGTTGATGGTGATTGCTGTTTTTCCAAAGGGCTGAACGCAGTCAGTTATTCAACCAGTAACCCCCAGGTACATATTAACAGATTAAAATACGTATTTGTCTGATTTCACACTTTGTTTTACAGCTTTAATATTCTCCACTAGTTACATAACATCACCCTAAAATGCCAATTAATAGGATTAAATTAATTATCCCTCTGTGCGCTGTAATGGCTGCACGCGTTCTATATCTTTTGTTGATGGTGATTGCTATTCGTCCAAAGGGCTGAACGCAGTCACTTATTGAACCAGTGACCCCCAGGTACATATTAACAGATTAAAATACATATTTTTCTGATTTCAGACTTTGATTTACATGTTTAACATTCTCCATCGGTACATAACATCCCCTAAAATGACAATTAATAGGTTTAGATTAATTATCCCTCTGTGCGCTGTGATGGCTGCTCGCATTCTATATTTTCTGTTGATGGTGATTGCTGTTCGTCCAAAGGGCTGAACGCAGTCACCTATTCAACCAGTGACGCCCAAGTATATATTAACAGATTAAAATACGTATTTGTCTGATTTCATACTTTGAATTAGAGCTTTAAGATTTTCCACTAGGTACATAACATCGCCCTAAAACGCCAATTAATAGGGTTAAATTAATTATCCCGCTGTGCGCTGTAATGGCCTCATGCGTTCTATATCTTCTGTTGATAGTGATTGCTGTTCGTCCAAAGGGCTGAACGCAGTCACCTATTCAACCACTGACCCCCCAGGTACATATTAACAGATTAAAATACGTATTTGTCTTATTTCACACTTTGATTTACAACTTTAAAATTCTCCACTAGTTACATAACATCGCCCTAAAACGCCAATTAATAGGGTTAAATTAATCATCCCATTTTGCGCTGTAATGGCTGCACGCGTTCTATATCTTCTGTTGATGGTGATTGCTGTTCGTCCAAAGGGTTGAACACAGTCAGTTATTCAACCAGTGACCCACAGGTACATATTAACAGATTAAAATACGTATTTCTCTGATTTCACATTTTGATTTACAACTTTAACATTCTCCACTAGCTACATAACATCGCCCTAAAACGCCAATTAATAGGGTTAAATTAATTATCCCGCTGTGCGCTGTGATGGATGCACGCGTTCTATATCTTCTCTTGATGGTGATTGCTGTTCGTCCAAAGGGCTGAACGCAGTCACTTATTCAACCAGTGACCACCAGGTACATATTAATAGAATAAAATACGTATTTGTCTGATTTCACACCTTGATTTACAGCTTTAACATTCTCCACTAGGTACATAACATCGCCCTAAAACGCCAATTAATAGGGTTAATTAATTATCCCGCAGTGCGCTGTAATGGCTGCAAGCGTTCTATATCTTCTGTTGATGGTGATTGTTGTTCGTCGAAAGGGCTGAACGCAGTCACTTATTCAACAAGTGACCCCCAGGTACATATTAACAGATTAAAATACGTATTTGTCTGATTTCACACTTTGATATACAGCTTTAACATTCTCCACTAGTTACATAACATCACCCTAAAATGCCAATAAATAGGGTTAAATTAATTATCCCGCTGTGCGCTGTAATGGCTGCAAGCGTTCTATATCTTCTGTTGATGGTGATTGCTATTCGTCCAAAGGGCTGAACGCAGTCACTTATTCAACCAGTAACCCCCAGGTACATATTAACAGAATAAAATACGTATATCTCTGATTTCACACTTTGATTTACAGTTTTAACATTCTCCACTAGGTACCTAATATCACCATAAAATGCCAATTAATGGGGTTAAAATAATTATCCCGCTGTGCGCTGTAATGGCTGCACGCGTTCTATATATTCTGTTGATTGTGATTGCTGGTCTTCCAAAGGGATGAACGCAGTCACTTATTCAACCAGTGACCCCCAGGTACATATTAACAGATTGAAATACGTATTTGTCTGATTTCACACTTTGATTTACAGCTTTAGCATTCTCACTAGTTACATAACATCGCCCTAAAACACGAATTAAGAGGATTAAATTAATTATCCCTCTGTGCGCTGTAATGGCTGCACGCGTTCTATATCTTCTGTTGATGGTTATTGCTGTTCGTCTAAAGGTCTGAACGCAGTCACTTATTCAACCAGTAACCCCCAGGTACACATTAACAGATTAAAATACGTATTTGTCTGATTTCACACTTTGATTTACAGCTTTAACATTCTGCATCGGTACATAACATCACCCTAAAATGCCAATTAATAGGGTTAAATTAATTTTCCCGCTGTGCGCTGTAATGGCTGCACGCGTCCTATATCTTCTGTTGAAGGTGATTGCTGTTTTTCCAAAGGGCTGAACGCAGTCAGTTATTCAACCAGTAACCCCAAGGTACATATTAACAGATTAAAATACGTATTTGTCTGATTTCACACTTTGTTTTACAGCTTTAATATTCTCCACTAGTTACATAACATCACCCTAAAATGCCAATTAATAGGATTAAATTAATTATCCCTCTGTGCGCTGTAATGGCTGCACGCGTTCTATATCTTTTGTTGATGGTGATTGCTGTTCGTCCAAAGGGCTGAACGCAGTCACTTATTGAACCAGTGACCCCCAGGTACATATTAACAGATTAAAATACCTATTTTTCTGATTTCAGATTTTGATTTACATGTTTAACATTCTCCATCGGTACATAACATCCCCTAAAATGACAATTAATAGGTTTAGATTAATTATCCCTCTGTGCGCTGTGATGGATGCTCGCGTTCTATATTTTCTGTTGATGGTGATTGCTGTTCGTCCAAAGGGCTGAACGCAGTCACCTATTCAACCAGTGACGCCCAAGTATATATTAACAGATTAAAATACGTATTTGTTTGATTTCATACTTTGAATTAGAGCTTTAAGATTTTCCACTAGGTACATAACATCGCCCTAAAACGCCAATTAATAGGGTTAAATTAATTATCCCGCTGTGCGCTGTAATGGCCTCATGCGTTCTATATCTTCTGTTGATAGTGATTGCTGTTCGTCCAAAGGGCTGAACGCAGTCACCTATTCAACCAGTGACCCCCCAGGTACATATTAACAGATTAAAATACGTATTTGTCTGATTTCACACTTTGATTTACAACTTTAAAATTCTCCACTAGTTACATAACATCGCCCTTAAACGCCAATTAATAGGGTTAAATTAATCATCCCACTGTGCGCTGTAATGGCTGCACGCGTTCTATATCTTCTGTTGATGGTGATTGCTGTTCGTCCAAAGGGTTCAACACAGTCAGTTATTCAACCAGTGACCCCCAGGTACATATTAACAGATTAAAATACGTATTTCTCTGATTTCACATTTTGATTTACAACTTTAACATTCTCCACTAGCTACATAACATCGCCCTAAAACGCCAATTAATAGGGTTAAATTAATTATCCCGCTGTGCGGGATAATTAATTTAACCCTATTAATTGTAGCTGTAATGGCTGCACGCGTTCTATATCTTCTATTGATGGTGATTTCTGTTCGTCCAAAGGGCTGAAGGCAGTCACTTATTCAACCAGTGACCACCAGGTACATATTAACAGAATAAAATACGTATTTGTCTGATTTCACACCTTGATTTACAGCTTTAACATGCTCCACTAGGTACATAACATCGCCCTAAAACGCCAATTAATAGGGTTAAATTAATTATCCCGCAGTGCGCTGTAATGGCTGCAAGCGTTCTATATCTTCTGTTGATGGTGATTGTTGTTCGTCGAAAGGGCTGAACGCAGTCACTTATTCAACAAGTGACCCCCAGGTACATATTAACAGATTAAAATACGTATTTGTCTGATTTCACACTTTGATTTACAGCTTTAACATTTTCCACTAGTTACATAATATCACCCTTAAATGCCAATAAATAGGGTTAAATTAATTATCCCGCTGTGCGCTGTAATGGCTGCACGCGTTGTATATCTTCTGTTGATGGTGATTGCTGTTCGTCCAAAAGGCTGAACGCAGTCACTTATTCAACCAGTGACCCCCAGGAGCATATTAACAGAATAAAATATTTATTTTTCTGATTTCACACGTTGATTTACAGCTTTAACATTCTCCTCTAGTTACATAACATCACCCTAAAATGCCAATTAATAGGGTTAAATTAATTATCCCGCTGTGCGCTGTAATGGCTGCAAGCGTTCTATATCTTCTGTTGATGGTGATTGCTGTTCGTCCAAAGGGCTGAACGCAGTCACTTATTCAACCCGTGACCCCCAGGTACATATTAACAGATTAAAATACGTATTTGTCTGATTTCACACTTTGATTTACAGCTTTAACATTCTGCATCGGTACATAACATCACCCTAAAATGCCAATTAATAGGGTTAAATTAATTTTCCCGCTGTGCGCTGTAATGGCTGCACGCGTTCTATGTCTTCTGTTGATGGTGATTGCTGTTCGTCCAAAGGGCTGAACGCAGTCACTTATTCAACCAGTGACGCCTAGGAACATATTAACAGATTAAAATACGTATTTGTCTGATTTCACACTTTGATTTACAGCTTTAACTTTCTCCACTATTTACATAACATCACCCTAAAATGCCAATTAATAGGGTTAAATTAATTATCCCGCTGTGCGCTGTAATGGCTGCACGCATTCTTTATCTTCATTGATGATGATTGCTGTTCGTCCAAAGGGCTGAATGCAGTCACTTATTTAACCAGTGACCCCCAGGTACATATTAACAGATTAAAATACGTATTTTTCTGATTTCACACTTTGATTTACAGCTTTAACATTCTCCACTAGTTAGATAACATCACCCTAAAATGCCAATTAATAGGGTTAAATTAATTTTCCCGCTGTGCGTTGTAATGGCTGCACGCGTTCTATATCTTCTGTTGATGGTGATTGCTGTCCGTCGAAAGGGCTGAACGCAGTCACTTATTCGACCAGTGACCCCCAGGTACATATTAACAGATTAAAATACGTATTTCTCTGATTTCACATTTTGATTTACAGCTTTAACATTCTCCACTAGGTACATAACATCGCCCTAAAATGCCAATTAATAGGGTTAAATTAATTATCCCGCTGTGCGCTGTAATGGCTGCACGCGTTCTATACCTTCTGTTGATGGTGATTTCTGTTCATCCAAAGGGTTGAACGCAGTCACTTATTCAACCAGTGACCCCCAGGTACATATTAACAGATTAAAATACGTATTTGTCTGATTTCACACTTTGATTTACAGCTTTAACATTCTCACTACTTACATAAAATCGCCCTAAAACACCAATTAATAGGGTTAAATTAACTATCCCGCTGTGCGCTGTAATGGCTGCACCCGTTCTTTATCTTCTGTTGATGGTGATTGCTGTTCGTCCAAAGGGCTGAACGCAGTCACTTATTCAACCAGTGACCCCCCAGGTACATATTAACAGATTAAAATACGTATTTGTCTGATTTCACATTTTGATTTACAGCTTTAACATTGTCCACTAATTACATAACATCGCCCTAAAACGCCAATTAATAGGTTTAAATTAATTATCCCGCTGTGCGCTGTAATGGCTGCACGCGTTCTATATCTTCTGTTGAAGGTGATTGCTGTTCGTCGAAAGGGCTGAACGCAGTTACTTATTTAACCAGTAACCCCCAGGTACATATTAAAAGATTAAAATACCTATTTGTCTGATTTCACACTTTGATTTACAGCTTTAACATTCTCCACTAGGTACATAACATCGCCCTAAAACGCCAATTAATAGGGTTAAATTAATTATCACGCTGTGCGCTGTAATGGCTGCACCCATTCTTCATCTTCTGTTGATGGTGATTGCTGTTCATCGAAAGGGCTGAACGCAGTCACTTATTCAACCAGTAACCCCCCAGGTACATATTAACAGATTAAAACACGTATTTCTGGGATTTCACATTTTGATTTACAGCTTTAACATTCTCCACTAGTTACATAACATCGCCCTAAAACGCCAATTAATAGGGTTAAATTAATTATCCCGCTGTGCGCTGTAATGGCTGCACGCGTTCTATATCTTCTGTTGATGGTGATTGCTGTTCGTCCAAAGGGCTGAACGCAGTCACTTATTCAACTAGTGACCCCCAGGAGCATATTAACAGAATAAAATATTTATTTTTCTGATTTCACAGCTTGATTTACAGCTTTAACATTCTCCACTAGTTACATAACATCACCCTAAAATGCCAATTAATAGGGTTAAATTAATTATCCCGCTGTGCGCTGTAATGGCTGCACGCGTTCTATACCTTCTGTTGATGGTGATTGCTGTTCGTCCAAAGGGCTGAACGCAGTCACTTATTCAACCCGTGACCCCCAGGTACATATTAACAGATTAAAATACGTATTTCTCTGATTTCACATTTTGACTTACAGCTTTAACATTCTCCACTAGGTACATAACATCGCCCTAAAATGCCAATTAATAGGGTTAAATTAATTATCCCGCTGTGCGCTGTAATGGCTGCAAGCGTTCTATACCTTCTGTTGATGGTGATTGCTGTTCGTCCAAAGGGCTGAACGCAGTCACTTATTCAGCCCGTGACCCCCAGTAACATATTAACAGATTAAAATACGTATTTGTCTGATTTCACATTTTGATTTACAGCTTTAACATTCTCCACTAGGTACATAACATCGCCCTAAAACGCCAAATAATAGGGTTAAATTAATTACCCGCTGTGCGCTGTAATGGCTGCACGCGTTCTATATCTTCTGTTGATGGTGATTGCTGTTCGTCCAAAGGGCTGAACGCAGTCACTTATTTAACCAGTGACCCCCAGGTACATATTAACAGATTAAAATACGTATTTGTCTGATTTCACACTTTGATTTACAGCTTTAACATTCTCCACTAGTTACATAACATCACCCTAAAATACCCATTAATAGGGTTAAATTAATTATCCCGCTGTGCGCTGTAATGGCTGCACGCGTTCTATATCTTCTGTTGATGGTGATTGCTGTTCGTCCAAAGGGCTGAACGCAGTGACCTATTCAACGAGTGACCCCCAGGTACATATTAGCAGATTAAAATAGGTATTTGTCTGATTTCACACTTTGATTTACAGCTTTAACATTCTCCACTAGGTACATAACATTGCCCTAAAACGCAAATAAATAGGGTTAAATTAATTATCCCTCTGTGCACTGTAATGGCTGCACACGTTCTATATCTCCTGTTGATGGTGATTGCTGTTTGTCCAAAGGGCTGAACGCAGTCACTTATTTCAACCAGTGACCCCCAGGTACATATTAACAGATTAAAATACGTATTTGTCTGATTTCACACTTTGATTTACAGCTTTAACATTCTCCACTAGTTACATAACATCGCCCTAAAACGCCAATTAATAGGGTTAAATTAATTATCCCGCTGTGCGCTGTAATGGCTGCACGCGTTCTATATCTTCTGTTGATGGTGATTGCTGTTCGTCCAAACGGCTGAACGCAGTCACTTATTCAACCAGTGTCTCCCAGGTACATATTAACAGATTAAAATACGTATTTGTCTGATTTCACACTTTGATTTACAGCTTTAACATTCTCCACTAGTTACATAACATCACCCTAAAATGCCAATTAATAGGGTTAAATTAATTTTCCCGCTGTGCGCTGTAATGGCTGCACGCGTTCTATACCTTCTGTTGATGGTGATTGCTGTTCGTCCAAATGGCTGAACGCAGTCACTTATTCAACCCGTGACCCCCAGGTACATATTAACAGATTAAAATACGTATTTCTCTGATTTCACATTTTGATTTACAGCTTTAACATTCTCCACTAGGTACATAACATCGCCCTAAAATGCCAATTAATAAGGTTAAATTAATTATCCCGCTGTGCGCTGTAATGGCTGCAAGCGTTCTATACCTTCTGTTGATGGTGATTGCTGTTCGTCCAAAGGGCTGAACGCAGTCACTTATTCAGCCCGTGACCCCCAGGTACATATTAACAGATTAAAATGCGTATTTCTCTGATTTCACATTTTGATTTACAGCTTTAACATTCTCCACTAGGTACATAACATCGCCCTAAAACGCCAAATAATAGGGTTAAATTAATTACCCGCTGTGCGCTGTAATGGCTGCACGCGTTCTATATCTTCTGTTGATGGTGATTGCTGTTCGTCCAAAGGGCTGAACGCAGTCACTTATTCAACCAGTGACGCCCAGGTACATATTAACAGATTAAAATACGTATTTGTCTGATTTCACACTTTGATTTACAGCTTTAACATTCTCCACTAGTTACATAACATCACCCTATAATGCCAATTAATAGGGTTAAATTAATTATCCCGCTGTGCGCTGTAATGGCTGCACGCGTTCTATACCTTCTGTTGATGGTGATTTCTGTTCATCCAAAGGGTTGAACGCAGTCACTTATTCAACCAGTGACCCCCAGGTACATATTAACAGATTAAAATACGTATTTGTCTGATTTCACACTTTGATTTACAGCTTTAACATTCTCACTAGTTACATAAAATCGCCCTAAAACACCAATTAATAGGGTTAAATTAACTATCCCGCTGTGCGCTGTAATGGCTGCACCCGTTCTTTATCTTCTGTTGATGGTGATTGCTGTTCGTCCAAATGGCTGAACGCAGTCACTTATTCAACCAGTGACCCCCCAGGTACATATTAACAGATTAAAATACGTATTTGTCTGATTTCACATTTTGATTTACAGCTTTAACATTGTCCACTAATTACATAACATCGCCCTAAAACGCCAATTAATAGGTTTAAATTAATTATCCCGCTGTGCGCTGTAATGGCTGCAAGCGTTCTATATCTTCTGTTGATGGTGATTGCTGTTCGTCCAAAGGGCTGAACGCAGTCACTTATTCAACCAGTGACCCCCAGGTACATATTAACAGATTAAAATACGTATTTGTCTGATTTCACACTTTGATTTACAGCTTAAACATTCTCCATCGGTACATAACATCACCCTAAAATGCCAATTAATAGGGTTAAATTAATTATCCCGCTGTGCGCTGTAATGGCTGCACGCGTTCTATATCTTCTGTTGATGGTGATTGCTGTTCTTCCAAAGGGCTGAACGCAGTCACGTATTCAACCAGTGACCCCCAGGTACATATTAACAGATTAAAATACGTATTTCTCTGATTTCACATTTTGATTTACAGCTTTAACATTCTCCACTAGTTACATAACATCGCCCTAAAACGCCAATTAATAGGGTTAAATTAATTATCCCGCTGTGCGCTATAATGGCTGCAAGCGTTCTATATCTTCTGTTGATGGTGATTGCTGTTCATCCAAAGGGCTACACGCAGTCACTTATTCAACCAGTGACCCCCAGGTACATATTAACAGATTAAAATACGTATTTGTCTGATTTCACACTTTGATTTACAGCTTTAACATTCTCCACTAGTTACATAACATCGCCCTAAAATGGCAATTAATAGGGTTAAATTAATTATCCCGCTGTGCGCTGTAATAGCTGCAAGCGTTCTATATCTTCTGTTGATGGTGATTGCTGTTCGTCGAAAGGGCTGAACACAGTCACTTATTCAACCAGTGACCCCCAGGTACATATTAACAGATTAAAATACGTATTTGTCTGATTTCACCCTTTGATTAACAGCTTTAACATTCTCCACTAGTTACATCACCTTAAAACGCCAATTAATAGGTTTAAATTAACTCTTCCGCTTTGCGCTATAATGAATGCACGCGTTCTATATTCTTGCCGTATGCATGTTATTGTGTTAGTATGATTGTTGTATATCGGTCTCTACGTATGAATGTTAATGTGTTAATCTCTGTCTGTCTGTGTTAATGAGTATGTTATTGTGTTAGTAATTGTTGTATGTCTGTTTCTACGTTTGAATGTTAGTGTGTTAGGCTGTCTGTCTGTCTTTGTGAATGAGTATGTTAGTTTTTCTTTCTGCGTGCATTTTATTGTGTTAGTATGTCTGTTGTATGTCGGTCTCTACGTATAAATGTTAGTGTGTTAGTCTGTTTCTGTCTGGGTGAATGAGTATGTTAGTTTTTCTTTCTGTTTGCATGTTATTGTGTTAGTATGTCTGTTTTATATCTGTCTCTAGGTATGAATATTAGTCTGTTAGTCTGAGTGTCTGTCTGTGTGAATGAGTATGTTAGTTTTCCTTTTTGTGTGCATGTTATTGTGTTAGTGTGTCTGTTGTATGTCCGTCTGTAGGTATGAATGTTAGTGTGTGAGTCTGTCTGTCTGTCTGTGTGAATGAGTATGGTAGCTTTTCTTTTTGTATGCATGTTATTGTGTTAGTATATCTGTTGTATGTTAGTCTCTTCGTATGAATGTTAGTGTGTTATTCTGTCTGTCTGTATATGAATTAGTATATTAGTTTTGCTTCTTTTATATAAGTTATTGTGTTAGTATGTTCTCTATTATATATAAGATATAAATAAATGAATTCTCATACCGTCCTCGAGATTAATATCTGGCACGTGGCTTTTTTGAAGTTCTTATTTTGACTTGGTCATTTAAGCTTCGCTTGTGTAAAGAGAAAATGCCTCGAAGAAGGTGATTGCCAGGAAGAGTTTGAAAATGATTTGGAAAAGTTAGCTCTCGAACAGAAGAAGAAAATAATAATTGATTTTAATTTTAATGCATCGGGGAAAAAACATCTCAACATTTATATTTAAAATACTGTCTCATGTGTATCTTTCTCAATTAAATTAGCCTTGCTGATTTGTCATCTTCTAGGAACACAAAACAGGGATCAGGCTTCGGGCCGTATCTTTGAAAATTAGTAAATAGGTTTCATATAGTAGATAAATTCATGGTTTAACTTACTCTTTGGAGGTTCCTTTTACACACAATGAACTAAATGACCAGGTCACAAGGACTTTGAGAAGGTATGGGGAAGAAAACCCACTGGACAGCTATTAGGTTTTTCAGTGGACCTCTTCACACTGGACAACCAATAGTGCACTTTTAAATTAGTGTGGAATGCTCATTTTCGGTCCATTCATTGCGGTGACTCAATAGAGATTCCTGATCTCCAGCCACTAGTGTCGAAAGCTGTAGTGAACAGTCACTTGCCGAGAAGCGAAGGTGCTAGTGGAGGTTTTTGACTATTGGAGCAAGGTCTAATTTTTTCCCTTTTTTATATTAGATCTTGCGCAAGATGCCATAAAATATTTCCATTAAATTTACTTAACAGATAATTCTGATTCACACTTTAATGGATATTTTATGGTGCTTGAAGCCCTCTTTTTCCTTTCACACTACCTGCCTATGTGTGGAGGGGTTTTCTCCAGGTTAGAGCAAAACACTCTGACATGGATGGTGCCTTGACGTGGCGTCAGAGCTTTTCACTAAACCATCTGGCAGATATCTGTTAAATGTTGCAGTGAGTACTGTAATCATAAAAAAAACTACTATGAGTCAGCATATACTCGAAACGAATCGGCAATTCTTCCCGCAATTGTAGTATGTCAAAAACAAAAAGGAAAAATATGATATATTCCCAGAATTGCAAAAGTATGCATTCTTTACCTGTTGATCTATATTAGACATTTAACTGCCAATCTTCTTACAATACTGATAAAAAAAAAATGGTTATGTTTACCAGACCAGGCCCGGATTTAGAAAAAAATAAAAGTGGGAGAGAAGTAATTGACTTGATCGAGGAGGGAAAAAGTGGGGCAAAAAGCTGCAATTGCGTTGTAGGATAAGAATTCCCCCCTACGTCTTAAATGTGTTTAAAAAGTTTTAGAAAAATCTATGAAGTAGATACTAACTTTCTGAACCTTTTTGCTCCGTTACATTACTGAACATTCTCAAAGTAGAAGACCAATCCTCACACACGCAGACCCAATATATGCGACCCTGTTGTACGCTAATTTGAAATGCAAGAATATCAAAACGTGGTAATTTGAAATCAGCAGATAATAATCTCAACTCTGTCATTATACAGAGTGTACAGAAAATAATGTCACAAAATTAAACAGTTATAACTCATGATATAATGAACGTATCTTTATACAGATGCTCTTACAAAGTCGCAAAATATGGTAGCTTTTAATGCAACAACTACTTAAGCACCATTCCTTATACGGGCAATATCAGCTTAATAATTCGCCTTCATCCATGCCCTTTGAAGCATATTTGGAGTGGTGGGAAAAATGTTGTTAGAAAAATCACAAAATATGGTATTTGAGTAGTAGCATAAATGAGAGTTCTGGCACAGTAATAGGGTCTAGAGAATTTTATGAAAATCTATGGGAAACGTTAAGGGGGAGGAGGTAAATAGTATGTTTCTTGTGGTTTTTTGTGAAAATATGTGTGAAAATACGAAAATTTGAAGTGTTTTTTAGCACGTGAAAAACTAATTTAAGTTTTTTTTTGTCAGATGAGGTTTAAACTAATTTGTTTAAATTAATTTTCAGAAAAATGAGGTGTGTGAATGAGACAAAAATGATGTGGTTATTTGAGTTATTATACAATTCAATCAAAACTTTTATCTAACCAAAGTCCAGGTGATATTTATCTTATCAAAAAAGAATATTAAAACTTTTATTAACCAAAGTCCAAGTAATATTTATCTTATCAAACAAGAATATTAAAATTTTATCTAACCAAAGTCCAAGTAATATTTATCTTATCAAACAAGAATATTAAAATTTTATCTAACCAAAGTCCAAATAATATTTACCTTATCAAACAAGAATATCAAAACTTTTATGTAACCAAAGTCCAAGTAATATTTAGCTTATCAAACAAGAATAGCAAAACTTCTATATAACCAAAGACCAAGTAATATTTATCTTATCAAACAAGAATATCAAAACTTTTATGTAACTGAAGTCCAAGTAATATTTATCTTATCAAACAAGAATATTAAAACTTTTATCTAACCAATGTCCAAGTAATATTTACCTTATCAAACAAGAATATCAAAACTTTTATATAACCAAAGTCCAAGTAATATTTATTTTATCAAACAAGAATATTAAAATTTTATCAAACCAAATTACAAGTAATATTTATCTTATCAAACAAGAATATCAAAACTTTTATCTAAACAAAGTCCAAGTAATATTTCTCTTATCAAACAAGATTATCAAAACTTTTATTTAACCAAAGTCCAAGTAATATTTATCTTATCAAACAAGAATATCAAAATTTCTATCTAACCAAAGTCCAAGTAATATTTATCTTATCAAACAAGAATAACAAAACTTCTATATAACCAAAGACCAAGTAATATTTATTTTATCAAACAAGAATATCAAAACTTTTATGTAACTGAAGTCCAAGTAATATTTATATTATCAAACAAGAATATTAAAACTTTTATCTAACCAAAGTCGAAGTAATATTTATCTTATCAAGCAAGAATATTAAAAGTTTTATCGAACCAAAGTCCAAGTAATATTTATGTTATCAAACAAGAATATCAAAACTTCTATCTAACCAAAGACCAAGTAATATTTATCTTATCAAACAAGAATAACAAAACTTCTATATAACCAAAGACCAAGTAATATTTATCTTATCAAACTAGAATATCAAAACTTCTATCTAACCAAAATCCAAGTAATATTTATCCTCTCAAACAAGAATATCAAAACTTTTATCTAACCAAAGTCCAAGTATTATTTATCTTATCAAACAAGAATATTGAAACTTTTATCTAACCAAATTCCAAGTAATATTTATCTTATCAAACAAGAATATTAAAACTTTTATCTAACCAAATTCCAAGTAATATTTATCTTATCAAACAAGAATATTAAAACATTTATCCAACCAAAGTCCAAGTAATATTTTTCTTATCAAACAAGAATATCAAAACTTCTATCTAACCAAAGTCCAAGTAATATTTTTACCTGTGAATATTTTTCTTATCAAAGAAGAATATTAGAATTTTGATACATCAAAATCCTCATTGATGAATCAATATATATATATATCTAAATGACTGGAAGCTGGCTATCAAAGAGGCTGTCAGGTAAAATGGTTAAACACAAGGCAAGGATGATTTGAGTTTACTATAGAAATTTGAAAAGAATGTCTCCTGAAATAAAAAAAATGATTGGTAAAACAATCTTATGATCAGAATGTTTCGGATCTTCAACAACATTTAAAGAGATTAATTAAAACATTTTTCTTAAATAAGGAACTTTGTCTGAATAAACCTTAGTATTTAAGGTGAATCTTTTCCTACAAAATATATCATTTCCTACAGAATATTTAAAGTTCTAATTGGCTGGGTTCCTAAATTATAGAATTTGTCATCCTCTGCTGGAAGGTAAGTGATAAATAAGAAATATTTAAATCTAGTAGTTTAGAATAGTTTTGAGAATGTATGGAATTTGTATAGAGAGAGAAGAATTTTTTAATATTATCGTATTTAATTTAAACTAAATAGAAATCATTTATTTTGAGTTCAATTGACTGATGTCATTATTTTAGAGTTCACTGCACCTCAGTATTAAAGTGAAGCTGTAAAAAATACTGGTTCGGGAACTATTTTTTTAAACATGCAAATAGATGTAGTAGATTTCGAAATGATTGTATTTTAGTAGCAATATTATAAAAATAATTTTTTTTAGCCAACAACTAAAAGTTCCCCTTCCCCAAAGAATATAAAAAATAAAACCCATGCTTGCAGATCACTGGAAAATTAATTCATTGGGTTTCAAAAAGTGTTTATCACCGATCTCTAAGCGGTTTCCTAAAATCATGTCACTTGAGACTGTCTGTGTTTATTCAATAGCATCCTGTACTTGCCTCGTGTTTAACACTTTGACCTGATTTTAAGAAACTGAAGATGAACTTTAGCCAGGCAATAGGAATTTCGAGATAAATATGTGTCAAGAGATTTTCGAAATTCTTGACGGTTTCATTAGAGGTATCGTGAAAGTTTTAAAGGTAAGTGTTTCAATTATTCTTTCATTATGAACTTTTTTTTCAACCTACTAATTGAATCTGGTGAAATGAGAACTGGTATGTGACGTGCAAAGATTGCATTACTGAAAAAAAAAACCGATGGCGGTAATATTTCAGTCAATGATTGGAGAACTATTTCTGTATTAAATAGTGGCAATAAACTTTTTGCGAAGGTTGTTATGATCAGAATGAGTAACTCTTTCGAACCTTATTGGGCCTATGCAGCTTCTGTTGGGGAGGAAAATTTCTCAAAATTTGAGTATTATTTGTGATGGAACGATGCTAATTTAAAACGTAGCAAATGCTGCTTACTCTCTGTTTATCAAAATAAGGCTTTCGATACAGTGTCGCACAACTTTTTCTGGCACCTATTTAAAACCCATAACTTTAGTAGCAATATTATAAACACTTGGGCTCGAAATTATTATGCTCTGACCAGAGATATTAGATTTAAACACTGATTATTAGCATTTCTAAACTAGTACTTTTTTATAGTTGTTTTCAGTTCAATGCTTTGAAATGGTATTGCCTTCTTTACGATACATAACAGAGATTCGATTATATCCAAAACCACAAGTGTGAATTCCATTGACATGTCGTTTTGTGTATTCTTGGGATAAAGCAATTTTTTTATTCTGGTATACGTGTATATCATGTTGCTCCGATCGAAATTCTGTTTGTTGCGTATATAGAATTTTTTTTATCAAATAGACATTGCCGATAATCTACGTGATTAAATTCATTTTTTACTGCATTAGCTGATTTTTTGGGAATTCGAGCATCTATAGAATATAATTTTGGACGTAAAGCAACAACCTTATTTGATTGGAATACCTTTTAATTCGTCTTTAAATTTTCCTGAAACTATTTTATTTGATTCACTGTATAATGCATGGTTTGTAGGGTAATTTGAGAAATCAAAGTAGTCTGAATTAAATTTCTGATATATGTCATCTGTCTGGATGTCGACGCAGAAGGAATTGGTATTGGGTAAACAACAATTCTGCATTGAATTTTCGTTTCAGAAAATTGTAGAAGTAATTATACATGTGTAATTTACTCAACTCCAAAATCGTTACACCAACGTAAAATGGTTTATCTAATCTAATATTTTTCATTTTCATATGGAAAATTACGAAATTTTCTGCAAGTTCAACACAAGGAACGTACCTAGGATTTGCAATTAATTTTTTAAACTTTTTTTCAATGTTTACAATGTGACACTTTATTATCTTTCTCTTCTTTTCTAAATATTTGCCATATATAGCATTGTTCATCAGTTTGAAAAAGTCTTTTACAAGATTATTTATGGCATTAATTCTTTTAGTTGCATTAAAATCTATGTAAGGTTTCAGCCATGGTTTTCGATCAAATTCCAAGATTATATACACCTGTTTCACCCTCAGTTCCAGTTCCACATAGAATTTAAGTAACCTATAGTGAACGACATAATTTTGCTTGTCGAACAGATTTAGAATCAAGAATGGCACATTACTATCAGAGAGTTTCAATTTTTCAGGAGCCAAGGGGAAATCATTGGGTAAATCGTGCAGATGTGCCGGATATTCTAGATCAACTTCGAAGAAATAACCCTTTTCGCTGTCATCTGAAATATTAAACAAGTTAATATCATTTACCTATTTGGAAGAGGTTGAGACATTGCCCAGCCATATAAATTGTTTGCATCAAAGTACGTGATATAGTTTTGTGGTTTACTTCTCTCATCTGGACCTACTAAAGGATTGTTGACCTGTACAAATCTCTTAGACACTAAAGATATTCCTCCTCGCAGAGCTCTTTCTATGAAAAAATACATACCACCTTTTATACGTTCCAGCTCAATTTCTGTCATTTTTAAACAGGCAGCATAGGATAAGTCAGGAGAGCTCAAATAATGACAAGGATTGAGTTGGTAGTTATTCACTACAAACACACGAATTTCTGTAATTTTCAAATATATCTCCTAGCAGTAATACATCAGTGATCATGTACAGATCGTGATATCCCCTGAAGGTAGCAATAGAAAAGGCTTTTCACAAAATTTGAGCTCTTTCGTATTGTTCATGGTTTTGAAAATTCTCTTTGGGTGGAAGTGACGTTTGCAAAAACTGACCACTATGTTGCAAGTATTCATACGTAAAACTTCCTTTGATTTTCAGAAGTTCTTTCTGTGAGTCATTCAGATTATGTTGTCTGCAGTATTGACTTAGGATGTAGAAATTTTCCACATTTTTCGACAGCGAATCCAGTGTAGAGCTGAGGAACATGAATGAATCAATAAATTTAATTTTACCGCATTTAATGCATATATATTTTTCTGTAGTTTGAGTAATACAAGAAATTTTTTTTTATCTTTAAATTTCCAGAAATCTTTTACTATAAAGTGACCATCAAATCCTTTGAGATTATGAAACAACATTGGTATTTCAAGTGAGAATTTGTTTTGAACATTGCATTTGTTGCGAACACAGCACCTGTGTATTTTCCAGTTAAGTGGTCGTGATCCCTTACTCTTTCAGTTCCTAGAATTTTCCCACAAATATTACAATATTTTGCTCCGGTAAAATTTTGGCAATCAAAATCGGTCACCTTAATATTTCTTTTCTTCAAATCATTGATCAAAGTTTCGGCTTCGATCATTTCATTCAAATATTCTTTTACATTTTTCCCTCTATACATTCTGATTATTATCAGCGCCTGTCCAACTATAATATATGCAAATCCTGACGGTACTAAATACTTAGTTCGCATCCTACATGGATTAATCTCAATTCTTCTACATTTCGAAAAACATCCGAAATCTACATAAACCACATATTGGTGTTTCAAATCGTTTTTAATTGTATGGAATTTCGTACTATTGCTTCGGGATACTTGATAGTTTGCAAAGTGTTTGATTTGCAATTATCTACGGATTCTTTAATAAATCTTCGCGAGTGAAATTACGAAGACAGGTATGGGCAGGGATAGGATTTACCATTATGTCTTGAAAGGTATGCTTCTATATTACTAATATTTTTAATCCAACAATAATGAGAATTACTGCAGACTTTTTAAAGTAAAAGTTGTATGGGTTCTTTAACAGGATTCTGTGAAATATGTAACGTATGCAAACCCCCTTTCTTAGAATTAAAAACATTTATAAAAAGATTATTTAAAACCTCGAACTTCGGATTTTGATCGTGGGTTACTGGATAAGTCAATGAAGATGTGTCTAAGACCTTTTCAAATATTTTATATTTTTCCACATGTTGTAGATGGTCTTTAGCAGGATGTAGAGCTGATAATATTAATCACAAGAAACATTTGTTGTAGTAGTTTTTAACATTCACTATTCCTTTTGTAGATTTCAAATGTTCTGGTAATTTACGAAAGCAGATGCTCCAACTGCATTATACTGAAACATTTGAATTTCCATAGAAAGCATTTTGTCAAACACCCATCCACTTCCCTTTTATATAAAATGTTCAAAGTCGTTATCAATTTTCTCATAAGCATTTTTCAGTAATTCATTGAGATAGGTAGGCAAACTGATTATTTCGTTACATGTCGAAAAATGTGCATATATTTCTTTCTCTCCTTTAGAATCCGTTTGCTTTTTAAATTTTATTTGTAATATGAATCTAACTTTTAGAGGCTGACTGAGTTTCTTGCGAATTATTTGTTTCCATTTATTGTTATTTTTCTCCAGGAAACTTTTTATGTCTTCTCTGACATTTATGTTATCAATTTTATATGTGAGAAACGTTTTCCGAAAAGCACTGCTTTTATTTATATGATATTGATTCAGATGATGATTGTAATTGTCTTTTCTGTTGAAGCTGGAATTGCAAAATTCGCATTTTTCAAATATGTGAGAAGTGCATGCAGTTTTCATATGATGGTTCATATCGGACTTGAGAATAGATATCCCACAGTTGGTACATTGAATAGTTGCGTTCATCGTTGAGTTGGCAGTTATACCCTCTTTATTATATATAGGAGCAAAAATCATGGTTCGATTATGCAAAAAAATCGTAATTTTTTGCATAATCGGAAGTTGAAATAGACATGACTGTAGTGTGTGTCCAAGAGTAAATTTCTAAACAATACCGATGTTATTGAACATAATCTTATGTTCCTTTTTGTCAATAATATCGTTTTTTAGCAAAATGTCCCAAATTTCGACAAATTCATTTACTACTTCTGTACTGGTGTTTCCAGCTCGTTTACTGGCAACCAATATCGATAATCTTTCGCATATGTCGTCGAAACTCTTGTATAGTCCAGAACCAAACTGTTGACTTTCTATTACTGTGGGCATCATTTTAATCGCCTTTAAATATTTTCTAAGTGCCTCAATGTGATTATCGATTATTCGATATTTCTCAGTAGTTAACCAGAGCGTTTGGTTTCTGTAGCCTTATTACCCCCCCCCCCCCACCCAGTTTCTGAAGATGCCCGATTGTTTGGTAAATCATTTCTTTCAGCTCAGGAATGGGGTTTCTCGCCTGTAAGATATCACTCGGAAGTTTTAGTTTATATTGGTTTAATATTTCATCTTGCAAGTTGGAATCTGAATTATACATATAGTCTAATTTTAGTCTTTAGGTGAATACGCCTATTTCTCCACACTCTCCATAGATTCTTAAATGTCCCGGTAGCAATCGCTATTCGTCTGTTAATCTCATGCCGCTCATCACCAGTATCTGTTACATAGCTCCCAAGATAATTAAAATATGACACTTGCTCAAGATTGGAACTAGCCAGATTAATTGAATCACAGCCTGCCTGACCAATTTTCTTCACTTTAGTTTTCCCTCTGTCAATCACCAAACCTACTTACTATATTACCAGTCTCATCAAACAGTTCTAATGAAAGAGTTCATCTCATTAGCATCTTTTGCCAAAAGGGCTAAATCACACTTAATGTTTGTTATAAAAATATTATTTTAACGTGAAATGAATTATAAGAAATAAAATCGTTTAACCCGAATATTTTTACGCGCCGACGAATAAAATTCTATTTATACTTTTTAGGATAGCACGAAATTTATAGAGAATCGACAGACGTAATCTTAACTACTGTTTGATAAATTTTGAACATATTTTAATTTCTTCCTAATTAAGTAATTAGCAGCGGCTGTAAGTACACTAGGGTATTTTGGTCTCGACACCTGAGATGCAGTTAATAATTTTGTCTGCCAATTATGACTGTAGGTTCCTGCGCTCTGCGGATTTTGGGCCTTGTGAATACTTAATCTAACATAACATTCATGCTGAAGGTTCACAGTGTCGGATCCGAGATCTTTAATAGGTTAAAAAAATGTCTTATTGAATCTTTGTCTTGATCTTCATCAGTGGCTGCTCGTGACTAAAATTTTTGGTGGGGCACTTTGACTACTTCTGGCAAAGACGGGATGTAATAAAAATGAATTGGGGAGCTGTCTGATATTGAACTGAAACGAATACGACTGAAGCTACCGTTTCAACTATTCTCAAAACACGTTATTTAACGAATCATTTCGGGTGAAAAAGACGAACTCGAAAAGGTGTTCTTGTCCGCTCTGCTGTTTAGCATTTTGCCCTTCCAATTTAATAATTACCAACATATATGTATTTTTCCTATCCTTTCTAGTGATATTTTAAAACCCTATTGGTGAAAATTATGTCTGATATATGGGTTTACTGTTTTTTGACTCCATTTCGATTACAAAATTACATTTATTGTTTTAAACTGAATTGCTGAATTCGTAATTATAACTTCGTAAATTATAACTTGAGCAATTGTCTATTTTGGCTCTATTACATTTTGTTACATATTAATTTATTTTACTACGAAATGTAAAGATAAGTGATAATGTTATAAATGAATTATGAAAAAAACTGAAAAAAATAATGACAGCGCCTGGGATCGAACGGGAGACTATTAAGTTGCAAGTAAAAAAGAACGATTTATTTAGCCGTTTAAACTACACATAGCTGACGATGCGTTTTGTTAAAACATAACATTAGCATTCTTTTGTAGAGCATATGCTCAACAGAATTTACATTTTCATATATATTGATGCTCTTAAACTCTTCATAAATAAGAATCCTTCCTTGGTAAAATAAGTTCACAACTCAGTTCAAACACATCTTTCCAGGAAAGTTTAGGCTTGTTTTTATTTATTTATTTAACATTCCAGACAACTGAGCTCCTCGTTCCCTAGACCACTCGCTCATAGCAAGACACCATAAAGGGAGTATTTTTTTATAATCAACAATAAAAGACATTTAAAAACTATTTGATGATAATAGATTCAATAATTAGAAAAAATTAATTAAATTTTATTAAAAATAGATAATTTTAATAAAATTCTAATTAAGATTGACTAGCAGGTATCATTATTTTGTTTGGATGTCACTATATTCTGGATATTGATTTCTTTTATGCTGATTTTTAATAATTCTTCGAGAAATATTCTTTCTTTTTCCCATCTTTTACAATTTAATATTAAGTGATTAATTGTATCTGGAACTTTACAATTGCAACATTTAGATGAATTACCATTATTATTTTTATGTAAATAATAATTTAATCCTACATTTCCAGTTCTCATCCTACAAATAACTGTTAAATGATGTCTTTTGAATTTTAGATTTTTAATATTCGATGGATTTTTATATATAAAATATCTAAATGAGTTTTGAATGGTACTATTAATTTTAAAATAATTATTTAATTTCATTAATTCTCTTTTAATTTCTTGTTTGCATTGATAACGAAAAGAGTGTGTTTTTGTGATAATATTAAGATTTTTTGCTTCCTTGGCTAAATGATCCACTTTGTCATTTTCTGGGGGTGGGGGTGGCTCAGTCGGTAGCGCGCCAGGCTCGTAATCTGTAGTTCCCAGGTTCGAGTCCCAGCTGGGTCAGCGTTGAGATTTATCTCCGCAAAAATTCCCCGCCCTACCCACGGTCAGTAGGGGACACCGATGGGCTTGGAAAGGCCGCCGTCCGTCGGATGGGACGTTAAGCCGTGGCCCCGTGTGCGGGAGAGCCATACCCTGTGCACGTTAAAGAACACGCTGGATGGCCTTGACGGGAGGCTACCATCTGTCTCCCAACAGCTGTTCCAGTGGGTCCCCTCCCCAACCTTCTCTGAGCCTTCGGGGTCCATGTGACCTGGCCATTTAGCCCATGGTGTGCAAAAAAGTGCCGCTCAGAGGTAAAACAATCCAATCCAATTGTCATTTTCTGTAATGTTACAATGACTAGGTAACCATTACAATTGAATAATTTTTCTGTTTTCAATGTAATTTTTTGCAATGAAGAAAAAAAAATCTGTAACATAAAATTAACACATTAAAATTAAAATAATTTGGGTTTTGTTGCAATATTTGTAATGCTGCTGTAGAATCAGATATGTAGGATTAATATTTTTTTTTGGTAGAAAATATAGTGGTAAATCGATAAACGATTTCACGGCATCAATATTAACGCATATGAATGGATAATGCTTTTTTGCCGATTAGATTTATCTGCACAAGTGTTGCAATGTGCGATTTACATGAGGCCGAGCGCATTCGACTGTGCTCAGCAGTCATCATCAGGGCTGCGTAACCGTTCCTTGTATAGGCGAATTGTTGGTGACAGGTTAGGTTAAGCAAACAAATACCATTTTTTCTTGCAGATATTTTCGCTGACGTGAGTAAGTTTCAGCATGCTAGGTGGAGTAAAAGTCATTAGGTAGCAGCAGTTCGGTGCTTTGCCGGTATCACTATCACGTAATCCCTTCTCAGTAGCAAGAGTGCAGAGCACGGAGCTGTTTTCCATGTGCTGATCACAAGCTTCAGAAGATTAATACTGCGCAGTTGAAGTGTCGAATTAGTCTTGTGCAGCGGGGAGGAGGGGTGCAATCGGTTGGCCATTGGTGTGGTGGAAGAGGAGAAATCACGGAGCAAAATGCGCCAACCTGCAGGAGGAAGGGGTGTGTTAAAGTTGCAACATCTATGACGGAAAGCGAAAATTTCGAGGGTTTCACGGAAAGTAACTTGAGTTTTGGGGTGAGGGGAGGAAGCAATGAATGCGGAGTCGAACTGGGAGAACTGGAACCTTGCCATCAAGGATGATTTTAGCAAGAGCGGTTCGTGGAATTTTGTTTCTAATGTATCGTTTATGCTCGTCTATCCTTTGTTTTAAGGTACGTGTGGTGCAGCCGATATAGAAAGAGGAGGTATCAGTGGGCGAAATGGGGATAGGGGAAGGAAGTAGATTCCGCCTTTGTCAGCTTAGTTAAAGGGATCGCTGTCATGCTTAAGAATTTTTAATTGATTCGGTGGTGTTTTGAAAGGAACTTTTAGGTTAAATGGTTTTAGGAGGTTGCTAACAAGGGGTACAATATTGGAGAAGGTAATGGAGGGGGGTGAAGTTATGCTGTGGTTGGAGGGATGGTGGAGGGTGATTGTGAAATATATGCTTAGCTTTGTTAAGAATTCTGTTGTTGATACTGTTGTTGATTAGTAGAGCCAGCATTGCTTCCGGTTGCAAAGATAATGCTGATTTCGTTTTGTAGGTTGGTTGGGGAATCACATGCGCGCAAAACTCGATAAAATGCAGAATAGAAAAAAGCACTTTTAAATTGTGTGGGAGCAAAGGCATCGAAGGGAAAAAGGGTGTGGAAAAACCGGGTTTGCGGAAAACGCTGGTGGTTAGAGTGCCTCGGTTGGTTCGCCGAATATTAAGGTCCAGAAATGGGTTCTGTCTACCTCACTCTCTTGTATGAATGAAATGATAGGGTAAAATGAATTGAGCTCTTGGAAGAATTTGGAGAGTTCCTGCTCTGAGTGTTCCCAAATGAGAAACATATCGTCTGAAAATCTGTCCCTAAAGTGAGGTTTGTATGCTCGCTGATCGATCACGTGCTTTTCGAGGTTACACAGCACAGCACAATATCGGCGAGCAGGCCTGAAAGAGAGAAAATTTTTAATAACCCTTTTTCGAGATTGAATGCAGGCGAACAATATTCCGAAATAATAGTCGGAAAGGTTCTGAGGGTTTTGTATTTTGATTTTAACAAATCAAGTTTGTTAAAAATCAAAGCATATGAACCTTCACAACCCTTCTGACCCCTCATATCGAAATATTGTACACCTGCATTCTATCTCGAAAAAGGTTATTAAACATTTTTCAACCCTTTTTCCCTCCAGACCACAGAACTACCACCTCAACCACAGACTTTCTCTCGAAAATCCGAAATTTAAAAGACATCCCCAATCACGTCAAACTGCTTTCTTTGACAATGTCTCCCTGTCCCTAAGACTCTAGTTGACCAAGCAAAAACAATTTTGATTCAAACACTAATTAACTCTGGAAATCTTAATCAAGTCCAAACTAACGAAATTTCCAAATTGCTAGAACTCGTCATTGATAATAATTATTTTAAATAAAATTCAACCTTTTATAAGCAGCTCACCGGATGCCCACGGGATCTGCTCTTTCAGGCCTGCTCGCCGACATTGTGCTGTGTGACCTCGAAAAGCACGTGATCGATCAGCGAGCATACAAACCTGTCTTTTGGGCCAGATTTGCAGACGATGTGTTTCTCATTTGGCAACACTCAGAGCAGGAACTCGCCAAATTCTTCCAAAAGCTCAATTCAATTTATCCTACCATTTCATTCAAACAAGAGAGTTTTGAAAAATAAATGGTTTTTCGTGAGTGGGATTCGAACCATATTTCCCAGGAGACGTGGGTTCGAATCCCACTCATTGCAAAACCAGTTTTTTTTCACCTTATATTTTTTCATGAGTTCCATGTCTACAGGACACATCCTGTGATTCTTTACTACTAAATTGTTGATTTAAAGTCATAAGCGTGAGTAACAAATATTAAATTCCATCTCTATGAGGCAACACAGTTGTCCACTTCACGGATAGATGGCGCCACTGAGCGAATAAATAAATCCGGAAAGTTTATGCAACATCAGCTGAAGAAAAAGCGTTAGCCGATGATGGTGCAATGGTTAGCATAACTGGATGTTTCCAGGAGACGTGGATTCGAATCCCACTCACGGCAAAACCAATTTTTTCATGACTTCTATGTCTACAGAACACATCTTATGATTCTTTACTACTTAATAATAATAATATCTTTATTAAGCCTTAGTATGGTTATATACATAGATTACCCCGCTAAGCCTTATGGCTTGTCAGCAGGATTCCTTTCAATCACACGACAGGTTTATTAAAGAATATGACATGTATAATGGAAAATAAACACATAAATAAAAAAAGAAACTAAAACAATAACAACAAAAAAAAACACGTATTAAAACACAGACATGAAAAATGAAACACATTTATAAAATAAACCTATAAAATTTCGGATTACAACACATATTGCACAAAAATATCACCTATGGTACAAGTCATCATTTCGCATTAAAATTTCACTTGCCTAAAAGAAACCAGATACAGGATATGACTTTTTAAACATTACTTTTCAATTATTTACATCTAATAACCATTTTGAAACTTTAGTTTTAATTTCTGAATAAGTGCTCAGGCATAACAGATCTCTCGGTAGAGAATTAAACATTTTGGGTATTTGATAAGATATCCGCGCTTTTCCATAATTATTGTGAAAAATTGGTTGAACAAAATAATTTTCACACTTTCGTCTTGTATTTTTACCTCTGAATAAGATTATGTCTCTGGTGTTCGAGGAAAAGTCTGGAAAAATTGGTTAAAAAAGATTAGAAACTATTTTTTTCTTAGGTGGTAATGGAAGAGCACCCCCTCACCCCCCATATAATAAAAATATAATATTTTTGTGATTATTTTTGGTGGGTAGTGAACCAGGTGGCTAATGGAAGAACATCCCCACCTCCTCACAAAATAAAATTATTATCCAGAGAAATCTATAAATTTCTTTGATCTAATTGCTTTATGCTCTGTTTTTTTCTTAACAGCTACGCTTTCATAAGTAAGTCTATTAAGAGAGCTGCCATTACTACTGTTTTTTCATTTTTTTGCAGTTATAAACATCTGTTAATAAGTAGATGATCTAGCATTTCTAAAATCATTAATGTTTTGATAAAAAATATTTTTTAATTCATTTTACCAATTTGGTCTTTTTAAGATCAATCTTTCGAAAAATTTAAATATGTTAGATAAAAGTGTAATTGTTCTATAATTTTTAAAATCTGAAGGACCTTTATTTGGTTTAAGGATAAAGGTGCCAAAGGAATGAAACCAATTTTTTTGGATAATTTCCTATGTGCCAAAAAGAATTTTTTTTAACAGTTGATTAATCCAATTTTTTGGTAGGGAAACTAAAAATTTGTTGGAGATCAAATCAGGTCCTTTTGCTGTTTTTGTATTTAACTTAGAATTGCTGAGGTGATTTCTTGAAAAGTGAATGCATAATCAATTTTCCTATTAACCGAAAAATGAGCATAATACTGAAATGCCACGTGAAATTTTAAAAATTTTCAAAAACGTACTAATTGGTTTATCTGATTTCCTAATTGGAGTTTTAGTTGTCAGTTTCAATTTTGATATCAAGAGATTTGTTGTATCTCCAAGCGAAATTGTATTTTTGATAGCAATCTAATACCAAGGGAAAACTTGAATTTGTGATTTTGCAGGAGTTAAGGGTTTTAAAAGTTTTCCAGAGGTTTTAAATTTTAGGGTTGAGTTGTTTTGCCTCTGAGCGGCACTTTTTCGCACACAATGGGCTAAATGGCCAGGTCACATGGACCCCGAAGGCTCAGAGAAGGTTGGGGGAGGGGACCCAACTGGAAGAGATGTTGGGAGATAGATGATAGCCTCCCGTCAAGGCCATTCAGCGTGTTCTTTAACGTGCACAGGGTATGGCTCTCCCGCACACGGGGCCACGGCTTAACGTCCCATCCGACGGACGGCGGCCTTTCCAAGCCCATCGGTGTCCCCTACTGACCGTGGGCAAAGCGGGGAATTTTGCGGAGATAAATCTCAACGCTGACCCAGCTGGGACTCGAACCTGGGAACTACAGATTACGAGCCTGACGCGTTACCGACTGAGCCACCCCGTTTTTAATTTTAGAATTTAAATTAATTGTAGATGTAAATTCTTGCCAATTTTCTCTATACAGTACTTTAAGGTTTTTCCTAACTTTTGCTTTAATTTTTTAATAAAAGGAGTAATCTGTAAATTTCTTTGATCTAATTGCTTTATGCTCTGCTTTTTTCGTAATAGCTATTTTATTCATATATCTTTTTTTCTATTTTTGATACCATATTATTGATTTGAGTAAAAAATTTAGTCATATCTAAAATCTCCCTCAAAAATCATTATAATTTAATGAGAAGGGAAGTGGGGTAAACGTTTTGTAAAATTTCTTTATATTTTATCCAATTGTTCAAGGTAATTAATTTTTGTAAAAATTTTGGGTTAAGTTCAGGCTTTTTGAGACTGTCAGAGTCAAATGAAGACCTTCGCTAGGTAACAAGATCTTCGACTATTGGTTGCTCTGGTAGAATCAGTCAATCAAGTGCCACGGGCCATTTCAAAATTGGGACCTCACTCCTGCAGTTCAACGCTATTGCATTTCAGAGCATGCGCATTTGTGTCATCGCTATAATAGGTAATGCTAAGATTACAGACGTGGCTGTCATGTTAAAATTTATATTGACAATACGAAGCAGCCGATGTTGCCTTGATTCGGAATGAAAATGCTGTGATTGCCTACGTAACATGTCAAATAATGATTACAAATGAATACAACGTATTGTATTGATATAGATATGACGAATAATGAATACTAAATCTGAAATTATTTTATTGTTTTTTGTGATTATTTTTGGTGGGCAGTGACCCAGGTGGTTGATGGAAGAGCACCCCCCACCCCCCACCCCACATGTTCTTCACTCTAAAAAGGAGATGTAGGCTATGAATAGCGTTAGGAGTAAAAACGAAATGGAGTGTTTATGATTATATTGTTAACGCTAAATTTTGTTAACACGAAATATCCATACTGATTCGCTGACTATTATGTTTTGTACTGTATTTATTGAATTCAAAAAGATCTGCGCTCTGCTCTCCCACATGAAAAAAAAATTTTTTTGGAGCTCCATTCTTCACATATTTCTGTATTAATTTTCAGATAAACAAAGTGTGCGTATTTGTTAAAAATCATGCTACAGTTGAAATTCTTAAAATGTGTTTCTTACACATTTTTATTACTGAGCAATTCACAGTATTACATTATTCACAGTTCTTACATGAACACTTCAAAGGGAATGTCTTCGTATTTGCACTTCAGAAGGGGGAGGGAAACATTTCTTCTATCTTGGAATGCTTGTGCTCTCCTTCGAATATCTATGTTCTCTTTCTAATTGCTGTTTTCAATGGAATATCTTGTTACCCATTTTAAAGTCTGCTCTCTCTATAAGTATCTCACGGAAATTCACCATAATACTGCACTACGAAAATATATTCTTGGATTTGGTTATTGTCTTACGAAAACAAATTCTTTCTCCCTGAATATGAAAAATGGGCACGAGTTCTTCCTCGAATTGCGGAAAAGTGGGCACGAGTTCTTCCTCGAATTGCGGAAAAGTGGGCACGAGTTCTTCCTCGAATTGCGGAAAAGTGGGCACGAGTTCTTCCTCGAATTGCGGAAAAGTGGGCACCATTTCGTCTTCAAAATTCAACTACTCATAAAACGGATACCAAAAAAGAAAAATTCTTCACATCAAAAAGAAAGGTTCGCAGTTCAGAAGCTACTCTCTACAGTTTAATGTTATTAATGCGTTCATAAATTTATTTCATTAATAATTCTATCTAATTAAGTCTATAAGAGGTTTAATTTTATCTCTTACTGATAAATACTGAAACGAAATTCTTAATTAACAACTTTTTTTAAACCAGTTGTTGTCAGTGAAATTAAATCTTGCAACTAAGATTATTAACCGAATAATTGAGCATAAATATTTTATGATGTTAAATTAATAAGCAAACGGTAAAGGATGAGATTAATTTATTAAATGTTTTCTGTTCTTTTGTTGTTGTTGTTTTGTTTGTTTATCGTTTACCTGCTGAAAAATTGGAAACATTTCCGTTATGAGGCAGGATTTGATATGATTTTAGATAAGAAACAGAAAAAGCGATTAACAAGATATCATTTCGTTATAATTCTCTTCCGAAAACAATTCTATTCGTATTTTAATTAACTGAATGAAATCAGTTGAATCTTTTAAACATTGAACGGAACAGATAAATTAAAAAAAGATGAGAAGAAGGAATCAAGAAATGTTTTTCTTTGGAGAAAAATAAAGTACAGCTCTACGTCATCGAGTGATGTTATGCATATTTCTAATCAAAAATATATTCAGTGACATTTTAAGGTTTTTAAAGGCTTAGGAGTAGTTCTGTGTATGCGTTATATTTGGTACCGCATATCAGACCCTTGACCAACTTTCCACACACCCTTGGGGTCCTTGTAAGCTGAACACTTACCCCATTATGTGTATTAAAATAAACTACTGTCACTGGGTTTCTTGTGCTATTAATGGAATGTATTGTTGGATAAAAAAAAATTCAAATTATGTTGTTTTTTTTTGTAAATTACAGAAGAACACAAATACTTAATTGACAATCGATGTTAGATCAGATATGAAGTGATTATTACAAATTCAGTTTAGTGACTTTAGTATTCAAACTGTAAACACCTTTATGCACTAACTAGATAGAACTCTGTGGCGATTCACAACCTCTTCTGATCACGTGCTATAGGTTCTGTGTCGGGCGATCTCTTTACACTCTTAAAACCAACTGCAACAGAGTTATAATGACGAAATGAACACTCACTAAATGTCCGGCGAAATTTGCACTTGAAAGGTAATTATAATTTTGTAGTGTGCTAGACTCTATCTTTCAGCAAGCTACGGCCTGACCACATGACGCTAGTATATCCAGGGAGTGCCTACACTAATGGACATCTGTATCTCTGGTCCTCCTGGTGTTACCATCAAAACACGTCTCGCACTGCAGGATGGCAATTCAATGCGAATGTTCTGAACTCCCCGAAATTGTCGTTTATTTGACAGACCAACTGCAGGAAACATGGTGGGTGATTCTGAATGATCACACTCGGTACCTTTATGAGTCTATGTGGCGAAGCTCAACTCTGCAAATCGCCGCCAATGGTAGACTTCAGACCAATTATGTGTCTATTATGTTTCAGACGATTCCTAAAATTCATACGTTGTGGAGCAATTTAAATATCAGATAATTCATTTTAGTTTTACATTATCATCAGCTGAAGGTGCAAAATGTTATAAAATTAACTGAAATGTAATTTTCATACCCTTCAAATCGCAAATGTTCGTTCTTTCTATAACACTTTCAACTCGAAACATAAAGACAGTTTTGCAATAAGGACACATCAGTAAAGATATCTGTCTGAGAATATGCCCACAAGACATGGACGTTCACTATTACTATCGTAAACGGTGCGTCATCTGTTCCTACCTCCTCTCCCTTTCTGAAGCATTTGAGTTTTTTAATTTCTTCAATAAATCTATTAAAACATGTTCATTGACATGTGTTATACTTCAGCTACAGATGCATAAAACGTACACTGCCTTTCCGTGAAATTCTGCATCAGACGTCCATGCCATTAAGATTATGAGAACCATCACCTTGACGACATTGGCGTTCTTATTGTAAAACTGTCAGTACATTTGGAGCTGAAAATATTATAGAAAGAAAAATATTTAGAATTTGAAGCTTATGAAATGGGAA
The DNA here is from genome assembly GCA_038380435.1 of Ryuthela nishihirai. NCBI lineage: Eukaryota > Metazoa > Arthropoda > Arachnida > Araneae > Heptathelidae > Ryuthela > Ryuthela nishihirai. The sequence continues at coordinate 37,874,828 of JAWZYU010000002.1, read as the reverse complement.
CTCGAAGCATATGGAAAGGGATTCAAATATTTCTGTTGTTGTACTTATTAGCGGCACTTTTTACACACGATAGCCTAAATGGCCCGGTCACAGGGACTCCCAAAGTCTCAGAGAAGGTTGGGGGAAGGGGATCCACGGGACATCTGTTAGGAGACAGTTGGTAGTCTCCCCTCAAGACCATCCAGTATATTCTTTAACGTGCATAGGGTATGGCTCTCCCGCACAGGGAGCCATGGCTTAAAACTCTATCCGATGGACTGAGGCCTTTTCAAGCCCATCAGCATCCTCTTCTGACCGAGGAGAAGGTGGGGGATATTTACAGCTAAATCTTAACGCTGGCCCAGGTGGGATCCAACCTGGGAACTGCCGCTAAAGAATGAGACACCCAAGCCCCGATTCAAAAAGTGAAAGGGAAATTATTAATGAAGTATCGAAGCGTTCATCTGAGTAGAAGAATTGTGCAACCAGCGTAAAAAACTAAACGATTTCATTGAGTACTCTTGGACTACAGTATAACAAAGCAGGGTTGGTGTGTCGTTTTACTTCTAAGTGGCACTATTTTGCACACAATGGACTAAATGGCCAAATCACAAAGACTCCAAGTCACAGAGAAGATTCCGGGAAGTGGATTCACTGGACAGGTGTTACGAAGCAGATGGTAGACTCCCGTCAAAATCATCCAGTTTGCTCTTTAAAGTGCATAAGGGTCATATGCAGGGGATAAATATTCCCTCAGAGATATATATTACTTCAGCGATAAATATTCCCTGAAGCAGCTGCTTGCCACAGAGGTCTGACACGAGCCTTCGGTTTAATACGCCATGGAGTAGCTCTATCCCGTGGCTCAATGGCTAGAGTGCTTGACTAATGATGAAAAGGACCTGGGTACGAGCCCCATGGAAAAGTATGAATGTTTGTGTTGTCCTTCATCTGAGGTCTCGCCATCCTCACATTTTCTGTATGGCCTATAAACTAACAGGCACCTGTCAGACAGGTAGCTGCTTGAGGCGATATTTATTTTCATTAAAGAATAGATCTATACATTAGCAGAGACAACTCTCAACTTTGGCACAATTGGGACTTTAATCTGGGAACTGCAAATTATGAGGGTGGAGAGCTAGAAGCTGGGCGAATCCTCTCTTCTATAAAAAATGGGACATTCTGCCCTAGAATTTGAAATATACACTGAAATGCCAGTTAATTAGGTATATCACCTCTCCTCACATAAATGGCTCATTCCAATATGTACTATGTCACATGACCATGTGTGTAGTATACATGAGACACACCAGCTCTTCCAGTATCATTTGAGTTGGATTGAGCGTCAGAATGGGTACAACGAGCCACCTGAGCGACTTTGAACGTGTCATGATAGTTAGTTATGTCCTTGTGTCATCTGCCAAATGGCAATCCTTCTGGGATTTTCACGCACAACAGTTTCAAGGGTTTACTGAGAATAGTGTGAAAAATACTGAGAATAGTGTGAAAAATACTGAGAATAGTGTGAAAAGCAAAAACCTACCAGTGATCGGCGATCCTGTGGACGAAAACAGTTTGTGGATCAGAGAGGTCAAAGGAGATTGACAAGAATCTGGAAACCGAGTAACAACCAGGAAAATCACAACAATCAATTTTCGCATTGGTGTGCAAAAGTTCATCTCCGAATACACCGTGTATCAGAAGCTGTCACGAATGGGCTACAACAGCTGCCAACCACGTCGAGTGCTAATGTTAGCGTAGTATACGAAAGCAAGTGTCCAGTGGGAGCAGGAGCATTGAAACAGGACCATTGAGGACTGGAAAATGCTAGCCTGGACAGACGGATCAAGATTTCTTTTGCATCATGCTGAAGGAAGGATCAGAATTTGACACAAGTAAAAAAAGCATAAAAATGCCAGAAATAAATTAAACATTCATTTGGAGAGTATTTAAGGTGGTGGAACCCCGAAAATCATCACCCTTAAATACGTTCCTGAACAGAGGTGGTGACATAAGTAATCACAATAAAAGACCAGGAGAATAAGTGATAGAAATATGTATTTTTGTCTTTGGCAACTCCTCTTTCAGTTTGACTTATATTCATGTAACAATTACCGTTAAAAAATATTAATCGAATTTCAAATAGGGCCTTCTTTCAGAGGCCCTGGAACAGTGCTCCGGCTGCCCCGGCTTAATTCCACTATTGTATTGGTCTAAGTTACATTTAGAGGAAGGAGTATACTGCGTTTGTCGGTTCTAGCACTTACCAATAAAAACTGTTCTACCACTTTTTAAAGGGAAGAATTTTTGTGGGGAGAAAATTTTTTGGGGGGGGATCCAAATTTTTTTGATAAGTTCGTTAGTGGTTAGTTCGTTATAAGTTCCAAGTGGTTAGTATGCTTGTCCTTGTGTCAGTGTTTCTATATTATATTCCTCATGTAAGTGATTGTATAGTGTATGAGAAACCAACACAAGTCAAATGTTTACAGATTATCTCCGTCCTTTAAAAAGGCCACGATTAGAGGAAGCAGTATACTGAGTTTAGCAGTTCTAGCACTTCCTACTTCTATTGTAAGGGGGTTAATTTACGGGGGGGGGGGAATTTGGGGGATTTAAACCCCTACATTAGTCTAAGTTACGATTGGAGGAAACAGTATCCTAAGTTGGGCGATTCTAATGCTGAACGTTTAGAAGCAGTTCCTCCCACAGTTTACAGTGAAGGTAATGTTTTTGGGGAAGGGTAAAATTTGGGTATCTGAACCCTTGCATTGCTCTAAGCTACGATTAGAGAAAGCAGGATATGAGTAGGACGGAGTTTGGAGGTTGTAGTGCTGACCATTTAGAAGCAGTTCCTAACAATTTTTAAAAGACTCTTTGGGGTGGGCGTGAAAACAATGAAACAGAAAAAACGAAAAAATGATAAACAGACCATCTCAAATACTGGACAGATTATTTTCTTATCTGGTATTTAGAAATTTTTTGATGTCATTCACAAGTATAAAACTGTGAAACATTGGCTTCTGAAAGAAACAAAATTAGCACTATTATTTTTTGCCTAAGATGCCTTAATATGTAAATAAATGATAAGTACATATTGCGAATTACTAAGAAAAAAAATTTTCATTGAAAACAAACGGCATACAGGTGTTTAATGTGAAGAAATATATCATGTATCTGTGGCACCCAGTGAGACCATTCGTGTTAGAAAACAGAGCACGACCGACGAAGGATTAAACTCAGAAAATAATTTTCATTTGAATAATGTCAGTTTGTAATAGACCGAAGCCTAGACAACGGCAAGATATATCATTAGTTACAAACCCAAGAAATTCTAAGATTTTGAGTTGATATAGTTTCAAAAATGCAAACTTTACTTTAAAATTTATAGAACACACTGTTACCTCACGCTTGAACAATGAGTTATAGCTGTTGTATTTTAGTGTACATTGTACTGTATACGTATCATATTGTATTTTGCAATTTAAATATTATTTTTAATTAGTTAAAAAAAAGACAAGAGAAAAGATATTTAAATTTATGTTACAAATAAGAACCTTTCATTACTATTTTCACACTATGTTGTATCTCAACAGTCGTTTAGTTTGCCGATCTCAACAGTCGTTTAGTTTGTAAAGTAACAGGTCGTATGCTTTGGTTGTTTAGTTTAAGCGACTTACACTGCAAGTCACTGTACTAGAATCCATTTCTTTAGGGATATGTCGTCGGTGATTAAACGAACATATAATACTACATTAAAAGATACTATAATAAATAGTGGTAGCTGTTTTCATTCTTCCTTTCATTACCTTTTCCTGATTAAGAACATATGATAAAAAAAACGATGTTTTAGTGTTTCGCTAAAATAATATCTTCGTTTTTTACTCTGACTGCTTTGAGAATAAAATAAAGAATTTTACCTTTTCTAAACTAAGTCCAAATCTTTACATACGTGGTGGCCAAAATTAATTACTAATAATATTCAAAAAAGTTACTAATAATATTCAAGTAAACTTGTAGGGATAATAAATAAAACAATAGGCAACATGATATACAAATGGACGTAGTATAATTTTCAATATTAGAAGCAGAGAAAATGCCCTGTAAACAAAATCATCGCAACTAGCTCAGCTGCTATATCTGTAAAGTCTTGCTGCTATATCTGGAAATTTTAGTATTTTTGACATAATGCACCTAATAAATGCAACAAGGCGGTTCGAACACAAAACGAATGCTCTGACGACAAGAAATGAGGTTTTTCACATTTAGCTCATTATTTGTCACCATTACAAGTTTGCACTTCTTGTCTCTTATGCAAATTATATGTGATCACACTATATGCTAGGCATCATTATTCCCACATTTGCATGTGTCTACCGTTATCTGCACGTACATTCTGTTGCTATTTTCGCCGATTGTTTTTTCAATATAGCCCATTTGGTCAACTATGCTTAGCTTTTGGACACCAGTTTATTATGGGGAGCTACGGTTTTAAATATTGCTCCAGCAATGATATGAAATATTAAAATTTCAAATATCACGTAAATCCACCTATGAATTCCTACAAACTGACTAGAATATTTGTTTAATATAGGATACCTCTACTCTATATTAAATGACATGGTTGACCAGAGAAGTTTTTAACTTTAGCTTAGATTTAAAGGATTGAGATTTATTAGGTGCATTATGTCAAAAATACTAAAATTTCCAGATATAGCAGCAAGACTTTCCAGATATAGCAGCTGAGCTAGTTGCGATGATTTTGTTTACAGGGCATTTTCTCTGCTTCTAATATTGAAAATTATACTACGTCCATTTGTATATCATGTTGCCTATTGTTTTATGTATTATCCCTACAAGTTTACTTGAATATTATTAGTAACTTTTTGAATATTATTAGTAATTAATTTTGGCCACCACGTATGTAAAGATTTGGACTTAGTTTAGAAAAGGTAAAATTCTTTATTTTATTCTCAAAGCAGTCAGAGTAAAAAACGAAGATATTATTTCAGCGAAACACTAAAACATCGTTTTTTTATCATATGCTCTTAATCAGGAAAAGGTAATGAAAGGAAGAATGAAAACAGCTACCACTATTTATTATAGTATCTTTTAATGTAGTATTATATGTTCGTTTAATCACCGACGACATATCCCTAAAGAAATGGATTCTAGTTCAGTGACTTGCAGTGTAAGTCGCTTAAACTAAACAACCAAAGCATACGACCTGTTACTTTACAAACTAAACGACTAAAATTTATATAACGTATCAGAAGGATTTAACACTAACACTTCACTCGATATGCAGTGCATAGTGTTCCGCCTCTTCAATTTACTGAACGCATTTTGTCTAGGAATCTTCACTTTTGTACGAGTGTCAAATACACCAAGAGAGTGTGTTAAAGATAATAGTATTTAATTACAAGGGATCATACATAAAAAATCTGATTTTGTAATCAGAAAACGCTAAAAATTATTAATCGCAAAAATAAAAATAGCACATTAATATCATAATATGCTAGGTCGGTTGTTTGTTTAATAAGAACATTATTGTATGTTATGTAATACCGCATTATAACATCCCATCCTACCTCAAATCGCTGCTGAATTTACAGAGTGCATGTACACTAAGAGAGCACCTGATTAAGTACAGTTCTATGTTATGTCAATAGTAAATCAGGTGCAGAATTCATTAACTTCCTAAATAAGAGTTTTATATAAAAAAAAAATGCCGCTGAAGAAAAGTTAAAGATCTCATTCAGTCAATTTCAATTCAAGCAATCTTTTTCCAATGCAGCAAATTTCTAAGAGATGCGTTTAGTTTTAAAGAGCAATGGAATCTGAAACACTTAGCAAGTTATCTTGTTCTGCAAAACGTCATTCATAATTAGCGAAAATTATCATAATTTTTACAAGAAATGCTAAAAGCACTTTTATACGTGTTAGTAAAATTTAGTATAACGGCTATTGCATTCTTTTCTAGCTTGTTTTTATTAACTTAGCAGAATAATTATTTAAACTCTTATTTTAGCTGTTAAATATTACAATTTCCGTAAGTCTGAAAATACTTAACGATATTGTTGAAAATCGACACTGAAATAGATTTGGTTGCGATGAGCTATTCCGAAGACCTTACTATTCAGCTGGAATAGTGCCTCCTCACTCTGGAAAATGTTCCATGGCCAATTGTTGTCCACCTCCATCCTAGCCAGGAACAGAAGAACAAAGTCTCGACATTGCAAGGGACCACCTTCGCAGGACCGGACTAAAGTAGATCGCGCAAGATTCAGGTGTATTGTATTCGCCCTGGCTGTAGCAGAAGACTATCTATTGCACTGGGAATTTACAATGTATTCAAAAACCGGTAGAGCATCTCTGCAATGGTATTACGATAAACAACTGTTTCCTCAAACTTCTCTATCGTGTTTACTAATTCATTTTGGCCAAGTACGTCTCATTCTCTTCAGTAAGCGATGTTCGGCTAAGTAGCCATGGCATTGTTATTATTTTGGCATTAGAGATTAACCAATAATGCTCGATCCTTCAATTCTGATCTCGTGGATCTTGCTGTCCACTAATCTGGAAAGTTTGGGAACGGAAAAATGTCCTTCCCTCTATTGCAAAAGGGACAGGTCTCAGGTGATTTTCTCTTTTCATTTTGTTATCATCTGATTTTAGATTCTTTTACTACCACACGACGGGAAAATAATTTGCATGGTTTTCCTGTACAGCACCATGTTCAACCCGTTGGCATTTTTTTTATAGCGAATTAATTTTTCTCCTATCTTTCCATTTCATAAGACGTGGTTATTATTCGCCTGCAATTCAGCTTTTGGAAACTAATCGTTTTCCAACCGCACACATTCAATGTAACGCACTTTAATTATAACCACTCGGTATATATATCGCCAGTTTGAAACATTTCACTTGACCTTTCATTTCTCCTTCTTTCCTAAATTTCAATGTTAAATCCTGACCTAGACCGAAATAATAAACATATTTGTTTTTTTCTTCATTTCTCGCAAAATTATTCAGAAATATTAATTTATTCAATAAATAAATAAAAGTGCACACGTATGCACACTTATGAGTGTAACAACTTGCAAATACACGTGAGCATCTAAACAAGTGAAAGCAACTCGCAAGAGAGGAGAGGAGGATGGCTTTTGGTTTTGCTGCCACTTTCAATTTGGTAAGAAAGGAAACACTGATGATTTTGGAAATGTTTTTACATATTATTAGTATAAATCAATAGGTGTCTTGATATTTAGCAGATTAGTTGTCTCTGTTTGGATTTTTCTGCTATGATGCCAGTAAGAGGTTCTGCCTCCCATTAAAAGTGAGTATGGTTTTTGGGATTGACCAGTTACAGTTAGTTCGGCTTCAGACCGATTAGGTTGAATAATTTTAATTTTGAGGGATATTATTGGCACGCAATAGGCTAAATGGCAGGTAACATGGATCCCGAGAACTCAGAGACCACAGGACAACTGTTAGGAGACAGATAGTAGCCTCCCATCAAGGCCATTCAGCGTGTTCTTTATCGTGCACAAGGTTACTCTCCAGCAAACGGTGACATGGCTTTACTTCCACCTGACGGACGACAGCCTTTTCCGACTGCAATGTCCTACTGACTGTGGGCAGTGGGGTGACTGTGCAGAGATAAATTTCAATGCTGGCTCAGGAGGGACTTGAACATGGGAACTGAAGATTATCTGAATGTGCGCTACTAACTAAGCTCCCCCCTAAGAAGTAGTATTCTGTTATTATTAGATTGATGAACAAATTTTCTTTCTGTTGATATTTTCGTTGCTGCCACTTCGAATTTGGTAAGAAAGGAAACACTGATGATCATGGTAACGGTTTGCAAATTACTGGTATAAATCAATAGGTGCCATGATACTTAGCAGATTAGTTGTCTCTGATTGGATTTTTCTGCTACGATGCCAATAAGCGGTCCTGCCTCCCATTGAAAAAAAGAAAAAAACTGCTGAAAGTAAATAATTCATCTGAGACAACGTTGTCGAATAATGCAAATTCAGTCCTTTCTTAGTCAGTGTTCGAATAATGCAAATTCAGTCCTTTCTTGTAAAAAACACCGAGGGTGAGAAATGGAATCAATAAGACTTTTTAATTATTTTCTGGTACAAACTTTTGCAAATAATACATGCTCTTGTAAGTTACTAGAGAAAACGTATGTAAACTTACAGATTACCATTAGCTGCATTTCGAACTGCATCACTATGCAGTATCATACGTACCATATCCATGCCCCTGCACCAACTCACTTCCTAGAAACAAGTACATCTATAGACTTGAAGTTACACTAAAACTATCGTACAGCAACAAAGTCCGTTACCAAAATTTCAATTTCATACAATTGTTTTATCCACGTTTCCCTATCTGTTTATTATATCATTCCATTTATTACAGGTCTTACCTAAAGCCTTTGAAAGTATCAGTAAACGATTCTAAGCAATTACAAAAACAAACTATATTTTTGAGCAGAATCAACTAATATTGGATCTAAAATTCGAAAGGGGGAAGTGATGCAATGATGGAGAGAATTTAATTTGATATTAAGAGCATTTGAATACTTTTAACAAAAATTATTACTTAGGCGTCTATTATATTTAGACAACCATTTTCGAAAGTTTTAGCGGTAATTTATTTTCCTTTATGACCATTTTCTGAACTAAATGGGCAAACAGAGTCGGATCGAGGGGAGAGGTATCAGGAGAAAGCGTCTCCCTTAAGAAAGCGAATAAGGGTAATGGAAGCCAGAATATTAGACTTTTCATATTTTATTCGTTTTTCAAACTAATTTAAAGGCATCCGAAATCAAGAGGAAAATGTTATACTGCAATGGAATCCTTCCCCATCACTTTGCTTGCATCACTTCCCAATTCTTTATTCTAGATCCGGGCCTGTTATAGAGAGTGATTCAAAATTCGCTCAACACATATTAGAAAATTCCATTTATTATCAATTTACGTTATTAGAAATTGCTTATAAAGTGTTACAATCCATATTGAAAGTGAATCAGGAAAGTTCAGTGAAGTCAGTTTGAACAGTTAAAGATGATTTGGTTGTTAAATATCGTTCGTCTACGTATACCCGTTCGGCTTGGGAAAATTTCATTATGGACAACTAGTAAATACACATCACTAACAAAGAACTGGCAGCATGACAACTAAACTAACAGTGTTGTATAAGTTAGTGACTGCAGGGTTGCTAACTTTAGAATGGGTATTTAATTCCGTTCACTTGGCGCAAAATAACAAGCATTAACATTTCGCTTTGCGAGAATTTATCTCTTTACACGTATACAATAGACATGAATTGCAAATAAAACGGAAGAAATTCAACAGATTTCATTATTCACTCTAAACTGACTTAAAAGTATATTATAGAAAGGTTGGTGAGGTTGGACCCCTAATGATGAAGCTCCTGGTCATAACCGTTATAAATGATAATTAACATTATTTCTTACTTTACTTACCTCCTTGCATAATTTTAACAGAGATGTTGAGAACTTTTCTTAAACCTAGTAACTGATGAAATCGCATCTGCGAAAATTTCAAATTCATATTCAATTTCTACAAACATTCTTAGGTATTGAAATTTTAATTCCATTCACCAGATACATAAAATATTAGTATTCAAATGAGTTTATTCAAATATATTTTATTAAAATTTGACAAGTCAGAGAATTTCATAATTTTTGCTAAATTATAAACGTTTTAAATATGTTAATTAAAAAGTTTTAAATATATTTTAAATATGCTAAATTATAAACGTTTTAAAATGTTTTAAATATGTTGTTTAAATATGTTAATTATGAAGTAGTTCGACGACGTATTTAAGTTTCATTTCTTTTATACGTAAATACCTATAAAAGAAATGAAACTTATTATTTTTGAAATTATTATTTATGAAATTATTATTTATGAAAAAAAGGAGCTTAGAGATAAATAGAGACAATTACCGCTATTAAACGCAAAATCTTTAGGTACAGTTTTGAATTGTCGTTTAATCAGAACTTGACGTTTTACCAAGCTTCAATCTAGATGAGTGGCTTCAATATAAGCAGCTAAAAGACATACGAAAGTCATACAACTTGTTAAATAAATACATTACATGTATATTACACACATCAATAAAGTTAAATGAGCTATTCATTTATATTTTGAGAACAGGATATTTTTTTTTGGTATTCACAGAGCAATGGTCAGAATATAAAAGACATTTTGACAAACTGAACAATAGTTTAGATTTAATTGGATAAGAATCTTAATTATCCAAAATGAATGCGAATTGATTAGATGAATCTAAATTATATTTAAACTATCCTTTCTTAATAATAGTTAAAATATTTTAATAGATGTTTTAAGTTCAAAGTTCTCGAGGTTTTGCCAGATAGCCATAGCTGTATTTCTATTTCTTTAAATTATTATCTAACAAGTAAACAATTTAAAGTCAAGCAAAGGATTGGATTAACACTAAAATACGGTGTCCAAGACTCAATTTATACCTCAGGGGCTCCTAGGCACAGGAAATGGTAGTGCGTACTTATGATTTATTTACCCTTAGGTCCTTATAAATAGCCACTGCTGTCCAATACGTTCTTAAGTATGGTAACAGTAAATACAAATGTGTTCTTCTTTATAGTTTCAGATTAGTCGATTTCTTCTTCTTTCACGTTGATAAATGACAGAGTAACGATGTCTTCCCATATCCCAACCGAGAATTTTTTCATTTATGTTCATTTATAATGTATGAATAAAAATAACGGTAATAAAAGAAACCGTAATAGGCTCTTCTTTGTACGGTTTACAATAGATACACATCAATCACCTAAAGTATTACAAGCAATTGAATATTTCAGCTGATTTTAATTTCAGCTGATTGAATATTTAATCGGTTTCGAATCCATAAAACCAAAAGTAACGGGACGAGACATCTTCCGATACATTCAACGTGTAATTCTTCCCGAATGAAATCGGAAAACAATACTTTGAGATATGTGGCTGTATTAGAACACAAGTTAAAAAACTTCAACTTTTAGAGGGTTCGATCCAGTTGCTCGGCTATCTAACGGGTTCGATACCTTACATGATTGAATTAACGGAACGAATTCCGGTGGTATAACGCTATATTGGCGAAAAAAGACGAACGGTTCGGAAATATTAGATATTAACTCATTTTATCCAGCATGCAATCTGTTTCGAACCTATAAAACAAAAAGTAAAGGGTCGTGAACCCCTCCGATACATTCAACGTGTATTTTTTCCCGAATGTAATCGGAAAACATTAGTTTAAGATCTGTGTCTTTATTAGAACTCGAGATCTGTACACTGAAAGAGAAATTTCAAGTTATTTTTAATTATCTCACCTTAACCTCTCCATTTGGTCTCTTGCAAGCTTAAAATATATAGGTTATAACGATGGAATTCCTGCGTAAGAACATCAAGAGAATAATTTTAACGTAACGTGCTCACGCTCCACGTTCCTACAGAGAGAAAATGACTAGTAGGATTTTTTTGAAGAAATTTGGTTTATTGAGAAACGCAGGGCCAACAATATCAAACAGCCCCGTGATAGCAGGCATGGAGCAAAGACCTGTTCCTCCACTGCTACAGGTTGAAGTGATCCATGCTGGTAGGAACTTCAAGCACCACAGTTTTTAAGTGAACCTTTTTAAGAGCCATAAGACCTGCCTGAGACATATTACTCCAGTTTAGGATTAGCGATGCCCAACTAACAAAGTGAGGGTTCAGGTAGCTGCAATGGCCTATGATCGGATTTATCCACCAGCAGATATAAGGCATCCCGTGCCTCTGTTCACTTAGGGCTGGCAACCCACAAGCAAACAGAAAACACAGCGGCAAATTCTCACTCATTAGATGCCCACCTCTGCAGCAAATTCATAATCCATAATCAAGCTCGAAGCCGTAAACCAGTCCAGTGTCATAGGTGTAAATGGTCATCACCAACACCCTGTGAAGTTGACCATTCTTCAACAGGCAAGGAAAAAAGAAAAAATGTGGCCATAGATGACCATATCAGTAGGGTACACCGGTCTCACAGCATTCCATTTCTGTTTCCTCCGAAAAGAGAATATCTCTTTTGGAAAAAACTTTTTGAAAGGTATAACGGCATGCTCCAAGAGAAGGCGGGATCGGACATTATGTGCTAGACCCGGACGGTTCTATGCATCATCACTGGGGATTGGTACACAGCTATCCTTCCAGTTTATGCATAAGCAACATTTAGAGATCAGATGCATTAGAGGAGAAAATGTGCAATGCAGGCCAATTTGTGATACGAACCTATAGTAACATCGGAATCAAATAGGGAGGATAGTATCAATAGCTGTAGTAATAACAATCCATCATTCGGTACTGAAAGCGTGAAAATATCGTTGATGAAATTTCCTTTTTCTTAAACCTTGGACGTATCATTAAGATACATCCGTCATATACACTCTTCTGCAATAATAAAACACGGCCGCGTGATTGAACGAGACACATAATTCTATTAAATTAATATATATATATTTGGTGGTTGTTTAACTCTGAAAGTATCAAAAAATTGCTAATTCAGAAACGGAACAGTTATACAGGTAACTCTCATTTAATGCGGGTGATGAGTTCCGGGAAGATCATCCTTAAAAGAATATCCGTGTAAAACGAGGGGATTTTTTATTCGTTTGAATTTTTGCCTATCTTATTGATCTTTCTTTCCTTTTCTTGGTTTCCTAATGGATGTTTTATTTCAATAAAAATAATTATAATTGTCAATATTTATTTAAAGATTACATAAATGCATAATTACGTATATATATATGTGATCGATTAAATAATTTTACAGTTCATTTCTTAATGAGGAACGAAACTATCTGGTTTGCATTGCTGGGCTCTGTTTTGTGCCTAATATTTATTTGTATGATTCCATTAACTGGTCACAACATCGTCTTATGGCATCCGGTCACGAAGTATCAATATCATGATCCTTCAACAAATCCATGCGTTTATTTCGCAGCGAAAGGGTTTCATCTAAAATTAAGTACCAACACTATTTCCGGTTCAAATTCTTGTCGTTCTTCAAAAACAGTGTTGAATTCTAAAATCCTGTAGTTCATCGTCAGTTAGTGGCTCCCTGTGGAGTTTAATAACTTCGTCCATCTTTCAAAGTTACGCCTTCGTATCCTGCTCCAGTTTGATATTTCTCTGCTGTTAATTTAAAATGCAACTTAAATTCTTGTAAATAAAGTATTTAGAGGGATTAATCCAAGCATGATTTATTTGAATTATGCAGTAGTGATTTGGAGAAATAAATTGCACGGTGTGGTTGGACCTCCGTTGCCCATGGCTACTTGATGATGATCGTGTTGTTGTTGATGGTGTTTATTAAACTAAAAACATTGCAGTACTCTAGTAAGTATGCATTAAAATTCCATTTAGGAATATCCGAAGTAATTTTAAGTAAAAGGAAAAAGGAAAAGTGTGTGAAGTGTCATAAATCGAATGGTGAAAAAGAGCGATAAATGTAATATATGTGCCACGGATATGGCAACTTATAATGTTATTGGTTCTGGCAATAGTATGATTCTAATATATACATCATGAGAGATATCCATTTTACCATTTTCTCTATACCTTAGGGCAGTGCTGTCCAACTTCTCTAAGACCGCGGTCCATTTTTTCTTTCGCCAATATTTCGCGGGCCAAAAAAAAAAGAATAGGACAGAATAGGTAATTGAAAAGTCAGTTCATGTCACCTCAAAAAATTATTTTATTTATACGAAAAATAATAAGTAATAATAAACGAATATACATTTTCTAAACCTTATCAAATATTTAACAAATTTTATGGGAGCATTGTGACCGTAGTTGTTGGACAATAAGAATAGAATGAGTAAGTTGAAATGATGCAATAAAAAATAATGAAATAATGCCGTCTCATGGCCGAGTGGTTAGCACGCTTGGCTACTGATCTAAGGGACATGGGTTCCGTTTGTGTTGTTTTTCTGCTGAGGTCCTGCCATCCTCACAGACCCTTTACTATGGCATATAAACTGACAGGCTCCTGTCCAGACCTCTGTGGTAAGTAGCTGCTTGAGGGGGTATTTATTTATTTTTTATTAATTTTATACTATTGTATTGCACTTAAACTGTATACCTGACTCTTGTAATGGTAGAGCAGTGAGTCTTCGATTATTTTGTCTTGGTTTTATTCATGAGATGTTTAGCTCTGCGGCTTTATATCTCAATCTGTAGAGTACCTAAGAGGCTGGCAGAAATGGCTAAGGATTATTATAAGTATCATAAAGGCAGAAGATGAATGGATTTCATGCTCCAATAGAGAGTTTTTAGGAAAACCTAAATGAAAGTGTGATGAAATTTTCTAGCTTGGGGAATGTAGATATTTTCAGGTAGGGAGAAAATGTCCCGGCAAGTATAAGGGGCATATATTTTCAGTCCATTGAGTTTGAAGGATGTGATCATTAAAGTTTTTATGTTATCCAGGCTTGGGTAATGAAGAATGAAATGATCTGTAGTTTCATTTTGTCCACAGTCGGGACAATCAGTGTTATTGGCTAGATGGCATCTGTGGAGGAGTGTTTGGAAGGGTGCCACATCGAGACGTAGGCGAGTTATTAAGGTTTCCATACTTCTTGAAGTGTATACATTGGTTGCTTTAACAGGGAATCGATTTAGATGAGGGAACATATTTGGCAGGGAAGAGATTTCCCATTTCATCCTCAGGTCGTTATATAATTTTTTACGACATAGAGTGATGATGTCCTCTGCATGCAACGTTGATTCAGGGTACAAATGTGAAAGAGTTCTTTCTCTTTTGCCAGGGAGTCGGCTGACTCATTGATCTCAAGGTTCAGGAATCCAACGTAAAGTGATTGATGAAGCCAAAGCTGCAAAAGCAATGAAATTTCCTAATTCCCTGCTCACAGGAAATAAAGAACAGTAATCGTAAATTTCAATACTTCTCTTGAACGATTTTCGATGTATAGGAATGAAGATTCTCTTTAAAATTTAATTTCCTATTAACTGGTCGTTTAAAAGATAAATTAGTCAAAACATCTTAACGTGACCGAAAAAATGAAAGGTGATTTACAGACTACTCTAAGAAGCAATAATGAAGCAATAATTGCTCCTTGGGATTTGAGTTGCTGTAAGTGCATTTATATATTAATTCGCGTGGATATAATTCGAACAAAAATGCAGAGTTATACAAGTTTCTTTTTTCCCAATGGAATTGTTGGAATTTAGAGCCAATATTTATTTCCCAATGTGAGAACAGAGATTTTTTACCTATCTAGTATGGCAATGATGAGCGAGGCATAATCGCAACATAAATCGCACAACAGACGATCATGCCTTCCCGGGACTCGAACCCGAACACCGAGAGTTACAATGCCAATTGAGAGAACACGATACCACTGAGCCAAGGAGGCGGCGTTATATAGTCGGTTGAGTTACTAATATTACCAATTATAGTCTCTAAATTTACATTGGTTGTCTGTAATTAATTAAAGAGCATTTACTCTCTGCGAAGTATACTTCGCAGAGAGTAAATGCTCCAGAAAATCGTTAATAAGGCTAGATATTGAATTATTTAGTCTCGGTGTTTTTTTTTAGTGCTCAACGGGGCTGCTCTGGGATAACAAAATATTAAAATGATCCAGTCAAAAAGAAAACTAATCCTAACGATGCAAATTCGTTAACACTTTCCGGAGTTAAGAAAACAATCGGAACTAAATGATCCAATAACTTAAGCCTTATTAAACGATTTTTCGAACAAACAGTTTTGACGAATTAATGGTCTTGTCATTACAGACAACGAACACAAATTTGCAGAATTCCATTAGAAACATTATCACTCAAGCAACTATATCAGTGCGCAAAGTGCACATATCCATCCGTCGACATCAACTTGTAAACAGCACACATTACATATCCGTAGACTACACATCAAATTAATGGTAATCTAAAATAAAAAGAATTCGTTACAACAATTTTCTTCATTACATAAATAATGATTACCCATAAAAGCGTTTCTTTACCTCTCTGAAATAAAACTCTTTGCTAAATTCTAACTTACAAACTTCTACAAAATATCAATTGGGCATTCTAGACATATTGCAAAATTGCCCTTAATTACAATATTTAAATGTGAGTTTTAATATTTGATAGGTCATTTAAATTCTTTTACTGCATTTTACCTCTGTTGCAATTACCGAAAAAATATTTTAACATTTGGCATTTTTCAATGCTTTATGCAAGAATGATGAGAAAGCATACTTTCTATAACAAAATAAAAATGATACATTTTGGACAACAAGCCATTTGAACACTTAGATTAATATCGAAAATTACCTGTACATTGACTTTACTGTAACCCACCAGCATGCAAATAACAGAAGCTTATCGATACTTCTGACTATACATCAGCAATTAACTAATATACATAATGATTATTAAATATATCAGTGCACAGTGCATTACCGAAATATGCGAAAGAATATGTCCCACAAGTACCTTTTAACTAAAAAGAAAATCCAGCCTGTTATAAATGAAACATTCACGGCACAGTAATGAAATGCATGCAGATTTTCGACAATTGAAGTTGGATCCATCTTATTATAGATATATACTTAGCATTAGATGCGTGATATAAATATTTAAATCTTTTATTACTTCTGGGCCTCATAATATCTTCTTGCCTCATAATATCCAGGGCTTGTACAGTAACTAAGGCTATGCTAAGCAAATTCGAGCGTATGACTTCATTAAACGTTATTGAATACGGGGAAACTAGTAAGATGTCTTAGGAAACAAATATTCATTACATTACTATTATTTTTATTATTGGTTTTAATTCGGAATTTGATGTTTTTTGATGGAATTTGATGGGAATTTTGGCGGGTTTGCCCAAGGTCACCTTGATACATCAAGACTGGACAGCCTTAAACCAAAATAGGGAAGAAAGGAGGAAAAGTAATTATGCATAAACATGACTAATTTCGTAATTTATTTAATTAGTTTAAAATTTAAGTAAAAAATATTTATATCAAAACCATTAAAAATAATTCATTCATTAATATATTATTAAAATGTTAGAAAATGTTACAAAATTAATTTCCAAATTTTTAAAAATAAATATCTACCAGTTGAAGTTTTAGAAATATTTCTATAATTAAAATTTCAATATTTTTGAAAATTAGGTCTTGTGTGTCTGTTACCGCAGTGTCCAGGTGTATGGTATGGAGGTGACCTTGATGTGACCTCTCGTGCCAATAAGGACGAGTCGCCTAGGCATATAACAAACTATGCAAATCCCCACTTTTTAGGGAGGGGAGAAAGAATGGGTGGCAAATATGTTTTATAACCTTTGGTAATCTTCCCGTTATCTCAAACCTTCATTTGGGAATTTGCTGATATTTCTCAGTACTCGCGTTCAGATGATATTATAAAAGTATCTTTTTCACATTTTGCTGTTCTTTCGGCTAGAAGAAAATATATGATAAAATGTTTATAGCCTATCACATTCTACGTCACAAGTTTTCCTTTACATATATCCGTTTACGTTTAGTCTTGGCTTTCGAAAGATATAAGAAGGCCAAGCTTTTGCAATTTTTTGCTCCTTTTTTAGCGGAAAAAAGCATGGGACGAGAGGCAAGGGTTCATTTGGCATATAACTCGTTGTGATTGGTTAAAGGCTTGAAATTATACGTGGAACAGCCGTTACAACCCCCACACACGTGACAAACACAATAAATGCTGTGGGAAACAGAAATAGAAATGAAGTAGATATAAACATGAAATTGAACAATCAACTACCACCAGAGTTATAAAAACAAATATTCTAAATTAATATCGTTCGTTTAATGACAAATATTTATTTGTGTATCTTAATGTCAATTAGTATATCACGGATGTATCACAACGATACATGTGATTTTGAAGATAATTATATATTACTCGAAATGAACAAATGATAATATCTCATGCATTCTTTGGGTGTCTTCCTACTGAATATGCAATTGTACCATTGCTATTGGTTCTTGAGTATTCTCGAAAACACGTTTCATTCATTTGGTCACGCTAAGTTTCCTTTCAGTAGTTTAGCCGTTAAAAAACGTATTAATCGGAAATTCAAACAGTATGGTAATACGTCAAATAACACTGCTTGTGTACACTAAAATGAAGTGTAGGTGAAGTAGGATTTCCCGGAATCTAATTTTTCAGAAAAAACACATATATAATGTTCGAAATGAGTATGGAAACTATTATAAATGTTGGTTAACTGATTATAAATTAGGGAAACTTGGTAGTGAGGATGATACTAGACGGAAGGAATCCAATTCTTTTGGATGGAAAAATATGTTCAACGGTTTTGTTCGAGATGTGTTTATTTAATAACTGATTTAGAAGTACAGTCGCTCAAAAAAGTATCCGAAAGCAATGGTTGATTAGAAAATTCAGAAAAAATATCTGGCAACGATTTTTTCAGAAATTAGTGATTTGGTATCCTTCGTGTACAGTATACAAAGGATGCCAGATCACTAATTTCGAAAAAGTCGTTGCTAGATATTTTTTCTGAATTTTGTAATCAACCATAGAGTTCGAATGGTTTTTTGAGCGACTATAACAGGTAGATATTATTTTATGTTTCATAATCTGTCTGTTATCTGAATTTGTATTCATATCTTTAAATCGGCAATCGGAGTTTCATCCCACGTAGCAATAGAAAAGATACGCCCTTCAATTTCAAACAAATTTTCTTCTGTAGCAAATTAAAACACATATAATACAAAGCCACTCTTCTTTATGCACTTTTTTATAATCGTTTCAATTCGGTAAGGAGATGAATATAAAAATAGCTACAAAAGGAGAGTAGTTACATATATATAGATCCATAGTAATACCCAGATTACCTGCGGAGATAGACTTCAAATATTAGCTAAAATATTCTGAAAAAAATTCATTACCGACACGTCGTGTCGAGATGAGATGGTCGATACGCTTCAGCGTTATCGACCATCCCATTAACATCTGAAATTCAATAGCAAAGATTGGAAAAAGTTGCATTTCCTTGAACAGATGATTCAGAACAGAACATTCTAGATTGCGCTGTGTCAGCCACGTCTCAGTGAAGAATTATAAGGTCTTATTCTGAAAAATTTCATTGTCCGAGGCGTAGTACAATGGTAGTGCGCTCTGGCATGAATCTGGAGAGATGTGGATTCGGTTTTTGTGGACGAATTTTTTTTCAGAATATTTTAACATATATATATAGGTCTTAAAATTTCTTACAGAAGAAAAGTTGTTTCGAATTGAAGAATTTGTCAATTTCTATGGCTATGTAGGATGAAATTTCGATTAACTGATTTAAAGTTGGGAATACAGGTTCGGATAATGGAAGAAAGTCGTTTATCCAGACTGAAGGAAAAATTGTATGGTTGCTCTAAAAGGTAACGAATATTTTCTGTTTCCAATTTTATTCCAGGAAACATTGGAAATACACTCTAAAAGGTGAATTTCGAAAAATAGCAATAATGTATTGATACCTACAAAACACACAAAAAAGTCACTGATTATAATAGATGGCGCAAGGTCAGCCACATTCAGCAAAAGGCATAAAGGACACATTTCAGAAGCAAGTTATCGTCCGATGGTTAGTATAAATGGTAGAACACTCTGGCGTGTATCTGGATAGTTGCGGGTTCACTGTCGGGATTATTTTTTTTCAAATAATTATTTATTGAATTATGCATTGTCAGGTAATCTGTGTATTTATTACGTATTGATTTATCATTATCTCACATATCTCTTAAAATGAAAATGTTTAACTTTCCCATCCCTTTACGGTTAAGGAGAATATTTAAATAAACCCTTTGATTATCACACTCCACCAACTAAATTTTAAATCTCCCTCATGGTAGATTTATTTAGAGGGTAGGCGTGTGACGTTAGAATTTAAAATGGCGACAAACGACAAAATCGCGGGACTTTTGAGTTGTTTACTTCACGAGGGGTTTGGGTGGGAGGGGTTTTTGAGGGGGAGTCAGAATTCAAAATGGCGGACGAACGGCAAAATCGAGGGACTTTGTGGTGTGAATGTGATGACGTCAAAATCGAGTTCAGTTGGCTAATCTAAATGTGATGACCGCAAAATCGAGGGACTTTGTGATGACGTCAGAATCCAAAATGGTGGACGAACAGCAAAATCGAGGGACTTTGTGGTGTGAATGTGATGACGTCAGAATCCAAAATGGCGTACGAACGGCAAAATCGAGGGACTTTCTGGTGTGAATGTGATGACGGCAGAATCCAAAATGGCGGACGAACGGTCAAATCGACGGACTTTGTGGTGTGACGGTGTGAATGTGATGACGTCAGAATCCAAAATGGCGGACGAACGGCCAAATCGAGGGACTTTGTGGTGTGAATGTGATGACGTCAGAATCCAAAATGGCGGACGAACGGCAAAATCGAGAGACTTTGTGATGTGAAGGTAATGACGTCAGAATCCAAAATGGCGGACGAACGGCAAAATCGGAGGACTTTTCATGCCCTTGGGCAATAAAGGGAGGGGCTCCACTAGCGATGAGTCGTTAATTGTGGACCAGTGTGCAGAAGAGCAATACCTTTTGTGCATTAAAGAACATGCTACAATGGCCATGAAGGGAGGCTATCATCTTCTTCTTAACAGCTGTCAAATGATCACCTTCCGCAAACTTTCCCTGAGTCTTTGTGGCCCTTGTAATCTTCATATTTTGTTCATTGTGTGAAAAACGTTCCTCCCAGAGATAAACAAGCCCAACCGAACTGATTAGTGAAATCAGTCGTCTGTTTTAAAAAGGAATCATTCAGTATGACATCATATATTTTTCAAATTAATAAAATGGTAAAATATAAATTGCTAATTATTTCTGTTTTTCTTTTCTAAAAGTCGACTAAATGTTGTTTTTTTCTCATAATTCGTTTTTCTAACTAATGGATTTCAAATATCTTTCTTCAACACTAATTGTATTAAAAACTACCGTTTCTCAAATTTTCGCATTTTACATTTCAACATATAAAAATATTTACTAAACTCCGCCTTATTCCTTCAGATTTCCTTTTTGCTAAGTGTGTCATGTTTTGCCACTTTGCGACTCCATATTCTCGTATTCATCGTTAACTCCCAAATAATGATTGTGTTTTGAAATCTCAGTTATGTCCTTCAAGTTCAAAGATCAAATATTTAAAAGAAACATATTTATTTATTTGTGCTGTCATCCACATAAATTTTTTATGAGTTAAACGAAGTTTACAAGCCAAACTGAATCAAAGTTTGAATGATATTTCTTAGAATAATGAAAACAATGACAAAAATCCTAGTATGTAAAAAAAGAATTATACATTTCATTTGTTGTAGAATTATCCTGTCTAATTATCTCCAATAAAATGTCTTTATAAGGGGCTATTGTAAAGATTGATAGCAAAGTCTGCAACTGAATGGGTAAGAAATATTATTTAACATTAAATGATGAAGTTCTTGTAGTTTAATGCGAACAATATCCAGATTATCTGGGTGAAAATGATTAATAACAGGATTAAACAGAGAAATTAGCTAATATCGACAATATTTAGTTTCTGATATTAGCTGTAAAATCTACATAGTGTATTAATATATATAAGAATGAAATGATCTACATACAAGAGTACGAAGGCGGGGGGAAATTCACATTAACCACCACTCAAATTATAGAAAAAAATTTTTGAAATTAATATCTTTCGTTCAATCACCAACTATTCTCTTAGATACGAAGAAGATGTGATAGCTGTATATCACGGATGTATCTCAGCGATATGTCCAAGTTTTACAAAAAAAATAATCCCGGGAATGCATTAATAATCTCTGGTATTCACTGAACGTCTCCATGAATGTGTTGTATTTGTATAATCATTATTGCTTCTTAGAGTAGTCTGTAAATCACCTTTCATTTTTTCGGTCACGTTAAGATGTTTTGACTAATTTATTTTTTAAACGACCAGTTAATAGGAAATTAAATTTTAAAGAGAATCTTCATTCCTATACATCGAAAATAGTTCAAGAGAAGTATTGAAATTTACGATTACTGTTCTTTATTTCCTGTGAGCAGGGAATTAGGAAATTTCATTGCTTTTGCAGCTTTGGCTTCATCAATCACTTTACTTTGGATTCCTGAACCTTGAGATCAATGAGTCAGCCGACTCCCTGGCAAAAGAGAAAGAACTCTTTCACATTTGTACCCTGAATCAACGTTGCATGCAGAGGACATAATCACTCTATGTCGTAAAAAATTATATAACGACCTGAGGATAAAATGGGAAATCACTTCTCTGCCAAATATGTTCCCCCATCTAAATCGATTCCCTGTTAAAGCAACCAATGTATAAACTTCAAGAAGTATGGAAACCTTAATAACTCGCCTACGTCTCGATGTGGCACCCTTCCAAACATTCCTCCACAGATACCATCTAGCCAATAACACTGATTGTCCCGACTGTGGACAAAATGAAACTACAGATCATTTCATTCTTCATTGCCCAAGCCTGGATAACATAAAAACTTCAATGATCACATCCTTCAAACTCAATGGACTGAAAATATATGCCCCTTATACCTGCCGGGACATTTTCTCCCTACCTGAAAATATCTACATTCCCCAAGCTAGAAAATTTTATCACACTTTCATTTAGATTTTCCTAAAAACTCTCTATTGGAGCATGAAATCCATTCATCTTCTGCCTTTATGATACTTATAATAATCCTAAGCCATTTCTGCCAGCCTCTTAGGTACTCTACAGATTGAGATATAAAGCCGCAGAGCTAAACATCTCATGAATAAAACCAAGACAAAATAATCGAAGACTCACGGCTCTACCATTACAAGAGTCAGGTATACAGTTTAAGTGCAATACAATAGTGTAAAATTAATAAAAAATAAATAAATACCCCCTCAAGCAGCTACTTACCACAGAGGTCTGGACAGGAGCCTGTCAGTTTATATGCCATAGTAAATTGTCTGTGAGGATGGCAGGACCTCAGCAGAAAAACAACACAAACGGAACCCATGTCCCTTAGATCAGTAGCCAAGCGTGCTAACCACTCGGTAATGAGACGGCATTGTTTCATTATTTTTTATTGCGTCATTTCAACTTACTCATTCTATTCTTATTGTCCAACAACTATGGTCACAATGCTCCCATAAAGTTTGTTAAATATTTGATAAGGTTAAGAAAACGTATATTCGTTTATTATTACATATTATTTTTCTATAAATAAAATAATTTTTTGAGGTGACATGAACTGACTTTTCAATTACCTATTCTGTCCTATTCTTTTCTTTTGGCCCGCGAAATATTGGCGAAAGAAAAAATGGACCGCGGTCTTAGAGAAGTTGGACAGCACTGCCCTAAGGTATAGAGAAAATGGTAAAATGGATATCTCTCATGATGTATACATTAGAATCATACTATTGCCAGAACCAATAACATTATAAGTTGCCATATCCGTGGCACATATATTACATTTATCGCTCTTTTTCACCATTCGATTTATGACACTTCACACACTTTTCCTTTTTCCTTTTACTTAAAATTACTTCGGATATTCCTAAATGGAATTTTAATGCATACTTACTAGAGTACTGCAATGTTTTTAGTTTAATAAACACCATCAACAACAACACGATCATCATCAAGTAGCCATGGGCAACGGAGGTCCAACCACACCGTGCAATTTATTTCTCCAAATCACTACTGCATAATTCAAATAAATCATGCTTGGATTAATCCCTCTAAATACTTTATTTACAAGAATTTAAGTTGCATTTTTAATTAACACCAGAGAAATATCAAACTGGAGCAGGATACGAAGGCGTAACTTTGAAAGATGGACAAAGTTATTAAACTCCACAGTGAGCCACTCACTGACGATGAACTACAGGATTTTAGAATTCAACACTGTTTTTGAAGAACGACAAGAATTTGAACCGGAAATAGTGTTGGTACTTAATTTTAGATGAAACCCTTTCGCTGCGAAATAAACGCATAGATTTGTTTGAAGGATCATGATATTGATATTTCGTGACCGGATGCCATAAGACGATGCTGTGACCAGTTAATGGAATCATACAAATAAATATTAGGCACAAAACAGAGCCCAGCAATGCAAACCAGATAGTTTCGTTCCTCATTAAGAAATGAACTGTAAAATTATTTAATCAATCACATATATATATATACGTATTTATGCATTTATGTAATCTTTAAATAAATATTGACAATTATAATTATTTTTATTGAAATAAAACATCCATTAGGAAACCAAGAAAAGGAAAGAAAGATCAATAAGATAGGCAAAAATTCAAACGAATAAAAAATCCCCTCGTTTTACACGGATATTCTTTTAAGGATGATCTTCCCGGAACTCATCACCCGCATTAAATGAGAGTTACCTGTATAACTGTTCCGTTTCTGAATTAGCAATTTTTTTATACTTTCAGAGTTAAACTACCACCAAATATATATATATATATTAATTTAATAGAATTATGTATCTTTCGTTCAATCACGCAGCCGTGTTTTATTATTGCAGAAGAGTGTATATCACGGATGTATCTTAATGATACGTCCAAGGTTTAAGAAAAAGGAAATTTCATCAACGATATTTTCACCCTTTCAGTACCGAATGATGGATTGTTATTACTACAGCTATTGATACTATCTTCCCTATTTGATTCCGATGTTACTATAGGTTCGTATCACAAATTGGCCTGCATTGCAAATTTTCTCCTCTAATGCATCTGATCTCTAAATGTTGCTTATGCATAAACTGGAAGGATAGCTGTGTACCAATCCCCAGTGATGATGCATAGAACCGTCCGGGTCTAGCACATAATGTCCAATCCCGCCTTCTCTTGGAGCATGCCGTTATACCTTTCAAAAAGTTTTTTCCAAAAGAGATATTCTCTTTTCGGAGGAAACAGAAATGGAATGCTGTGAGACCGGTGTACCCTACTGATATGGTCATCTATGGCCACATTTTTTCTTTTTTCCTTGCCTGTTGAAGAATGGTCAACTTCACAGGGTGTTGGTGATGATCATTTACACCTATGACACTGGACTGGTTTACGGCTTCGAGCTTGATTATGGATTATGAATTTGCTGCAGAGGTGGACATCTAATGAGTGAGAATTTGCCGCTGTGTTTTCTGTTTGCTTGTGGGTTTCCAGCCCTAAGTGAACAGAGGCACGGGATGCCTTATATCTGCTGGTGGATAAATCCGATCATAGGCCATTGCAGCTACCTGAACCCTCACTTTGTTAGTTGGGCATCGCTAATCCTAAACTGGAGTAATATGTCTCAGGCAGGTCTTATGGCTCTTAAAAAGGTTCACTTAAAAACTCTGGTGCTTGAAATTCCTACCAGCATGGATCACTTCAACCTGTAGCAGTGGAGGAACAGGTCTTTGCTCCATGCCTGCTATCACGGGGCTGTTTGATATTGTTGGCTCTGCGTTTCTCAATAAACCAAATTTCTTCAAAAAATCCTACTAGTCATTTTCTCTCTGTAGGAACGTGGAACGTGAGCACGTTACGTTAAAATTATTCTCTTGATGTTCTCACGCAGGAATTCCATCGTTATAACCTATATATTTTAAGTTTGCAAGAGACCAAATGGAGAGGTTAAGGTGAGATAATTAAAAATAACTTGAAATTTCTCTTTCAGTGTACAGATCTCGAGTTCTAATAAAGACACAGATCTTAAACTAATGTTTTCCGATTACATTCGGGAAAAAATACACGTTGAATGTATCGGAGTGGTTCACGACCCTTTACTTTTTGTTTTATAGGTTCGAAACAGATTGCATGCTGGATAAAATGAGTTAATATCTAATATTTCCGAACCGTTCGTCTTTTTTCGCCAATATAGCGTTATACCACCGGAATTCGTTCCGTTAATTCAATCATGTAAGGTATCGAACCCATTAGATAGCCGAGCAAATGGATCGAACCCTCTAAAAGTTGAAGTTTTTTAACTTGTGTTCTAATACAGCCACATATCTCAAACTATTGTTTTCCGATTTCATTCGGGAAGAATTACACGTTGAATGTATCGGAAGATGTCTGGTCCCGTTACTTTTGGTTTTATGGATTCGAAACCGATTAAATATTTAATCAGCTGAAATTAAAATCAGCTGAAATATTCAATTGCTTGTAATACTTTAGGTGATTGATGTGTATCTATTGTAAACCGTACAAAGAGGAGCCTATTACGGTTTCTTTTATTGCCGTTATTTTTATTCATACATTATAAATGAACATAAATGAAAAAATTCTCGGTTGGGATATGGGAAGACATCGTTACTCTGTCATTTATCAACGTGAAAGAAGAAGAAATCGACTAATCTGAAACTATAAAGAAGAACACATTTGTATTTACTGTTACCATACTTAAGAACGTATTGGACAGCCGTGGCTATTTATAAGGACCTAAGGGTAAATAAATCATAAGTACGCACTACCATTTCCTGTGCCTAGGAGCCCCTGAGGTATAAATTGAGCCTTGGACACCGTATTTTAGTGTTAATCCATTCCTTTGCTTGACTTTAAATTGTTTACTGGTTAGATAATAATTTAAAGAAATAGAAATACAGCTATGGCTATCTGGCAAAGCCTCAAGAACTTTTAACTTAAAACATCTATTAAAATATTTTAACTATTATTAAGTAAGGATAGTTTAAATATAATTTAGATTCATCGGATTAATTCGCATTCATTTTGGATAATTAAGATTCTTATCCAATTAAATCTAAACTATTGTTCAGTTTGTCAAAATGTCTTTTATATTTTGACCATTGCTCTGTGAATACCAAAAAAAAATATCCTGTTCTCAAAATGTAAATGAATAGCTCATTTAACTTTGTTGATGTGTGTAATATACATGATGTATTTATTTAACAAGTTGTATGACTTTCGTATGTCTTTTAGCTGCTTATATTGAAGCCACTCATCTAGATTGAAGCTTGGTAAAACGTCAAGTTCTGATTAAACGACAATTCAAAACTGTACCTAAAGATTTTGCGTTTAATAGCGGTAATTGTCTCTATTTATCTCTAAGCTCCTTTTTTTCATAAATAATAATTTCATAAATAATAATTTCATAAATAATAAGTTTCATTTCATTTATAGGTATTTACGTATAAAAGAAATGAAACTTAAATAAGTCGTCGAACTACTTCATAATTAACATATTTAAACAACATATTTAAAACATTTTAAAACGTTTATAATTTAGCATATTTAAAACATATTTAAAACGTTTTAATTAACATATTTAAAACGTTTATAATTTAGCAAAAATTATGAAATTCTCTGACTTATCAAATTTTAATAAAATATATTTCAATAAACTCATTTGAATACTAATATTTTATGTATCTGGTGAATGGAATTAAAATTTCAATACCTAAGAATGTTTGTAGAAATTGAATATGAATTTGAAATTTTCGCAGATGCGATTTCATCAGTTACTAGGTTTAAGAAAAGTTCTCAACATCTCTATTAAAATTATGCAAGGAGGTAAGTAAAGTAAGAAATAATGTTAATTATCATTTATAACGGTTATGACCACGAGCTTCATCATTAGGGGTCCAACCTCACCAACCTTTCTATAATATACTTTTAAGTCAGTTTTCCGTTTTATTTGCAATTCATGTCTATTGTATACTTGTAAAGAGAAAAATTCTCGCAAAGCGAAATGTTAATGCTTGTTATTTTGCGCCAAGTGAACGGAATTAAATACCCATTCTAAAGTTAGCAACCCTGCAGTCACTAACTTATAGAACACTGTTAGTTTAGTTGTCATGCTGCCAGTTCTTTGTTAGTGATGTGTATTTACTAGTTGTCCATAATGAAATTTTCCCAAGCCGAACGGGTATACGTAGTCGAACGATATTTAACAACCAAATCATTTTTAACTGTTCAAACTGACTTCACTGAACTTTCCTGATTCACTTTCAATATGGATTGTAACACTTTATAAGCAATTTCTAATAACGTAAATTGATAATAAATGGAATTTTCTAATATGTGTTGAGCGAATTTTGAATCACTCTCTATAACAGGCCCGGATCTAGAATAAAGAATTGGGAAGTGATGCAAGCAAAGTGATGGGGAAGGATTCCATTGCAGTATAACATTTTCCTCTCGATTTCGGATGCCTATAAATTAGTTTGAAAAACGAATAAAATATGAAAAGTCTAATATTCTGGCTTCCATTAGCCTTATTCGCTTTCTTAAGGGGACGCTTTCTCCTGATACCTCTCCCCTCGATCCGACTCTGTTTGCCCATTTAGTTCAGAAAATGGTCATAAAGGAAAATAAATTACCGCTAAAACTTTCGAAAATGGTTGTCTAAATATAATAGACGCCTAAGTAATAATTTTTGTTAAAAGTATTCAAATGCTCTTAATATCAAATTAAATACTCTCCATCATTGCATCACTTCCCCCTTTCGAATTTTAGATCCAATATTAGTTGATTCTGCTCAAAAATATAGTTTTTTTTTTGTAATTGCTTAGAATCGTTTACTGATACTTTCAAAGGCTTTAGGTAAGACCTGTAATAAATGGAATGATATAATAAACAGATAGGGAAACGTGGATAAAACAATTGTATGAAATTGAAATTTTGGTAACGGACTTTTTTGCTGTACGATAGTTTTAGTGTAACTTCAAGTCTATAGATGTATCTAATGATAAGATAAGAGGAGGAGCCCTAAGCACTTGAAAATGATGCTACGGCAGCCATGTTGTTCTATTCAAAACATTGATCAGTAGTTACTCACCTATACTAATTTTTGTCGACATTTGTATTTTGGCAGCCTGTTCACCTTACGGCTGCACGAATCGCACAGTAAAACTGAGTGTAAGTAGGCTTGATTGCAGCGGCAGACGGTTTGTTTTGAATGCATCAACATGGCTACCGCAATGCTGCGTAAGCATCATTTTCCTTCCACAGGGAAAGCGCGTTAGGCCGTCTCCTTATCTTCCTACCTCCATGCGTGGCATGGATGCAATGAAGCCCTGGAAGGTTGCCAGAGTGACATTCAGACTCCAGCCTACCTTAATGACTCCAGCAGAACCAGTCACGCACCACCTTAGGGTGGCCATTTCCACCATCACCACCAGGGTAAATGTGTAACAATCATTGTCAAGTTGCTAACGATAATATTTAAACAATTTTATTCTAATTGGAATACTTTCCAGACGTGAGAGGCTACACACAAATGTTTCTTGATAGTCTGATTTTATCAATTTTCGAGTTCAAATTTCAGAGAGAGTTTTATAAAATGAGATGTGAAAAATATTTAATTGGAGCGAGACTTCCTACGTTAAATACGAGTTATTCTGCCCTGAAAGAGCTGCGATTAGTAATGACTATTACTGGTGTTCTCAAAATTATTCGAGTAACAGAACCTGTTATTTTTTTCAAAAAACAACAACAACAACAACAACAACAACAGATATTTGCGGAACATACACAGAAATAGGCCAAATGCAACAATATCTAGATAATGTTTTGATGTAATAGCTAATAACTGTAGAAAGGCAAAGCTGTGTGATACTAAGAAAGGAAACAATCCCTGGTGGTCGAATCTGTAATACCCTTGTGGAACCCAATCATTTGAGAAACCATCGTATTCTATAACTGTTCTTCGACTTTTGAAGATAATTTGGGGTTGGCATCATATGACATAATTTCCGGTTGCAAGCTTCCGTTGTTTAGATGTTTTTGCAATATCTTCTTGTGTTTACGCATTCGTCACCTAAATCATTAATCTTTCAATGTTGTACAACATTTTATAAGTATTGTAGGAAGACGACGGATTTTAGTAAAAGACAAAACTATAACTGAACTGTTAATAATTTGTATTACATTATCAATGGCTGCAATTCTGTCACAGTACAGCACTACAGGCTTTTGTAAGTAAAGTGGGATTTAATATTATTTATTAAGAAATGAAAATTTCTGTTAAAAATATTAGTTTTCCTTATAACTTGAGGAAATTAAATTCCTAAGGCAGAACAGTTAATTTCATACGTTTTATGTAGGTGTAACTACATCTTCTTTTAAGGGATATACTGATCTTTTTGAATAAAAATAATGCTTGTACAAGTACCACCACTCTTTTGATATCTTGAGATAGTGAATGAATAAGAGTGATGATGAATTTACTTCTAAATAATGAAGTAACAGAAATTCAAATTGAAATGAAAGCTACTTAAATCCAATTAAAAAACCCCCTCTAAACCCTGCTTGAACACTTTAAGTGTTAAAGGAATTGTTTTTATGAAGCAGTTGCATTATAAAACTCAGTAAAATCTAGAATATCGCCAGCAAGGGTGCGGGTTACACAAGTGGCCCCATTTTGCAAGTTTCATTCCTACCCAAGTGTGTGAGGCAATGAGAAAAAATGAGAACCAGTACAAATGTGAGATGTGCTTTGTTTCTCACTACTATCCTGAGTATTTCAAAATCAACATGTCATCAGGAGGTCATGGATTTAGATCCCAGCTGGCTGAAGACAATTTTTCTTCTACACCCATTGTCGTCATGACAATAACATCATGATGATTTGGACAGTCTAATAGTGATGAACTGCTTGGTGAATAAAAATATTTTTAAGCTAATGGGTTAAAGATGTTCTTTCCTGGAATATATTTACTTTTGCAATATTTCCTAGCTTTGAAAGTAATGGGCCATATAAGAAAATTCACTTGCTGTTAGTGAATGCATTTCCCCAGCCTGTAATGTGTGCATATTATATAGACGGTATATTTTAAAACTGACAAAACATTGTAGTATGATTTACTGAACTCGGGTAAGGCTCATCCTTAGGAGGTTTTTAATTCCCATTTTATGTTAAATAAAATGATGCATTGTAAATAATTTGTAGAATAAATTTATTAAAGTTTGTTTCTGTTTTTTTTTTTATAGAAGTTGTGGAAAAGAAATATTCAGGAACATTTTTAGGGTAGAGCAATTGTTGCTTTTGTTCAGGGCCTATGCATTAAAATTAAACTATGGTGAGGTTCATTATAAGTTTATTGCACACATGAAAAATTCATTATTTCAACCCATTAAATTGGCAGAATCTATAACCTTAGCAACTTATTATAAAGCTTATTTCATGCTTAGAGATTGTCATCAGCCCTAACTACCAGTTTGTATCACAAATAGATGTGACATAGATAGAGTATAAACGAAAGATTTCAGTTACATAAAAAAGATTGATCTCTTATTTCTCATTGCTTATTTTTCCTATAGTTAGCATTTTTAACTTGTAATGTGCTGGTTCCTAGACTGCATGCTTAATCGCAACATTTACAAAAATGCAATTGGTGAAATGATTCTTGTAATTTTTAACGTTTACCTGTAGAGATTGAAAATGGTAAAAGTTAGTTTCAAAAATATAATTAAAAAGCAATGTTTTATTTGTAATGCCAAAGTTGTTCCTTTTTAAACATGTTTTAGTTTAGATATTTTTCCTAGAAATTTATGAAGGATAAATGTGATATGAAGTAAGAATCTTTGTTTTTGGTGGAATATAAATTTAAGAACAAGTAAAGAAAAATATTAAATCCATCTGGGTGTACCACTTTACAATGTGCAGAGGTAAACTATGTTACATCTCTCCTTGCTGAACATAGGTATTATTTCAACAAAAAAATCACAGGTAAGCTATAAGGAGATGGCAATCTTTATTACAGCTTACCTATGATCTCTGGTTAGAGTTGGATTGTTTTATCTCTGAGCAGTACTTCTGTGAATAAAATGGGCTAAATGGCCAGATCATAAATAATAAGGGAAGGGTACCTGTTGGGTAACTATTAGTAGACAGAAGCCTCTCATCCAGCTCACCCTGGTGGGTGTGTTTTAATGTGCATAGGGTATAGTTCTTCTACACACCTGGCTTTATGTCCTACCCATGGACAGTGACCTTTCCAAGCCTGTTTCCCATTTCTGACCAAGGGTAGGGTGGGGGTTTAGCAGAGATAAATCTCAATGCTAACACAGTTGGAACTCAAACCTGAGAATTGCAGATTACAAGTCTGGCATGGTATGAACTGAGCCAACTCCTGCCCCTCACTGTAGATGAAAAATTGTTTTAAACTGGGTGGGATATAAATCTAAAATGTCCCGGTAGCATTAGCTGTTAATAGAAGAAAAATTGTCCTCAGCTGGGTGGGTTATGACTACAAGCTCCTTATGACATTAGCTATTAATGGTTGGGTTGTTTAGCAGCACTTTTTTACACAAAATGGGCCAAATGGTCAGGTTACAAGATTGCCATGGGCTCAAAGAAGGGAACCCTTGGGCACATGTTAGGAGACATGGAAATCTCTTATCAAGGCCATCCAGTGTCTGCTTTAACATGCACAGAGTATAGCTCACCACATAGGGCCATGACATTACATCCCATCTGGCAAACAAAAGTTTATACAAGGCCATTAGTGCCCTTTTTGACCATGGGCAGGATATGGGTTTAGTGGAAATGTCTCAATGCTGGCCCAGATGGGACTTATACCTGGGAACTACGGATTACAAGCCCAGCTATTAATGGAAGAAGTGTTGATATGTATTAGGTACAGCACTTGACATGTGATCAGGGGATCATGAGTGTATATACCATTGCAGCTCAAGACAATTTTTTCTCTATGAGGAAGAAATAGAACATTTTTTTTTTCTGTATTCCTTGGATAGTTTTTTCAGATTAAATTTTATGTGCAAATCAATAAATAGTCAGTCTACCAGAGCTTATATCAAGGGTAAAAAAACACACTGGGAATATCTTTTTTATTCTCCTATAGTATTCCTGCAAATGCCAGATCATTGTAGCTCAGTACTTCACTGTTGCTGAAGAATACCAATTTTGAGCTGTCACATTTCTTTACTACTACCAAAAAATATTTTCATAGGCAAAGAACAACTTGGTTTGCTACACTATATTTCATTCTTTAAAAGTTAGTACACTGCTATTATTCTTTTTGCTGCAGTAAGTGGGCTGTAAATGTGATGGTACACCATTCACTTTTATGTTCCCTAACCAGTTTATTTCCGTTATAATTATATCTTGGGGTATTTTAATTTCTTTGAACCATCATCTCTCTCTGTCTGTAGTATGTTGGTGATTGCACAACTCCTTGTGATTGATAGCCACTAACTGCTGACATCAAGGTCACACTGCTTGCATCATCATCGATGCATGATCTCATATGCAAATGTGACTCATAGGAGTAATGTTGATAAGTGCCACATTTGCACTTAATCACTGTGGGGCTGCGTAGTGTAGGAGAGAATGTAGAAAGTTGGTGTAGAGTGGAGGAGTAGTTGATGGTTAGTTTGTGGAAGTCAGTATATGAATTTTTTTTTTCTGGAAGGAATTATTTGGTGAGTTAATACTCCAATAAACTTTTGTATGAAATTATATTTGACTTCATTTATTTTCTCTTGAGAAGAGATAAGTTTATTACTAATGGATTAACATTATTTCCAGACAATCAATTATTTTTTTCTGATCTTTTGCTCATTCTAATAAAGAACCCTATTAAAAATTTTTTTTGAAAGATTTATTTGTCTGGCACCTGAATTATAAGCTATCTTGCAGTTTAAAAATAATATAATTTGTAGGGTTACAATAAATATTAATGTTTCAATGGCCACATAAACTGATTAACACATATCCATACAGAGTAGGTGGCACCTGCATAGTAATGCAAATGCCTGCTGAAAATGCTACTATAGAACTTTGGCTGAACTTTTCAATAATTCACACACACACACAGCTGCTTCATCAGTGTTTTGCTGTTCCCTGTGTTATCAAATGTGTCTCATAGTAATAGACTTCCAAACCTCTCAGTCAACATTATTATATATATGCCTGAATATTTGCAGACCAGTTCCATTGAATGAAAACAAAAATCATATGTTCTTATAGTTTGATTTTAAAATAGCCAACCATAGTTCACACAATGCAATTTGCTGTTCCACTTTTTAGTATACAAGTAATCCACTCCTGTTAAATATTCAGTAACTGCAGCATCTGTATTTGCCCCATTGTGAAAGCCTAATTTCTGATCAAGACAACTATTTTTTGAAAACTTGAGCACTGAAAACAGTGATTTGGATGGATTCGGTTGCTTTGGGCATTTGAATCCATCCAAATCTCAACCAGTAACTTTTCCCCCATTTAATGTTCCACATATTTGCCAAATTTTTAATTCAGGATTAGTTGCACCTTGGTCTTTTGGCTACCTTATGTGCTTTTTTAATAACCACAAATTAATTCTTCAGTGTTTGCACTTCAGTGTCTGCACATGCCCACTTGTGAAGCTGTCTTTGAATGTTCCTGCTACATAGATGTAAAAAGATTTTGTCATTTTGCTGTGGAAGAGTCATGGTTAGTGTAAAGAATTGGGTTTCAGCACTTTTTTGCACACAATGTGCTAAGTGGCAGGTCATAATAAGGACCCTGAGCACTCAGAGAAGGTTGGGGGAGGGGACCCACTGGAAAAGCTGTTAGGAGACTGATGGTAGCTTCCTTCCAAGGCCATCTAGTGCCCTTTAACATTCACAGGGTATGGCTCTCCGGTACACTGGGACATGGCATAAACACCTCATACAATGGGTGGTGGCATTTTCAAGCCCATCGATGTCCTCTGTTGACTGAGGGCAGGGTGGGGGGTTATGATGAGATAAATCTCAACACTGGCTGCCCAGTTGGGACTTGAACCTGGGAAATGCAGATTATGAGTCTGGCACACTATGGACTGAACCCTCTTCCCTCAGTGTAAAGGACTGTAATGCGACTAATTGTACACCCCCAAAAGATTATTAAACTTCTTTACTTTGGTCATTTTGACTGATCCAAATTAAAGTAAAACTCCGGATAGCATATTGGCAATATTGACTTGCCAAATAAAGTTAAATGAGGGTTTATAAGGTATACTAGTGTTACTTATTGATTAAGAAATCAAAAGATTGTCAAATTTTTAAAGTTA
The DNA here is from genome assembly GCA_038380435.1 of Ryuthela nishihirai. Taxonomy (NCBI): domain Eukaryota; kingdom Metazoa; phylum Arthropoda; class Arachnida; order Araneae; family Heptathelidae; genus Ryuthela; species Ryuthela nishihirai. Next base: position 37,839,728 of record JAWZYU010000002.1, on the reverse strand, counting down.
TACCTTAATCAAAATCAATTATATTTGCTCAAGACAAAAAAAATAGCAAAGTCAAAATATTCATATAACAAAGTTTATTTCCAAAAAATTCACAACTCACCATATAAACTGATGAATGCAAAATAGTCTGAGCAAATGAAAGCTCATTTGAACATCTCCAAAACTTACAAACTTCTCAGCTAACATTGTTTTCATTACTCTCTCATACTTACTACCTCCACTATCATTACTGACACTCTCTACTATCATTACTCTTTTGACTATTTCCACTATCATTCTATATCATTCTGACTACCTTCACTAACATCACTGACTCCATGACCAGTGCCACTTTATATACATGTGGTGTACAACTGATGTGTTTGTTGCATGCCAGGAAAATCATTTGCATAATATTACGATTGCGTGCTAGCTATGATGCAAGAGGGTGCGGTGCGTATCCTTAAATGCTCCATTAGTGGCTGTCAATCAAAAAAAGTTGGAGTTGCACAACTCCTTTAGCAGATCGGAACAAGGAAAAATGATGGCAAATTAAAATAATCCCCAAAATGATAAATATAATGTAAATAAAGTAAAACTGGTTAAGGAAAAGTAAAAGTGAATGGGTAGATCATCACACTAATGGTCATTTTTAACCATATTTTGAAATATGTACCACTGAATTTTTATTCATGCAGATGTTGGTAAATAATGGATGTAAAAGTCATTATGAGTATTACATATACATATTAAATTTAGCCACTTATATATTGAGTTTTCCTTTAATTTATGCTGAAGAAAATGCTTTTTTTTATTGCATGTTTCAAACCATTGATTCATTCAGTAATGACCTTTGCTGATAAAAAATTGAACTTTTTTGCTATAATTGAAAAAGACAATGCTACTAAATTCTGATATTTTAATGATGAAGAAATATATTCATACAAGTTATACTATATAATACACACATACTGTATAATGAAAGCAAGGAGCCATAACAGATTAAAGAGAGTTCTATACCCACTCGTCTATTTCTTACAGTACTCTTTTGAAGCATGATATTATAGTTTTTACAAATGAAATCTCTTCCATTTCCTCATCTCTTAAAGTAACACTTATAGACAAATGCATCCTTTCTTTGTCATCATCTATATCAATCATAATGTTGGTTCAAAACAAAAGGAAAGAAAAAAAAACACTGAAAAGTTACACATGCTGAACTGACCGATCTCCTTTTGTCAGTTACATAAACAATATGAAATAAAAGTATAAAAACCCTTTCTGAATAAAGAAATAATTTATAAATACAATATTCTACCATCTAGTGAGGTTATTTAAATGAAAATAAAATTATATATGCTTTCAAAATTGTATGAATTGTCATTCAGTTTTGCTCAAGTTAGGCTCAGGCACTGCAGTTTTTTTTTTAAAGTTGTGCAAGCTATGCTTGGGGCAAAATAATGAAGTGGTTTGCAAAGAATTGAAGTTTGAAATAATATGAATAATGAATGATAAACTGTAAACACTATTATTAAAAAAAAGTGAGATTTTTACTTATTCTGGATTTTAGGATAGCAGATAGAAGTCTAGTACTGTATACGATTAACTCTTAAAGTGCCCAAAGAGGGTCAACTATTGAACCTTTTGAATTTCTGTTATCATTCAGAATGAAATGCTCTTTCATTTATTATGTAGCATGACTGATATACAGCAAAAACTGTAATATCTATAATACCATGCTTCAAAATATCATGCTGTAAAAACTATAATATCATGCTTCAAAAGACACTAAGAAATAGATGAGTTGGTATGGAACTCTCTTTAAGCTGTTATGGCTCCTTGCCTTTTGCAAAGAGCCAAAACATTATGACCAGCACTTCTTTATGCAAATTGAAGCAACTGCAGGTAAACAATGGCATGTGTGAAGGTCATTAAATGGTATAAATAACACCTAATACTGAGCTCTGTTAATCAGTGTTATTCTTGTTCTTCAGATGGGAAAGGCAAGTGAGTTTGAGAAAGGCCAAATTGTAATGGCCAGACGACTGGGTCAGAGCATTTCCAAGATGGCAAGGCTTGTGGAGTGCTCAAGGTCAGCTGTTGTTAGTACCTTCAAAAAGAGGTCCAAGGAGGGAAAAACTACGAACCACCGGCAAGATGTGGGCCGATCATGGCTCATAGATGCTAGAGGTGAGCGAAGGCTATCCCATATTGGTCAAGCCAACAGAAGGGATACTGTGGTGCAACTTGCCCATAATTTGAATGCTGATGATAGGAGTAATGTGTCACATTGAACCCTGCTGAAAATGGAACTGCATAGCTGTAGGTCACTCCGAGTACCCATGCTAACCTCGGTTCACCATCGAAAGTGCCTACAATGGGCACGTGAGCTTCAAAACTGGACCTTGAATAATTGGAAGGTCATCTGATCCAATGAATCTCATTTCCTGTTGCACCATATGAACGTCCGGGTATGTGTGTCGTTTACCTGGGGAAATGTTGGCACCAGGATGCACCATGGGATGAAAACAAGCTGGTGGAGGAGCATAATGCAGTGGTTCTGCTGGGAAATTATGACGTCTGCCACATACCTAAACATCATTGTTGACCTTGTTCATTCCTTCATGGCAACAATATTCCCCTCTAGTAATGTCTTCTTTTAGCAGGATAATGCACCATGCCACACTGCCTGAATTGTTTGAGAATGGTTCACGGAACATGAGGAAGCCTTCCAGGTATTGCCCTGGCCTCCAAATTCCCCAGACATCAATCCAATCGAGCATCTGTGGTTTGTGTTGGAACAGCATATCCAATCTATGGCAGCTCAACAATGTAACTTGCAAGAGTTAAAGGATCTACTGGTAATGTGTTGGTACCAGATACCACAAGACACCTTTAGAAATCTTGTAGTGGATAAAAGCCTTGCTGGATAAAAGCTGTTTTGGTGGCACGTCGAGAACCAACATCATATTAGGCAGGTGGTCATAATATTTTGGCTCTTCAGTATATATCTGTTAGTCACCACAGGATAAAATTCTTAAATTCAAGTTGTTTTTCTGTTTAAAAAATTATTTTGATCACAGTTGCATGCATTGTGGGAAACCTGACACTTTAAGGGTTAAGTGCATAAACTCATTTATATACACTGTGATAAACTGATATTGCCTACCCAACAAAGTTAAAAGTTACTGTGCATTTAATAAGGTTATGTCAAGCTTTATGAAGCAAAGCAACTATTTAGGCCTTCCAAAATGTTGAAACAAGTAGAAATGGACTATCATTCAACAATTTAATGTTTAATTATGAACTGAAGTGCCATTTCATATTTTGGTATTCAATCTGTAGTAATAAGTAATGTTAAAATGTCATTTGACAATTTAAGCTTTTTGCAATGAAGTTGAAAAATATATATCAAATTTTCATCTGTATATTTTGATATGCATATTAGCTGTACTAATATTTTCATTTGAACTGATATTTGGATTGTTATTTTTCTTAATAAAATCCAGGTCATTTACACCTGGGTAGATTTTATTTTGTATTGATATTTTATGCACTTTTTCTTTGTTGTTTCCATCTTTTGTATATTCATGTGTTTGACTTTTTTGTTGTTTTAAATTGTGATTATGGGTTTTTCTGGCTTTTATCACTTATTTTACAATTTGTTTGATGCATTATAGGTTGAGCTGCCAGTGTGCCATTAATCTCCAAACAGCCAACCAACCAACTGTTATTTGGCAATACTATAGTGTTATCAGCACAACCAATGAATTTGAAGTTCAGTGTGTAATCCAACTATCATGTTAACTTTTAACTGTGTTGGTGAGTTTCTCAAACTCCAGCAATGCTAAAGCAATTACATAAGACTTGGACTTGACTAAATTCGGAGGATGCTGTATGATTGCTTTAATTTTCTGATGTTGTGTTACCCATAAAAATTCCGTTATTCTTCTCACTTCTGATGGTACTGAAGTAAGCATTTGTGGTTCAGTATGATGGAATACATAAATTGTGGTCTTTATAGACATTTTTAAAGGTGAGTTTTTTTCCTCACCAGCACAGATTTCATATCCAGGAGAGGTCAGATGTTTTTCTAATTTCCTGGAAAAAATGTTTTTAGGATGTGTTTGGCAATTTTTGTTTGTCATTTATTTTTTTAAAAAAATTTATTAATTGATGAATGTAATTAAATTTCAAACTTTAAATCTAGGTGCATTTATATTTATATGTAATAGGACTGTAATGTGACTTAAAATCTGGCTGGACTATAATGCAACTTGAAATCTAATACTCTGATTAATTCATAATACAGTGTTCTTTTGGAATAATTACAGATAAAGCTCCAGTGTCTAAGGGTATTCTTGGGTGTATGTTCCTGACATCCTGTGCTCTAAATGTGCCTCTGTTAGCTCATATCAAGCAATATGTGGTTTACAGCATACCTAGCATTTTTGAGAAATATGAGGTATGCTCTTATCTTTTTCCTTTTTTAACATTTTAGAGTTTATATTTCAATAAGAAATATGTTTTCCATAATAATGAATGAGTAATAATTGTAGTAATAATTTAAAGCAATGAAAAACTTGCTTTGTTTGGATTAATATTTTTCTTATAGCCCTATGAATTTGGGCTGTTAGTGCAAAATAGTGGTCATCCTGTGCTGTTGTCACTCTTGGATGATTTTGCACTGGTCTACAACTAACATCTTTCATCTGTTGTGATGTCTCCAAAGTCTTGAAAGCACTGTCTAGCAGACATTTACAGTACTAGGCCACATGAGGTGGGGATAGGGTGTTCTGATTTTGATTGATAAAAACTGGCATATTTCTAGAAATGCTCTGGTTTCAGAAAGATCAAACCAGGACAGTTTAGTTATGGTTCTGATTACAGTTTAATGAAATTTAACATTTCTTCTCAGAAATGTAACCACCCACAGAAAAAAATCTAAATCTAACTAAGGCAGTTGTACAATGGCGTAATAGGCATGATGAGCAATTTGCAGTAGGTGGGAGTATCAATAATTCACGCATTCTTAGCATATCAACTGCAGATTGTAAAGTTATTCTGCATAGATTGATGATAAGCCTATATCTCAAAGAGGTGTTACTTTTATTGTTGCTAGGGATGGGTTGGAGAGGTATGACTTTTCTCATGGCAAGGCTAATTTGAAGCCCTCACAGGCGATGTACTTCAACAGCAACATTAAATTGTGTTGCCAGTGTGCACTGGCTGTTTGGTGCAGTGGGTTGTTTTACCTCTGAGCGACACTTTTTTGCATACCATGGGCTAAGTGGCCAGGTCACAAGGGCCCCAAAAGCTCAGAGAAGGTGGGGGAGGGGACCCACTGGAACAGCTGTTGGGAGACAGATGGTAGCCTCCTATCAAGGCCATCCAGCATGTTCTTTAACATGCTCAGGGTATAGCTCTCCCACACATGGGGCGATGGCTTAACGTCCCATCTGACGGATGGCAGCCATTCCAAGCCCATTGGTGTCCCCTACTGACCGTGGGCAGGGCAGAGAATTTTGTGGAGATAACTGTTTGGTGCTTAGTGTAAACTGTTATTCTATGAGTGGTCATGACCAGCATATTTTTTAATGAAATAGAATAGAAAATATCAATCTGGGTTGTGATGTAAAAGGTATTTCTTATTGTGGGTCGCTGTCAAAAAAAGTTTGAAAAACATTGATATATATATTGTAGTTTAATAAAATATGCATCAAATGTAAAAAGAAAATATTATTTTTAAAGCTTGAATTACATTCTAAAAATTTTCAAACAACGATTTTTATTTTTTTTAAATAATTTTTTTTTGTTTTGCTAAAAATGGATAACACATGTCCTTGGCATCTTATTTTGGATTCTGTCAACATATGCATATAACCTGGACATGGGAAGGGCTAAAAACTGTGACAAATCCAGAAAACTGAGGTTTGGACAATCCTAGTCTGTGATCAGCCAAATTCTAACATATCAATGGCTCTACTACATGTAAAAGCATCCATGTGATGTCTCTGTGCCATGTTGTTGTTATGAAATGTTTCTACTGACATGAACACAGTGTTTGCTCAATGGGAAATGAGTGGTGCAGAATCAGAGCTAGCTTTTATAACACACAGATTTGCTTTTTGGGTCATGCATGCAAATTTTTTCCATTCAGGTGATTTTTGGGAGATGGTACAACCATCTCTTTCATTGTACAATCTATTCTCTTTCATTGATACACAAAATGTAATGTTAATAATTTCATTCATTTGTGAGATATTTAACAGTTTTGGAAATATGCTTAACATTTGGACACCAGTGTATATAGGTATTGCATATATTTCAATATAATAATATTAAACATTAATCACATTAAGTAACAATAAATGTAAAGTTGATGTGATATAACTATGTTCATGTCTGAATGAGAAATGGGAAACAATCTCTAGTCAAAAACCTACAAGTCAGACTTAAATATTTCTCTAAATATATGAGGCAAAATTTATCTTTCAAAGTAACCTTTATCATTCGAACTTGTAATTGCTTTTTAACTCTGTTGTATCTGCTTAAAAACTCCTTTTCACATTTTTTTAGTGTAGAATAGATTGAAATATATAGTGTGCATTACATATTTCCACATACTGTATAGTGTTGAGAATGGAACAGAATCCCTAACTTCACTCTCCCCCATAGGCTTTTAATCCTTCCAGTGTCCAGTCTGAAAAACTGATTGCATTAACAGGACACTTATTTTTTCATTGTGCTCAACCCTCCAAAAAACTAACTAGAACTTTTTTGCGAAATAACTAATGAAAGGTAAAGGGTATGCTATATACAACATTTAACCCTTTGTACTCAAAAGGCGACCCTCAGTCGCCACTTGATTTGGTGTAGTAACTCGAATGGCAACTGAGAGACGACAATAACTGGTTTAGAAACAGAGATCCTTTGCACTCGAGAGGTGACTCTCGGTCATCACTTGGTTTAATGCAGCAACTTGAATGGTGACTGAGAGGTGACAATAACTGTTTTATAAACAGATACCTTTCCTCTTTACATTTTAGATGTGTAAATCTATTGTCTATGTGCACTTCATAGTACAGCATTGTGTTTAATTAAAATTATTATTTTAAACTTACTCTGTTTTTAGTGGTTATAAAAATGGAGCCAAATAATGAAATTAGTAGCAGTGAATCAGTTTGATTTATTTTTATGTTGTAAAAAATTTCATCAACTTTTTAGCAAAAAAACTTCAAGTTGCTACTTCCCTATAGCGAAAAAACCTTCGAGTGCAAAGGGTTAATTCTGGATATAACAAAAATAAAATATTTAAAAAAATGAGAAGTATATTAATTTTAATAAAACATTTTCAGAGTGATATAGTAAAAAAATTGTCAAAGCAAATAAAAATTTATTAAAAAATTAATGGATCAAAATAATTATAATATGTATGAATACAAAAAAATTTCTCTTTAAATAATAGGTGAAAAGTGTCACAACTTCTAATGAAAAAGAAAAGAAAAAAATTTACACGAAACAAAAAAAAATTATTTTCTGCAGTTTTTTTCTCAGTGATATACTTTCAAAATGGTCCAGACTTTTTGTCAACTGTAAAGTAAAAAAAAATACCCCTTGAGCAGCTGTTTATCACATAGATCCAACAGGAGCCTGCCTGTTAATATACTATAGAGTAAAAATCTATAGTGTTACATTTTGGGAACATTGGCAAAGTACCTACAAGTTAGGTACTTTGCAATTTTTTCCAGTACTAGTTTCCATTAGATGCTTTGCCATTTTTTTTTGAGGAAGGTCACCTCAGCGAAAGGGCACACAAAGATATTAATCCTTACTGGGGCTTGAACTCAGGTCCCTTTGATTAACATTGGACTGATTTCCAAGTCACGGAAATCGTTTTTGCTTTCATATCCAAGATCTTATTCATTCTCAGAAAATGATAAAAGTTTTTTAATTGGGAAGTGAAGAAATAATAATAATAATAAAGAAAACAAGTATGCTAATCACTGAACCATCAGGACTATGCTCAGTCCAATAAAAAAGTGAACTTTTAGAATTTTTTTTTGCCAAATAACAAATTAGTAGAAATGGCCTGTTACTTGCCAAATTAAAAAAAATTAATTCTGAATTTTGTGAAAATGTTTAAATAAAACTACGAACTGTAATGCTCCAAAGTATGTTATTTTTAAACTGCTGGATAGCTGGTAATTTGGATGCCAGGCAATAAATCTTGCCAAAAAAAAACTAAAGTAAGGTTCTTTATATTGATTGAGCCTAAGATCAGAAAAAATAATGAGTGTCCAAAAATAAAGTAAATCCATAATATTAAACTTATCTCTGCTCAAGAAGTCAAAATACAATTTCATAAAATAAAAAAGTTTATACGAGTATAAACTCACTAAATAAATCCTTCTACAAGCATAAACTGACTTCCACAAACTAAACCATCAACTACTCCTTCACCACTTCTCCACTTTACACCACTCTGTACTCCTCTCTACACTGACTCTCTCCTCTTTAGCCTTACACTGACGTGCCTGTGAGCCACATTTGAAAGCGAGATCATGCTTCAATTATGACACAAGCAGCTGTGCCTTGATGTCAGTGGTTAGTGGTTGTCAATCAAAAGGAGTTGTGCAATCAGCAACTTTGCTAATGGATGGAGAGAGGTGATGGTTCAAAGAAGTTAAAAGGCCCCAAAATAATAATAACATAAATAAATTGGTTAGGGAACATAAAGTAAATGGTGAATCATTACAAAATACATAAAATTTAATAAGACTTGTTTAGAGTGATAGAGCAAAAAAAAAAAAGAATTTTGCAAGACAGTTAAGACATAATTCTGGAAAACCAGATGAATAAAAATAGATACATTATATATCAATGGAAATTTCTTTCTGAATACTATAATTAAAAAATTCACCTAAAACAGGACTGCTATTTGTTAAATATTTTTTTTTCACTTTAATACTTTAATTCATGGCCAGAATTCCACAAGGTGACTTTCCACCTGTTATGGCAGTGCAGAAACACTCTCTTGGCTGATGACTCTCTTGCATAAGGTCGATGTTTTTAAGTCCCATCTAACAGATGGTGGGGAGATAAATCTCAACACTTGGCACAATTATGACTCAAACCTGGGAACTGCATATTACAAGCCTGACTTGCCAACCCCCAGCCCTGCCTACAGGTTAGACCATCATTGAAAGATAGTGGTTTAAGTCACAGTGCTGATTTAAAATTGTTAAATTTTCTCTACCATCATTGAAAGATAGTGGTTTAAGTCGCAGTGCTGATTTAAAATTGTTAAATTTTCTCTATATCACTGTATGGTATAGTACTGTATGGTATATGTAGGAAAAGCTGAGACAATTAGATGGAATTATTTTCTAGGAATTTACCTTGGTTTTTTTTCTTGCGATGATATCTGATGGGTAGATGAGTCTATTGTCCTGTGGTGGGTAGTCCAATCCAGATACGAGTTCACAGATGTTCTTGATTTTTTTATGTGAACTCATATCTTGTATGTAGACTGTACTACCGGTGAATGCGTAATGGGAATGCCTGTCGATTTCTGTGATACTCCGTGTTATCAAGCACGCATAGAGGGCAGCACCATTCCACGGTAAGCTAACCTACGCTAATGGTAAGCATATAGCGATCTGGTCGAAAAATTCCTAGCTAATAATTTCATCTAATTGTCTCAGCTTTTCCAACAATTATAGTGATATAGAGAAAATTTATTAATTTTAGACCACTATTGCTGAAAAAAAATCAATATACTTAGTGTGGCAAAGCCAAGACTTTGAGATGGTGTAGAAGGGGGGGGGGGGGTAAACGTTTTTTTAAATAATTCAGAATGAACTCATGAATTAATTACTAAAATAAAAATTTACAAAGTGGGGGGGGGGATGGTTTAAAGCCTTCTTGATGAAATTTCATCTTTGTCCCCCTCTGTGTAAGAGGACTGATTTCCAAGCAAAGGAAACCCTTTATGCTTCCATATCCAAATTATCATTTGTTCTCAGGAAATGATAAATTATTAAATTTGTTTGATTTGAAAATTGGTAAATAATAAAATATAATTACTAATCTAAAGAAATGTTTAAAAAAAAGTCCATTGCAATAAGTTATAAGACCTCTTTGTTAGAAAGAAACTGACAAAGATATAGCATAACTCTAAAAATCAATAATGATATATAAATCTATGGAAATGAAAGTATAAAGTACTAACAACAAATGTAGATGATAAATTTTAAAGAAGGCAGGTTGATGTTACAGGAGCACAAACTGCCACACTTGTATCCAATTAGTGACATCTGTGTAATGAGCATCTGTGTTTATGGGGTAAACCTGAATTATGGGGTAAATGATGAAAATTATTCTAGAAATAGGTTTAAACCACAAAAGAGAGAGTGAAATTAAAATAATACCTCCCTCTCTCTCTATATTGTTCCAATTAGAGTGGAGCACAAAACACATCCTTGAAACCAAGCATTATGGTTTCGAGCTCAGGAATTTACATCATGAATTATGGGGTAAATGATGAAAATTATTCTAGAAATATTGAAATAGGTTTAAACCACAAAAGAGAGAGTTAAAATAATACCTCCCTCCCTCCTGCAGCCATGAGCTATGGAGGTCCTACCACTTTGTGTAATTTTCCTTTCCAGATATATCTATCCTGAGCTGCAGCTGCTGTATTTTGCCATGGTAAGCCAATTCTAACAAGATCCTGTTTGACATTATCTGCCCATCACATCCTAGGTCTTTTCCTGAAACCTTTAGGCACACTGTTCCTAATCCTGTTTGCCAATCTGTAGTTATCATACGAGCAACCTGGCCAAAACAATGCAGTCTCTCTCTGCACAAAATGCTGCTTAAAGAGGTTGATGACTCCTTCTAACCTCATTATTACTTACAAAGTCAAACTTCTTAATGCTCAATATACTGCACAAGCATCTGGAATCAAAGGCATCAAATTTCTTGTTATCCTGCTTACAAAGGGTCCATATTTCGCTCTGCTAACTAACCTTAGAAAGAGCCAAACTATTATACAGCCTAATTTTAGTCTTTAGGTGTACATATCTATTTTTCCACACTATTCATAGATTTTTAACCCTTCCAGTGTCCTGGCTGAAAACAGGTTTATATCCAGGGCCAAGCTATTTTCTCACTATGCTCAGCCAAAAAAAAACTAACTTTAGAACTTTTTTGCCAAATAACTAATGAAAGGAATTATGGCATGTTGTATACCAAATTAATCAGCATTTAATTCTGGATTTTCTGAAAATCAAGAATTTAACAAAACAGATGATATGTTTTATTTTAATAGTACTTTTTTTTAGAGTCATAGTAAAAAAATGCATCTGGCAACACAAATAAAAATTAAAAAAAAAAAACAAACTAATAGACAGAAATGGTTACAATGCACATGAATAGAATCACTATATCTTTCTGAATAAAATAAATTACTTTTTCGGTTTTAAGTAAATATTTTTCTCATTTTGTAATTTTTTTCTCGGTACCATACAATGAGAAAATTCCAGGCTTTTAGCCAACTGTGCAGATAAGCAAGTCAACTTTAGAATTTTTTAAAGAAATAACCAATGAATGAAAATAGGTCATGTTATATACCAAATTAAACAGAATTTAATTACGAATTTGATGAAAATAAATAATATAAACAAATTTGCAAGCATATTGATTTTAATATGCCTTTTTTAATGTGATATGGTGGAAAAAAAAAGATCGCACTTTATAATTAAGGTTTCATTTTGGAAAACCTGCTGAATAAAAATAGTTAAATTATAATTTATTGAAAGAAATTTCTTCCCGAATAATATAATATCAAACTGAAATATGATTTTTATTTCTTTTAATGACTCTTTTCAGTATCGTATATTTTAAACATGGCCAGTGTTATACAATGTGACTTGGCCTTCTCCACAGTCAGTAGGGGACACCAATGGGCTTGGAAAGGCCACCGTCTGTCGGATGGGACGTTAAGCCGTGGCCCCATTTACGGGAGAGCCATACCCTGTGCACGTTAAAGAACACGCTGGATGGCCTTGATAGGAGGCTACCATCTGTCTCCCAACAGCTGTTCCAGTGGGTCCCCTCCCCCAACCTTCTCTGAGCCTTCGGGGTCCATATGACCTGGCCATTTAGCCCATAGTGTGCAAAACAGTGCCGCTCAGAGGTAAAACAACCCAACTTGGCCTTCTCACATTCATGGGATTTTCTGAACTGGTTATGAAATAGAAAAAAAACTTCCTTGGCTGCATTTTTTTTTACTAAACATTGTGAATTTTTTCTTTGGGTGTTGAAGTTTGGCCAGCTTGGCTAAGTGCAGAAAGGTTTGTGCACCAAGGACCAGCCCTTCCCAAAATTGCACTCCCCAATGATGGCTGATTTTCCATAGCAAGGAAGTCTATTTTGCTCCATATCCAAGACATTCATTTTCAGAAAACGGAACAAGCTCAAAGTTTTTTTATTGAAAAAAACAAGAAATAATAAAGGAAAAATTACTTATAACCTAATGGGATGTTAAATAAAATATCCGCAACAACTTTTAAGCTGGCATCCAATGTAGCATAACTCGGAAAGATTGATAAATCAGCCAATTGAAGATCGCTAACTAACGGAAGTAATTATACAGCAATTAATTTGATTTCATATCCAAGACTTCGTTTATTTTCAGAAATGATACTATATCAAAGTTTTACTGGAAAAGTAATAGATAACAAAATAAAAATTAACATATAGCCTAATGCGATGTTAAAATATCCACAGCAACAAGTTGTAGGCCGGCCATACGATATGACATAACTATGAAAAATCAATAGTTATCAATTGGCCAAAAGATCGCTAATTTCTGAAAATAAATCTACTGAAATGAAAACTAACTAAGGTTTTTAAAGCCATCTGCGTCTTGTTTGACTTGGTGAAGCATAACTAATTAAATGCAGGTGCAACCAGAATATCTAAGAAGGATGTATTTACTTTCAGTTTCAATTTGAAGGTAGGAAAGATGCATAGAAAGCTGGGAAAAATGTTAGAAGTAACTTGGGAATACTGAAATAGTTTTATGACAGAAAGAGTGTGAAATGGAAAAAAAAAATGGCAGTATGTGTTTTGTAATTACTTCCAAAATCTATCATTTTTAAAAATAGCATTTTTTTTTGTTAATTTTTAGGAGATTTTCGAAAATTTAAGGAAAAATTTGTTGATAATAGTTCAAATCAAACTTGTGAGCTTAAATCAGAAGGTTGATTCAGCAAATAGGAATGTTAACACGCAAATTGGCAATACTGTTTAGTGTTTCTAAGAAATGGCAATCAGATGGCTTTTTAAAATTATTTATATTGTAGTTTAATAAAATATGCATAAAATTAAAAAAAAATATTATTTTTGAAGCCTGAACTATAAATTTTTATAAGTTATATATAAAAAAAATTACAATAGTAATTTTTATTTTTAAAAAAACAATACTTTTTTGTCGTACTAAAATTGATACTATTTAAATAAATACTACTTTTTTTGTCGTACATTCTTGTCCTCTCAGTTCAGATTCTTCAAACATATACAGACGATGTGGACACTGGAAGGGTTAAAAACCCAGCTGCAATCTTTCTTTTTCTATTTATCTCATGTCCACACATCACCAGTATCTGTTACATTGCTCCCAAGATATTTAAACTGCGACACTTGCTCAAAAATGCAGCCATTCAAAGCAACTGAAACACCATCTGGCGGACCAATTTTCATCAATTTAGTTTTTTCTCCGTTTATCACCAAACCTACTCACTCTATTACCATTCTCATGAACAGCCCTAATGAAAGAATTCATGTCATTAACATCATTAGCCAACTCATCTGCATAATCTAAATCAGAAATTTTGAAATCTCTAGACCATTTAAGGCCAAAATCTTTCCCTTGCAAAGAATTTTACCTAATTTAATCAATAACCAAACTAAAGAGAAAAGGAGACAAAATGACTCTACTAGCAATGCTAAACCAATTGCTGCAAGCCTTACCAATTCTCAAACACAACTCAGTGTTATTATAGAGAGCTTTCATAGTGCTAACTAGTCAGGTATTCCATATGATACACAATTAAAAGGACCTTCTTTCTCAGAAATTAATTAAAAATAACTTAAAATTCTCTTTAATTGAGCAATAAAATTTTAAAGTTTATCCTTCCAACTATTTGCATGTTAAAAGATTTTAGAAGAAAACTCAGAAACTTTTTGAAGCAATGACAGTGCTCCATCTTCAGTGAAGTGACACAGTTTTCTCCTAAAAACTTTTAACATGCAAATAGTTTGAAGGATAAACTTTAAAATTTTATTGCTCAATGACAGAGAATTTTAAGTTATTTTTAATTCTATATGATCTAATGATCAACCACAAATTATGTTGATCAACAGAGTCAAAAGCCTTTTTAAAATCTATAAAGCTAGTAACTACAGGTTTCTGAAACTCTAAACATTTCTCAAGAATATGCCTAAGTAAAAATATTTGATCGATACATCCCCTACCACTTCCACACTGGTCATCACAAAGTTTTCCATCAACAAAATTATTGTTTCTATTATAAAATGTATAAAATTTAAAATAGAATTAAATACTTGGTAACTGCTTCCAAAATTTTCCTATTAAGTTTTGGGAAAATTTTAAAAGCATTTAAAAATTTACAGGTCTGTAAATGGCAGCTAGTCACTGGAAGGAGAGCTATGCACCAAGCCCCTATGATGATGCATAGAACAAGCCAAGCCTAGCACCTAATGTCCAACCCACCTTCTTGTGGTGCAAGCTGTTATAGTACCTTTTGAAAGAGGGTACTATCTTGTGGAAGTGAACAGAAGGGGAGGGCTGCCAGATTAGTGTAGTCTACTGATCTGGACAACTATGTTACTTTTTTTTTTCTACCCTGCTGAGGAGTGGTCAACCACACAGGGTTTTGGTGCTGACCAAAACTTACTGGATTGGATTAAGGCTCTGAGCATAGATTATGGATCCTGAATTTGCTGCACTGGTTGGTTTCTGTGGAGGGAAAAGCTGCCATTCTGTTTTATGTTTGTTTCTGGGTTGATAGCCCTAAGTGAATAGATTCACCGGATATGTTTTATCAGCTGGTGGATAATCCTGAGCAGAGATAATCGCAGGCACCTGAACTCTTGCTTTTATGGGCCTCATTAAATTCTACATTGGAGGAAGTCTTCCAGTGTAAATGGCTTCAGCCTTTAGTGATGGAGGAATGGGGCTTTTGCCCAATGCCTGCGATTAGGGGCTGTTTGATATTGTCGGCATTCCCTCTCTCAATAAACATAGTTTCTTTAAACATCCCACTAATCATTTTCTCTCCATAGGTAGTTGGAATGTGACTCTGCACAGAGCTTATTCTCTTGATGTCCTCACACAAGAATTCCACTGTTATAATTTAGATATTCTTGGCTTGCAAGAGACCAGATGGACAGATAATGGTCAGATTCTTAAAAATAATCTTAAATTTCTCTTTTCAGAGAAGGAAGATAACAAGCATCACCAAGGCATGTGTCTGCTTCTCAGCAGACATGCTAGTAATGCTCGTCTAGGATATGAATGCATTAATGAAAGGTTTCTTACTGCAAAATTTCAGACAAGCATTAAAGACTTGAATGTTATCTGCATTATGCCCCAACTAAGGATGCTGATGAGGATAAGGATAGGTTTTATGGACATCTTCAGGATATTTTGAATTCTGTCAAAAAAGGAGATATTACCTTGTTCTAGGTGACTTCAATACCAAAGTTGGTACTGATTCTGACCTTTGAGGAGGGGTGATAGGCCTTATTGGTAGCTGCAATGCAATGGTCAACATCTCCTACAGGTAAGTAAACTTAATGGTTGGAAAATAACTAACACTTATAAACACTGCAACATACATAAGTACATGTGGGTTTCACCAGATGGGCTGCATTAGAATATGATAGATTATATATTAATTAACAGCAAATGGGCTAGTTCTGTTAGGAATACCAGGTCATATAGGGGAGCTGAAATTGGATCTGACCATTACCCTGTTAAAAGTGTCTTGCAACTTAAACTTAAAAAGTGTTGTGCTAAGGTTAAAAATTTTAGCTTTAATACTGAAGCTCTGAAAGACCCAGTTATAGCTAAAGCTTACCATGATAGGTTACTTAGTCATTACGACAATCATGGTTTGCTTACTACTGAAGTTGAGGAAGAATGGGACCATTTTAAATCAGCTTTTTTGGAAACTAACAGTACTCTTTTAAGAAAAAAGGATCAGAGGAGGCAAAATTTTTTGAGTGATAAAGCACTTGAGCTTATTTCAGAAAGAAAGAATTGCAGGAATGTCCTTAATCAATATCCTGCTGGTCCTAATAGAAAGTACTACAGAGAGCTTAATAAACGTGTAAAGGATCAGTTAATGCTGATAAAAATCTGGTTTGATGGCTTGGCTTACAATGCCGAGGAAGCAGTTAGACAGCACAACAGCAGAGAGCTGTACCAAATAGTTAATGTTTTGTGTTGTAGGAAATGGACAAGTATATAAGGATTGAAGGATAAACCAGGTAAGGTTTGGTCTATAAAAACCCAGTTATATATAACTGGTTTTTATAGAAGGTGAGGATTCTGTCATGGCTAGGTGTGCTGAGCATTTCAGTGATGTTCTAAACAATGTGGTTAGTTCTATTCCCATTGTTTGCAGTGATGATAGGTGCATTGGTGGCTTTAATGTTAGCCCTATAACAACACACTCTGAAGTTATTATGGCTATTTCTAAACTTAAACTTAAGCTACTTCATAAATCCACAAGGGTAGATGAAATTACTACAGACATGCTCAGAGCTGGGAATGTTTCGGTTACCACTTGGATGACTGAAATTTTGAATATGTTTTATGATAAAGGAATTATTCCTAACTATTTTACCAGAGCTATTATTATTATCCCTATTTTCAAAAAAGGTGATTGCAGTTCTTGTGATGACTATAGGGATATCAGCCTGCTTTCTGTTCCAGGTAAAGTTCTATGCATGATTGTGCTTAATAGAATTAAGAATCTGGTTGACAGTCAATTGTGTGATGAACAACGTGGATTCCGAAGTGGTTGGGGATGTGTAGATCAGATATTTTCATTCAGGCAGATTCTTGAGAAATATTTAGAGTTTCAGAAACCTTTGGTTGCTAGCTTTGTTGATTTCAAAAAGCCTTTTGACTCTGTTGATCGTTATAATATGTGATTGATTGTGAGATTGTATGGCATACCAAACAAGTTAGTTAACATAATGAAAGCTCTCTATAAATAACACTGAGTTGTGTGTGAAATTTGGTAATTGGTTTAGCATTGCTTCTGGTGTTCAACAAGGGTGCATTTTGTCTCCTTTTCTCTTTAGTTTGGTTTTTGATTATGTTATGTGAAATTCACTGCAAGGGTAAGATTTTGGCCTTAAATGGTGTGGAGATTTGAAAATTTCTGATTTAGATTGTGCTGATGATTTAGCCCTTTTGGCAAATAATGTTGATGAGATGAACTCTTTCATTCGAGCTATTGATGCGAGTGGTAGTAGAGTAAGTTTGGTTATAAACAGAGAGAAAACTAAAGTGATGAAAATTGATCAGACAGGCTGTAGTTCAGTTAATCTGAATGGCTGTACTCTTGAGAAAGTATCAGTTTAATTATCTTGGGAGCTATGTAACAGACACTGGTAATGTGTGGCATTAGGTTAGCAGATGAATAGGGATTGGTGCTGGGACTTTTAAGAATCTATAGAGAGTGTGGAGAAATTGGCATATTCACGTAAAGACTAAAATTTGACTCTATAATTGTTTGGTTCTCTCTAGTGTTATGGTAGTGAAACATGGATGCTTTGTAAACTAGATAACAGGAAACTAGATGGTTTTGATTCTAGATACTTATGCAGTATCTTGGTATTAAGTGGTTCAACTTTGTAATAATGATGAGGTTAACAAAGGAGTTGGCAACCTTCTTTAAGCATCATATAGCGCACAGAGAGAGAGACTGTTGGTTTGACCATGTTGCCTGTATGGATAATTATAGATTAGCTAATAGGGTTATGAATAGTGTGCCTAAATTCCTCTGAAAGAGGGGGATACTTAGGTTGTGGTGAGCAGACATTGTCAAACATGACCTTGTTAGAATTGGTATGCAGTGGCCAGATGCAGGAGATATAGCTCAGGACAGATATTCTTGAAGAACTAAATTGCACAATCTGGTTGGACCTCTGTAGCCCATGGCTGCTTGAGGATGATGATGATGAAAAATTTACAGAAAAATGAATTGTGGAAGTTGAGATATTTCAAGGAATTTTCCTGCATTTCAAAATTCATATAATATGCCAAGTAACCCCTCTAATATTCTTGTTTCTTATTGAAAGCAAGCATTTACTCACGTTTATCTTGTAGTTTCACACATGCACTTTGGAGGAGCCATTACAATATTTATATAGATTAAAGTTGCATTCTGCATTAATACTATTTACTGGATTTATAATGATTGAAGAGAGTGGCATTATGTGGCAAAAAATCACAACTGGTGACTACACTGGTTTTTCACCTTTGATTGCAAGTTGAAGAGAATAGAATACTGTTTATATTTCTCTGCAACATGAAACTGTCTTTTTTCCCCCATTAAATTGGGTAAATTTTTTAATTTCTTTACAACAATTATTAATGAAGTTATTTCCTGTATACAGTGGCGAAGTATCACAGATGTCTGTAGACATGGGATTCATGAAATATTTGAAAAATTTTGCGTAAATGGTATTTGAACCTATGTCTCCCAGTAACATATCAGGACTGGCATGTTACTGGAAGACATGGGTTTAACTCCCACTCATGGCAAAACCAATTTTTTTCAGCTAAATATTTCATATTTCCCATATATTTGGAAAATTTTATAAATTATTTCTTAGAAGTATCCATAAGCATTATTTTAATGAAGTTTGTTTCTGCTCACAGTAGTTGTTTAAGCTCTCCTAGGCTGCATGCACATAGAGGCAGTTGGAATGACAGAGTGTTGCTTGGATCAGTCTTTCTCAACCCATACCCATGCATATATCAGGGGTATGGGAGAAAAATCTGGTAATGGCAGACAGTGTGTATTTACTAAAATTGAAACAATCTGTTACTTAATAATATGCAGCTATTTACTTTCTTTATTTCTTTAGTAGGCGTGGGATATTCTACATTTGGCTCCAAAATGAATGCAATATTGTATTTGCACAAAGTCGCACAACACTTTTCTTAGCGTTAATCTATTATTACACTGTATAGTAGTAATACAATAATAAATTTATCTATAGCTCAGTTGTCCAGAGCACCTGACATGTTATCTGGAGGTCATGGGTTCATATCCCACCTGGCTCAGACAATTTTTTCTCTAAAATTGAAATCGACGTCAAAAGTGTCTATTTATTATTGGATGTTGAGCTGTCGAGTTTATCTGAGTTTATCTCATTATTTATTCTCATGGCACCCATATTGTAGTTCTGTGGTAGCAAAGTTAAAATTACTTTGAAAGAAATTACATGTATACTGTATGTACTTAAATTGAAGCAAAAAGCTTTTTTTAAACTTTGCTCTTGTCTTTACCACTTATTATCATGATGCCTTCTTGCAAGGGGCAGGGGTAGCTCAGTCAATAGCTTGCCAGACTTGTAATCTGCAGTTCCCAAATTTGAGCCCCAGCTGGGCCAACATTGAGATTTATCTCTGCAAAGCTTCCAGACCTGCCCACAGTCAGTAGGGGACACCGATGGGCTTGGAACGGCCACCATCTGTTGGATGGGACATTGAGCTGTGGCCCTGTGTGCAGGAGAGCCATACCCTCTGCATGTTAAAGAACACGCTGGATGGCACTGACAGGAGGCTATCATCTGCCTTCCAACAATTGTACCAGTGGGTCCCCTCCCCAACTTTCTCTGAGCCTTCATGTCCTTGTGACCTGGCAATTAAGCCTGTTGTGTGCAAAAAATGCCGTTTAGAAGTAAAACAACCCAAGCCTCCTTGCATAAAATATCTCTATACCATTACTTGATGAAAGTTTTAGGACATAACAATCAAACTTGAAACTCTTTAAAGGGATTTTAAATTATGGAGTGTGCACAGTCTTATAGACACCTCTCATTGTCATCAAACATTTGGATTCATTATGGAGCATACACCAGAATTGGTTTGTTACAATATTGACATATCTGTTAACCAACATTGGCCGTATCAAACTGGAAACCACAAGCCAGAACTGGTGAGTTTGTTCTAATTTAAGCAGCACATACATGTGTTTTCTTATGAAGTGACTTTAACTCTGCTTCCATGGAACTATAGTGCAATGCCACGAGATAAATGGATGCTGTAAGATGATGGACATGTTGGTGTGGATCACTGGTTCCCAACCTCCAAACACCCCTTTTTGACTGAATGCCCTTTTATATTTTTAACTAGGCTATCTTAATCTATGAAGTATTCTATTCAATCTATTTCCACAGAAAACTCAATAAAATGCCCTTAGGGGGTGGTAGTCCACAGTTGGGATCCACTGGTATAGACAGTTGTGTTAGTGTAGGTCGCTTGTTAATTAAATTTTGTATTGTACTAAACAGTTGGGTTGGGTTGTTCTACCTCTGAGCAGCACTTTTTTGCACACCATGGGCTAAATGGACAGGTCACATGGACCCTGAAGGCTCAGAGAAGGTTGGGGAGGGGACCCACTGGAACAGCTGTTGGGAGACAGATCGTAGCCTCTTGTCAAGTCCATCCAGCATGATCTTTAACGTGTACAGGGTATGGCTCTCCCGCACATGGGGCCACGGCTTAACATCCCATCCGATGGCTGGCGGCCTTTCCAAGCCCATCAGTGTCCCCTACTGACCATGGGCAGGGCAGGGAATTTTGCAGAGATAAATCTCAACGCTGACCCAGCCAGGACTCGAACCTGGGAACTGAAGATTTTGAGCCTGGCATGCTACCGACTGAGCCACCCCCACCCCATTACTAAACAGCATAATGGGGATGAATTAATTAGCAAATTCAGTAGTAAAGTATCAGATGTTCTGTAGATATGGGACTCATGAAATGGTTAGCTGAAAAAATTTAGTTTTACCATGAGTGGGATTTGAAACCAAATCTACCAGTAACTTTCCAGGTGTGCTCACCACTACATCATCAATGGCTAACCTTTTTCTTCAGCTAAAGTGACTTATAGATTTTTCTTGCATATTATTTGATTCTCTCTTGGTTCCATCTATGTTGGGAAACAGACAATCTGTTTGCTTCAAATGATTGAATTTAATTGGTTATATGTTTACTGACATAGATAGTGCCACAAGAGAATCAAATAATATATATGAAAGCCTATTTAAGTCACATTAGCTGAAAAAAAGCTAAGCCTCTGATGTTGTAGTGGTTAGCACACCTGGCATGTTACTGGGAGACATGGGTTCGAATTCCCTTTACAGCAAAACTAAAAATTTTCAACTAATTCTTTAATGTACGGATGTTTTATATTCCATATTAAAAGGGGTGCTTGGTCTGAAATGTTCAAACACTATTAATCTATGGCATATTTAACGCAAAATGGATGAGAAACACTAATTTGATTCATGAAATGTATTTTTCAGTGAATATTGCTGAAATCATACTTTATTATCACACATGGAGCTTGTGAAAGGATGGAAGAGGAGGAAGGGGTTGGACTGTTCTGTCAGCAACAGTCAAAGTCCTAATTCTGCAGCTTGTAATGTCCACAACACAGCAGAAATTGAAGTTCATACAGAACAGAAATAGAAAATTAATCCACATTAGGACCCTGTGTGGTTGACCACTCCTCAGCAAAGTAGAAAAAAAAAGTAGTCACAGTTGCCCAGGTCAGTAAGCCACACTGATCTGGCAGATCTCCCCTTCCATTCATTTCCACAAGAGAATATCTCTTTTGAAAGGTTCTAATGGTCTGCACCATGAGAAGGTGGGGCCGGACTTAGGTGCTAGGCTTGGCTGGTTCTATGCATCATCACAGGGGATTGGTGCATAGCTCTCCTTCCAATGACTACCTAGTTACCATTTACAGACAACTATGGCTCCTTTTTTTTCTAACCTGCTGGGCAGTGGTAAACCACACAAGGTCCTGGTGCTGATGTATGTACTAACCAGAATGGAATAAGGCTCTGAGCTTGATTATGGATCCTGAATTTGCTGCACTGATGGGTTTCTGTGGAGGGAAAATCTGCTGTGTTTTCTGTTTGCAGGTTGACAGCTCCAAATAAATAGATTCACAGGATACTTTTTATCAGCTGGTAGATAATCCTGATCTGAGGTCATCACAGGTACTTGAACTCTCTTCTATGGGCATTGTCAAACTTGCATTTCAGGAAGTCTTTCAGTGTAGATGACTCCAGCCTTTAGTAGTGGTGGAATGGGTCTTTGCCTCATGCCTGTGATGAGGGGGCTATTTGATATTGTTGACATTTGTTCTCTCAATGCACATGGTTTCTTTAAACATCCCACTAACCATTTTCTCTCTATATGTAGTTGGAATGTGAGGACTCTGCACAGATTATTCTCTTGATGCCCTCACATAAGAATTCCACCATTATAATTTAGATATTCTCGATTAGCAAGAGACCATTTTGACAGATAAAAGTCAGATTCTTAAAAAATGCTAAATTTCTCTTTTCAGGAAGGGAAGATAAAAAGCATTTCTAAGGTGTAGGTTTGCTTCTCAGTAGACATGTTAGTGATGCTCTTCTAGGATATGAGTGCACTAATGAAAGGTTTCTTACAGTAAAATTTCAGATAAGCATTAAAGACTTGAATGTTATCTGCGTTATGCCCCAACTGAGGATGCTGATGAGAACGATAGGTTTTATGGACAACTTCAGGATATTTTGAATTCTGTCAAGAAAGGAGATATTACCTTGTTCTAGGTGATTTCAATGCCAAAGTTGGTACTGACTCTGACCTTCAGGGAGGGATGATAGGTCCTTATGGTATTGGTAGCTGCAATGGGCAATATCTCCTACAGGTAAGTAAATTTAATTGTTTGAGAATAACTAACACTTATTACAAACACTGCAACTTACATAAGTACACATGGGTTCACCAGATGAGCTGCATAAGAATATGACTGATTATATATTAACAGCAAATGGGCTAGTTCTCTTCAGAATACTAGGTCATATAGGGGAGCTGAAATTGGATCTGATCATTAACTTGTTAAAAGTGTTGCGGTATTGACGATTTGTTTGTTAATGCTACTCTGTATTGAAGAAATCACTTGATTTAAGCTCACAAGTTTGATTTGAACTATTATCAACATATTTTTTTCATAAATTTTCGAAAAATTTTATGAAAATTAGCAAAAAACACCAATTTAAAAAAACAGAAGATTTGTGAAGTAATTATGAAATATGTACCAATTTTTCCAGTATGCCACTGTAAAAAGTGTTATTAAAATTAATATGTTACTGCAATGTTTTTATTTTTTCTTCAATAAAATTCAGAATTAAATTCTCTTTAATTTGGTATGTAATGTGACCTATTTCTGTTATTATTATTTATTAAAAATATTCTAAAGTTCACTTGTTTATTAGACTTTACAAAACAAGCCTGGACTTTTCTCAAATATGGTACTGAGAAAAAAAATTACAAAATGGAAGAAATGTTTACTTTGAACAAGAAAATTATTTTTTTTGTTATTCGGAAATAGCCTTTCTATGCATGTGCATTATAAACATTTCTATTAGTGTTTTTTTAAATAAATTTTTATTTGTTGCCAGATGCATTTTTTGTAGTGCATGACTCTAAAAAAATCTTATTAAAATAAAACTAGTAGTCTTTTTGTTAAATATTTTATATTCAGAAAATCCAGAATTAAATGCTGATTAATTTGTCATGTAACATGCAATAATTCCTTTCATTTGTCATTTGGCAAAATAGTTATAGAGTTAATTTTTTTTGCCTGATCAGAGTGAAAAAAAAATAGCTGGACATGGAAAGGGTTAATAAACATTAAAAGTATCAATTAACAACTCATAAGAATCTTTGGTTTGATGGCTTAGCTGACAAAGCCAAGGAAGCAGTTAGCACAACAGCAGAGAGCTGTACCAAATAGTTAATGAAAGAGATGAAGTTAACTCTATAAACACTGTAAGTGCTGGACTAGTCATATGTTATCGTGACAGTGAGCTCATTGACACTAATGTGGTAATTGATGGTCGTAGATTGCCATGGTGAAGTTTAGGTTAAATAGTCATACCTGCATTTTCTTCATTCTTCTAGAGGTAGCTTCATCGGTTGTTCAAAGAGGACAATTCTAGGTTGTGTTGTGGTTTAGGGAGCTGATGTTTTCAATGGCCTGGTATTGTTGCTTCCTACTTGGTGATAGAGTTCTTAAATGCCATGGTGTTGACTTTGCTGCCTCTATAGTATGAGTCTCTGGGTGTCATTCTAAACTTCACACTCCTATTAGTGCACTGAGCTGGTTGCCTATATGAGATGTTGGTGACCGTACATTGCGACGTGTTTCATACCATGTACTTTGGCATGTCGTCAGGCAGGCACTGTCATGGCAGTGGGATGATATAGAGACACAATGTGCTTGAACGGTGGATGCACATTTGGCCTGCACAGGGTTTGCCAAGGTCATGCACGGACCAGACATGTCCTTGAGGTGCCGTGAAAGGGAGATGAATCAGAAGTGCTCTCCAAGCTACACTGGGCCTGTGTGTTTGAGTGTTTATAAGAGCAGTCTGGAATTTTGGTACTATATGGTAGAACATTGTACATAAGTTTCATAAGTTCCAGAATTTAAATTGCTGAGTATCAGGTGAATTTGATCTGTCATTAGTGTATCCTATCTGTCAAAACCAGTATTTATAGATAGTAACCTTATATGGAAATTGCAAGTAAAAAATTTATTAAAAAGCTTGAATATTAGGCTTTCAAGAATATACTTTATTTGAAGCCTTTGAATTTGTCCTAGTTAAAAGTAATATCTATGTTTTGAAACTTCAAAATTTGCTTGAAGGAGCACCAGCAGGACATCCTAAACAAACTGCAACTCACAGCTCTCACAACAAATAGTGATCACTAAAGAAAGTACTCCACAGTTCCACATGGCCAAAATAATAAGCTCTCCACCCACTAGATATCAGCTGAAAATAATGGAAGACCTCTTCATCTACATAATAGGAATTTTATATGCAACACGGACATAATATTGTCCCATTCAGCCTAGAAACTGTTGCTAGAAGGAAACTCATAAACTCCTTATTTAATTATATTCCGGGCAACAGATTGAACCCAGACCCTGCCAATGTTTAGACCAAGGCTCGCACCCGGCAATGCTGCTGGAAACCAATGGAGAATCATCACAACTGGGGAAAGGGATGGAGGGGGGGGGGGTCGCAAACGACAGGGAAACAGAATAGTCATATCACCCAAGATAGCACAGCAAAATATCTGTGAGAAATATAACCTTCTCAAATTCAAATATACTCTAACAGTTTAATTGTCAATTCAGATTTATTTCACACTTTTGTTACATTGGAAACATGTAATTTAAAGGTTATTACAACACAAAGTAATAAATGTTTTTCTTCTCCAACGTAACTAAACAATTTCAAAAGTGTAAAGTACAAAACTCCACATGAGCCAAAAGTCTGTGAGATATTAGATTTTTAAAATGTGAAATAGTTTGTAGCAACAATGTTAACTTACTTCTCATAGACATATAATAAACCTGTTAACATTATGACTCAAATGCATATTTAAACGCTATAATCAAGTGAGTCTTATAATCACTATAATAGATTTTCTACATTTTGCCCACGTATCCATTTCATAATTAATTAAAAAAGATAATATTTCTTTCATTCTTTATGTTATTAGGTAAACAGTTGAATACTTTGGGAGCCTGGCATACATAATGCTTAGTATAATGCATAATATAAAATGCAGTTTTTTCTGGAGAAATCACATTTAAAAATACCGCTGTTGAAATCTAGTATTTTATTGAACACTTTTGCACTTGAATCATCCCAGTATTTGACAATACATGTTAA
Source organism: Ryuthela nishihirai (assembly GCA_038380435.1). NCBI lineage: Eukaryota > Metazoa > Arthropoda > Arachnida > Araneae > Heptathelidae > Ryuthela > Ryuthela nishihirai. The sequence goes on along the minus strand of JAWZYU010000002.1, from coordinate 37,813,661 downwards.
CAAGGGGTTAATATATAATTCTGGACTTGTAAAATTTGTAATGAATTATAATAATTTTGGATACTATGAAACTTTCATGTTTCTGAGCATGTACCTCAATGCATAATATGAAGATTTAGAATACGTTGCTAACTCGATTCAGAATGGGTACCCCATGAAATAGTACCTGCTCCAAATAAGATGTTTCCAAGAACTGCATATTACTTTTAACTTGGGCAAATTCAAAAGCTTCAAATGGAGTATATTCTTGAAAGCCTAATATTCAAGCTTTATACTAAATTTTTTACTTGCAATTTCCATGAGAAGGTACTATCTATAAATATTGGTTTTGACAGATAGGATACACTAATGACAGATAAAGTTCACCTGATACTCAGTAATTTAAATTCTGAACTTATGCAACTTATCTACAATGTTCTACCATATAGTACCAAAATTCCGGACTGCAACACTCGAATGCACAGGCCCAGTGCAGCTTGAAGAGCATTTCTGATTCATCCCCCTTTCATGGCACCTCAGGGTCAAGCCCAGTCTGCGCATGACCTTGGTGACTCCATGTAGGCCACATGTGCATTCACTGATCGAGCACATCACATCTCTATCTCATTCCACTGCCAGGACAGTGCCTACCTGATAACATGCCAAAGCAGACAGCACAAAACACATCGCAATGTCTGGTCACCAACATCATATATCTCATATAGGCTGTGATGCCCTATCGTTCACTTTTGCTTTACCTTAACCAGTTTTGCTTAATTTACGTTATATTTATCATTTTGGGGATTTTTATTTCCTTTTTGGCATCACAGCACTTGTTTCCAAGAGTTAGGAGTTGCGCATGCGCAACTCCGATCTTCCGACTGTCACCTGCTAAAGCGCGTGCACATGGACACGCCCCCTCTTGCATCATAGCTTGCGTCGCTCATCAGTTTATGTAAATGTCTTTCCCGGCGTGCAACATGACACATTCGGCTCATGTTAAAACCGGTGACATGCTAGTCACAGTTAGCACAAGTAAGTGCACAGCACATAGTAAGGAGCATAGCGTAGCATAGCACATAGTAGAGAGAGAGTTGTAGCACATAGTAAGAAGCACATAGTTGGAAGCATGTAGAGAAGTGAGTGAGCTCAGTTGAGTGCACAGTTAGTGCAGTGTGTATCTTCTTCATTGAAGTTTTGGTGAGTGATTTTTGGAAATAAATTTGTTTGTTATTGAAACCTTTTGAGTCTTTACTAATTTTTTCTCTTGAGCAACGTGAATTAAGTTTTGATTATATTTAGATATTAAACTTGACAATCATTTTTTGGATTCTTACTCATTAACGCTCGTTGGTATTTTGAACCCTAATTTAACTTATTCTATTTTTTGGCAATTTGTTAATTATTGCCTGGTGTCCGTCTCAGCTATCCGGAGCATAAAATTAATTGGATCAGAAAAAGGGTCCAAACTTAAAAGTATTTCGCATTTCTTTGGAGTGTTACAAGGCAACCAGCTCAGCACACTAATAGGAGCGTGAAGTTTAGAATGACACTCAGAGATTCATACTACAGAAGCAGCAAAGTGCAACAGCACCGCAGTTAAGAACTGTATCAGCAAGTGAGAAGCAACAATACCGGACTTGTGAAAACATCAGCTACCTAGAACAGCACACAATCTGGAAATGCCCTCTTTGAAGAACTGACTAAGTTACCTCTAGAAGAACAAAGAAAATGCAGGTATGACTATATAACCTGAACTTCACCGCACCGATCTATTACCATCGATTACCACATTAGTGTCAATGAACTGATTGTTTGTCACAAAATTACATGACTAGTCCAGAACATACAGTGTTTATAGAGTTAACTAAATCTATCTTTAACTTAGCACACTGTGTTTTACCCTTCATATTTAAATAGTTTATGTTTTGTGTGGTAGAAAATGGACAGATATAACGGGATTGAAGGATAAACAAGGTAAAGTTATAGAAGGTGAGGATTCTGTGATGGTTAGGTGAGCTGAGCATTTCAGTGAGGTTCTAAACAATGTGGTTAGCGCTACTTTTATTGTTTGTAATAATGATAGATTGGCTTTAATGTTGGTCCTATATCACAGTCTGAAGCTGTTTTGGCTATTTCTAAACCATAACTACATAAATACCAATGGGCAGATGAGATTACTATTGGAATGCTTAGAGTTGGGAATGTTTTGGTTATCATATGAATGGCTGAAATTTTGAATATCTTTTGTGATAATGGTATTGTTCTTAAGGGTTTCAACAAAGTTATTATTATCCCTATTTTTAAAAAAAGTGATTGCAGTTCTTGTGATAACTCTAGGGGTATCAGCCTACTTTCTGTTCTAAGTAAAGTTCTTTGCATGATTGTGCTTAATAGAATTAAGAATTTGGTTAATGGACAACTGTTTGATGAACAGTTTGAATTCAGAAGTGGTAGGGGATGTGTGGATAAGATATTTTCACTTAGGCAGATTCTTGAGAAATGTTTAGAGTTTCAAAAACCTTTGTTGATTTCAAAAAGTCTTTTGACTCTTTTGATCGTCATAATTTGTGGTTGATTGTGAGATTGTATGGCATACCAGACAAGTTAGTTAACATAATGAAAGCTCTCTGTAATAACACTGAGTCGCGTGTGAGAGTTGGTAAGGCTTACAGCAATTGGTTTAGCATTGCTTCTGGTGTTCGACAAGGGTGCATTTTGTCTTTAGTTTGGTTATTGATTATGTTATGCAAAATTCACTGAAAGGAAAAGATTTTGGGTCTTAAATAATCTGGAGATACAAAAGTATCTGTTTAAGATCAAGGTGTTGTATAAACATGGTGAAATTGGCCTCCAATGAGAGGCTTCCACTAGAAGGGCGAGATAGCAGAAGCAGAAAATACTACATCACTGCTATATAATGTAGGTCAGTAGAAAAGAATTATAGGGAAAAATGTAGAGAGAAAATCAAAGACATTAGACTTTGCAGAAAAGGCTGATGTTCTGAAAGTAATCAGTGAGTAGTTGCATGCATGTTTGCAGCAGCTTCTTGTTCTGGTGAGTGCCAAGAAGGGGGGTGATTGAGTAATCCATGGTTCCAATAGTATGGAGCTCCTGAAACAAAACTTCTCTTTCAGCATTGTAATGGAAGCAGTTGAGTAGAATGTGAGATACATTCTCAGGTGTGCTGCATGTGGCACAGTTAGGACTCTATACTCTGCCAAGAGTGTGAAGAGTAGAGTTGCTGTAGATGACTCCAACTCGGTGACGATGTAGGAGGGTATCTTCAGGTAGGTTGAGGTTATCGAGCTTAGGAGCAGTGAGTGAGAGATCTACCAGGTATCTAAATGAGGAACAACTGGTGAGAACTAAACAGTATTCTTATGCTGATGATTTAGCCCTTTTGGCAAATAATGTTGATGAGATGAATGCTTTCAATCGAGCTGTTGATGAGACATAGTAGAGTAGGTTTGGTTATAAATAGAGAGAAAACTAAAGTGATGAAAATTTGTCAGGCAGATGGTGCTTCAGTTGCTTTGAATGGCTGCACTCTTGAGCAAGTGTGTCAGTTTAATATCTTGGGAGCTATGTAACAGATACTGGTGATATGCAGCATGAGAATAACAGATGAATAGGGATTGCTGCCAGGACTTTTAAGAATGTATGGAGAGTGTGGAGAAATAGGCATATACACCTAAAGAGTAAAATCAGACTGTAATAGTTTGGTTCTTTTTAGGGTTAGGTGTAGTGAAATTTGAACACTTTATAACAGGAAATGATGCTTTTGATTCTAGATGCTTACACAGTATCTTGTCATTAGTTGGTTCAACTTTGTAAATAATGATGAGGTTAGGCAAAATAGTCAGCAACCTCCTTTAAGCAGCATGTTGTGCAGAGAGAGAGACTGTTGGTTTGGCCATGTTGTCTGTATGCATAATTAGAGATTAGTGAATTGGGCTATAAATAGTTTGCCTAAAGGCCTCAGAAAGAAGGGGAGATGTAGGATGCAGTGGGCAGACAGTGTCAAACAGGACCTTGTTAAAATTGGTGTGCAGTGGCCAGATGCAGCAGATGTAGCTAAGGACAGATATGCTTGAAAAACGAAATTGCACAGTCTGGTCAGACCTCTGTAGCCCATGGCTCCTTGAGGATGATGATGAAATTCTAGATCGAAGTAGAGAATTTTGAGGCTAAAATCCTGATACATGTTATGTGGCTGATTTTGCGTTTTTTGAATTAAAGTTTTCTGTGATGTCACTGTTTTGTGCTTGTTCTTTTATGATGTTATTCTTGGTTTGTGCTTCCTGTTCATTAGTTAGCATCTATGGAAAGGGGCTTAATTAGGCTCTTATATGCAAACTAGGATATTTAGTAACTTTTCAGTGAGTCACACAATAACACCAACAGGAAATTTAATATTTTTTGAGTTTCTTTTAAAAATTGTTGGAGGTAGTTTTGATCCATTGGCTAAACAGACTCAAATTGTGTTTCTATCCATATCCTGTAGCCTTTATCATAACAGTTATTCCCCCCCCCCCCCCCCCAATTCCCATGACTGTTCTATTGCTTTGATGATTAAAGGTCAGAGATGTTTTGTCCATTACCAGTTTGGGACAGTTCCAATTTGGTATCTTTACAATTTGTGATGCTTTACAATAAACTTTTGAAAAGACTTACCTTTTCTTCCTGACTATTAGACAAGTTCTGAGTGACATTTAGATAAAGAATGTATAATTACTATTATATTAGAATTACAGGTATTTATTAACTGTATCTATTTATAAACTGAATGAACTACATGCTGATGTCATGAAAGTTGTATTTGTTGACTTATATTTATATATGTGTATACTGACTATACCAGTAGTGTTCTGCTGCACTCATAGTGCAGGTAGCTAAATCCCTGCTCTTGTAATGGTCTTTCTGTTTTGCTTAAAACATGTAGATGCTACAATTTTTCTCCAGTTGAATGAAGCATTCCCTATTTGACATGTGTTTTTGTTCCTTGGAATTTCTTCTAAGGCTTCTTTATCTTGACTACACCATTCTCATATTTGCTTTTTGTTTATGCCAAATTCATGAACAGCTGTATTGTTATTATATATTTTTGCATATGAAATGAATTTAATTTTGAATCCTGTTCCATAGTCATATTCTTTTAACTATGATCTATTTGAAATATTAAAATTATATTAAATTTAAACAAAGTTTGAATCCATGTATAATGTACCTACTGAAGAATGGGGACTACTAATATATAAGGCACCAAAATTCTGAAAAAATGATATATCTGACAGGTGAAGTACTATTGTAATGGTAGTAGTAGTTGGATTATATCTTATAGATTTCTATAATGCCATTATCTAATACATTAGGTAGGCCTTACCAATTGATGGCAACCAACATTTCATTTGTATTAGAGAAGCTGCCATTCTTTCTATTTCTTGGATGACAGTGACTGGCATCTACAAGTGAGTAAGATGATGCTTAAGCAGTTACTTGAAATTTGGTAAAACATTTTTAGCATTTTAGCGTGCTTGGCTACTGATCCAAGGGACCTGGGTTTGAGCCCTGGGTAAGGCATGGATGTGTGTGTCGTTTTTCTGCTGAGGTCCTGCTATCCTCTCAGATCTTCTACTATGGCATATAAACTGACAGGCTCCTGTCAGACCTCTGTGGCAAGCAGCTGCTTGAGGGGGTATTTATTTTTTTTTTTATTATATTTCTGTGCAGATGGTGATTAGTACATTATCCACACTTGAAGCAGTGATTGGCAATCTGCAACATCACTACAGTAAACAGTAAAGCTTGTGATTTCCAGACATGACTCACAAATAAGTTGACTTTCATTTTTTGAGGCTTATGTTTTTTTCCAAAAATATTGGTTTATGTGTGAGTATAAAATAATAAATAAATATCAGTGAGTATAAATTGACAGCATCCTGTCAGATCTCTGTGCTTTTCACAGAAATCTGACAGGAGGCTGTCAGTTTATATACCCCAGTAGAAGGTCTATGAGGAAGGTGAGACATTATCAGAAAAACAACACAAACATCCATGCCTTATATGGGGCTCGAAACCAGGTCCCTTTGATATGTGGTATATATCCTGAGTATCTTGTTATTAAAAATACAAGAATGTGTCCATTGAAAATGTTTGGGATCCATAATTTTTTTCCATACTATCTGTTAACATCATTTTCAGTGGTTGGCAAAAATGAATGTAATGTTTCATAAAGCAAAATGCAATATTTTTTTTTATAAGCTGGCTTTCTTTCTCTAATGATTACTGATATATAAGGTTGCCACCCATCGGATGGGATGTTAAACCGTGGCCCTGTGTGCAGGAGAACTATACCCTGTGCACTTTAAAGAACACACTTGATGGCAGACTACCATCTGTCTCCCAACAGCTGTTCCAGTGGGTCCCATCCCCCAACCTTCTCTGAGCCTTTGGGGTCCTTGTGACTTGGCCATTTAGCCCATTGTGTGCAAAAAAGTGCTGCTTAGAGCAACCCAACTGATATATAATTTTTGCAGTTTTGTGTTAATACAGCATAGACAGTGCAATACTTGTTAGATTATAGTATATTGAATATTATTTAAATATGAAGTGAATGTTCTTTATGTCAGGTAGATGGGAAATTAATGTTAAGGGAGGATCAAATGTTAGAGTTGTCATTCATTAAGTGCTATGGGCATCTATATATATGCACATGTAAAATTTCATGGAATGCTATGGTTGTATATATATATGTACACTCTAAACTTTATGCAGCCAGTGCCATGAAGGTTACTACTATTTATGCTAAATATGAGCATTAGGTAGCTGCAGGGACTTCTTGTTTAGTTTTCTCAAAAAACAACAACAACATATTTCTTATTTTTTGGAAAGCACAGAGAAATGCCCACACTTAAGTATCAGTTAAAGGGTTGAACAAAATGGTTTTACACTGTAATAAATGTAATGATCTTTCATATTCTTTTACTATAATCAAAAAGGTATATGAACAATGATAAGTTTATGATAAAATATAAAGTAGAAATGGTTGTACAAATAGTTGGTTGAAACATATTTAAAACTGTTCAAACCCACACACCTCATGGTGTTGCTACATTGAATGAATATAAACTTTTGTAGCAATCTTGTTAAGTAGTATTATTTTTGTATTATCTTGTTAAGTCTGCTGCAACTGCAAATGTTCTAATATATTGTTCCAGATTATTGTAGTATTTGTGTAAATTCATTATTTTTAAATTTTGTTACAGATATGGCGTGTTGTGACATCAAAACTAACATTCCTGGATACAAAGGATTTAGTTTGTGGCTCCTTATTAATTTATTACTTTAGGATTTTTGAAAGAAGATATGGCTCTCATAAATTCTCAGTGAGTAAACATTTTATATATGTACATTAATTAAATATTTGCTTCATAAATGATATAATTATGATTAAGTTATATAGACATACTGGTTTCTTTAATTGAAATAATTGATTATGTAAATCTTTAGCTCATCATTGGTTACTTAATATACAGGGTGGGGCGCAAAAACTTCCTTTTTTTGAAGGCGAATGAAAGAAAAATTGTTGCTGATAAACAAAATTTATTTTTTGATAATGAAAGAACATAATTTCAAATTTCAAATCATGCTGTTTAAACAAAATAACTTGAAGGTGGTGGCCACCATTCTCTATGCACTGATGCAACCTATTTCTGACATTTCCCTCTACACGTTCCAACATGTCCAGTGGAATTCGGGCTATTTCCTGCCGAATAACATTCTTCAGCTGAAGTAGATTTGTGGGGCGATGTTTAAAAATTTCTGCCTTGAGGTATCCCCATAAAAAAATCACAGGGCGTTAGATCGGGCGAGCACGCCGCCCACGGGATGTCACCTCGCATCGTGATGAGCCGTCCGGGGAACATTGCCCTCAAAACTGTCATCGAAGCTCGGGCTGTGTGGGCCGTGGCACCATCCTGTTGGAACCAGACATTTCTGCAAGAGCTGGTTTTGAAAACGATTTTTGAATCATATCCGAAAAGGTTTTGAATCATATCCACATGCCGCTGTGAATTGACAGTAACTGCTCGATTGTCCTCCTAAAAAAAATAAGGACCAATAATTCCAACTCTCGACAACGCACACCATACTGTCACCTTATCATTGTGAAGTGGCCTCTCATGGTGCTCTCTAGGGTTGATACCACTCCAATAGTGCATATTCTGTTTATTGACACATCCGGATAGGTGAAAATGTGCCTCATCACTAAAGAAAACAATAGCGTCAAGGGGAACAGTTTCCAATAAAGTTCGCACGGCGTTATCCGGTTCTGGAAATGGCGTGGTGACAATTCTTGCGCAATACACATCTTGTAGGGATGGAAATGAAGATGTTCATGAAGAATTCGACGCATTGATCGATTGGATATTCCTAGGGCTACTGTATGTTTGTGAGTGGAGCGTCTTGGAGATCTCAAAATCGACTGTCGAACTGCCTCCACATTTTCTGGCGTCGTAACGGTCCGTTATCATCCTGGGCTTTTTTTCACCACATTCCCAGTTGTCCTAAAGCTCTCTACCCACAAAACGATCGATTTCTGATCAGGAACCGGACCTCTGGGCTGAATTCCGAAGTGAGTACGGAACGTATGCTTCACCACCACATAGGAACGGTTGTTCGAAAAATAAGCTTCAACTGCAAACGCACGCTGCTCCTTCATCCACCTCATGTTTTCTACTGAGGGGTACTAGACAACAACTTTCGTGGCTGCTGCGTTCGTCAAGTCCATTCCCACTTTTCTATGACCTTACCTCCCTTCACAATGTGCTGTCAGGAAAAAGAAGTTTCTGTGCCCCACCCTGTATAAAGTTAATGGACAGGTATTTTATTCCTCAAGTGAACAGGACTAGAATATCAACTGATTCAATATATATCAGGTTGATTTATTTGAAATAGCAATTTTTAGATTCCAAAAAATGGAAACATTCAATATAATTTACATTAATTAACAATATATTTTCCATTTGAATCAATAACTTCCTACAATTGTTTTGGTAGTTTATGGGTTGTCTGGTTTGGAAATTTTCTGACTGCAAAGCAAAACAAGCTGCTATATCATTTTTTAGTCTGTTATTTTGGAAAGTTTTTTTCCATTAGAAAGTTTTATAACAAGTGAAATAGATAGTAATTCAGCAGATCAAGGTCCAGAGAATATATATAGTATAGTATATTCACAAAACTTCCCATTTAAACAAAATTTACAGTAGAAGTACACAGTGCAGTAATTAAAGTAAAGTAATTTAATTCTCTATGACACTGTTAAATGTTTCTGGCAAGAACGTCAAATTTTAAATTTCTCGCCAAAAGCATTCCAAGAAGCTCCTGTTACTTCTCATCCTCTATGGCATGGTACGTAAATTTCTCTTTAATAATTATTGATACTTGATAGCATAGTCCACGTGTCAAAGTGCTTAAAAACTTTTAACAGTGTCATAGAGAATTAAATTACTTTACTTCCCATTTAAAGCTCTTATTTTTGTTTGCTGCCAGAAGTGAACCTGACATTATTACGCAGAAGAAAGATGCCCTTGCGATTGATCAGTATTAGTTGCTTACACAGCAATGTTTTGGTGTAGTCTGTCCAGTTGTTTGCACAGAGATTATTACTAATTGTTTGATTCATGGAAAGCAACTCAAAATGGATGACCCCTTTCATATCCCACCAGATACAGAGCATAATCTTTTGATGTAGTCCAGCCTTTTTAGTTGGTCTGGCACCTGATCCTTGTCTAACCATTGTGATACTTCATGCATCATATTTGTCAGGATTTGGTGTAAGAATTGTTCACAATTTGATGTGAAGAGAGAAAAATGCAAGTGTTGTAGCACTGCACCTTATCCTCATCCAACAATTGGTGAGGAATCCACTCTTTGAGGTTTTGTACTTTTTTGATCACTTTAAATTGTTTGAAGATAGTCAACTGAAGAATTCCAAGCTGTTCACCAACTTTCCCATTGTTTATATATATATACATGGTCAGTATTCACCACAATTTCATTGCTTCTTTGTCAAAGTTGCGAAATTGATTTATCAGTGTACCATCTTCCAAGTATTCATCACCAGATCTTTTTGAACTATCTTTGTCATGTTCAGACAGGAAGAACACTATTTTTGAAAGCAGGACAAATGTTTTGTTGCATATGCAATGTTCCTTTTAAGTTTGAATTCATAAAAGCTGCACATGGATATGATACTTTCATCCAATATCGTAAATTGCAGAAAAAGGGAATCAACTCCAAGAAAGACAAAACTAAATGATGGGGAATAATTGTCGTAGTCTCCTATTTAGTTTGGAATGCAAGAAGTTCATGTGATCTCATTTTATCGGTTCAAGTATGACAAAGTTTTTATATGATACCATTATATATCATTTCAAGAAGTATCTACCCAGACTACTTTATTTAATTTTTTTGAATTCTTGATGTTAGGATATCACTGGGTAGTGAAGCAGTGATCTACACTGGTTTCCATAAATTAAGGAAAATCCCTATGGTCAATGGAATACTAATGTCAAAACTCTATAACTTCTAAAATAATTTTTTTTTGTTTTGAAAAATATGATTGCAGATAAAGATTTCAATCAAATAAATCAATATCTCTATTTTCAACAATATTCGTTCAGTATTTAATGAGTTATGAAAGTTTGAATATTTAGCGCTAACAATGTCAGTGACAAAAATTGACTTCAGAAGTTAATTAAAACTTAGTAATAAGTATTGTATCAAAGTGTTTAATAAAATAAATTTATATTTTAGAACTTTGTGTAATGAATTCTTTCACTATTCTTTAGTTTTGTATAAGTTTCTTAAGACTGACATTGTTGTTGTTAAATATTCAAACTTTCATAACTCATTAAATACTGAATGAATATTGTTGAAAATCAAGATATTCATTTATTTGATTGAGATCTTTATCTGCACTCACATTTTTCAAAACAAAACTTATTTTATAAGTTATAGAGCTTTGACGTTAGCTTTCTATTGATTTAACATAGAGATTTTCCTTAATTTATGGAAACCAATGTATTTGTTAGGCTTCTGAGCTAGTCATTAAGACATATCCAAAAATAATTATTTTGCAGCTTCTTCTCAGTCCTTGTGTGTGTGTGTGTAGGAGGTGGTTGGGGAGGTGCTCAGTCAGTAGTACTCCAGGTTTATAATCAGCTGTTCTCAGATTCAGGTCCTACCTGGGCCAGTGTTGATATTCATCTCTTCTAACCCCCACCCTGCTCAGTCAGAAAGGGGACAGTGTTGATCTTGGAAAGACCAGTCTGTGGTTCTATGTGCAGGAGAGTCATACCCTGTACACATTAAAGAATACTCTGCATTGTCTTGATGGGAGGTTTCCATCTGCCTCCTAACAGCTGTTCAGTGAGTTCCCTTCTCCAAACTTTTTCTGAGCCCTTGGGGTCCTTGTGACCTGGCCATTTAGCCCATTGTGTGTGAGTGCCATTCAGAGATAAAAACAACCCAAATTGCTCCCTGTGCAGAATTATCTCAAGCCAAAATATATATCTTTTTTTTTAGTTTTTTTTTTTTATAAAGGTCTAATCTGAATCTGTTTCATTGCAAAACAATAAATACCTAATGTGTATTATAAGCAATGTGAATTGATACTGTTTCCCCAAGCAGCAAAGTGGAGAGAAGGCTTCTTGTTGAAATTTAATATCAGGAATGATGAGGGATATCATTCTTGAATGCAATCACTGGAAAACTAGTTTTTCATAAACATAGAAATGCTTGTGTAATAGTTTATCAAAAAACGTTCTTTTGGTGAGGCACCTTTCTATATTTAAAACTGTGTTTAGTAACAGAAATTTAGTTATATTAATTTTAGATTGCTGTTTGTTTTTAGTATTTAGTTTTTAGTTTTTAGATTACTTAATTATTTGCTTAGGAACTAGGTTTTAAGGATTGTGAGATGAAAAAGGAGACTGCACATAAACGTTTCATTTATTTGGTCCTTAGGACATTCAATAATATACCCTGATAAGTAAGAACTGAAAGTAAAATACAAAGTTGTAAAAATAAGGTATTTTTTTGTTTACAGTATTGAGGTTTATCTGAGAGTAGTTGTGAAATACGACTCACTGAAGTGACCTTCTGTCTCCCAACAGCTGTCGAGTGGTCCTCTTCCCCCATCCTTCTCTGAGCCCTCGGTGTCCTTATTACCTGGCTATTAGCCCATTGTGTGCAAAAAAGTACTGCTGAGAGATAAAATAAGCCAACCCAATTGTAAATTTTTTCATCAAATCTAACTCTATTTTGTTTATCTTTTCCCCATTTTCTGTTGAAAGGTAGAGACTTCAGCTCAGCAAAGGCTCTTTGGAGAGGAACTCAAACTGGTATCCTTCTCTTTAAAGCATCCCTGATATGTTTTACAACAGGGTGCACAACTCAAATGTGGTTGTGGGACAGAGTTAGAATAAAGTGAGCCAAGAATAATTTAACTGAAGGGGGAGGGTAGATAGGCAATATAGAATGACATTCCATTTTTTTTTTCAAAAACTTTTTTTGAAATAGTGCAATATGTTTTTTTTTAAATTCCTTGCGAAATATCTTCAATATACATATATACTGTTCTTTTTGCATCTGTTCCTCATATTAAAATTTACCAGGAAAGTATATTGCCTTCTGCTTTAATGTCTGTGTTTTCATTCACCACAGAAAAAACACATTATCTTCTGTAATCTCATAAAAATATTCTAAAATGTCAAATATAATAAATTCACTTAACTAAGCCTTTCTTAATTAGCAGTGCTAAAATATCTATGAGCAATAACATTGCAAATCAGGGAACTGTTTGGTAATCCACTGAAACTATATCTTCAATCAACTGAAATAAAACTGTCTTTTCAATTAAAAAGATTTCTCACTACACAAATAGCACAAATATTTGTTATAAATTTTAATAAATAAAATTGCTTGTCAAATATATCTTTAATGTTCATTTCAAATCTATTTTAAATTTGTAAAACAACTCATATTTTCTGACCTGAGGCAAATGCCAAGGCCACCTCGATACATCAGACCTGGATGCTGCAGTAACAGAAGACATAATTTTTAAACATATGCTAATTTTAATTATATGCCTATTTCTAAAAATTCTACTGTAGTTAGTTATATTTAAAAATTTGGTAATTAACTTTAAAATATTTGAGAATTTAAAAAAAAATTAAATGAGTAAATTACATTATTTTAGTCAGTTTTAAAATTTAATATTAAAATTTAACTTTTACTTAAATTTTTAACAAATTAATTTACTTATGTTTTTATGCATAATTTCCCTCCTTTTGCTCAAAGCTCTTCTGGCCTGGTGTAATCAAGGTGGCCTTGCAAATGCTCAATGCATTGTAACTAAATTAATTAGACAAAATGACACTCATATGAGTAAGAATATAATCTGTTTCAAACAAGTTTAAAGCAGAGACAAAGCAAAGATCGAATTATGTAGTAAAGGCATGTGCATTTTGTTTAGCAATAACTCAGAATTGTCCAGTGATGCCAGCTAGGTATATCAGTCTTGAAAATTCAGGACTGCTGCTTTCAACAAAATAGCAATATGGAGTGTCTTGTGAATACTTCAAAGTTCTAAAGAAAAATTATCAATTATCAAACTGAACTCATTGAAATTATTTGCTAATAATTTTAAATTTTAAGATCTGGGAAATGATTGGCTGGGTATTTTAACTAAAATCCAAAATTGTTATGTGGGCCAAGAAATTCTCTTTCTTCTTGAATAAAAAAGAGAATCAGAAGAAAGTTCCTTTGAATGGCATTGTTATGAAAAAAAAAAATAAATATATGTGATCATTAAAATAAAAAAATAAATAAATACCCCCTCAAGCAGCTGCTTGCCACAGAGGTCTGACAGGAGCCTGTCAGTTTATATGCCACAGTAGGAGATCTGAGAGGATGGCAGGACCTCAGCAGAAAAACGACACACACATCCATGCCTAAATTCCGGGGCTCGAACCCAGGTCCCTTAGATCAGTAGCCAAGCGTGCTAACCACTCGGCCACGGGACGGCTGTGATCATTACTATACAGGAATTATTCAAGATGATTCAATATCCTTCCCCACCAGAAAGCTAGTTCCACAAATTGAAGCTCTGCCTAATGTCAAGATGTACGAGAAGTGCATATGCTTACACTGTAGCTGAATGCCACTGTCCATGAAAAGTAGCATTATATTTAACAGAATAATAGAAGATACGACATTCCCTAAAGAATTTTATAGAGATCTCCACAAAAAGTTAGAGCATCCATCCATAATAAGCATTAGTACATGTCTGGGTCTATTAGATCAAAGTTTTTCTGCATGTAAATAGCATTTAACTATGAGAACTAGTCTGCATTGCCAAAATGTGACACAAATGAAATGTTAATGGTGTAATTAGAATATCCATAATATATGCATATCACTAAAAATTTGCATAAAAATCAGGAAAGTAATGAGCATAATTCAGTCTAAACTTTTTTATAGTTTCAGTATGCAATTTTTAAAATTATTTTTATAATCATCCAGGCTATTATGACGTTTAAAAAAAATATTTTCCTTAAAGGACAGAAAGATAAGAAACGAGTACAAAATTTTTAGTTATGTGATATACAGTCTGAAACGTTTAACATGAAAAAGAGGAAATATCGGTTAATATGAAACTAAAGTTTGGTCCACTTTGGTGACAATACTTTTACATGCTTAAATATTCCTTTAATGTGAAATTGACAATAAGAAGAAATCGTTTAATGCAAAAATTTTCTACCTCTGATGAATAAAATTCTATTTGAATTTCCTCGAATTGCATGAAATTTATAGAGTAGTTGACGGACATAATCTCAACCACTGTTTGATAACTTTTGAACAGCTTCAAATTTCTTGCTAATTAGTTATTTTTCAGTAGCTGTAAATACATTAGTAGGTTTCAGACTTGACACCTGGAAAGCAGATTAATAATTTTGTGTACTGATATGAGCATTAGCATTAGGGCAAGGGTGGGGGGGGAGAGGAACAAGTTGTCTCTCTGGAAAATTGATCAAGAAATTTATTTTTGTTGGATAATATTAGGTTTATGAAAATTAAGTTTTTTTTGTCTTAACCAATTATAATCTTTTTTTTATCTTTCATTTTCAGAAGCATATCATTTATTTTTATTATTAACATGAAAAAATATTTCTAATGCATTTTTCAATAATAAGTGTTCCTTTTTTTTATTTGGTTTTTGAACATCCTTAGTTATGGTATGATTGTTAATATAATAATATAATAACGTGATTGGTGTATTTGCAACTGCACTAATTAATGAATGGTTCAACCTAAATATTTCTATTTTCATTGTTTTTTTTGTTCCTCTCCCAGGAAAAATTCCTGCTGATGCCCATGTCTGCCAATTTTGACTGTAGTTTCCTGTGCTCCATTAACTCATTAATCCTTGATTGGAAATAGCAATTCGTAATGAAGATAGAATGATTCCCAGGCTCATTAATAATGAACTGTGGCTCAGATTACAGATTTTAATGAATAAAAGTCTCATTGAATCTTTGTCTTGAACTTCACTCTGAAAATAATTTGTAACATACATTTCAGCAAGCTTAAATGAAAAATAGTCCATGCCTGGTCTAAAGGCTTGTTTCTGACTATAAACCAGTGGGCATGTCCCTGTGTATGTGTTTGTATGTTTTATGAGAAACCAGGACAAGCCCAGTAGAGTGTCTAGGTTATCTCCCTCTGTTCTTTGTGTAGGGGAGTAGCCACTACCCACCTGCCCCCCTCAATTTTTTAATGCATTTTTACAAAATTATTCTTTTTAGTAAATTACATTTTGGTCATTATGTCTTACAGTGAATTGATATGGAAATTTTAGCTGCATTATTGATTTCTAGTAAGGAAAGTGCCATGGAAATTTATAAATCATTGGTATTATTAGCACACATGTAAAAAAAAAAATGCTAAGTAGTGTAACCAACCATCTTAATGCATTTTTAGTCCCTTTTTGCCAATTGCACTTACAATTATATTGTCAGATCTTTTCCAAAATATTAAGAAATACTTTACAATTATTCATCTTATGATTTATGATGCAGTATTTGGAGTTTTATTTTGTAAGGCTTAGTGAATTGGAAAACCTAGCTATGTTTCAGCCCTTCTTTTTTTGGATGTGTGTGTTTTGTGTGAGGGGCTTAACTCTAATTGATGCAGTGACAAGAGAACTTGACTACCATTTCAGTGAACATGTTTTTGTATGAGAAAACCTCTAGTTAGGAGTAACTTTGGATTAAAAAAAATTAATTTATACCTATATAACTTTGTGAACTTAAAAATCATAATCCATAATAATGAATAATATGAAGTATTATTTAAAAATGCATTAATATAAACATACTGTGGATTATAAATATTTTCAGTAGAATGACATAGTAAAGACAAGAATTTAGAATTAAATAGTTGAAGAAATTGAAAATTGTGTTTAGTATTTTTTAAACTAGTTTAATAGCTAAATTGAAAAATAATACATATATTTTGAGTGGGTCTATAATATTATTTTCTTTTCAGTCTTATTTGTTAGCTGCTTGTACAGTTGCTACATTCTTGGAAATGGTTACTGTATTTTTGCTGCGAGACATAGATGTGCATATTATGTATCTTCCTACAGGACCGTAAGTCTTGACTTTAAAAAACAGTTTTTATATTCATTAATATTTATCATTATGCAATATGGAGGATAATATAGTAGTCCATTTTAATAGCTGGAACTTCAAGGAAATTCTGTGTAAATGAATAATGCCTTTTTTTTTTTATAAACTATGTGTTATTTATTGAATAAATCAGAATAAACCCCCATAAAGAAAAGAATTATGCAAACGATGCTTTTCTTTGAGTGGCAATAACTGCTGCTATACGGTCCGACATTGAGAGGATGAGACATCAGATGTGTGTTTGGGAAATGTCAGTCCATGCAGTTTTGATATGTAGCCAAAGTTCATCTGTTGTAGCCGCTGCTGGTGTATGGTGTGCTAGTCGTTGTGAGACCGTGGACCAGACATGTTCAATTGGGGACAGATCTGGTGAACACGCAGGCCAAGGCAGAAATGTCACATGGTGGCTATCCAGGAGTTGTTGGACGATGCATGCCACATGTGGTCGGGCATTGTCCTATTGATAAATGGCACTAGAGATCCCCTGAAGATAAGGTACGACCACAGGCTCCAACACCTCAGTGATGTAATGCTGGCTGTTCAAAGTACCAGTAATGCATACAAGGCGCATGCTTGAGTGGAGTCCAATGGTACCCCATACCATAACACCAGGAACTGGACCTGTATGGCACTGCATCATGCATGTTTCACTGAGTCTGTCGTCATGTTACTGCCAGATACGGATTTGTCCATCATGGTGCTGCATACTGAAGCGGGATTTGTCTGAAAAGATGATGTGATGCTATTTGCACATCCATGCGCGATGTTCTTGGCACCATTGCAGTCGCATACGCCTGTGTTGTAAACTCAATGGTAGCTGAAGCAATGGCCACCTAGCAAAGATGCCCTGATGCAGCAGACGACATCGAACCGTATGTGCAGACACTGGTTGATACAACACACCCTACTGTTGTGCTGAAGTGTTTGATGTGGCTGTATGATCATTCATAGCCATGTGCAGGAGATGTCTGTCCTCTCATTTGTTTGTGTGACAGGCCATTGAGATCCCTCACGTCAGTGAGTTCATTTCTCCTCTACCCACTGATTTCATATTCTCATCCCTGTGGCAGCGTTCCATCCAACATGAGCACCAATGTCTTGGTACGATAATCCAATGTCTCCTTCCCATAATCCCACAATTCTCCTTCGATCAAAGTCGGGAAACCTCGTCGTATGGATGTCGTGTTCTTTGATGGAGCATACTTGATTATTTAGTGTGCAAGAACTGTGAGCAAACAGAATTCCAGTGCTTTACACCAGCTCTTTGTAATCTCCTCTTAGTACCACTTCCAGGGGGCTTTACTGTCACACATAATGTGTAGCTGCTCTTTGAATCATTTACAGGTTCTCCCATGGGCTACCCATCTTGCATATTTCAGGATAATCTGATGAGTTCTTCTTGGTGTTACACTTTTAATGGCCAGCAGTGTATTTCTCCCGTTTTGTAATATTTTTCTTGGTACCATTGAGAAAAATCTAAGTTTTTGGGCAATTGTGCTGTCAAATAAACAAGTCAACTTTAGAATAATAAAAAAAATCAACAGAAATTGACCATGTTATAACACAAATTAAACACAATATAACTCCAAATTTTATGAAAATAATAAATTAAAAATATTTACAAGCAAATTAACTTTAATAAGAATTTTTCACAGTAATCTAGAGAAAAAACAGATTACATTATGCAATTAAGGCTTAATTTTGGAAAATGTGATGAATAAAAACTTAATAATTTAAGTACCCATCCCATGGTTGAGTGGTTAGCATGCTTGGCTACTGATCTAAGGGACCTGGGTTCGAGCTTTGGGTAAGGCGTGGTTGTGGGTGTTGTTTTTCTGCTGAGGTCCTGCCATCCTCACAGACCTTCTACTATGGCCTATAAACTGACAGTCTCCTGTCGGACCTCTGTGGCAAGCAGCTGCTTTAGGGGGTATTTATTGATTTTATTTTATTTTAAGTTAAATTATATGATAATTGAAAGTAAAATTTCTTCCTGAATAATATGTTTACCTGAAGCATAATTTTTATTTCTTTTAATGATTCTTTTCAGTGTGGTATATTTCAAAACATGAGCCAGCATTATACAAGGTGATTTGGATTGCTCACATTAATAGGATTTTCTGTCCTGTATATGAAATGGAGGAAAACTTCTTTGGCTTCTTTTTTTACTACACATTATGATTTTTATTTTTCTTTAGGTGTTAAATTTTGGGGGTCTTGGTTAAGTGCGGAAAAGTTAGTGCACCAAATAATAAAAAAAAAACTATATCATCAGAGTGGCACAGCCAAGTTACTGAGGGAAGGGGGGATAAAATCTTTTTAAAGCCATTGAATATAAACTTAAAAACATGTAATTTAAAAAATGAAACTTTGCCAGGAGGGGGGGTGGGCAGTAAAAACTTATGCTGAAATTTTCCTCTTACAAGAGGACTGATTTCCATGCCAAGGAAGTCCTTTGTGCTTCTGAATCCAAGACCTCATTCATTATCAGGAATTTCCGGAAATGATACAAACTCAGTTTTTACTGGAAAATGAAGAAATAAAAGAAAAACACGACAACATGTAAGTCCATAAGACATAGCACGACTCTGAATAATCAATCAATGGATCAACCAACCCAAATATTGATAATTTATGGAAATAAAATAAATCTGCTGAAATGAGAATTATCGCAAGCAAGTAGCGAAATTACTCAAAGAGATCAAATAATCAGAGAAAAAGATTGTCGTTTAGCCGAAAAGGACGCAGAATTAGATCGAAAAAATGAAACGATTTCAATGATGAATAAAGACAATGTACTTATCGAAAGCCAAAAAAATGAACGGGAATATGAACTTGATGCAAGGTTAAAAGAAAAAGATAACCGATTATTAGAAATTGAAACTAAACTGACAAGAATAAATGCCGAAGTAACTCAGAAAGACATAGTGATTTTCAAAAGGAGGAACTCATCAAAGAAAAAAATCGTCTTTTATCCGAAAAGAATGCAAAATTAACTCTCAAAACAGATGAACTTTGTCAGAAAACAACCGAACTTGGCGAAATGCTCATTTCTTTATCAAAGAAAGATGAGGAATTAAACGATCTCATTTCTAAAAATAAACTGTCCCTAAACGAAAAAGTTGTCGAAACTCTGAGACGGAAAACCAAACAGAAAAATGAAATCGAAAAAGCAAATTTTCTCTCGGCACAATTGCGTATCAATAATAAAAAATTAATCGAAATGTTGGAAAAATTGTTTTATGTATTCAGAGATGAAATGTTTTATAAGAGAAGAGATGATGATGATGATTCAGCCATGATTGCCATAAAACAGGCAGTTAATGATTATCAAACCATAATTGATGATTACGTGGATAAAAGAAAACAGAGCGAGACTAAAGAAAAACTCTCAGTAGAAAAAATAGCCAATCTTTCTAATGAAATTGATATTTTGGAACGTACTGCAAAAAATTCCAAGCGTGAAATTCAACAATTGAAAGATTCCATCACTACTCTTAATGAAGAAATTGAAAAATACAAAAAAGAAATAAAGGAAATTAGAGACAATGACAAAGGCGAAGTTCTTAACACGACAATTAAGAGTCTCAAGAAAGATATCGATAAATGTAAAATGGAATTGGTTAAAAAATACAATGAAATCGAGCTAAATAATGAAAAGTACAGAAAACAGGAAGACACTTTCAATGAAAGAATAAAACTTTTAAATGAAGAGATTGACAGTCTTAAAGCCCAAAATAAAAATATCGCCGAAAGAAATGAAAAAGATATACGTCGCATAGAAAGAGAGCGCGATGACAATCTTAAAAATGAAAAGCGTCGCATAGAAAGAGAGCACGAGGACAACCTTAAAAATGAAAAGAAAAAACTAACGGAGCAATGTGATTTTCAGCTTAAAGACGTGCAAAACGAAAAAAAACTTTTAGAAAAGCAACTCAAAGACGCACAAAATACACACGAGGAAGTTAAAGAACGGATAAATAAAAATTTATTCGACGCTACCCGCGAATTAAAAAATACTAAATTAGACATTAAAGATAAAACGGAAAAAATTGAAAGTTTAAACAAACAAATTAACAATCTGAATAACGAAATATTAAACTTGTTGAAAAATACGGATGAAAGGGAAACTGTAAACCAGGTGATGAAAACTCTAAAGGAAAATTTGGCTAAAAAAGATGTGGAAATTGATTCTATTAAAACAGAGCTTAGGGGAAAAAAAGACGAGATATCTTCTCTACAAAGAGAAATTACTTTGGAGAGAGATAAAAGTGCCGCCAAACTAAAAGAGCAAGAAACAGCTTGGAATGCCGAAAATAAACAATTAAAACACGATGTTTCGAATCTAAATAAACTCTACCAACAATCTCAACAAGAATCGAATCAGACCAGAGAGAGCGCGACTAATTACGAAAAATTATACAATCAAGAGAGCGAAAAAGTCATTGATCTGCAGAGGCAACTAGAAAGGGAAAAAACACATATCGAACAATCTTTGCTAGATTCGAAAACAAGCGACACCAAGTTTAAGATCGAACTCGGTCATTTTAAATCTCAAATATCGCTGTTAAACAAAACCGTTGAATTGGAGCAGAAACAAAAAAACGACATACTAACTAAATTCGAACAGAGTCAACGTGACATTGTCGCTCTAACTAAAAAATACGAAGACTCGTTTCAAAAACACGAGAAACAAAGAATTGAATGTACAAATCACACAAATATTATAAACGCTCAACTACACGAAATTGAAAATTTAAAGCAAAAAGTTGGAGAAGATAGTCTACAAATAAAATCTTTGATAGAAACAACTGCCGAGCTAAAATGTAAATTAAATGAATCGCTGCAAACTCAGCATTCGAGCGATGTGGTGATGCTGGGCGAAGAAACGGATTATAAACACATGTTTAATGTGTTTAAAACCTACACAGAAATGTTAGGCTTAAAATACATGGAATTAAAATTCGAAATATTTGGGAAATCCATATTTCCCACAGAACAATTGAATCGAACCGTTTCCTCGATTAATCTATTGCACGATGCTCTACTACAAAAAATTGATGAAACGAGCGTAATTACAACTTTTCTACAAAATTTTGTAATGGGAGAACTGAAACTAGTACGATCTCTGTTAAGTCAAAACCCATACTTTTTATTAATTTAATTAAGCAATCGAAACAGGCATTAAAATCTCAAGTTACCGAAAAAGAATACGATTTTATTAATGACATTATCGATAAAATTTTTAATCAGGTGATGCTTTTAGCACAGGACATAACCAATAACCTAAACGGCACGTGGGAGAAAAAAAATAAAATATTAACCGACAATTTGTTAAAGACTCAGGAGGAATTGAAAGAAACGCACGACCAGTACATCGAAAGCATAAATTCTACGACGGAAGAATGTACCAAGATTACTGCCCAACTCAAACAGAGTAACCTAGAAAAAGATGAAATGCACCGAAAATTTGAACAAGAAATCTTAAAAATTAACAATAGTAAGGCGGAAAGTGATATCGACTTGTCACTGATGAAAACGACAGAATCGCAACTTAAAAACCAAATAACCGCTTGCCTTAAGGACAACGAAGAATTGAAAATTGATAACTTACAGTTACAAGGTGAATTACAAAAGGAAACAGAGCAACGAAGAATTATAATCGACAGAATGTTTGGGATATTCAAGTCTCTCAGTAAGCAATCCGAAGGTCAAGATATGGAAGATTTACTCAACCAACTAGACGAAATAAAAATATTTTACGAAAACTGTACCACCTATCTCTCGAAAAAATTATCGATAGAACCAACTGTAGCCAATCTGAAAACTTACGTTTCCGAAAGAGACAAGGTCATAAAAATTTTATGGGAAGAAACACTTCCCCCTTTCAGTCTAAAAGAAGTAAAAACTTTCTTTTCGGAAATAAAAGATGTTTATTCCTATCTAAAAACCGAATTACTTATAAGAAATTTACCAGAATTAAAAGCATTTATTACTCAGAAAAGCTTAAAGAGGAAATGTGACGACGTAACGATTTTAAATAGAGAAATTAAAAAATTGAAAGAAACGAATGTTAAGCTCAAAAAATACAACAAGAACTTGCTTCGAAAGGACCTTTCGGACTCGGACACCGAAACCGAAGAGACTATGGACGTTTCTTACGAATTTATTGACGAACTCTCTGACAAGTTAAAAATGCCGAAATCAGACAATGTGGATATACAAAAATTAAAAATACACACTTTCCAAATAACAGACATTTGTTATCACTTAAAACAAAAACTAAATACGTCACACGTTAATTTAATAGTGCCCTGTATACAAGAAATAATGGACTTTGTATATAAATTAATGAAACACTTTCAGGTGACAATTGAAGAGAAAAAAGAATTCACATTCAATGTCAGAAAGTTAAATGTAGAAATGTTTTAAACGAAAAAAATATCGTGAGGAATAAACTCGCGCTTGAATTTAATTAGTTTGTACACAAAGGCGTGTGTGACTACAGTTATGTGCCTAGGTGATAAAAATTCCTTTAATAAAACTGCGCAGATATTCTGAGAAGTGTCCTTTGCTATGGGTCCCAATGATACCAACTCATCATTCGTGAATACGGTGAAGTAAAGAACACACATTTCCTTCTGTCTGCACAAGTGCTGAAAACTCGGCAAATTCGTTTTAGTATTGTCCACATAATATTTCAAATCTTGCAAGAGATCGAAACTCGCGGTATTGGGAATCAAAACCACGTATTTAATATCCAGAGGAGTTTTGAATATAGAGCAATTAAAATTTATAACGTGTTTCCACTCTTTGACTGTTGTTAGTTTTTCAAACATGTACCCTTGGGGGGGAAAGGTTAAATAAAGTAATTAAATGGTTAAGACCACTATGCAAAAGACGTATAACGATTATATCAATTGTTACGATAAATGGTGTCAGAGAAATCAATTCCCTCCCAAAGACATCTCAAGTCTAGTGACGTTTCGAAATTATTTAATAACGACCGCGCAAAGTCTTATATAAAATTTTGTGTCAATATTGTAAGTAAACATTATTCTCTAGTCTTGCCCCCATTGGTCGAAGAAAAAAAGGATGATTCATTCGCTGCATTCTCCGACGAAGAGATATTATTACTATTTGAAACTGCCAATGGTACTTTATCAACACAATGACATATCTTTGATCATTTTAATTATTTTAGTGACGGGCCTAAATTTCAAATATGTTCAGAAACTGAGAAAGAGTCACATACAAAGCATAATAAAAACTAAAAAAATAAACCCGACAGCTAAAAGAGTTATTCACGTTCTAGATAATCACATGCCCATCTTTAATTACTTGAGCAGTACTCTCTTGGGCGACGACAGTATATTCCCCAAAACTTACCACACGTATTTAAACCACTTGAAAAAGAGATTATATCAGATATTACCCAACAATAAATGCAATAATTTTAATTCTCAGAAAATTTAACCGAGATATTTTAAAAGATAAAAAAATAAATGTTTAACTGGTTACAACCCTAGAAAGCCTGTAACCAATGGGCACGCTCTCAGCCATTACAGTGCCTAAAAAAAATCTAAGGCACCATACTAGCACCCGGTCCGCTGCCATGAGCCACAGAGGCTGACCGGCCAAATCCCGTCTATGCCCACCACAGGTTCTTCCCTCCCTTCTAAAAGCTCTTAAACGGCCAGCGACGCTGTTTTAAACCTATTACCACCTAATGTATAAGCATCTCCTATTCAAACCACAGTCTAAGTTTAAAGGTGTATATCCCCACACTTGCTCAAGAGTACAACCATTCAACACACTGAACCAAGTTAACAAAGAGTTATTCCCAAAAGGGCCCATCAGTTCATCCCATGTAAAGCTTATCAAACCAGATGCCAACTCTCACACACAGTGTGAGAGTTTTTATTACGTGTCTGATAGCAAAGAGTCGAAAGTCCCCTGAAATCGCTAAGGTTTTAAAGCCCAACGTTGCATGCAATTCTATTAAGTACTTGAAGAGTAGAACCTCCCCATAATTACCAACTAGCTCTAGAGTAAAAAAAATCTTTAGGTGCCTAGATCATTCAAGTGGTAACTCTAAACATGTAGTAATCCTGTGTCCAGTAGGAAAGCCACCAAACAATGAGACGGCCCATCGAGTGTATTCGCGTGTGTTTTATATTGACCGTTTGTGGTTATCAGAGAATTTCCCCAAAGGTCAGCAGTCACCCTAGAACAAAGGAGGCATCACGATGAACCCGTATCAAAGGTGTTTGGCTCTTTCATGTGATTGGCTCCTTCATGTGATTGGATCCTTCATGTTATTGGCTCCTTCATGTGATTGGCTCCTTCATGTGATTGGATCCTTCATGTTATTGGTCAGAATCTTGAAACGTGTTTCTAATTGGTTAAAATTCTGTAACTCATTTCTTGTTCATTTTCTGGTCAGTGATTGGCTAGATTTTAAACATACACTTTTGGTCAGTGTTAGAAGGTCTGTGAGAATCTGACTTGAAGAAAAAAAATATATAACTATATAACTATAAATATTAATATACCCCCTAGGCAAAATAGAACCAACTTGGA
This sequence comes from Ryuthela nishihirai, assembly GCA_038380435.1. Classification (NCBI taxonomy): domain Eukaryota; kingdom Metazoa; phylum Arthropoda; class Arachnida; order Araneae; family Heptathelidae; genus Ryuthela; species Ryuthela nishihirai. Next base: position 37,788,342 of record JAWZYU010000002.1, on the reverse strand, counting down.
AAGCGGTTGGTCCATAATGAGCAACCTCGTAAAAGTGGTCCCTTTAAATAGTCGGCTAAATGATGACGTAATTAGTAACTCGTAATTTGATTGGTTGATTAAATTAGCAACCCGAAATCTGATTGGTTAAAAATTTAATTAAAATTTTACAAATTTTCATTGAAAATTATTATTAAGTTAAATTTAATAAGTAATTAGTGTTAATTAATAATTAACAAATCTTTAAATAAATAGTATATAATAAGCGAATTCTTTCTCTTTAGATAAATAGTATATAATAAGCGAATCCTCTCTTTAGTTGAATAGTATATAATAAGCGAATCCTCTCTTTAGTTGCTCTTTCTTTTTAGTTGAATAGTATATAATAAGCGAATCCTCTTTCTTTTTAGTTGAATAGTATATAATAAGCGAATCCTCTTTCTTTTTAGTTGAATAGTATATAATAAGCGAATCCTCTCTTTAGTTGAATAGTATATAATAAGCGAATCCTCTTTCTTTTTAGTTGAATAGTATATAATAAGCGAATCCACTTTCTTTTTAGTTGAATAGTATAAGTGAATCCACTTTCTTTTTAGTTGAATAGTATAAGCGAATCCACTTTCTTTTTAGTTGAATAGTATAAGCGAATCCACTTTCTTTTTAGTTGAATAGTATAAGCGAATCCTCTTTCTTTTTAGTTGAATAGTATCAGCGAATCCACTTTCTTTTTAGTTGAATAGTATAAGCGAATCCACTTTCTTTTTAGTTGAATAGTATCAGCGAATCCTCTTTCTTTTTAGTTGAATAGTATAATAAGCAAATCCTCTCTTTTACTAGTTGAATAGTATATTACCACTACTTAATGACTTGATAACTTTATTAGTAACATACTCATTAACATTAATTTATCATAAATACTAATTAGTTAAATAAGTTACGCTAATCTCTTATAATCATTTGAACCGCACATGTTGGCTTTCCCCTATACGTTCTTTTAATGCAGAGAAACCTATAAAACATTAGTGATACTCATCTCTTCAAAGTCAAATCTTTCAACAGTCAAGGCATTACTGTTCATTTGTGACAAAATGTCAATATCGATAGATTTTATAAATGAAACTAAATTTTTAGTTATACAACTGGAAATATTAATGGAGCAAATAGAATTTTTTATACTACAACTGGAAAAATTATTAGAACAACAAAATAGAATGCAAGGAGTGGAAATTTCCTTAGATTAGAGTTATATATATATAATCATACAAAGCGGGTTATAAATGTCTAATTTAACTAATAATTTTACTGGTAATTATACTGATAGTTATACTACTGAAACAAATGAATATAATATATTTATAATTTTATTAATTGTAGGAATTATTTTGGTGATGTGTATGGGATTTGTAGAATTATTCAATATCGTATTACAGGAAAGACGGAATAAGAAATGATGCAATAGGAAATGATGCAATAGGATGTAGATAACCTTGGTCACATGATGCATATAAAAGGGGAATGGAGATTTATCACAATTGCTTACACTCTTGTACAAGCTACCTTATTGTGTGTCCAGGAGATATTGCCAAGTACTGTAGAGCAACTGGATAGACTGTAGCTGACTGCTCATTGCTTCTCTCATTTACTGTAGAGCAACTGTGGATAGACTCTAGCTGACTGTTTCTCTCATTCGCATCATGTTTGCAGTTAGGAAAGATAACGATGATATTATAATTCTTTTTTATTGTCGCTTTTGTAAATCTCACGTGAAAACTAGCAATGTAAAAAATTTAGTGGACCATTTAAATCACGGTTTAAAATGGTCCACTGCCATGCAAATATTAGGCCTTTATGCTACTAAATTTGGAATTTATGAAGATTTTATCTATGTGCTTCACTATTTCTATAACCATTATAATTCTAATGAAAATAGTCCCACATGTACGGGAACGTGTAAATATTTATTTAAAAATTCTTAGAATTTCCAACAGATAAGATTTTAAAATATGAAATGTATTTTAACATAATGCATTACTTTATTTTACACAAAAAGTGTTGTAAAATATATATGGATATAGAATATGTAAAAGATGTTTCCAAAATTAATTTTATAAATTTTTTAAAAATGTACGCTGCCAGATAATGTTATAAGATTGTGCTGGTTTAACTATATGCAGCCTATTGTGCTTTTCATTGGTTGTTTTTAACTATATGCAGCAAGAGTCTATTGTGCTTTCCATTGGTTGTTTTTAACTGTATGCAGCAAGAGTCTATTGGTTGTGTGCTATAAAAGCATCTGTTGTGTGCTACAAAAGCATCTGTCACGAATCAATTGTAGAAGAAAATATGTCTGTTGCATTATGTGCAAGATAATTGGGAGAACTGGATTTTTTGATCATGATGAATGCACTTTTCTAATATTGCTTTTAACTGTATGTTGCAAGAGCTATTGCTACAAAAACATCTGTTACAAAAGCATCTGTCACAATTGTAAACGTATGTGTCTGTTGCATTATGTAGAAATTCATATGTGTCTGTTGCATTATGTGCAAGATAATTTGGAGAACTGGATTTTTGATCATGATGAATGAGTATGCACTTTTCTAATATTAATGAAAACAATTTTTGCTTTTAACTGTATGTTGCAAGAGCTATTGCTACAAAAGCATCTGTGCTACAAAAGCATCAGTCACGAATCAATTGTAAATTTGTATGTGTCTGTTGCATTATGTGCAAGATAATTTGGTGGAGGATTTTTGATCATGATGAATGCACTTTTCTAAAAAAAAAGCTTTTAACTGTGTGTGCTACAAAAGCATCTGTGCTACAAAAACATCTGTGCTACAAAAGCATCTGTGCTTACAAAAGCATCTGTGCTACAAAAACATCTGTGCTACAAAAACATCTGTGCTACAAAAGCATCGAAAATAGTAAGTGTCTGTTGTATTATGTGTAAGATAATTTGAAGAACTGGATTTTAAAACTGGCCTATTAGCATAAAGCTTATATTCTTTCTTGTTGTTTTATGTAATCAAGTAATCTGGGCAAATCATGTTGATCTCATTAAAACTGTTAATGAAACTGGTAGTAAGTGGCCTCCTTTATACACAAAAGGCTAAATGGATAGGTAGCGAACTCCCTGCTGTAAGTGTCATGCCATCATTGTATGCTACCAATTGTGAGGTCAAATGTGGCACTTTTACAACTCCTAAAATGTATTAGGTTGCATAATAAAAAAACTTTTTTTTTAAACTTTGTCTTAGTAATCCGTTATGCTAAATAAGAAATGAGTCTAGTCTCTTGTACCTCTATCATTTGCGTTTTTTTTCAAAGATGTATCTGTATTTTTAAACAGATAATATTATGGGTCTTTGTTTACATAGGAAATCTGATGGGCATCAGTTTTTCAATAACCGTTCCCTCCATCCCACCCGTTGCTACACCAAACGCTACACTAAACGATCGGGTGTAACAATTAAATATTGATGATTCTTATTGCATTGTAACAGGTAATCTACAGTCACCCAATTTAGGTTGGGATTAGCTAAGAGTATCAAAAAATATAAAATTTCCAAGAATGTTATCTCGTAATAAGTGGGTTTGATTAGATGATTGAAAAAATTCTTAGCCATGGACTGAATTTTAAACACGATCTCATTGTAATGAGCTGGATCGATCAACAATAAATTAGAAGTGCAGATGGATAATTTATTAATCACCTTATTATCCGCTAGATCGTATAAAACGCCGTACTTTTTCTTGTTTCGAATCAGAATGCTAATGTATTTTTGCACCAATTGTTGAATGTTGTAATCGTACACTAATTGTTTAGTCAAGTAATTGGCAAATGGTATATTGGGCACTTTCTTGTCTACAACAATCGAACCTCGAATTTCACTAATTAGAAGATCGGTGAGTGTGTAACTATCCAAGGTCGTAGTAATATCGAAATATTTTTTTAAGTGAAAAGTTTGATTACAACACATAATTATTACTTTATTAATATTAAGATTGCAATGGAAACGAGAAATGCGATTACAAAAGTCTTTAATCCTTTTCCCAGAAAACCACTTAAAAAATGCGATCCCACATTAAATATTTCGTGTCCGATGGTATTGGCTAAATTGCCCAAGGCTTCTCCCACGGTTGCTTTGTCACACTCGAGGTTTTGTTTATCAGATATTCTATTTCCCAAAAATTCGCGAGTACAATTTCTACAACAGGATTCCTCCTTGGATTCGTCGTAGCCCAGACAAATGTTTTCGCCAAAATTAAACGCGCATCTATTATTTCTGGTCGTTGCTTTGTTGCAGCAACTCAGATCGGATATATTACATTTAACATTATCGGTTATTAGGAAACAGCCAGTGTTTTTATTGAGATATTTCAAGATGTAATCTGAGAGAAAGCCCGCAACTCCACCGGCCACCAAGACTTTAGGGGCGTATTTCATTACGTTTCTCGCAATGCCTCTGAATTTGGGGCTGGTTCGAATTAAAGTATTATAATCGTTTGTATTTTTTATGGGAAAATTAAAATCGTCCATGGTTTTAACTACCCTCGAATCTAGTTTTCCAACTGCCCTCTTTAAAAAGTCTTGTGCCTTAATATTGTTAATAAATGTCTTGTCACCAATTTTTGTTACCTTAAAGACCTTTTTCGGAAAAAGTATCTTTAAATATCTCGAAAGTTGAACGTTATTCACAATACTTAACAAACGGGTTGGAAATTTAGCCATCTTGTTTTTTTGTATATAAAAATAAGGATGTCTTCATACAATTGTATATTTCAATGCGGAAACGTTCAGTGCCCCAAAGATGGTAATTTAATATTAAATCGTATCATATGCAGGGAACATTTAGAAAACATATTTGGCTTAAACGTTAAATTGCAAGTATTTAAGCCCCCCTCTGAGGATGGTGTTTGCGGTCCATACTTCATAGTGGCTCCTAACGTTCAATTTTTAATGAACACTGTAATTTTACCCACCAGAGAATTTCTGGACGACTATTATTCGTCAAATCCTCAAAACTCAGATTACATATTGAATCCCGAGATGGACACTTATATAAAACACTTGATAAATATGCGAAGTAAAGACAATTTAATGTTTAATTATCAGTTCGAAATTTTAAGGAATCTAACAATAGCTGAAACCGAAAAGATTAATATGTTTAAAAGTACCGATTCGGTTAAAGTAGCACTCAAGAATTTGGTACAAAACAATCTCAATGAACTAAAAACATTTATCTCAAATGAACCATACTACGATTACCTGACGACTAAAATGCGAATCATTACGACAGATGCGAATGAGCCAGAAATGAAAGTTTCCAAGCTTTCCCCATTTGAACAGTTTTTCTCGTTTACTTGTTTCCCCGATTTCAGCACAATATCGAAATTTCCAAACTCGAATCCTAAAACATTAAACTTTAACCTAATTTACGTTCCTAAAGTTGGATTTGTAACCACTCACATGCTCGTAAACCCCTTGCATTTAGTCATTGCAGGAGAATACAAAATAGACAGACATTATCTTTCCTTTAAAATTTCTAAAGAACCAAAGAAGGCAACCAGCAATCAATTTACGTCAAAAGCACTGCCCCCGATAATTTTAGAATAACTAATCTTATCAGTGACACCAACGTTTGTTCGGACCCACGGAAAAACCCACGCAAGAAAATATATTAAAAAATACCTTCAAGTAAAAAAAAGTAAAAAAGACGTAAACACCCTCAAGTCTTAAAGTAAAAAGTAAAAAAAGTAAAAAAGACGTAAACACCCTCAAGTCTTAAAGTAAAAAATCAAGTAAAAAAAGTAAAAAAAAAGCACTGGGAGCGGTAACTGAGGGCTCCCCCCTTTTAAATGAGCTAAGACAAACATAAAAGACCAAGTTATTTATTCAAATCAACAAATGCTTCTTGTCGTATTTTATCAATTGTTGCTTGGTTAGAAATTCTTTTGCCTTGTTTCTATTAATTCTTACGGTCTTGTATCCTTTTTCCATTTGAACACCAAGTCTTAAATAAACGTGTTTCACTATAAAATACATTTGACAATATTTATATCCATCACTGCCGATGAATTTGACTGTCACAAGAGGAGCTCTATACATTTCACTCCAGGTGTAATTGAAATCCAGGCCCGTTTCTTCTTTAAATTCTCTGTAAGCACTGTCAAATAAAACTTTTCGATGTTGTCTCTGAAATGCGTTTCTCTCATTAATGTACCTATACTTGTTTTCGATTTGACCGTGAGGAAAATCTAAATAATCTTCAAAAATTTTACCCTTTTGATAATTACAATAGTCAATCAACTCTTTTCTGTTGGGAAAACTATATTTCTTTTCGAACTCACTTTGGTATTTCGCACGATTTTCCACATTTAAGGGGATTTTTCTTTTTATCAAATAATTTTCGTAGCAGTATGGTAACAGTCTCTTAATTAATACGATGTCGTCATTTTCATCGCTAACGATCAAACCAACAGAAAAATAAAACTTATTTATCTTTATGCCTGTCATTTCAGAACAAAGAGTAAACATGCTTCGTCTCTTTTCGGATAGCATTTTTATACCTTCACTAATCACATGTTCAGTATGAGTCATTCATAAATGCTTTATTTTATGCAGTACCCAATCACCACTTTCCGTTGACAGCCCAATCATTACTTTCCGTTGGGCTTCACTACTTTTCGTTGACAGCCCAATCATTACTTTCCGTTGGGCTTCACTACTTTTTCGTTGACAGCCAATCACTACTTTCCGTTGGGCTTCACTACTTCCCGTTGACAGCAGCATGTCGTGACTAAAATAACTTGTTAGATTTTATTTCTCCAAAGAAATAAAATTTTGAGAAAGTGCTGCTTCTGATATAATCGTGTGTTTTGTAATTACAGGTATTGTATTTTTCAAAACATTCGATATGGGCCATTAAATGACAAGTCGCCAAAAATAGCAGATACCACATGTTTGAACTTTTAAATAATTCAGAGGTGTCTATTTGCAAATTAGCGTTAATCTGTAAATTAACAGTTCCACGATCCATATCCGCCAGGAACGAGTTACTGTTATTTTTAAACATGGTGCAATACCTATCGAATATCTTTTTGAATAGATGAACGTTAAACACAATATGTAGAGGTACAAGTCCGTCGTTAATAGTGGTCATGTCAAAAAATGCTTGCAAGATTTCTGTACTTTTTGTATTTTCCTGGGAATAATAAAATTGAGTGTGATATCTTTTCAAGTTTAATATTCTGCCGTGAGCTCTGTCTATGGCGGGAATCCATTGTTCTAAGATGCAGTGAAATTGTTCGAGTTCCGAAACATTGCACAGAACGTGACAACAATACATCCAGGCATTTTTCCACGTAGCAACATCTAAAGCACCTTTTTTTCTTCTCGTGGGAGTAGCAACCATTTTGTTTTCGTAGATATTATCAATTTCCCTTTCCATTTATTATACTAAAGGATTAATGTATGTAATCTTGTTTTTATGTTTTTTACTGGGATTATTGTTTTTGTGCTTTCCCAAAGAAGAGACGGTCTTTCATAATTATGATGTGGAAAGACAAATGAAAAAAGACTGCGCTACCGAAATGGTTCTGTGTCTAAACGATTGTGAAAAGCTGTGCACAGACAAATATTACATTTGCACTAATAACGTCTGTTCCAAACAGGAACCAAATATCGATTGTCACAAGGAAAACGGAGGTGCCATCATGTTGACTCATTTCCAAGAAATTCCCTATTGGTCCTGCGTCTGCACTTTACCACAGTATTTTGGCGGAAAATATTGTGACGAAAAGAACCCAAGCATTTGCGAATCGGGAACACTAAAAATTGGTAGTTTAACAGAGATTAATTGCCAATGTCCACAAGATAAAATTCCCTACATTATGGACAACATGCCACGATGTTTAAACCAAGATCAATACGATTTCTTTTATAATTTTATTGAACAAAAAAATCTTAAAAAATACAATGAACTTTTACAATTACGTCGCAAGATGAATTATGAGCATTTCCCTCAGCATCTACTACATTTGTTAAGTATGATAACCATAGAACTTCCAACCATAGAACTTCCAGTTCAAGAAATACAAAGGTATATACAAAGGTATTAAGTGTTTAAAAGGCTGTCCAGAGGCTAAAGCAAACGTACACCAGAGAGTGTCCAAAAGGCTACAACAAGCGAGGCATTTTAACAGCAGAGAGTGTCCATTTGGAGTCTCAAGAAGCTAGGTTCCATATTCTGATACGAAATTTTAACCATATCTTTACTTATTTGATTCACTAAAAATTCTGGTCTTAGATTATAATATTTGTTCATAATAAAAAATGAAAGCAATCTTAATTTTATCAGTTCCTTATTTGGAGAACTGACGCATACTTTAGTGGTTTCTTGATCTTTGCTCGTGTAAAAAACATCTGTGTTACTGGTGACCAGATTGGATCTAATCATACCCTGTAAAGAACTTTTGGGTGTATAGGTATCCGCACAACTCTGTCTTAAATCTTTATTCTCTTCAAACACGCAACAAAATGGATTAGCGAGTGCACCGCCAACAAGTAATAATAAGTATAACATGATTGTGTTATTCCTCAATTATATCGGGGCCCTTATATACAAATTGTCGCGGTACAAATTGTTGTTTTTTAACACCGCAGGAAACACAATTTCCTGCTATTAATATTCTACTATTTTTATTATAAGTGTAATAAAAATTTTTTGTACTCGTTTTAGTTTTACATCTAGTACAGTACATCCTTCTTATTTTCATCCTTTCTCCCGAAAGAATCCAACAAAAAGGAAATGAACAAAAGGGAACATTTTACACATAAAAAGTTTTTATTTATAGATACGTAACATCATTTTTTTTTGTTTTTCTACAAGTAAATAAAAAGACATTAATCTTAATCTTATATATTCATTTAATGACAGCAATCCCAGATATCTATCCAACGTTAATGATTCTAAATACATCAATCTCTCATTCGTGTAATTAACACACACTTGGCCTTTATCAATAAAGAACACTTCTCCGTTAAACATATTGCGTCCTTCTCCGTTATTATCACTCAAAGAACGTGTAACTTTACAATCCTGTTCAAATGTGCAACAAAATGGATTAGCAAATACATTCCCAGTGAATATTAATAATATTAGAAAAAACATTTTTTTACTTCCCATATAACTCTTATATATATAGCAAAAACGTTCCTCATAAAGATCAAACAGTCGAAAGAGATACACGTATTCTATTATTTAAATTATTCACTTGAATAAACATTTGGGAATCATTGGAAATTTTAAATTGTACAGTGTCTCTACGTACCTTAACAACAATAACTGCGGGTAATAATATATTAAAAATTTGAGCAATGGAATAGAAATCAAACGGCGCACGATATTTTTTCCCCGTAATACTTACTTCTGCCGGCAAAAGTTTATTGCTTTCATCAGTAATTGTAATATTTGCCTTGTAGTTCTCATTTTCATTAATAAGTTGATTGGTAACTGTAATTTTTGCGGGATGAGAGGTAATTATATCTACTAAGTGAATGATATTATACTCGGAAGGATGAGAAAGAGATACCTTTAAGGGAATAGATCCCGTTTGACAAACAAAGCTTGATAAATCTAGTGGTTCTTCAACGTGGGTATCATCTGTAGTTTTGGATATTGTAGTAAAAGGACTTGTCACAGGTTCATTAGGACTTGTCAAGAGTTCATTAGGACTTGTCAAAGGCCAGTTAATTTCTGTAGAGGCACTTGTCAAAGGTTCATTAGTACTTATCAAAGACCAGTTGATTTCTGTAGAGGCACTTGTCAAAGGTCCAAGTTTATTGTTTTCTGTTGTCAAGGACTTGTTTGAACTGGGCTCGCTAATTTTTGTAGAAGCACTTGTCAGGGGCTCCGTAGAAGCATTTGTCAGGGACTCCGTAGAAGCACTTGTCAGGGACTCCGTAGAAGCATTTGTCAGGGGCTCCGTAGAAGCATTTGTCAGGGGCTCCGTAGAAGCATTTGTCAGTTGCTCCGTAGAAGCACTTGTCAGGGGCTCATTAATTTCCGTAGAAGCACTTGTCAGGGGCTCATTAATTTCCGTAGAAGCACTTGTCAGGGGCTCCGTAGAAGCATTTGTCAAGAGCTCCGTAGAAGCATTTGTCAGGGGCAAAAGTTCGTCATCACTGAAAAAACTAAGATTTTCGAAACTTTCTTCCGAACAATTTGAGGAGTCAAATGTTTCATCTTCCGATTCAGAACTTCCACTATACCTGTTACTCGATAAATAACTGACCACCTTTTCCTCTTCGTCTGAACTACTTTCTTTCGAGAGTAGTTTTGCAATCTTCCTATTTTTATAATTACAAGTCATTGCTGCTAATCGCCTTCTCTTCACCATGCTTGCTTAACTCGTGAACAGAATACCAATCTCTTTTTTAGGCGTGTAAAATATTACGTTTTTATCATCAAATGTGACCCTTTTTGTCTTGAAAGAAGTCACTTGTTGTAAGGTCACGGGATGAGCAATCTTTTTCAATAATCAGTTGTGCTATTCTCTGTCCCTTTGTCACAACAAATGATTCACTGCCAAAGTTAAACAGTAAAATTTGAATGTTTCCGTTATAATTACTATCTATTACATCAGATCCAATGTGTATAAAGTATTTCGAGGTCAGAGAAGACTTGGATGCAATGCGACCGTAGTGATTAGCTGGTATTAATAATGCAATATCGGTGGAAATGAGCGCTTTACCATTGGCTAATATTTCAACGTCTGAGGCACTGTAAAGGTCATAGCCCGCTGCATATTTGTTGAATTTCTTGGGTGGAATAGCATTTTTAGAAAGTAGAATATATTTCAAAATCATCTAAAGTAAAGAAAGTAACATGAAACGTGAACTTAAAAATAGTTCAAGGTCTAACAAAAGAACAAAGTTACTTGAAGAGTGACCAGAAACAACACCATTATATACGTTTAAGAATTACGTAACAACTGGTTACGAGAAAAGTGAGTCATACGATGAATCAAGCTGTGATGACCAAAACCACGATGAAGAAGTTAAACGGGAAATTGAACAAAATAATACAGGAATTGAGGAAATTAAGCAAGGCCAACATGTTGAGCAAAGCCTACAAGACCGACAAAGTCAGAATCAACAGAATCAACAGCAAAATGTTGAAGAACAAAATGAAAGCCATAAAATTCAAAGCCATGAAAGTCAAAGCCATGAAAGTCAAGGCCATGAAAGCCAAGGCCACGAAAGCCAAGGCCATGAAAGCCACGAAAGTTATGAGAGCGTACTTGGGATAATACGCCCTGAGGAAAGCAAACATACCGATATTCAACTATTAAAAGAAATTACAAACGAGTGTAATCAATCAAATGCGAATTTACAACAGGATTTGGAAGAAACAAAACTGAAATATTATTGTTACTTCAAAAAAGTTTTGGAACAGTTGCCACTCAGTAAGAAGATAATTAGCGACATAAACATTCCCGATAACAGAGAGGGATTTTTAAAAGCTTATAGCATAGTGAAAACCTGCGTTCATTGTGAACTACAAAAGAAATCGTATTTGGCCTTCAATTCCGTTTTCAACATGATAAGTAGTGTGATTGGTAAACTTTTGCATTCCACGATAGTATCTCCCTATCTCTTAAAATTAATATCGGACGAGTCTTTGCAAAAGGCATTTGCGGTTTACCAGTCTAATTTGGATTCTGGGCCCGACGAATTACAATGCATAGCCTATCTGGTTCAAGAAGAAATTAATAAACAGAGTCCTTTACAAATTCCCAACCCCATGTATTATTCAATGACTAATCAAATGACTGCAGTGAGTAAATATGTCACCCACATATTAAATGCTTTAGCTCAGGAACACTTTAAGATTTTATTTTTTGTACGACTTTATCGGTAATGAAATCGGGAACATATTCTTCGATTCCGTAGGAATGCACTTCCACGTCTTTATCAGTTATGCCCGCTAATTTATGCAAATAACTTCTTCCCTTACTAGTAAATTTAGGTCTATCTCCTTCGATGTAATGTGACAGTGGATTTGAAACAAAATTTTCCTTGTACACGGTAAAGGGTCTGTCTGCCTTAATCTTATTCAATATGCCCTTTTCACCCCTTTACTGCTAAGTAGATTAGTCTGAGTGAATTTCGTATCTGCAAGTAATTTGCTTTTCTGATCATTATTAGTATACACGGTCGTATCCTTTGTCATTTCAAAATAACCCAAGTCACTGAGATAATAAGTATACTCGGTGTCTGGAGGTATATTTAGGGGATAAATATCGTCGACCTTATTGCATATCCACGAGTGACCGTGTTTTTCTATGGAAGTCGTAGAACTGGACGGATAAAAAACGAAAGGCTGTTCTTTTTCACAAGTGGTGAAAATGGTAGAGTCTAACAGAGTGATACCTGAAAATATTTTACTGCCTGGAACGCAAGGAATGGGTTTTATTCTAAAAGATTGCAAATAATAATCTAGCGTGTAGGGTTTCGATTTTCTAATGTACTTTCTGCGCTTGATTTTTCCTTCGTGGTAATGGCACTCGAACTCATCATCTATTTTAATTGCTCCAAACTTAATTTCTGTTAGAAAGGGGTACTTTAGACATTCGTTTTCCACGCAAACGTTGTAATTACTTTTGAGAGTCTCTGTCTGGGGATTACATTGTGGTACGCTGGCAGAGAGGTAAGATCTAGGAAGGTACCAATTCTCCAATAAGTTATTAAATTTAAACACCGGTAAATTATTTATTTCGTGGCCCCATTTTATCTTGGGTAAACATTCGCGTTTCAGTATGTCAAAATATTCATTTGCGCCTTGACAACTCTTTGTAACTCTATCTCTACAATCGTAATACTTTGTAATGTCGTGAACTGGTGCAACTCTTACTCCAGTTTGACATTGATTGACGATTTTCAACGTACTTTCGTCTACTATTTCGTCATCTTTTAATTCGTATTCGACGATATTCAACTGGTCATTGCAAGTGTGGGCTTCTAATCTATCTCTGATTTCGGCCTGTATGGAATGTGGCGCTCTCTTTCGCCAAGAACTTCCGGCAAGAATTACCTGATTAATGGGCAATAAGGTCTTGCAAAATACTGGATCTACGCAAACGCCATTTTCAAACACCTGTTGCTTGAAGAAACTTAAATTTACGGGAGGTCGAAAATCGTAACGGTCCCATTCTTTCGGACATTTAATTTTTACAATAGGTACTTCAGCTTTACATTCCATATAGCCATAAATGTAACGCAAATTCTTGTATGTTTTCGTAAGGGAAATTCGAAGCCCGTCTTTTGCATTCTTGCAAGTGGATTCCACACAAGTGTTTAACTTTGTATTAAAATATTCGAATTTGTCGCATTCTCTGTACTCTTTAATTTTTTGTTCTTTGCAAATAACGTATTGTGCGCCACCGCCTATTAATACGGCTTCTTCATCCGATTTACCCGTGCAAGGGCCCAAAGTCACGCATCTATTAACACTGAAAATTTTACCCTTTTCGCACTCTTTCAAAACGCTTTTTTTATTTACGCATTCGTAATATTGAGTTTGAGAAAAGTTGGATTTATATTTGTAAAAATCGGGTTTATCTAGGCAAATATCTCTGGGTTCGCAACTTTTCGAGTTAAATATTTGCCCCTGGGAACACTGCAACAGTTTAAAAACCCGGTCGTCCTTGCATTGAAAATAAAAAAGGTTATCGGTGACTGTCAAGGGTAAAATATCACTAACGTCTTCGGCAATAACTAATTCGTCATCTGGCATTCCTCGACAGGGATTCACTTTGCTGATTCTGTCCCCGTTCCAAAAATATCCTTCGGGTATAGGAACTCGCCAAGCGTCTACGTTTAACAGACCGTTTTCGGTAATTTTGTAGGATGTGATAGACGACTCTCCCGTCTCTTCATTGTAATATTCCCCGGGATCTAAATTCCTTATAAAATTAAATTTTTTATCGAATAGCTTGTAATTTAAATCCACTAAATTGTGAAGTGGCGCATCGGGTCGATAAATGGTAACATTAGAATAAACTAGAATCAAATAATATAATAAGAGAACTATGGCTAAAACAAATAATAACATAAAGACTTTATTTGATTCGGAATTATACGACATTTGGAAAGAAGAAGCGGTTAAAAAAACTCAACCCTGTTGTAAGAATCCTCAGATTAAAAGATTCACCATACAGACTAGAAAAAGCGACGAAATGCCCACAGTTTTCGAACAATGCGTCAGTTGCAAGAGATGCTTGCGGCATTCATGATGTTGGCGATCTGTTTACTGGTGTTACTCATAAATCTGTCTTCTCTTCGTTTCAAGACCTTAAACTCTGTCGAAGAAATAATTTCGCATTCGTACACTTTACCATTCTCTAATGCTTCTCCGCCACGATGGAGATATTTACATTTTTCAGTTATGAAATATCCATTTTGATACGATAAATCGATGGTGATCTTTGACTTGTACTTGTATATTTTATCGTTCAACGTGTGAAATATCATTTCGTCTCGAGGAGAGAGAAAAGTGTTGTATTTTTGAACTTCAAAGGACGTCTTTAAACTGGGTAAAAAGTCTAGGAGAATGTGACTCACGTTTTGTCTGTACACCGGCGAACCGTGGGCTTGATAAACGTCTAGCAGAACGATCGAGCCGTTTCCTAGTTTTTCTGCGGCAAATACTAAACCGTAATGGGGTAATAAATCATTCGTCGTAGTTATGGTGGAAATTTGATCTTCCCACTCTTGAATCGCGTAATTTTCGTGACAGGTGACAAAACCAAACACTCCGTCGTGCTTGATTGCTTTCAGGGCGTGGGGAATTTCGCGCAAACTCGTGTTAATCACCTGTTTTCTGCGATTAGGCAAAAATTTAAATGGAGGCACTCTCCCGGCCGAGAAAACATTCTTCAATAAAAAAGTGTAAGGCAATAACATATCAAAATTCTAGTTTTTGCCGTGGCCATTTACAATTCGAATAAGATCCCACAAGTTCTATCGCTCCTATTAAATATCGCTAATTTAGCATCGTAAGGGGGTAAGGTAATCTCGCATCGGTATTCGATCACCAAACATTTTTTATCGAAACCCACGAGATAAACAAATTCTTCGTGCTGTTGCTTCGACCACTGATAATGTGGTATTTCTACAGATTCTACAAATTTAAACCAAAACTCGTTACAATACGCGAAATGATTTTTTTTCTTTTTAATTTCGCAAATGTCGTCTCTCTGCCTGAAATATTTGAAATAATAAACGCTGTAATGTCGATATTGGGGTTTTAAGAATGCTAATATGTTCATAGCTTCCACAACAGAACTAAAGAGTTTAATTTTTCGAAATTCGTATTCATACATTATACTTTTCTCTGATAGATTTTTTATTTAATATAGAGAGATATATCTTTTGATCGACAATCACATAGAGATATATGGCATAACAAATGACAAATACCACAATATATAGAGAACTTATATTTAATATCGAAATTAATAGTGACAAAAGAGTGATGGGAAATGTAGTTAAAATCAACATGAGTTTTGAAAAGTGCTTTTCCTTTAAATAAGAAATGGCATTTTCACCGTTAGATACTGATTTTTCTTCGTTTTGTAATAAATTCTCGAGTTTCTTCTGTAATGCATTCATATCGTTTTAATTTTATGCTTTCTTGTTTAAACTGAGCAACTACGTGCTCATAATTTTGTGGATCCAGGTTTTTTTTCAATAGGCTAAACACGAATAAATTTCCCATGTTTTCGTTCCTGTGAATGTATAGTTCAAACAGGCGATAAACTAAGAGAATACTAGAAATCAGGGCGAGAAAAATAAACCAAAACCATAAAAAAATGTAAATTTTTTCGTTGATTATGTTAATGGGAAGAATACACAAGGTATCGTAGCGTTGAATCGAACCAGACGAACCCAGGTTATAAAAATTACATTTAGTTATTCTGGGAAATATCTTTATCATTGGGTCATATCTTATAGACGGATCCCACTCTGTAAAGCGAACAACTTCTAGTCCGTAAGTCGAAAATTCTCCACCCAAAAAATTATTGGTTAAAATCATCTGAACGATTACAATGACCAAGTTTAAAATTTCAGAGAAAAAATAATACAAATAATATAAATTATGATTTTTTACATTAATTATTAAATAATTTACTAATAGCTTGCAGTTGGTCTCTACTTCTTTGGAGATTGGGAGATGAAGACCGAGAATGATGTTTTTAATTTTTCCACCTTCCATATTTTTCCAAAAATATCTAGGAATGTAAAAACTTATTGCCTGAAGGAACAGGACAAAACACACCCACTGGTAATAAGCGTGATACACGACTTTTTCTTTCCCAGTAAAAGTGTCTATTCCCGGATAAGGAACTTGAACACTCACATTTTTTTTCCACAAATCGGGTAAGCTAAACGTAGTGTGTATCCAACAGTAAGTATCCAAGAACCTAGTGGGAATTTTATTATGGGGAAGGCAATCGATGGGATCTCCGATGTACTGCTTGCTGCTCACTAGAATGCTGCAGGCCAAGAGAATCGAATAGGTGACTCTGTAATATAATCGAAAAATACCATTATCGATTATCGTTCCGTCTGTTCTTAAAAAAGTTTTCAGTTTTGTAAATAAATCCATTGGTGATTTAAGAGGATGAGAGATGTTTTTATAATATCCGAGAAGACAAAAATTTGAAAGAAATTTATATATATAGCGAACTTTGAGTTAAAAACACTCAAAAAATGGAAGTAGATACTATGAGTGAGTTGGAAACTTTTAGTTTTTACAATAACAATGATGAACCCAAGATTGATCCTTACAAAAGTTACTTAAAAGAAACACCATTTGATAATAAAGTTGAATTCAACTTGAGTTCTTTGAGATCCGAGAAACAACCCGAGGAAGAAAATCTAGATGAAGCCATGCAATATTCTCCGCCATATAAATCTTCCCGATCACCTAGTCCTCGTTCTAGTATCTCTGAAAAAAGAAGCCGCAAGAAATATTATGATTCTCATAGAAGAAATGATGACAGAGATTCTCATAGAAGAAATGATGACATAAGAACTTTTAAAAGAAATCAATTTAATAGAAGACATATTAATGATAGACCTTTTAACAAGAGGCAGCGTAGGTCACCCCAAAGGCAAATTCAGCGTAGGTCACCCCAAAGGCAAATTCAGCGTAGGTCACCCCAAAAGAGTGTTATTTGGGCATTTAGGAAAGACTTTTTGGATGATGATCGATATTACATAACTAGGAACAATATTTTTAAAACGGATAACGAAATAACAGGAACTTTTACCCTAAAGTCAAATAACAACATACCCCCACAGGTATGTTACACCATCTGGAAAAATCTTAAGATCACGGAAAAAACTTTTTACCCTAATGGTAGCGTTAAAGTTACAAAGTTTCAGATTTATAGTGATTTTATGGATTTGCTATTGTCATACAATAACGAAGACCGTATCACCGAAAACATTGTACATTATTGTTATGTGATTTCTACTTTGAAATGTAAAAAAATGTATCAACAGATGAAAAAATATGTGAGAAATTTGGTACCTAGTACTTATGCTTGTATAAATCAAGACTGTTATTCAACATTTATTGGAAATTTTCCTAGTGAATATTATACACCAAGTGTAAATCTTCAAACGAAAGATTATTATAAACTCATTAAAAATTAAAAGCTTGTTTGTGTTTTTCTTTGGAAAGCCAAGGGTTGAATATCTGTCGAAGCACTACTCACAGTCAATAGATGGGCTGTGGTCCCACACGCAAGCGCCTCTCAACTAAGCCAATTGAGCCATGGATCCTCATGCGAGCAACGCTGAATTAGACCCCCTCAACGGGTATTCGACCCCCCTCAACGGGACTCCTTTAACAGCCGTTTAGCTCATGCTTGAAACTTTGTAGCAAATGCCCACCTTTCACCAACAGAAAAATGCTTGTCCCCACACCATTAAGAACAGACAAAATATTGCACTTTTAGCACTTTTATTTAAAACTTGATAAATTCAACAATGATTATTTTACATTTAGGACATTTTTCTTGTAAGCAGTTTTGACAGAAAGATATGTGATTACATGGCAAAACTAAAATTTCCATCTTTTGAATTCGACATTTAGTACATAATCTATCTCCATTACTATTTCTCAAAATTTTTTTCTTTTTTCTATCTATTGGAAATAGATACTCATTGATTCTGAAAGTTTGTTCCTCAGATACTTGTTGCATGTTTCAAAGAATTTTGTATCAGTCTCTGGATACACTAAAAATGGTCTATCAATTTCTGTGACATGAATCCAAGGACCATCAATATCTTCTACCAGTTGTAGAGAATTTCTGAAAACTTGACAGGTTTCAATTATCTTGTCTTTATTTTTAGAAACGACTATAAAACTCGAAAAGGTTTTTTCATAAACTAGGAACTTGTCTTTTAGAGTTTCACAAAAACTTATAGCTCTAGGATAAACAATTTTTGTTAAATAGACATTCATCATTGACCTTCTCCAATCCGTCTTCCCTTTATATAGGTTTCAATCACGCCTAACACGTGCACACATAGGAAATAATTCTCAGTGACGTAATGGTCTATTAATAACTCGTTTTTCCCCCTTACAAGGACTTTATCCTTGGCTAACCTTGTAGTATTGACCTCGCACGATTCATTGGTTACACAAATTTCCAAACCCATAACCTTGCACCTTCCCAAGAATATTCCCATAACCTTGCTTCCCACAAATCCCTCATTAGTCACTCACCCATTTCCTACGCTCATTGGCCACCAACACTCATGAGTGCAGCCAATAATCTCTTCCATACGTAATTTAACTAGTAAAATTTTGCGTGTATATATAGATGAGGAAACGATATTTGTCATTAGTCTCTCAACATGGAAAATTTTCAAACTAGAGCAAAGGCTATATTCGAAAATGAGCACAAAACGTTCAACACTGTTTCCGTAAGTGACCATACTTTTTTATTTAAAGAAGATAACTGCATTCATCCTACTAGTGGCAAGAAATATAGTAAAAATAAAAAGAAAAATTACTTTTTAAGTCAGTTGTTTAAAAAGGCTTCTATTCCCAAAAGGTATTCCTATGAACTTTTTCTAAAGAATCTGAAAAGTTCGGCAAATACGATATCGGGAATCCAATCAAAAAATAAAAAATGGTGGTTGGCTAATAAATATTTTTCAACTGGAGTTGAAAATCTAAAGCCCGATGAGATGTTAAGAATAATAACCTGTTCAGTTCCGTTGTATTTCTATAGTGGCAAGCTAGAATATGGATCTTTTTTACAAGAATTCATCGGTAAAGAAAAAAGTGAGAGAACTGAAAATTTTACCCTGATTCCTAAAGACATTACAAGTTATTTTGACATGTTATTTGAAGCTAACAATGAATATACTCTAAAGGGTCCTCAGGCTTACTTTTTTATTGCACCTACTCACTGCCTATTTTTTATTGAAAAAGTTAAAATTGTTAAACCTGTTGATGAAGCAGAAACATCTAGTGCGGTTTTGTTTTTGGAATCCGAAGAGCTGATGGAACCAACCGAAATAATGGAAACTCAGCAGCCAATGGAGCAGCCAATGGAACAGCCAATGGAACAATTGACAATTCCAGACCAACTTCCAGACCAACCACCACCACCGAAAATTTATAAAAAGAGGAAAGTAGCAAGCGAAGAAGCCATTAAGTCGTATATAGAAACAATAGAAAATGTGATTTTAAAATCTATGCCAGAAGCCAAACAACCTATGATGTGCCACACACAGTTGGAAGTTTCACCCCTCCACACATCTCAGCAGTTGGAAGTTTCACCTCTCCACATATCCCAGCAGTTGGAAGTTTCACCCCTCCACACATCTCAGCAGTTGGAAGTTTCACCCCTCCACACATCCCAGCAGTCGGGAACTACACCCATGATGTGCCACTCATTTCAGCAGTCGGGAACTACACCCGTGATGTGCCACTCATTTCAGCAGTCAGGAACCACACCAGTGATGCTCCACACATCTCAGCAGTTGGAAACCACACCAGTGATGTGCCACTCATTCCAGCAGTCGGGAACCACACCTGAAACTATAGTGCCTGAATCCAATATGCCTTCCTCAATGCCTTCCTTATCGCAGATTTACTTCTCGTCACCTCAAAGACCTGCCGCCTTTAAAAATATGAACCTTTTAAAAACAATTATGAAGAAAGAAAAATTCAAAGTACCTCAACTCCCTCCACAACCAAATGTGCAATTAAGAGTAGAATCACCACTACCTCAACAGTTATTACTAAATACACCCAGACGTTCGGAAAGAATTCCAAATTTTGAACTCTCTGATGACATATTTAATTTTTTTCCGCTAACACCCTCTACAGAAAAATTTTTATATGACGAATTATCTAAAACTAATATATACTCACCCATAGGAAGTTGGAAATAGTAAGTACTTATTGAAAGTTCTATTTGCCTAGCTCTTTAAGTAAATAATTAAGCTGTACTTTTAGGCCGGCTAAATGCACAGGGCCACTAACGACTACCAATCATTATATAATTTTACTTGTTTAGAATATGAGAAATCTTACAAGCACCTTGCATGTCAGAGTGTATGTTGAGTTCAAGGAAGGCAAAAATATAAGGCTAATAAGTGCTAGTTCTTTAACTGTATATCCTAATAAGTGCTAGTTCTTTAACTGTATATCCTAAATGCTTTCTGATAATTTTTGTACCCGTGTCTATCTGATAAAAGCAAATAGACACAGGGGAAATGAACTCTCCCAGTAAAGAGTAGAATTTCTCAGTGTGACATACAGTAGTAACCAATTTACCACTGTAAAAATTTGACCTTACTGTGAATCATTTCTTGTATCTATGCAGTTTATAGGATTATTTATTTGTACAAACACCACTGTGGTGACACTCTGTACAATTGTAAAAAGCTATATACAAAAGTTTAATAAAAAATTGTATCTATCAATATGTGACTAAAGACCTGTATTATGTTTATATATTGATTGTAAGAGCTACTTTATCACTAGGGGGCGTAGCTCAAATGGTAGAGCGCTCGCTTAGCATGCGAGAGGTACCGGGATCGATACCCAGCGCTTCCAAATGATTTTTTTTCAGAAAAAATAATTTGCAAATTATGGCTAAGTTTTAAGGGCTACCAAAATTTTAAACCTTCATGGCAAGTTTTTAAAGGCTACCAAAATTTTAAACCCTCATGGCAAGTTTTTAAACCTTCATGGCAAGTTTTTAAACCTTCATGGCTACGAGTATAGCTAAAACTCTGGTACATTTTAAAAAGTAGTAACTTTGCACTTGTCTCCCCACCTATATATGATCCTTCTGTCGCGTGGGTTATCAAGTGTTTAAAAAATGTTTGTTTACAAAAGGAATGGGGAGATAGAGCCCTTCTATTACCATCAAATGCTTGAATCGATCGAAAAGGCCAGCAAAGATTTAAAACAAGTAAATGCAAGATTGATAGCAGATAGAGTAAAGCGAGGACTGTGTTATAAATACAATTATACCACGGAAGTTTTAAATTTAATAGCCGATATTGCTGCTAGTTTAATTACTAAGCATTTCGAATACGATACTCTGGCAGCTAGATTTTTTCTCTCAAATATTTACAAAACTACTCAAGAAAAATTCAGCAATGTCACGTGGAAGTGCTTCACTGCTAAAGTAATAACTCTGAAATTTTGCTATCTCGTGGAAAGTTTGGATTTGGATAATGAAATATCCTACGACTATAACGATTACACCTTCATGGGATTAAAAACCATGGTTGCCAGTACGTTATTAAAAATTAATGGCGTCATAGTAGAACGTCCCCAACATTCACTGATGAGAGTGGCTGTGCAGATTCACGGCAACGATAGAAAATCTGTACTTGAAACGTACGAGTTAATGAGAGATAAAATATTCATTCACGCGTGCCCGACTCTCATGAATGCGGGAACAATAGTATCGCAATTGTCCAGTTGTTTCTTGTTTCCCGCGGGAAAAGAAGAAACACTAGACGTTGCTAAAAAATGCGCGATAATTTCTGAATGTGCAGGGGGTATAGGGTTAAACATAAACTCTGAAAAACCCAGTCAAATCCTCTAAATTATTAAATTCGGTTATAAATTACGTGGATGGGGAGAGAAGAAGCAGTGCAATGGCAGTCTATATTGAACCTTGGCACCCACAGATATTTGAATATCTCAATTTAAAAAAGAACACAACCGCCGATGCAACGCGAGACTTATTTTATGCTCTGTGGGTCTGCGACTTATTTGTGCAAAGAGTGAAAAACGACAAAAAGTGGTCGTTGATGTGGCCACGAGATTGTCCCGATCTCTCCGTCAGTTGGGGGACTAGGTTCGAATCTCTGTATCAGGGTTACGAAAACAATAAGCGAATAGTGGTAGATCGCATCAGGGCTAGGGACTTGTGGCAACGCATCTTGGAAACGCAAATCGAAACGAGCATTCCTTACATTCTATACAAGGACACCATCAATCGCAAGAGTAATCAGAAACATTGGGGTACGATTCCCTGTGGAAATTTATGCGCAGAAGTGACGTTATACAATTCTGAAAAAGAAATTGCCGTGTGTAACTTGGCTTCCATTGCTCTCAACAAATTCGTCGTAAACAATAAGAGTTTCGATTTCGACAAGCTACACGAAATTACGAAAATCGTGACTAAAAATTTAAATAAAGTGATTGACGTTAATCATTATCCCCTACAGGAAGCTAAACTCTCGAACGAGAGACACAGACCCATTGGAATTGGAGTTCAGGGTCTGGCCGATACTTTTTTATTACTTCGATTCCCATTCGATTCACCCAAGGCTCAAAGACTCAATAAAAAAATATTCGAAACAATCTATCACGGAGCATTGGAAGCGAGTTGCGAACTGGCTAAAAAATATGGTTACTACGAATCTTACCCGAATTCTCCCACTTCCCAAGATCTGTTTCAATTCGACTTGTGGAACGAAAAACATGAAACTTTTTATTGGTCATCTCTAAAATGCGAAATATCTAAGTATGGATTATTTAATTCCGTGTTGATATGTCTCATGCCCACTGCAACGACCAGTTAAATATTGGGTAATAACGAATCTTTTGAACCATACATCAGCAACATTTACGTGAAACGTGTATTTTCGGGAGAATTTCAAATGGTCAATCGCCATTTGGTCAGAGATTTGGAGGCTTTAAACCTGTGGACCGAAGATGTCAGACAACAAATAATTGCCCAAAACGGTTCTATACAAGATTTAGAACAGGTTCCCCCCGAAATTAAACTCTTGTACAGAACAGTCTGGGAAATTCCACAGAAACACTTGATTCAGATGGCAGCAGATCGTGGAATCTATGTAGATCAAAGCCAATCCATGAACATTTACATGTCGGATCCCAACTACGAAAAATTAACGAGCATGCATTTTTACGGTTGGCAAAAGGGATTAAAGACTGGTTTGTACTATCTCAGAACAAAACCATTAGCCCAACCTACAAAATTTACATGTACTGCATGTAATTAAAAGACACAATTAAAAACATTTTTAAAAATATTTATTTTTGTCTCAATTATCCTCTATTAACACTGTAGAGCCTCTATTAACACTGGAGGAGAGTTTAAATTTTTTTTAATATAGGAAAATTTTTTACTTATCATGTCTGAAGAATCATTCATTGAAAAATTAATCATTGAAAAGTCTGAAGAATCAATTATTGGAGAGTCTAAAAAATTAATCATTGAAGAGTCTGAAGAATCATTCATTGGAGAGTCTAAAGAATCAATCATTGGAGAGTCTGAAGAGTCAATCATTGGAGAGTCTGAAGAGTCAATCATTGAAGAGTCAATCATTGAAGAGTCATCATCTAACTCCTCAAAATCAATGTTCACTATTATCGAATCAGACATTGGGACAAAGTCACCCTCAAACTGCATTTTTATTGAACACAGACTGTTAACATTTTAACGCAAAGCTTGTCCTTGTGTTTAAAAAGCAACATTGGCCTTGTGCCAAAACGCCATCTGTTGAGCCTTGATAAACGCACAGTATTTAAAATTACATTTGCAAGGTACATATTTTGAAATATCCTCACTCCAAGGATATTTCTTTTTGATTCTCTCTACATTTAAAAGAGGAAAATAATACTGTAAAAATATTTTTTCGTATTTACCAAGACAATAAATTCTTGTCACGTTGTATTTCTCGATATGAAGAGTCAATAAATCAAACCAGTTTTGGCCTTCGGAAACTGGTTGTACATAAAAGTTGTCATAGTCTAGAAAAATACAAAATTTTCTAACTCTGAAATTAAACATGTTTCTGTTAAAATTAAAGACCACATAAGCGTCATTTTTCGCAATTTGAGCCATTATTTATTATTATGTCCTTAATTGCTTTGCTCTTTATATACATTTGGATTGAAAAACTCTCAAATCTTAAAAATACTTGTGTTCTGCTTCCAAGTATTTCACAATGTTACTTGAGTCTCCCACGCAATATGCCCCACGCCCTATTGTAAAACTCTTACGAGTATCCAATTTTCCCCAATAGCCAACTTTCTCCAAATTCAGGTGAACAACAGCGTGATCTCCTCCACAAACATGGTTTTAAGAAGACTGCCAGCTTCCATATCTACATTTAGAGTCGACACATCTATAGCTCATCGTTGGCTAAAGCGGTTGACTTAGTAACATCAGTGATAAAAGAAACAAGAGCTGACAACAAAATGCCTCGTCCACCGTAGCAAACACGCCGAATGGCCGGGAATCTGTATAAACACCTAAAGGATTCACCACCCACGAGCTTACAACCGTTTCACTGGCTGCTTCTAAAGCCTGCTATTTCCGGTTAAAGATGACTCAAATGATGAGTCATCTCATTTTGAGTATATATATATATATGACACTTTTTCAATGTTAACTAAAGAGTTGCTACAGTCCTACAAAAATGAAATCATTAATAAACCTTTGTTTGTGCAACATTGCAAAAAATATAAAAAGGCACGATAAATTAGATAAATTATATAAACATATGAATCGTGAAGAAAAAATTGCCTATCTATTATTACGTAAGTACTTTTTAAATGAGTTATGAGTGAGTTTGAGCCTTACTTTTGATTTTTATATTGCCTTACTTTTGATTCTTTTTATTTTTTATAGAAAGGATATATACAAATGAATTACATCAACACATTATCGTATATAATCAGTTTGAAGATAAAACGTATATTGACTACATACCCGACTTAATTTTAAACAAATTCCTAACAACGTTAGATGTGTGTGAATTTCGTAGCGGGTTTTTTGACAGAATTTCCAAGTGTACTATCAACAATTTAAAACGCAAATGCGAGGTAAGTTATGTTTCACTAATGCATGTTTCACCATGTTTTACCATAATAATTTATTCTAATTTTTTCCCTATAGGCATTGAAATATAAATGGGAATTGTTATCGGTAAGTTTCTTGTATTTCTTCATGTAAGTGAATTTCAGTGGGTTCAAGTATGCATTGGTGACTAGGTCACGGGGATTCTCCCTCGAAGGTTAAAGAATTTACCGAGACAGCTGTTGGGGGAAACGTCCCATGTGCACAGAGTATGAATGCACAAATGTCCAACGGATATAGTATCTCCCCTACTAAATGTGGACCCAACTGAGACTCGAACCTACGAGCCTAATGCATTACTGACTGAGCTCACCCCTATAAATTAAAAAGTTACCCTATTTTCTTAATTATGTAGTTTCTAAAAAATTTATTTCTTCTTACAGGGATTGAAAACGTTGAAATTAGAATGCTCTACCTTTCAAGATAGAAGCATATATAATTATAGTATTGTTCATTTAAATGTAGGATATTCTAATTTTAATGACTCCCTCTTGATGGACATGAAATGTCCTAATTTAAAAGAACTAATAGTAAATTGGACTTTAATCACCGATGAATGTGTAAGATTTCTACCTGAAAAATTAACGTATTTAGACATAACCCAGACTGAAATTACTACAATGGGGATAAGATACATATTGTCGAATTTAACTAAGTTACAATATTTTTACTGTGAAAATTGGTACCGCAAAAGTATAAATATTGAACTTAGTGACGTAATAATTAGAGTGGGTAAGACCCTTACATTACAACACTTGACATTTAATAGTTCAGATGAGTCAACATTGCCTCAAGTATTAAAATTTTGTCCTAATTTAAAAAAACTATATTTTGAACGTGTAATTAATGATTATACTCAGTTGATTCCCAATTTGGAGAGAATACATTTGTATATCCCCGATTTAAATAGTTTAAATAACTTTTATACCTTTTATTCTTGTCAGAACCTGAAAAAACTTAAATTACATGGAACTACAAAGCTACACCTACATATCAATACATTGTGCGACTTACTGGAACAATGTCCTCAACTAGAATCATTATCTTTACATTATTTTTATTTTTATGGATCAAGCAAAAACTCTTTTGCAATTAAAAAATTAAAATATGTAGTATTAAATGAAACAATCGC
The DNA here is from genome assembly GCA_038380435.1 of Ryuthela nishihirai. Lineage (NCBI taxonomy): Eukaryota > Metazoa > Arthropoda > Arachnida > Araneae > Heptathelidae > Ryuthela > Ryuthela nishihirai. Next base: position 37,761,776 of record JAWZYU010000002.1, on the reverse strand, counting down.
CGGGGAAACTGAATACAGCATTCATCAAGTACTTAATATGACTAAAAACTTGTATAGTTTAAAATTATACATGCCCTTTTGCCAATTGAGAATGTTATCATTACCTTCTACTATTAAAAGCTTACGATTAAGAAATTGTAATATTAATACTGAATTTGTAACAAATATCGTTAAAAAATATAATTTAACTTTAATAGTTAATCCCATTTAATGTTTCAAGTTCTTCCCTAAAAACATCCGAACTTCATCAATTAGCTCAGTGGAGCTACTTTTAAACCACAAAAGTCTGGCCCTAAAAAGTGAACATCCTCTAAAGCTTGGATAGCTGTCATCCAGATGGTTGTAAATATGTAAATGGAACAACGCAGCGGACAATTGTCCTTTTACTACTCGCGCTATTATGCTTGTCAACGTCTATTTGTCAACTGTAAATTCCAGCAGACAATTGCCTGCTTATATTGTTATAATTGTTGATTAATTTGTACTCATTATTTGTACTCACAACTACTTGCTAAAATAAAAAATTATTTAATTAAATTATTGCCTGCTATTGGTCATTTATAAAAAGCACAAGCATCAATACACAGCATGTGACAATCAATTACAAGATTCTTTTAAGACGATTAATACTGTGTAAATCAGTTCTTGACACTACCGGGTAAAAATGAATAAGGTCTCTCAGTCTGACCTCAAGTAATTTTTCTAGCTTCTATATGTGACTATTAGGCAACTTCCTAAGCATTTTTATACTATAGTAAATACTCAAAGTAATTTAAAAAGTACCTAAAAATAAGATGAAGGAAATTGATAAAAAACTTTATCCATTATATAAATACATAGTAAATATAAAAAACAATGGTGATAAAATGTCTAAAGAAATTTTTAAACTTGTAAGAGAACCTGAAAATGTAAAATCTTTTGAAAATATATATGATTTAAATAATTTAATTATGCTAAGTTGTACGATTTTAAAGAGACGACTTAAACGTATACATAATTATTCCTCTGAAGACAGCACTTAACAGTTGCTCAATATGCCTCTTGTGGCAAGGGTAGCATGCTAGGTTAACCACACAACTGCCTTTCAGATGAGAGGTCTCGAAAGGCACAAAAAACCTGTTTCAATCCCCTACTCTGTGCGTCCACCCATAGTGCTCAGCGGTGTAAATAAAAAAACATACAAATATTTCAATCATTTATTTCTCAAAGAACATTTCACAATAGAAGGCAAGTGATTCGAAAATGTGTTTATGAAATGTGAACTAAATTGCTCCTTTATAACAAAGTTCACGCAAGTGAAGGAATTTATGTCTCTTTAAAGCTTCATAAAATGGCACATCTAATTTAATATCTTTCACATTATCCATACTAAATAATTTTATACATTTCAGGTAAAGTACTTTAACGCCGGGAAGAGCCTTTAAGATGTTTTCTAATATCGGTAATAAAAACTTGCAGTTTTCTCCAACCCTTAATTCGACACTACACCATTCAATATTAGGTAAACTCTCGCTAATAACATATTTTTCAATGTCGAGCATACCATGATCGCTCACAAACATCTTAACTTTCAGATTCTTCAACGTCGGACAGCAGAATAAAATTTTTTCGAATAAAAATTTTATATCGTGGCAATTATCCGCCGTTAAGGTTTTTATTTGCGATCCTCTATGTATAAAGAAATAATTTAAAGCGTCGCTTAGATGTGTTCGAATCTTGTTATCTAGAAAACCATCCAATCCCATATCTGTAACAGTTATGGGCACGTGTTCTTTCAAAAATTTCCAAAACGTGGAATTGCCATTTTCAATTCTAGCATTAATTTCGACATTAACGCTCGTCAAGGGTACGGAAGAAAAACATTTTTTTAACATTTCAGTATCGAGGCGAGTCCAACCCAAATCGATGTGCTTCAAATTCACAGGTCCAATTAAATCCGAGTAAATGGCTTCTAAAATGCCTTCTCCTATTAAGTAATTATCGCGGCTATCATTAGGTTGCGAACTGATACGGGTCAGCGAAGGAAAATGACGCAGTATGCAAGCTAAGTCTTCTATTTGAAACCAGTCCTCGTACGACCGGGCATATTCGCCATAATGTGTCATAATCAATTCCTTAAGGTGAGGTAATTTCACAGCTGTAAATTCGTCCAGTACAGTTTTAAAATCTATAAAAGTTATTTGCGTTCTAGAAACGTTTAACTTAATCAGATTAGGGCAATTAGAAATGATTTTTCTCAAAACGTCTTCTCCAGCTTCTGACTCTCCCAGTTTCAACTCTCGGAGTTTAGAAGTAAAAACGTGTGGAAACGCGTTCCAATTTATCCATTTTGTGTAATTATTAGTCTTGTTAATGATTCGAGTCACGAGATCTCCCCTTCGAAGCAATTCCCTTTCGTCACCATTAATTATCAAATCCATGGTTGTTGCATGTCCTCTCTATTCTTTCCTTATATAGGGTTCTTTTGCAAATAGACTAGGGATATTTACATTAGTCAAATGTTTAGGTAAAAAGTTTCCGGTAGCATGAGACATGGGTTAGTGTAAATTTTTCCTTTTAAGAATACCAATATGTCACTAGGCTGCACCGTTTAAACATTTGAAGGAGGAGGGACCCAGAGTGCAAACTACTGATAGCTGTCAGAGCACTTGTCACACATGCTAATTATTTCAGTGCCCACTGTTTAACAGACTTCCATCGGTGTGCCCTACTTCCCACGGTCAGTAAAGCAGCTAGCTGGATATTACAAATGCCATTAGCTCCTAATTTGAAAGATCAGTAACATAAACTGTGATTCAAAAAACATTTTTAAGGATTGTCTCTGCATACCATAATCTAAATGATCACATTTGAAGGCTTAGAGAAGAGGGAGACCCAAAATAAAAACCACCTGTCAGAGCACTTGACTATCACACATTAATTATTCATAACTGTGCCTATGCATCTGACAGACGGTGGCCTACATCGGTGTGCCCTACTAACCGTAGGCAGGGAAGTAGCTAGCTGGGAATTACCAATTAATGTTGTAAGTCTTGTATTAATGGGAGCAGTCAGAAGATACATACAGGGCTCTGTATCCTAACTTTCAACGTGGAATAGTTTTTATTTATGCTAGTTTCTAGAGAAGAGTACGTGGGTTGAAAACTATTGATTCTCATTGTGCTATCTAAAAGTACACTAGTTACAGGAAGTTTGCTTTAGAAGAACCTTAATTTTTTCGTAATGAACAATAAACCAAACGTCGGTAGCGCGCCAGGTTCGTAATCTGTAGTTCTCAACTGGCGTTGAGATCCGAAAATATTCCCTACCCACAGTTAGTAGGGAACACCGATAAGCTTGGTCGCCGTCCGTCGGATTGGACGTTTCCTCCATGTATACGGAGAGAGAGAGTCATACCTTATGCGCGTTAAAGAACACGCTTGACTGGAGGCTACCAACAGCTGTTCCAATAGGTCCCCTCCCTCCCCCTAAACCTTCTCTAATTGGAGTCCTCGTGGCCTGGCCATTTAGCCCATGGTGTGCCCAAAAAGTGCCGCTTAAAGGTAACCCAAAATCTGTAGAATTGAACAAAAGTATCATGTTTCTGCACTTAATCAGAGCTTTTATTAAACAAACAAATACATATATAAAATTATAACATTAAACAAATAAACGTGTAACTAATTCAAATTTACTGATCATTAAACTTTACAATTGAAGGCAAATGACTCGAAAATGTACTTAAAAACTGTGAACTAAATTGTTCCTTCTTAACATAAAGTTCACCCAAGTGTAGAAACTTATGCCCTTCCAATACTTCATTAAATGGAGCGTCTAATATAATCTTATCATTCTCACAGCATTTCACGTGAAGTATTTTAATACTGGGAAGAGCCTTCAAGATGTTTTCAAGTAATAATAATACATATCTATAGTTCCTGTTCTTATCAGCATTTAATTCGACACTACAGCACTCGATATTGGGAAAAGATTCACTGATAATATAATTTTCATCCAAATCTTCTTTCCAATCTCTAACAATTACTTTAAAGTTTAAATTTTTTAAAGCCCGACAACACAATAAAATATTTTCGAACAAAAATTTAATCTCATCACAATAATCTATAGTCAATGTTTGAATTTGAGATCCTCTATGGGTGAAGAAAAAATTTAAAGCTTTGATTAAATGCTTTTTATTATTAAAAACAGTCCTCAATCCTATGTCTGTTACCGTTAATGGCATATACTTTTTCAAAGTTTCCCAAAACATAGAATTGTTACTTCCAATTATACCATTAGCTTGGATATAGACACTCGTCAAAGATATTAAGGAAGAAAAGCATTTTTTTATCATGTCAGCATCAAAAAAATAAGAAAATCCTATATCTATATGCTTTAAATTTATCGAGGGTCCAATTAAATCCAAGTGAATGGCTCGTACTATAGCCTCTCCAATCAAGAAAGTATCTAATGACCGCGAACTTATACTAACCAACGAAGGAAAATGACGCAATATGGAAACTAAGTGTTCTAACTGAAACCAGTCCTCATGAGATTTTGCATATTCACCATAACCTGTCATAATTAATTCCTTAAGGGGAGGTAATTTCACAGCTGTAAGTTCGTCCAGTACGATTTTAAAGTCACTAAAAGTTATTTGCGTTCCCGAAACGTTCAATCTAACCAAATCAGAACATTTGGAAATTATTTTTCTTAAAACTTCCTCACCAGCTTCGGAATAACCCAGTTCCAGGTCTTGGAGTTTAGAAGTAAAAACGTGTGGAAACTCGATCCAATTTATCCATTCGCGATTGTAAATATCGGTCTTATTAATGATTCGAGTTACAAGAGACAAATTCTCATCTCCTTCCCGTGGCAAGTCTGTTTCATTACTAATTATCAAATCCATGGCTGTTGCATAACCTCTCTCTTCTTTCCTTATATAGAGTTGCGGAGATATTACTTCAAGTTTTAAACCGTAACTGATATGGTAACTATCAAGAAAAATAATAGCGCTTGGTTCGCCATACTAATTACGAGTTAAATATCAAATGTAATCAAATGCTCAGCATATCAATAGAACAGGCCTTGTAAACATCGTAAAAATTTTCCGGTGAAACTAGCAGTGAATGAGACATGGTTTTTTAAGATACTTTTAATGCCAAATTTGAAAGATCAGTAAATTCAAAAGAATTGTCTCTAAGATGCATACTAATTAACTACATAAAAGGAAAGTGGAAACTATGCTGTCACACACTCATAACATACTTTTAAACATCTAACAGACGGTAGTCCTTCAGTGTCCCCTACTGACCGTGAGTAGAGAAGTGACTAGCTGTAAAATTAGATGAAAATTGTTGTATTAATCAGATAGGGGCATTTAGTAGGGATACATACGGAGCATGTCTCTGAATCCTAGTAACTAACGTGAAAGTACGCAATTGAGGACCATAATTTCCCACTTAGAACTGGGAATGTTTTGGTTACTGGCTATTGTTATCCCTATTTTTCAAAAAGGGGCTGATCGCAGTTCTTGTGATAACTATAGAGGTATCAGCCTACTCTTTGTTCAAAGGGAAAGTTCTTTCCACAATTGTGCTTAATGATTAACAGCCAATTGCATAATAAGTAATGCAAATCAGAAGTAGTAAGGAGATGTGTGAATATTTTGGGCTAATTCTTGAGAAGTTTCAGAAACCTTTAGTTGCTTTGGCTTTCGACTCTGTTGATCGTCTGATTGTCATAATATTGCTGACATAACTCAAAAATGCAGTACTTGAGAAATAACAAATTAAATCAATAAAACTTATATTGAAATAGTACAAGATTCTTTTAAATTTCAGATAAGTATTTTTGACAATGAATTTTATCATATTCTATAGAATAATACTATGGGTCTGTAAATCAGTTCTTGTAGAATATTTGGCACTACCAGGTAAAAATAGGTGAGGTCTCTCAGTTATGTCACTTGCTTCTCTATTATTTTTTTTCTGTTGTAACCCCTCAAGTAATTTTTCAAGCCCAAATTATTATATTTTTACTTAGACTTTTGACCTCAGTTAAGGTCACTACTTAAAATAAAAATGAAAAAAAGTTTGAATTAGGTAACTGTTTTATTAGCTTATTGACAAAATATGAAAATTAAGAAAAAAATACACAATTTACATAGATTAATAAATGAGCTTATACAATGTGGGAATACTTTTCGCAACTCCGGGGTTATTCTTCTGTACTTTAATTACTTTTATGTCGCTGGTTGATGTTAAAGTTTGATCCTATCTGTTGAGTGAGTTTCTTCAAGTCAACAAAATCCTCGTAACTCAATTCTGTTACTTTATATGGCGGTTTTTTTTCGCAGATCGAATTAATCTGACGTAATGAGTGGGAATATAGATGGGACCCGATTTAAGAGTTCGTAGATTTTTCTATGACAGAGTGCACTCTGTCACTTTGGGTGTGACCCCTGATAAAAAATTTATGTGTGATTTTAAATTTTTACACATAATTACATTCCCATTAGGAATTTGTTCTTTTGCTGACCACAACAATTATCCGAGTAGAATATAATTTCAAGGTTATCATCATTTTGGGTGTTAGCTTCTAAGTAGTTCAGAACGCAAGTGCCGATTTCTATGGCACCTCGATTTCCTTGACCTTCATGCCCCCAAAAAGCACTCGACGGACTAAAGTTCACTTACCAGTTGTAGCTGTTTACTTTTATAATAGAAGGTAGATGTATCCCCCCCCTTGGTGCTGGCAGCACCGCTTAGAGATCATAAGTGGCTACTATAATTTTGCCTTCACTTTTGCTCTCTTTTTATCCCCCTTCTTTCTCTACTCTTGACTCTCCTTTAAATATTTTTCATATTTTTCTTGTATCGCTTCTTTTTCCCTTGCATTGTTATAGGAGCTGCATAAGTCGCACTAATCTTTTTTCGAGGAGAAAAAAAGAGAAAATTGTTGTTGAAAATTCGGGAATACATTGTGAGATTTGCAAAAGGAACATTTTTTCCAACACAGTCATTTTTGTAATCGCGGTGTAAATCAGCTAAGCTTTTCCCACCTTCTATAAACTCCCGAGTAGTTTGCTCGCACAGGTAATGACTGTCAATTCTTGGGATTGTATTAATATGAGCAACAACACCATCTTTTATTGCTGGATCTACTTTATAGTGGTGTCCGTGTTTTCCTCTTAGATCTTCTTGAAGAAATCCTTCCCTTAATTTGGCTATGACAGTCCTAATAGGTCGGTCATTGATGTCCAGCGTGGCCTTAAAGAAAAATTTGCAAACACGTACGTTTATTTCGTTGATTACGAAATGGAATGCATGGTTACATTGGCGCCTACTTCCTTCTCTTTTGTATTGATACTGAGGTCTAACGGCAGTTATACTTCTAGAGATAAATTCTCGCTGGGATTTCAGACTGACTAACTGGACTGATATGTCCAGGTAGCTTGTTGACTTGTCCCCAGCGAAGCTGGGGGGTCACAGCCTTGGTTGAGGAGCCGTTCAGACGGCCGGGACGGGTGTAGCTGACCCTGTCCTGTCTTTCAGGCCTTTTGGGGGGTCCTGTGGACTGAGTTGTACACCTCTTTGTGCACTCGTCTGTGGGCTCCCTGATGCGGTCCCTGTGATATTGAGGTGGACGGAGGTCTGGGGCGCCTCGGCCCGTGAACAATGGAGAGGTAGAAGTTGGAGGCTCGCGGCCTGGAGTAGTCCACCAGGCCAGCGGACTTATCGATGGAACAGCCAAACTAAGAGTCCCACATGAATGAGATTTGGACTCAAGGCGCAGTCGGGGAGCTTGGGTTCCTCTGAGAAGTTTGGTCTGTGTTGCTGCTGTCTTGTAAGCCTAGGTTGGCGGAGAGCTTTGTCGGTGGTCGTGGGAGGGCCGCCGGCTGGTTTGTGCCATTGGCTGGCCAGGTGTCCCCGAAGCGGCCTCGGCATGGTGCAGATGTCACACGGCGAGCGGGGTAGTGGTGGCGGAGGCCCGATGGAGAGGACGAAGTCGAGGGCCTGCCGAAAGGGTGTGGGGGCACCTGAGTAAGTGTGGCTTGACGATGGAAGCACCCAGGAGCCTCTATTGGCCCTAAATGGTAGGCTAGCTCCTTTAGACCTGCCTTTGCTGTGGGGGAACTTGGTTCCTCTGAGAAGTGGTTCCGGGTGCTGCAGTCGGCTCCAGCAATGGGTAGGCTGCAAGACGCCGATAAGGCCAAGGGCTGTGGTGGTACCGGCTCCATGGAGAGGACGAAATTGGTGGTCGTGCCGAGAGGATTGGAGTCCCTCGAGGTGTGGCTTCTGATGGAAGTACCTTGGGTCTCTGCAGTGGAGGCTCCAAAAGATAGGACTTCCTTTAATTTTCTGGCTCAAAATTCAAATGACTAAGATCTTTTTATTTATTTATTGGCAAGTTTCTTGGCAAAATTCAGTGAGTGATGGGCATATTCCTAGGCATCGCTCAAAATTCAAAAGATCCCACTCTCACTGCACCTCAATGATTATATCTTCGAGCAGGCATATAATAACAAGCAGTGCTACTCTCTTCACATACAGGTCTTCTCTCGCTGTAGGCAGGAATATTGTAAGGCAAGTTTAACTGACAGGAGCTTTCTAGTTTATAGTGGTTTCAGTGACATCTCCCTTATGGTGATATACAGCCTTGAGTTGTGGTGCACCGGGAATGTCGCGTATTCATTACGTTGTCCCTTATGGTGATATACAGCCTTGAGTTGTGGTGCACCGGGAATGTCGCGTATCTATTACGTTGTCCAGTGACCAGTACTTGTCAAATATTTCGAGCCTATTGTTTTCTTCTATTTTGCTTGAGCATTTTAGTCTACATTTTTCATTACATGCTGGACGTATCTTTCTGGCCCGCATTTCTGTTTTGCGAATTGATGATGATGTATAAGGTTTTCCATTGTTTCGAAGAAGATTTGCTTTAGTCTTTTTCCACTCAACTGGATTTGCTTTCCTTTTCTTACCCTTTCTTTTATTATATGCTTTAGTATTGTCCGATTCTGCACCTTCTGTCTCGTTACTAATATTCTTATTTTCTTCCGATCCTGATGAATCCGACGCATTTTCAGGTGATGACATGCTAAATTCTGGATTGAAGTCTGAATCATCTGCTGATTCTTCTTGTTGGGCACTCGATTTAACTCGTTGTAACCTCAATCGCATTGTATGCGGATTTTCAGTACACTGCCAACGTGTGTCATGATCTTCTGCTACTGTGTTCAATTTCGTTGCTTTGGTTTCTTCTGCAACACACTCTCGTACCTCCTGCACTGGGTCCATAATACACAAAATTTTTGTTATTACTGTTAACGACACAAAATACTGACACTCTCAGCCAAGAAAAGTTGCACAAGTCAAAGGTTTAGAGTACTTCAAGTGACACTTTTCTGCTTATGACTGTATTAAAATATTTATTCCATTTACCCTTCTACACGAATAGTGTCACAACTCGTGTCGGTTGACCGAACACATGCACACCTTCTTGTACCAACACTAAAGTGACACTGTTTTCGCCATGATGAATGTGAAGTAGCCTAGAAGTAAAACTGACACAACTGCTCCCTGGCGGTTAATTTGTGAGTTAGAGATGTGACGTTCACGTAGAGCCCATTTATCACTGACATAACCTCGAAATACGGAGTTATGTCACTTTTCTTACCGGGGTGCGATATGTGTGAGAGTTGCTAAGGTTTGTAGCGTTCTGGTGTTGGACAAGGGTCCTCTTTAGCTTGGGTAAAATTCAAGAGAAAGCCTGAAAATTCTGATTGAACAAAATGATCGAGCTGTTAATGAAACTGGTAGTAAGTTGAAAATTTGTCAAGCAAGCTGTGATTCATCTGAATGGTTGCAAGTCTTGAGGTTTAATTGGGAACTACGTAACTGGTGATGTGCGACATAAGAAACGGCTGCCAAGACTTTTAAGAATCTATGGAGATTGTAGGGTGACCTAAAGACTTAAACTGTTTTTTTTCTAGAGTTAATTATGACACGAATTATAGATGCTTACACAGTGGCTGGTTTTGTAATGATGAGGTTTAGGCCCCTTTAAGTTGTGCAGATTCCGTTAACCATGTTGCCCGTATAAATAATTATATGACAGTGTGTCTAAAGATCTCAGAAAGATGCGGTGAGCAGCAGAATTGCAGTAACTCAAGATGCTTAAAAACTGCCTGGTTTCCATCCATACAAAGATCGGGAGTAATTACTGTACGAGCAAACTCGTTTTCCCACCTCGAATACGACTACTTTTTAACCTTTTAAAGGTGTTCCATATTTCTGCATAGCCCTTGGCAATTCAAACAGCAACATTTTTTCTGCTATTATGTGTACTTTGTTCATTGTGTCTTAACAATGTCAGGCAACTTATACGTCTCATCCCTCCCTTATCAACTCAAACAAAAATAGCAACGTGAAACTGTAACATCTGCTATTATGTATGCTACTGCACTACTTTGTTCATCAGCTATTTCCCCTCCAACTTTCAAATCGCCCATGAGATATAAAAAAAGCAAAACCCCATTTCTCTCAACTCTTTAAGGCGATTTTCCACACTCAATAGAATTAACAAAATTTTTATTTCCAATTTTTGCAACCATGACATCTTTTTCTTTATATTACACATTCTTTTAGACTGCAGCCTTTTAGGTGAAGTTAAACAGGCACCTATTTTTTTTCACATCACATGGCAATTTTTGAATTTTACAACACATCGCGTTTACAAGAAACTCTTTTTTTATACTATTTAAAACATTTTCATTATGAGAAAAAACAGCATTATAAGAAAAAATATCATGATGAAAATCAAACATTTCATCATCAAAAATATCATCAAACATTTTTTCATCAAACGTTTCATCATGGTCAAAAATATCACTTGACACATTACTTGATACATCTGACATTGGAATTCCTGTAACTTCAGGGACTTCTGTAACTTCAGAGACTTCTGTAACTTCAGAGACTTCTGTAACTTCAGGGACTTCTGTAACTTCAGAAACTTCTCCTGTAACTTCAGGGGCCCCTTCTTGAGTCCTTGATAATGGAACTCTTAACAATGGATCAATCACGCTTAACACTGGTTCAATCACTTCATCGTCAATGGAAATGCTTAACCACACGTCATCACTTTGACGCACATGACAAATCTCACCTCGATAAAGTCTTCTGTCGAATTTAATATTTGCAAAATATATAAAATCATCAGGAGATCCAATTGATTTACTTATATCACGAGGATCATAGTCGAGAAAAGAACATTTTAGCCACATAAAATTTTGACGAATATAGCATGTCTCACCACGATAAATTTTACCATCTCCATGAAAAGTTTTAACTATAAAATCTCCATGAAAAGTTGTTAAGTCTATAAACTCATTATCAGGTTCCATATTTAATACAAACTAACTAAAAAACACGAAACCTTTTATAGTTTGCGCGTCCTCATAGATTACGTCAATTAAACTGGCTTTGTGCCAAACATCCACTAAGCAAGGCCATTACTCCAAGGACTTTTAATAAAGACAACCTACTTTAACCTTCAGAAACTAGGTCGCCTAACTCTAAAACATTAAACACACAGTTAAGGTTTAAAGCTACATAAAGAATTTCACAGCCATTTTTTCCTTAATATTTTGGTTTGTAGAAAAACTTTCAAAAGTGACCCATTATAAAAATTTATCAATATGTTATTTAACTCATATTTTAACGCATAACATATAAATAAGAATAAAATGGTATAATAAACAATAAAAATGAATCAAAAACCAGTTTTAAAACTGGTAGATATTTGTCTCGTTAATATTGTTCAAAATATCAGAGAAGATATAGATTTCCACAATGAAAATTTTAAAAAGAACCCACTTGATTATTTAATATTACGTAAGAAACTTTTCCTTTCATATTACACAATAAGTTCTACATAATGGGATATGATTAACAGAAAATAGGCTAATTCATACTTGCAATAGCATCACAAGCCTTCTTTTAGTAATACACAGAGGAAAAATGATTTTTCTATAATGATTTACCTCCACCTAAGAATTAAAGTGCAGTTATTGAAACTTATGTAACTAATATTACGAATAGAAAGGTGAGGATTCTGTCATGGCTAGGTGGGTATTGATATTCTAAACAATGTGGTTAATTCTACTCCCATTATTTATACTGACGATAGATTCATTGGTGGCTTTAATGTTGGCCACACAATCTAAAGTTGGCCTAAACTTCATAAATCCACAGGAAGTAGATGAAATTACTACGGAACTGCTCAGAGCTGGGAATGTTTCGGTTACCATTTGGATGACTGAAAATCTTTTATGATGAAAGCATCTAAAGGATTTTACCAGAGCTATCCCTATTTTCAAAAAAGGTGATCACAGTTCTTGTGATAACTATAGGGGTATCACCCCTACTCTCTATTCCAAGTTCTTTCCATGATTGTGCTTAATAGAATTAAGAATCTGGTTGACAGGCAATTGTGTGACAATGTGGATCTTTTCACTTTGGCAGAGAGAAATGTTTAGAGAAACATTTGGTTGCTAGCTTTGTTGATTTCAAAAAAGGCTTTCGACTCTGTTAATCGTCATAATTTATAGTTGATTGTGAAATGGTATACCTGTCAAGTAATGAAAACTCTCTCTATAATAACACAGAGTTGGTAAGGTAGCAATTGGTTTAGCATTACTTCTGGTGTTCGACAAGGGTGCATTTTGTCTCCTTTTCTCTTTAGTTTGATTGATGACTCTTTCATTCGAGCTGTTGATGTGACTGGTAGTAGAGTAGGTTATAAACAGAGACTAAAGTAATGAAAATTGGTCAGGTAGGCTGTGATTCAGTTGAATGGCTGCAATCTTGAACAGTTTAATTACCTTGGGAGCTATGTAACTGTTACTGGTGATGTGCAGCATGAGATTAACAGACGAATAGGTATTTGCTGCCGAGATTTTTAAGAATCTATAGAGATTGTGGAGAAATAGGCATACACATTTGAAGAATAAAATTAAACTGTAGTTTGGTTCTTTCTAGGGTTATGGTAGTGAAACTTGGACGTAAACAACGGGAAACGCTTTTGATTCCAGATGCTTACGGAGTATCTTGGGTATTAGAATATCTTGGGTATTAGAATATCTTGGGTATAGGTAGTTTGTAACTAATGATGAGGCAAAGGATGCAAACCTCCTTTAAGCAGCATATTGTACAGAGAGAAAGACTACGCTAGTTTAGTCATGGTACCCGTACGAATAGACGGTTATGAACGCCTAGAGGCCTCAAGGGGAAACCTAGGATGCGGTGACAAACAGGACCTTGTTAGAATTAGTGTGCAGTGGCCGGATGCATCTCAAGACAGTTTGGAGAATTAAACTGCGAGGTCTGGTTGGACCTCCGTAGCCCATGGCTGCTTGAGGATGATGATAAAGCCTTATATAGATAGTCAGGGTTAATTATGATGGGTTAGTAAACACTAAATAGTCCTTTAAACATATAAGACCTTAAAAAACTCCAAATAGGCATATTCTATTCCTAAATCTTTATAACTCATGTTTTCCTTTTTTTTGCAGAATTATATAGCGATGAAATTTTTCTTCAACTGGAGAAACAAATAAATTATACTCCCGATTTAATTTTCCATAATCAATTAACATATTTCATAATTAAAAATTCAACAAATAAATGTAAACCTTGCACAGGTTTTAATATGGATAAATGTTTAAAATGCTTCGAGAATTACCAAACATTTATCAAAAAATTAGAAACATTTAAAGTAGGTTATTAATTTTTATACTTAAAAAATAATTTTTTTATAACCCATTTTATAACCTATTCCCTTTATAATTTTTTCTTTTTTACAGAATCTGCAAGTTTTAAAATTTACTTATTATGATCCGTATGGTAAAATTCAACTCAATGACAACAATTTAATCTTTATAAATCTTAGTTTTATGAATACACATGATTTAATACTTAATTGTCCAAATTTAAAAGTTTTAATTCTTTCTTCAAATTGGAAATTTAATGACGATATGCTTTTACAATTATCCAAAAGCTTATTGTATATAGAGTTGTATAATACAAAAGTGTCACAAGAAGGAATTTTTTCGTTATTAAAAAATAAACCTCCAAACAGTAAACCTATTTATATTGCATACGATATGGAGTTTACCAAGTTCTTAAACCAAAGTGTAGCTTTGAGAAATTTAGAACTTACAACGTTTAATATTCATGAAGTCTCTCAAACATTTTCTCAAATAAATAATTACCTACCAGATCTAACAATATTGAAATGTAGTGTGGCAATTAATGTTTACCATTTATTACCAGAAAATCTGGAAGAATTAAAATTAATAATTTGTTCCGAAAATGATTTAAAAAAATTTTATTTACAATATTTATCAAGCAAAAAGCATAATATTAAAGTGTTACACTTTCACAATAACAACGTCAACAACATCATTAATATTTCACTAGCAGTTTTATTAGACATATTAAAATGTTGTCCGGCAATAAAAAAATTAAGCATTAAAAATATTGCCTTTTATGGTAAAGCTAAAAAATCATACGATTTAGAATCTTTAGAGTACTCTAATTTAAATAGAGATTCAGATTCAGAGTATCATTTAAATCAGTTACAGAGTATAGCGAAAAACATTCGTGATTTAAGATTCATTGGTCACAGAATTACTAAAATAACAGAAATATTTTCCACATTAAAAAATTTAACATTACAATGTAATATTGAAAATAAATGTCTAGTGGACATATTAAAATTGCCGCATTTAACGTCTTTCAAAATTATTGGCGCTAATATGAAAGTTATAGAAACATATGCAGAAAAATATATTAAATATCACAATTTAAATATATATTTTAAACATACATATTTATATTGTAAAGAGGAGGCATATTTCCAATTTTTGCCTCAACATATCTGTAATTTGATTAAGTCATGGTATAAATAAATTTGTCTCGAATCTTATTAGTCATACTTTTAAAGACTTATTTTTGTGCCAAACCATTCACGTTAGTAACAAGAAGACACTTTTCAAAAAACTGTCTGACCCTCCATAAATCATTAGGAAAAAACTAATGATAGCCATCACACCCTAGTGCCTATTAAGAATGCTTATAAAATAATCTCTCAAGGCTAACTTGACTATTCATTATCTCAAAAACTATCTCACCCCCCAAAAATAAACCTCTAAACTATTCTCTAAACAGTTACAAGGTTCATTATTTTAATTACCTTCACACACCATTAAATAATGCACGTCCCAAGGACAAGTAACACATTGCTTTGATAAATTTGAATCAGTTAGCTTAAGAAAAACGCTCGTTTTGAAACATTCAAAAAGAGCAATCCCCCTCTAACCACACACTTCTTTTAAAGTTGACTAAGTATCTTATAAATAAGAACACTAATTAAAAAAACAAAATATGCTCATTAAAACATTGCATAAATTAGCATTTGAAAGTATAATATTAAACCTTCCAAGACATGCAAGAGCAGAATCTACTCTGTATATATCATTTATTAAGTAACATTTAGTTCAATGCTTATTTAGTTCAATGCTTATTTAGCAACTTCTTTCCTTTCTTACAGAAAAACGATATTCGGATAAATTAATGAAAACTATCTAATAATTTAAATGTTCTAGACTTGAGATACACCAATGCAGATCTTAATCTTTTAACACACGTAGCTAATTACTGTAATGAATTAACTAAATTAGACGTTAGAGGAACACTTATTAGTACAGAAACTTTTGAAAGTATATTGCTAAAAGATACATTTATTAAAAAACTTATTCATTGATTATAGCAAAGGACAACGAATACATATTAAAAAACATTCCCTCCTTAGAACATTTTTCAGCGGAAAATATTTCTGAAACTAGTTTATCTGATGAAAACAGTTTATGCAACAAAATATGTGAATATATTGTCTATAACAACAATATAATATTAAACCTCAAATATTTCATATATGGCGATTTCGATTTAATTCTACCCGCTTTACCTAATCTAGAATGCTTGGAAATTAGAAACGATTACTGTTTTCATCATTGGCAATACCTAAACCAAAATTTCCCAGTAAACTTGAAACATTTTATTGACCAACTAAATGCTTTTTTCACACAGCAATAGACGTATTCACTATCATAGTTTGCCCGTGAGGTAACTATCCTATAGCATATAAAATTTAGAAAAATTCCTATAGTAGTTCATAATTCTTTGGAAGTAGCCATTTTTAGAAACCTGCGTTTCCCGCTATTTCCGTTAATTCCCGCTATTTCCGTTGTTTCTGCTAAAATTGTGGCGCTATCAAAATCGGGGGGAAGCATTCCTACACTTATATAAAGTAATCAGAGTGCTCAAAAGAGAATTACTTTTTGAACACACGCGCACTGTAGCCATTGTAAGGACAACCTTTTGAGGAATACCGCCGCCATCCTCTCCCATCGGCCATAAAAGAACAGAAAGTGCTACAAGTAACGCACAAGAACTAGAAACTGTGCAATGGTTAGATATGCTAGGTTTGAGTTAGAAGACATTAATGATATAAGACGAGATGTCAAGCTTTTAAAAAAGTATAGTTTAAAGGATTTTATTTTTAAATTAAGAAAACTTCAACAAGAAGGAAAATTACATCCATTAATAAATCCATTAATGCGTGATTTATTAACGCTTAACCAAGGTCTAAAAGACCTTAAATCAGATTTATTACAGTATTCATTAATAAATGAATCTACTGGCGCAATTGACGAGGTTTTAGAAGGTTTAGAAGGTTTTGAATGTTCAAATTCGGAAAATTCTGACGATAGTGATGACGAAATTGAAAATTTTATTTTGAACAAAACTGTACAAGATGGAAATATTTCCTCTACTGTAAATGAAGAGAATAGTTCTCAAGTCTCTGATTCACGAACAAACCAATGAAATCCCTTCAATTTCTATGTTTCTGAATTGTATTCTGTTATAAAAATAAAGTAGATTTTTATTCATGTGTTCATGTGTACTTTTAATAGAAATAATGAGACTCTTGAAAACTCCGTGACACGGCTGTCAACCTTTCTTATCTCAATGAGTAGAGCACTCACGACAGAGGCACACATAGAAGAATATTTACCACCTTCAAACGTAATCAAATCATTCTGATTTCTTTTTGAAAACCTGTGGATTCACGCTCTAATTTCTCGCAAAATCTTCCACTAGCATTCACTGGTTTTAAATAATCTGCTCGCCTTGAGGATATAAAAAAGTTTAGAATTTCACTGGAACAAAAGCTTAAGCATTCACTGAAAGCGCTGTGGGGACATCGTTTTAGAATGAAACATTCACTGGCTTTAAACAATCATTAGAATTGACTTTAGAATTCCACTGGAAACATCCACTGGGACATTAACTTAAGATTCCACTGGAATTGGCTTTAAAATTTCACTGGCCTTAAACATTTACTGGAACACCTACCCCAAAGTACTTCTACTCAATTTAATCACTGGCTTTAAACAATCATTAGAATTGACTTTAAACATCCACTGGAAGCGCTTTGAAAAAAGTTTAGAATTAAAAACTGGCAGGAATTGGCTTTAAAATTTCACTGGCACAATCACTGGTACACCTACCACCACTGCGCCTTCCACTCTTTCCACCACTGGGACATTGAAAAAAGTTTAGAATTAAAAACTGGCACATCCACTGGAAGCGCTGTGGGGACATCGTTTTAGAAATCCACCACTGCGCCTTCCACTCACTTCCACCACTGCGCCTTCCACCACCACTACCCCCACTGCGCCTTCCACCACCACTAGCGCCTACCCCCACCACCACTACCCCCACTAGCGCTTTCCACTGACTTTTCCCCCCACTTTTTCCCCCACTAGCGCTTCCCCCCACTTTTTCCCCCACCACTTGCGCCCACCACCCCCACTCCACCACTTTTAGGACATTTTTAAGAAAAAAGAGTAAAGCCTGGGAGGGTAACAGATTATATCCTTTGACTTTAAGGCGCTCTGTAGTTCCTTATATTTCGTTACACCATAAAAGCCCACAATTTTTATACCCGTGAGTTCTAAATATTTGAATAAAATATCTGTAATTTTCTCTTGCGGTACTTTTATCGTCTTATCCGAAACGTATATTCGAAAGGGACAGAGCGGAAAGACGGTAATTCTCTTATTCCCGACATTTAATTTTTTATCTATCGCGTTGACTATTAACACGGACTTGGCTCCTCTTCTCATTAATTCTACGACGGGCACTCTGGGAATGAAGCCCTTAAAGTGCGGCAGTTTTGCGTAATCATTTAAGATGACCAACCACTGTAATATAGAGTCCTTGTGATTTTTAAATTCGAATAAAATCCTAACAAAAAAATTAATTACTTCAAGTTGAGTTTCCCGTTCCATGCAAAATAACAGGATACCAGTATTAGTAAAAACACCAGAATGTTATTTATTTTTATGTGGGGGAACGGATGTATACCAAATATATAATTAAAAGATTTCTCATGATCGAATACTTTGTATAGTTTTTCAAATTTTTTTAATGGTTCTGGAACGTTTATAAAATCATAATTTGAATTAAAACCTATAATTATATTTTCCCAGTCTACGGTATTCAGTTCCTGGAAATCGTAAGTTTTAGCATACGGATATTTCTTATAAATTTCGTTCAGTTGTTTTAAACGTAAAGTTATTAATTGAATAGTAAATATTAAACAATCGGGATATTCCAATATAATGTATTGATTTATGAATTTTATTTTATATTTAATCCAAGGATCACGGACTAATATTTTTTCGTACGTCATGTCTTTACTTGGCCATGCTCTGAAAGGTCGACCTACGTTGTCTCTGCACCACCTCAAGAATGACGAGGCGTGACTCCACGCAAAAGATGGTGCAAGGCTCGCTACCATTTAGTACATACAGTCGTTGCATGACCGATATTTATTTCACTCTCTTACTCAGGCGCACAATGAGTCAAACACGCCTTGAACCGCAGTGTCAGCTGTCCGTGACCCCCAAACCTCTCGGGTATCCAATGAGTCTCCCTCCCCCCTTTTTTTAACGATGTCCCAAGTAAAATCTCAACAGTGAAATTATCCATCTAAAGACTATGGGAGTCATCTAGTTATATAATAAAGAATCTAAAGGAGGAACTTTATCTAATGCTATTAGGAAACATGTAGGAGAAATTTACTCCAAAGCTATTGAAAACTAGATATTAGAAACTTACTAAGAGGATCCAAAGCTACTATTCTTTTAAGAGAATCCAAGAGTATTCATTCAATCTAAAAGATATTGTATTACTAAAGGGATCCAGGGCTATTAGAAACTTACTAAAGCTACTATTCATTTAGATCAATCTAAAAAGATATTACTAAGGGGATCCAAGGCTATTAGTACTAAGAAGATCCAAAGTTACTATTCTTTTAAGAGGATCCAAGGGTATTCATTTAGATCAATCTAAAAGATATTGTATTACTAAGAGGTTCCTATTGGAAACTTACTAAGAAGATCCAAAGCTACTATTCATTTAGATCAATCTAAAAAAGATATTGTATTACTAAAAGGATCCTATTAGAAACTTACTAAAAGATCCAAAGCTACTATTCTTTTAGATCATTCTAAAAGATATTGTATTACTAAAAGGATCCTATTAGAAACTTAATAAGAAGATCCAAAGCTACTATTCTTTTAAGAGAATCCAAGGGTATTTATTTAGATCAATCTAAAAGATATTGTATTACTAAGAAGTTCCTATTAGAAACTTACTAAGAGAGATCCTATTGGAAACTTACTAAGAGAGATCCAAAGCTACTATTCATTTAGATCAATCTAAAAGATATTACTAAGAGAGATCCTATTGGAAACTTACTAAGAGAGATCCAAAGCTACTATTCATTTAGATCAATCTAAAAGATATTACTAAGAGAGATCCTATTGGAAACTTACTAAGAGAGATCCAAAACTACTATTCATTTAGATCAATCTAAAAGATATTACTAAGAGAGATCCTATTGGAAACTTACTAAGAGAGATCCAAAGCTACTATTCATTTAGATCAATCTAAAAGATATTACTAAGAGAGATCCTATTGGAAACTTACTAAGAGAGATCCAAAACTACTATTCATTTAGATCAATCTAAAAGATATTACTAAGAGAGATCCTATTGGAAACTTACTAAGAGAAATCCAAAGCTACTATTCATTTAGATCAATCTAAAAGATATTACTAAGAGAGATCCTATTGGAAACTTACTAAGAGAGATCCAAAACTACTATTCATTTAGATCAATCTAAAAGATATTACTAAGAGAGATCCAAAGCTACTATTCATTTAGATCAATCTAAAAGATATTACTAAGAGAGATCCTATTGGAAACTTACTAAGAGAGAACCAAAGCTACTATTCATTTAGATCAATCTAAAAGATATTACTAAGAGAGATCCTATTGGAAACTTACTAAGAGAGATCCAAAGCTACTATTCATTTAGATCAATCTAAAAGATATTACTAAGAGAGATCCTATTGAAAACTTACTAAGAGAGATCCAAAGCTACTATTCATTTAGATCAATCTAAAAGATATTACTTCCTATTGGAAACTTACTAAGAGAGATCCAAAGCTACTATTCATTTAGATCAATCTAAAAGATATTACTAAGAGAGATCTAAAGGCTATGATTCATTTAGATCAATTTAAAAGATATACTAAGAGAGATCTAAAGGCTATGATTCTTTTTAACTATTTATCTAGTCTTCATTTAAAAATCAATCTAAGGGGCTATTAGAAATTAACTATTTATTTAAAAGAATCTTTTCATCATTTAAGAGAGAAAGCTTCTATTATACAATTTATCTAAAAGAATAATGCTTTATATAATCTTTCTAAAAGAATAATGTTTCTATTATATAATTTAGCTAAAAGAACAATGCTTAATGCCTTGTTAAATTAACACTAATTACTTATTTAATTAATTATTTAATAGTTAATTTTTAATAAATTTTCAACCAATCAGATTGCGAGTTTAAAATTTAATCAACCAATCAGATTGCGTCTTTCCTGTGACGTCATCATTTGGTCGAGTATAAAGGGTGTTACTTTTGCGAGTCCGCTCAGTGTGGATCAACCGCTCCCACCCGATCGGTTGTCTTTAATTAAAGAGGAGTAATTATTATTTATTTTTATTTATTTATTTATTTATAAGTATCAACATTTTTTTCTCTCAACTCAGATTCTCACAGACCTTTCAATACGGGCCTAAAGTGTCTTTCCAGAATCTGTCCAATCAGGAACACGGAAATGAGTTTCAAAATTTTAACCAATCACGAGCAAGAAATATACCGGAAGTATTCTGGCATTAAACCGTTGACCAATTACGGATAAGAATAACGTCATCCTTCCTCTTTAAACCACACTTGGCTTAAGAAGGAAGTATACTATAAGGTCAAAGGCTTGTGCTAAGAGACCCGTTTATGTATTCCTTATTATAAAAAGGGGGGTTTTCCTTTCAACTTTTCTCGTGAGTGCATTCACGCGCCCAACAAAGGCCCTTCCTCTCTTAAAACAAAGGGGTTCAAAACCACGGTTACTCTTTGACAGCCACTTTATAAATCTCAAGGCTACTCTCTCTAAAGAGTCTCTCTAGAGTTGAATTCTCTCTAAAGAGTTGAATTCTCTCTAAAGAGTCTCTCTAGAGTTGAATTCTCTCTAAAGAGTCTCTCTAAAGAGTCTGTCTAAAGAGCTCTCTCTAAAGAGTCTCTCTCTAAAGTTGAATTCTCTCTAAAGAGTCTCTCTAAAGAGTCTGTCTAAAGAGCTCTCTCTAAAGAGTCTCTCTCTAAAGTTGAATTCTTCTCTCTCTCTCTAAAGAGTCTCTCTAAAGTTGAAACTACTTTTGTTATGTGGACCGTGAAACATTTTCAAACCTTCTTCTGGGAAAATTTCAAGCCTGAAGAGGAAAAAAAATATTACAACTGGAATGAATTGGAGGATAAACTGAGGCTCGAAAATATCTTGTGCGACGACGACGAAAAAGCTGAATACTTGTTGTATGTATTATGCAACGATAGGCTTGCCGAGCGTCAAATTCGCGATCTAATCGAACAGTATTACATTCTGCACACGAACAGATCGCTGAGTTTTTTCGTTTTGCGGTGAGAGATCTTTATTTGTTTCGATGCTCTGTTCTCGATTATCAGAGCAGAGATCAAAAACTCATCGTGGACTTTTTAAAGACGGGTGATAAAGAAGATATTTTAGCATACGTGTGGTTATATCTGGAGAAATGGACGTTCCGCGAAGAAATGTATAGCTACAACAAGTGGGAAATATGGAAAGTGTTGGACGTGCTGGCTCGTCATTTCGTACCCGACTCCAAGATGAATGTGCTCTTGGGAATTTTGCAGTTTTTGATTGCCACTAACGAACGTAATAAAACCACGTTATGTATTTTAATTCACAAATGCATGCACGCATTAAAGAATCCGAACTTAAAATACATACTCGAGAAAAATGACTTTTTGAAAAAATGTATAACCGGAGGTGTGTTAAAATTACAGTGTTTGGCAGCTGCTAAAATAGTAAATTGTAATAAATTACCGTGTATCATTCGAGATTTTATTAAATTGCATAAATTTAAAAAAAAAATTGTGGACATCTTGTGATCCTCAGCGGTTCTCTCTCCCTTCAGCACGTGCCAGCTCTCTCCTTTAAGAGAGGTGCACGTGCTGAGTTCTCTCCTTTAAGAGAGGTGCACGTGCTGAGTCAGAATATTGGATTAAGGTCCAGAATTTAAGAGTCCCCGGTGGCGCGAAGGTGCGATGGGGCACATGGCAGCTCAATGTGTGATATAAATTCCCACTTTAGTTTTAAATGAATTTTATTTACCACATTCATCTAAATAATCGTTTCTAAAAAAATTGTATGGAGTACGACATTTTGTGATCCTCAGCGGTGCTCTCTCCTTTAAGAGAGGTGATCAACACGTGCTGATCACTCTCCTTTAAAGGAGGGTGATCAGCACGTGCTGAGTCACAATATTGGATTAAGGTCCAGAATTTAAAAGTCCCCGGTGGCGCGAAGGTGCGATGGGGCACATGGCAGCTCATGGCAGATCAATTAATAGCAGCTCATGGCAGCTTAATGTGTGATATAAATTCTAGGTAAGTTTTAAATGAAGTATGAATTATACCACATTCATCTAAATAATCGAAAAATTGTATGTATGGAGTACGACATCTTGTGATCCTCAGCGGTGCTCTCTCCTTTAAGAGAGGTGATCAGCACGTGCTGATCACTCTCTTTTAAGGGGGGTGATCAGCACGTGCTGATTACTCTCCTTTAAGGGAGGGTGATCAGCACGTTCTGATTACTCTCCTTTAAGGGAGGGTGATCAGCACGTGCTGAGTCACAATATTGGATTAAGGTCCAGAATTTAAGAGTCCCCGGTGGCGCGAAGGTGCAATGGGGCACATGGCAGCTCAGTGGCAGCTCAATGGCAGCTCAATGTGTAAATTTTAGGTAAGTAATGAATTTTATGAATGTAACCCTCTAAATAATGAATGATTGTTGTGACTACAGACGAATAGCTCGTTTTTTCACTGATACGTTGTTTCGGAAGACACATTTTCTATGGGAAATTATTTGGTGAAGGAGAGGAAACACTGGCGTGCAACTTTCGAGTGCCTAAAATTGATCTTGTGTATTATAATGCACGTATGTTACCGAAAAAGAGGAAGGTGCAATGGGGCACATGGCAGCTCAGTGGCAGCTCACTGGCAGCTCAATGTGTAAATTTTAGGTAAGTAATGAATTTTATGAATGTAACCCTCTAAATAATGAATGATTGTTGTGACTACACACGAATAGCTCGTTTTTTCACTGATACGTTGTTTCGGAAGACATATTTTCTATGGGAAATTATTTGGTGAAGGAGAGGAAACACTGGCGTGCAACTTTCGAGTGCCTAAAATTGATCTTGTGTATTATAATGCACGTATGTTACCGAAAAAGAGGAATAGGGTTACACTCGTAAAATTCATTACTTATCTAAAATTTACACATTGAGCTGCCATTGAGCTGCCATTGAGCTGCCATGTGCCCCATTGCACCTTCGCGCCACTGGGGACTCTTAAATTCTGGACCTTAATCCAATATTGTGACTCAGCACGTGATGATCACCTCTCTTAAAGGAGAGAGCACCGCTGAGGATCACAAGATGTCGTACTCCTTTTTTTAGAATTCCCATTCCCAGTAGCTTTTCCAGATACGGACTTAAGACACAGCACACCAAGGAGAACACACGAATCAGCGAGCCGTTAGAGCCTCCCATGCAGCTCTTCACATACCGGCTAAAATGATAGGTTACTTGGGAAATTTGTGCGTGGCCCTAACCTTGGGACTGGTTGGGAGCCAACGCGTGGATGAGCGGAGTCCCTCCTCAAGTAACACTGAGGTAGGTGTTAACAAGATGCCCCTCAATGTACTATTGTGAATGAATAAGTGAACCCCACCTTTTTAAATTCACTCTAAAACTTTAGCCACTCTAGAACCTAGAAATTCACTCTAGAAGCCTAGAAATTCACTCTAGAACCTAGAAATTCACTCTAGAAGCCTAGAAATTCACTCTAGAACTTTAGCCTAGAAAGCCCTAGAGAAGAAAGCCCTAGAGTAGTTTTATATATATCTGGTTCTGGGAAGGTTCGAGTACGGCCCTCTGAGCCTGGCGAGCGTCGCTGCAGTCACCTAAGACAGGTGGGCACGCCTCAACCGGGTGTGCACTCGACCAACAAGTCCGGCCATGGGCTACATCTCCTCTTGGCTGCCAGTTGCGCCACACGTAGACACCCCTTTTTTGTCTTACGCTGGCGTACGGCCCAAAGCCACCTTTCAAACCCTCTATGATTGGTTTAAAAAAAGGGGGGTGGGACGCCATAACCAAAGCCACTGGTCACACGAGCGTCGATCTAGCATTCACCTGCTTGTGGTTGGCGGATATCTAATTATCTGCTGGTAACAAGCAAAAAAGTTAGAGAGGAAATGTCTTAGTGCCCTAAACTGTCCTCAATAAATAGTAGACTGTTGGCTAGTTTTGTAACAAACAGGATTTGAACCCTCCTGGTACACAGTAAGGCCACTAAAACATTAGTCACTAATATTGTTACAGACAGTTACCTCTGAGCAGTGCATGGGCTAAATGGCCACAAGGAAGGCTCAGGTTGGGGGACCCACCGGCTGTTGCCTCCCCGTCAAGGCCATCCAGCGTTTAACGGGGTTCTCCTGCCACGGCTTCGGCGGCCCCTACTGTGGGCGGGGAATTTCAACACCACAGTTGGGAACTACAGATTACGAGGCTGGCGCACTACCGACTGAGCCACCGTCCCAGCTATTAATTTTTGCCATTTTTTAATACATATTCCAATTATTAATGGTACCTCAAAAAACTGGTTTATTGACAGCACGCGAATGTGATAAACCATTTTTAAAACGTGTCATTATAGGTGTAACCGACGCTCCTGGTAATTATCATTCTACGTGTTCAGAGAACGTTAAACGACATATTCACACGGTTTCAAAGTCTTCCTTGAAGGTTTACATATATACAATCATACTATGTCAATCAGTTTTGAGTGTTTGCGATACTATGTACGCAAGAAGTACTGTAGATTCACAGGACTTTTAAAAGGCCTTGAGTCTCGAAGTTCCCCAAAACCCTCCCATGTTGTCACGGAGCACCCCCAAGGCATGCTATTTTTACACTTGAAAAAACTTACCCGCTGTTGCTTCGCCCATCAACTCGTAGCTACTTGTTATTTCGCCTATAGTTTCAACTCGTAGCTACTTGTAGTTTCGCCTATAGTTTCAACTCGTAGCTACTTGTAGTTTCGCCTATAGTTTCAACTCGTAGCTACTTGTAGTTTCGCCTATAGTTTCAACTCGTAGCTACTTGTAGTTTCGTCTATAGTTTCAACTCGTAGCTACTTGTAGTTTCGTCTATAGTTTCAACTCGTAGCTACTCGTAGTTTCGTCTATAGTTTCAACTCGTAGCTACTCGTAGCTTCGCTGTGGCTACTGTGGCCAACTGTTCAGACTTCCCTTTTAAATTCAACATTTCTTTTTTTTGACCTCCTTGTGTGTGTATTTTAAAAAATTAAAGTCTTAAACCCTTTTAAAAGACCTGTTACCAATATCACCAAACTCATTACAGCCTGGTGCCACTATTAACTTTGTGCGTGTTAGAGAACAGATAGTTCACTGACCCCCATACGCAGCCATGTAAGAGTGGGTGCGCGCGCTGGCGACTACCCGCACTCAGCGGTAACACGAGCGGAACTTATCAGAGAGTCCAGCTCTGTCAAAGGTCCTCCCAAAGTTATTTTTTAAACCTACTAAACCGACAGGGAGAGTATTTTTACCTATTTGAATAGAAATATTTTTTACCTATTTGAATAGAAATTACCTATTTGAAAAGAAATATTTTTTACCTATTTGAAGAGAAATATTTTTTACCTATTTGAATAGAAATAATTTTTACCTATTTGAATAGAAATTACCTATTTGAATAGAAATATTTTTTACCTATTTGAATAGAAATATTTTTTACCTATTTGAATAGAAATATTTTTTACCTATTTGAATAGAAATATTTTTTACCTATTTGAATAGAAATATTTTTTACCTATTTGAAATATTTTTTACCTATTTGAAATATTTTTTACCTATTTGAAATATTTTTTACCTATTTGAATAGAAATATTTTTTACCTATTTGAATAGAAATATTTTTTACCTATTTGAATAGAAATATTTTTTACCTATTTGAATAGAAATATTTTTACCTATTTGAATAGAAATATTTTTTACCTATTTGAATAGAAATATTTTTTACCTATTTTTACTTAATTTGAAGAGAAGAAAAAATAAATTAATTAATACTAATTACTTGTTAATTAATGCTAATTTCTTATTAATTAACTAATTTATTGTTAATAAAATGATAAAATTTTAGCATTGAAATTTTACTTAAATTTTAAACCAATTACGAATTACTTATGACGTCATCATTAGGCCGACTATAAAATATGGCCTTCTTTAAAATTTGCTCATTATAGGATGGGCCGCCTAACCGATCGGTCCTCTTTTACTTGGACCTACGTTAATTATTTATTAGTATATATATAATATTTTTTATCTCAGATTCTTACAGAGCTTTTAACAGTGGCTCAAGTCAGATTCTTACAGAGCTTTTAACAGTGGCCCACAGTCTCTCCAATCACAATGGTTGAGCCGTAAAGTACCCGTTTCTCCTTTACTTTAAGAAGAGGTCCAATGGAAACTCTGTGCTGGGGGATAATAGCGGATTTTTTAGTAATGGTTTAGCATGTATGGTGTGACTAGAGAGATCTTAGAACTCTTTGTGTGTGCACATTGGTCGCCTGCCTGTGGTGGCACCCCCCCCCCCATCATCTATCCCAGAAGGGCCCCCTTACACAAACAATTATCCGAACACTTTAGATGGTGCAACCAGTCAGCCCCCCGAACACTTTGAGGGAATATTAGCTCCAAGTTAAAAAGAGCTTGCAACCAGTCAGTCCCCCCTTAAAAACCCGAACACTTTAGATGGGGAATAATTTGTTAGCTCCAAGCTAAAGGGCCATCTACACATAAGTACAGTCCCTCAAAAAACTATCCGAACGCTTTGATTGTGTGTCAGAGGAATTTTTTTCCGTTGAAAAGTTTAACGCCGCCATCTTTAAAACGCCATCTTTAAAAACGCCTCCATCTTTCAAAACGCCTCCATCTTTAAAAACGCCATCTTTAAAAACGCCATCTTTAAAAACGCCTCCTCCATAACGTGGCTTCCATAACACGCAAACTAGGAGGGACGGTTGAGAATCACGTATTAGGCATAGTAGCTTTTGCTCTGAGCGGCAAATAAGGTCCCGGTCATCTGTTCTTTGCACGTCCTCCGACTGGCTACCCTCAAGCGAACGCACCCACTTGATAATCTCTGGTCTTGCAGCATGATGCGTTTGCTCTCTCAGCTGCAAACAAGACTCACACTCAAGTTCTGGTGGAAGCATCCTGCGGTTAACGAGTTTGCACCAGCCAGCTTGGAACGTTAGCTTCCCGTCAAGGTCATCCGTGCACTGGGGCTCCCACGAAGTCGGTAGCGCGCCAGGCAGGTGGGGCCCGTGTGCACGGCTAGTTTCCCCCGTGCAGTGTCGCTCAGAGGTAAAACGAGCAATGAAGAAAACATTGTTTAAGACTCACGTCGCAGCCAATTGGCAGTCGTCCATCAACCCACCAGTAAAAGGAGGAAATAGGCATCCATCCAATGATTCTTTGCGTGGGATTAAAGAATGTGCTGGATGGCCTTGATGGGAGACTAGCTACCCTCACTGGACATTTAGCCCATGTAAACCAAGTAACCTAAACCAATCTTGACAAGTAACTTAATAGCATATTCCCATTTAAAAACTCTCAGACTTTAATGATTACTTCTGATTCTAGATGCTTATGCAGTCAGTATCTTGGGCATCAGAGTTGTTAACCTACTTTGAGCAGCATATTGTGCAGAGAGAGATTGGTTTGGCCACCCATTTGGATAATTATCGAATAGTCATAAATTATCGTCATAAATATAGATTATCGTCATAATTATATCGAATATGTCATTGTAATACTGTTTACTGCTTTCGAAACTGCTTCTTTTCTACGTCTGCCAGCAGATCATCCGGAACCATTAAGCTACAATAATTATTGCCTACAGGAAATTTTCAGATGAAACCCTTCATGGGACTCAATTAGTTATAAGAGCATCGTTTACCATTGGTGGCAGGAATTCATCAATTGTTCTACACGATGCCTATTATGTCGTAACTCATGTGCTTTCTATAGGAGCAGTTTTTGCTAGCACTGATTCCCACTTCATCACCCCAAATGAATTCATAACTACATTCTTAGGAGTAAACTTCCCCCCCCCCCCAACACTTCCTAGGGTTAAATACCCTGTCGAATGAACAAACAGGACCCTGTTAGTGTGCAGCAGTTGTAGATGTGGACAGATGTGTTTGGAGAACTACACGGTCTGGTTGGATCTCCGTAGCCCATGGTGAGGATGATGACAAAGCAATTAGGGAAAACATATGGAAATGTAACACCTAAGCTGGATGCTTCAAAGTATGATAATTCACACTGTACTCAAAAAATATAACGCTTTGATTGTGTGTCAGAGGAGTAATTCCTTCTTTTTTTTCCCGTTGAAAAGATTTTCACCTCAAACACCAAACGCTGCATGGTGCTACAAATTCTCTCGCTGCATGGTGCTACAAATTCTCTCGCTGCATGGTGCTACAAATTCTCAAACAACGCTTGTGTGTCAGAGGAGTAATTTTTAGCACCCCACTCTTTTTTTTCCGTAGATTTTCACCATCCTTTAACACGGCTGTTGAGACTGCTCGAGCAATCTGATTCACCATCTTTTAACACGGCTGTTGAGACTGCTCGAGCAAATCTAACCAACACTTCTCGCTTAATACTAAGTTTGAAAGGGGGAGTAGGATGGCCGACCATCTCCGTATATTTGCAAATAACGAAAAAGCAACTGAGCCTTTCATCGATCATGGAAGCATCTCAGACAAGTGGCGGAAGGCAACTTGATCATGAACGGTTGGAGAAACGTGTGGCGACAGATCGTGCGTGCTGTAAGAACGAGTGTAACAAGCACATGGACGGGAACCATGCCGACAGTTTTAAAGGATGGTGAGAGACCAACACTTCTCGCTTAATACTAAGGATTCTAAAAGCGGATCAAACAGATCGTGCGCGATGTAAGAATATTCACGGGTGTCTTATAACGGGCACATGGACGGGAACCATGCTGAGTATCTTGTGCCGTTAAAATTCACTGTGACGCTTCCGGCTGATTGGTTTTAAGCGCACTTTGAGGGGGGGGCAGCCATCAAGCAAATAGTCGGATACCCCGTGCACGGCAACCTTGATGGGAGGCTACTTCAACCTCTTTTTCTATATTAGAGATTTATGTGTTTGACCCGATTTTTAACTTTTGGAAAAAAAAAGTGCCGTTCAGAGGTAAGCTACTATGGCTGACATACACAATGGCGAGCCTTTTTATTATTCCAGAATCGTTAAGAGAGGAGATACCGCAGGACGGCCCTCCTTGCACCTGAAATGATCTTGCATGCCGTGTTAAAAAATTGCACGAGCAGTCAGTATTAGCCGTGCTCATTAGCCGTGTTAAAAATGGCTCGAGCAGTCTCATTAGCCGTCCGCCACTTCTCTGAGACTCTCAAAGATGGCTCGAGGCCTTTCTCACTCGCAACACTCTGGTCCCTCTCGGCAACTCTTCCCGTTCATGTGAATCTCTTACAGCATGCATGATCTGCCAGCCGTTCAGTCAGAGGCCTTCTCGTGACACACAGAATTTGTTCCAGTAAGTCCCCCCTCCAACCTTTCTCTGGGTGTGACCTGGACATTTTAGCCCGCTCCAAAACCCTCTCTTATCGTGTGAGCAATTGGCAGGATGGTGAGGGACTCACTATCCGAATGCTTGTGTGTCAGATGAAACATTCCACTGAAACATTCCACTGAAACATGATCTGTCGAGAAGTGTTAAATGGCTCGTGCAGTCCCAATTAGCTGTGTTTAAAGCGATCAACAGTATCTGATGAAATCCGACACTTTTCAAATGATCGAAGGCGCTTTCTCACAATTTTTCACCTTTAAAAAGGCTTCTCAGCATGGTGCTTCTTCCCCGTCCATGTGCTTGTGACAGTCGTGAATCTCTTACAGCACGCACGTCCCGCCACACAGTCCGACGGACGGCGCCCATCGGTGTCCTCCTCCCTGTGCGCTGACCCACACACACACAGCTGAGCCACATTTTCTAGTTTTTTTTATAGATACAAGTTCTTGGTCCATAATGAGATGTGTCCCGATGGTTGTACTCATTCGGTATAAATACGAATAAAAATGTATAATAAAAAAATAAAAATGAGTCAAAAACCCGTTTTAAAATTAGTAAAGAAGTGATCTTTAGGGAATGGTATAAGGGCTCTGTTGCTTATAGAGTTCACTAGTGTATTAATTTATCTGAAAATTGTCCGTCTAGATTCAGCTTCTAAATTGCTAAGAGTAATTCTTTTGGGGAAGGTTATATCGAGTGCAAGAGTGATCTAAAAGAATTAAAGACTCTGCTCACGAAATTTATTTAACTGAAAGAGTATATGATCAAGAGGTCTCTTGTTTTAAAACGGGGTAGAATTTTTAAGACTAATAACGTGTTTGATTCTTGGAGCGTTTTACTGTCATTGCTATAACTTTGGGTAATAGGCTATCTTGAGTGTGTTTAGACAGCCTTCAAAGAGTTTAACCTTCAGGGGGTAGGCATAGTTGTGTATGAAGAAGCAGCAGGCTTAGTTAAAATATAATTTCCTTGTTACACTAAAGTATATTCCATTTCTCAATAATATTACGGCTGTGTAGAGGTAAAAATTGGAAATATGTCTCTTCTTGGTAATCGTAATATACGTGTTTAAAACATATATTTAAATTGTAATATTTAATATACTTTTTCGCATATTTTTTTAAAACACGCTTATTAAAGCCAATAATTTGGAGATGTGTTAAATGCGGCAAGTTTAATATGTCCACTAGACATTTCTTTTTAATATTACATAGTAATGTTATATTTTTTAATGTGGAAAATATTTCTGTTATTTGAGTAATTTCATAACCAACGTATTTTAAAGTATGAGTGTTTTTCGTTATACTCTGTAACTGATTTAAATGATACTCTGAATCTTTATTTAAATTATAGTACACTAAATATTCTAAATTATATGATTTTTTAGCTTCACCATAAAATGCAATATTTTCAATGCATAATTTTTTTATTTATGGACAACATTTTAATATGTCTAATAATGTAATTAGCGAAATATTAATGATATTGCTGCAATCATTACAGAATTGTAACACTTTAAGGTTATGCTTTTTTCGCGATAAATATTGTAAATAAAAGTTTTTTAAATTATTTTCGGTATAAATTAATAATTGTAATTCTTCTAGATTTTCTGGTAATAAATAGTAAACATCAATTTCTAAATTAAATTTCAATATTTTTAAATCTGGTAAGTAATTATCTATTTGAGAAAATATATGAATATCAAAAAATGAAAGTTCTAAATTTTTCAAAGCTACACTTTGATTCAATAACTTGATAAAGTAATACATTCCATGATGGTTAATATAGATAGGTTTGCTGTTAAAATTTTTCAATAAAGAAAAAATTCCTTGACTAGATACTTTTGTATTATTCAGATCTATATACAACAAGTTTTTAGGTAAATATAAAATTATATCGTCATTGATGAACCGATTATTAGACAGAATTAAAACTTTTAAATTAGGACAATTAAAATGTGTTAAATCACTCACGTTCGTAAGACTAAGATCTACAAAGATTAAATTGTTGTGATTGAGTTGAATTTTACCGTAAGGAATATAACAATTAAATTGTAGACCGCGTAAATTCTGTAAAAAGAAAAAAAATTATAAGGGAAAAAAATAGATTTAGAAATTTTAAAAATTATAAAAATTAAGAACTTACTCGACACGTTTCCAAGTTTTTGATATGTGTTTAGTAATTCTCTAAACATTTCAAACATTTATTAAAACACCTGCAAGGTTTATCTTCGATTATGAAATGTGTTAAATAATTATTGAAAATTAAATCGGGAGCACAATCTCTTTGATCCAACAGTTGAAAATATATTTCATCGCTATATAATTCTGTAAAAAAATATAACTCTTACAAAAAGTCCAACGTACCTAAAAAAACTTTAAAGGCCTCACTTATTTTATAACCTACTACCAGTCTCATCAACAGCTCGCCTAAAAGAGATCATCAGAAATTTTCCCAATTAATGCCCCTTAAATTTCGCAAGCTAAAAGAAGAGACAAAATGCACCCTTGTCCAACACTAGAACACGCCTTACCAACTCTTAGTGTTATTATAGAGAACATTACTTGCCGAGGTGCGTATGACACAGAGTCGAAAGCCTTTTTTGAATAGCATCATCTGCGTAAGCGAAAAAATTCACACAACCATTAATCCCATTAGGTATTGAAAAAGTTTCTTACGTAATATTGAATAATCAATTGGGTTCTTTTTATAATTTTCATTATGGAAATTTATATTTTGTATGATATTAACAAGACAAGTATTTACTAATTTTAAAACGGGTTTTTGACTCATTTTTATTTTTTTATTATACATTTTTATTCGTATTTATACCGAATGAGTACAACCATCGGGACACATCTCATTATGGACCAAGAACTTGTATCTATAAAAAAAACTAGAAAATGTGGTTCAGCTGTGTGTGTGTGGGTCAGCGCACAGGGAGGAGGACACCGATGGGCGCCGTCCATCGGGCTGTGTGGCGGGACGTGCGTGCTGTAAGAGATTCACGAGTGTCACAAGCACATGGACGGGGAAGAAGCACCATGCTGAGAAGCCTTTTTAAAGGTGAAAAATTGTGAGAAAGCGCCTTCGATCATTTGAAAAGTGTCGGATTTCGGCAAATACTGTTGATTGCTTTAAACACGGCTAATTGGGACTGCACGAGCCATTTAACACTTCTCGACAGATCATGTTTCAGTGGAATGTTTCAGTGGAATGTTTCAGTGGAATGTTTCATCTGACACACAAGCATTCGGATAGTGAGTCCCTCACCATCCTGCCAATTGCTCACACGATAAGAGAGGGTTTAAATGCTAAAATGTCCAGGTCACACCCAGGTCACACCACGGGCTAAAATGTCCAGGTCACACCCAGAGAAAGGTTGGAGGGGGGACTTACTGGAACAAATTCTGTGTGTCACGAGAAGGCCTCTGACTGAACGGCTGGCGGATCATGCATGCTGTAAGAGATTCACATGAACGGGAAGAGTTGCCGAGAGGGACCAGAGTGTTGCGAGTGAGAAAGGCCTCGAGCCATCTTTGAGAGTCTCAGAGAAGTGGCGGACGGCTAATGAGACTGCTCGAGCCATTTTTAACACGGCTAATGAGCACGGCTAATACTGACTGCTCGTGCAATTTTTTAACATGGCATGCAAGATCATTTCAGGTGCAAGGAGGGCCGTCCTGCGGTATCTCCTCTCTTAACGATTCTGGAATAATAAAAAGGCTCGCCATTGTGTATGTCAGCCATAGTAGCTTACCTCTGAACGGCACATTTTTTTCCAAAAGTTAAAAATCGGGTCAAACACATAAATCTCTAATATAGAAAAAGAGGTTGAAGTAGCCTCCCATCAAGGTTGCCGTGCACGGGGGATCCGACTATTTGCTTGATGGCTGCCCCCCCCTCAAAGTGCGCTTAAAACCAATCAGCCGGAAGCGTCACAGTGAATTTTAATGGCACAAGATACTCAGCATGGTTCCCGTCCATGTGCCCGTTATAAGACACCCGTGAATCTTCTTACATCGCACACGATCTGTTTGATCCGCTTTTAGAATCCTTAGTATTAAGCGAGAAGTGTTGGTCTCTCACCATCCTTTAAAACTGTCAGCATGGTTCCCGTCCATGTGCTTGTTACACTCGTTCTTACAGCATGCACGATCTGTCGCCACACGTTTCTCCAACCGTTCATGATCAAGTTGCCTTCCGCCACTTGTCTGAGATGCTTCCATGATCGATGAAAGGCTCAGTTGCTTTTTCGTTATTTGCAAATATACGGAGATGGTCGGCCATCCTACTCCCCCTTTCAAACTTAGTATTAAGCGAGAAGTGTTGGTTAGATTTGCTCGAGCAGTCTCAACAGCCGTGTTAAAAGATGGTGAATCAGATTGCTCGAGCAGTCTCAACAGCCGTGTTAAAGGATGGTGAAAATCTACGGAAAAAAAAGAGTGGGGTGCTAAAAATTACTCCTCTGACACACAAGCGTTGTTTGAGAATTTGTAGCACCATGCAGCGAGAGAATTTGTAGCACCATGCAGCGAGAGAATTTGTAGCACCATGCAGCGAGAGAATTTGTAGCACCATGCAGCGTTTGGTGTTTGAGGTGAAAATCTTTTCAACGGGAAAAAAAAGAAGGAATTACTCCTCTGACACACAATCAAAGCGTTATATTTTTTGAGTACAGTGTGAATTATCATACTTTGAAGCATCCAGCTTAGGTGTTACATTTCCATATGTTTTCCCTAATTGCTTTGTCATCATCCTCACCATGGGCTACGGAGATCCAACCAGACCGTGTAGTTCTCCAAACACATCTGTCCACAGCTACAACTGCTGCACACTAACAGGGTCCTGTTTGTTCATTCGACAGGGTATTTAACCCTAGGAAGTGTTGTGGGGGGGAAATTTACTCGTAAGAATGTAGTTATGAATTCATTTGGGGTGATGAAGTGGGAATCAGTGCTAGCAAAAACTGCTCCTATAGAAAGCACATGAGTTACGACATAATAGGCATCGTGTAGAACAATTGATGAATTCCTGCCACCAATGGTAAACGATGCTCTTATAACTAATTGAGTCCCATGAAGGGTTTCATCTGAAAATTTCCTGTAGGCAATAACTATTGTAGCTTAATGGTTCCAGATGATCTGCTGGCAGACGTAGAAAAGAAGCAGTTTCGAAAGCAGTAAACAGTATTACAATGACATATTC
This sequence comes from Ryuthela nishihirai, assembly GCA_038380435.1. Classification (NCBI taxonomy): domain Eukaryota; kingdom Metazoa; phylum Arthropoda; class Arachnida; order Araneae; family Heptathelidae; genus Ryuthela; species Ryuthela nishihirai. The sequence goes on along the minus strand of JAWZYU010000002.1, from coordinate 37,726,079 downwards.
GATATAATTATGACGATAATCTATATTTATGACGATAATTTATGACTATTCGATAATTATCCAAATGGGTGGCCAAACCAATCTCTCTCTGCACAATATGCTGCTCAAAGTAGGTTAACAACTCTAATGCCCAAGATACTGACTGCATAAGCATCTAGAATCAGAAGTAATCATTAAAGTCTGAGAGTTTTTAAATGGGAATATGCTATTAAGTTACTTGTCAAGTTTGGTTTAGGTTACTTGGTTTACATGGGCTAAATGTCCAGTGAGGGTAGCTAGTCTCCCGTCAAGGCCATCCAGCACATTCTTTAATCCCACGCAAAGAATCATTGGATGGATGCCTATTTCCTCCTTTTACTGGTGGGTTGATGGACGACTGCCAATTGGCTGCGACGTGAGTCTTAAACAATGTTTTCTTCATTGCTCGTTTTACCTCTGAGCGACACTGCATGGGAAACTGGCCGTGCACACGGGCCCCATCTGCCTGGCACGCTACCGACTTCGTGGGATCCCCAGTGCACGGATGACCTTGACGGGAAGCTAACGTTCCAAGCTGGCTGGTGCGAACTCGTTAACCGCAGGATGCTTCCACCAGAACTTGAGTGTGAGTCTTGTTTGCAGCTGAGAGAGCAAACGCATCATGCTGCAAGACCAGAGATTGTCAAGTGGGTGAGTTCGCTTGAGGGTAGCCAGTCGGAGGACGTGCAAAGAACAGATGACCGGGACCTTATTTGCCGCTCAGAGCAAGAGCTACTATGCCTAATACGTGATTCTCAACCATCCCTCCTAGTTTGCGTCTTATGGAGGCCACATTATGGAGGAGGCGTTTTTAAAGATGGAGGCGTTTTTAAAGATGGCGTTTTTAAAGATAGAGGCGTTTTTAAAGATGGCGTTTTAAAGATGGAGGCGTTAAACTTTTCAATGGAAAAAAATTCCTCTGACACACAATCAAAGCGTTCGGATAGTTTCTTGAGGGACTGTACATAACATCGCCCTAAAACGCCAATTAGTAGGGTTAAACTGATTATCACGCTGTGCGCTGTAATGGCTGCACGCGTTCTATATCTTCTGTTGATGGTGATTCCTGGTCGTCCAAAGGGCTGAACGCAGTCACTTATTCAACCAGTGACCCCCAGGTACATATTAACAGATTAAAATGCGTATTTGTCTGATTTCATACTTTGATTTACAGCTTTAACATTCTCCAGTAGTTACATAACATCGCTCAAAAATGCCAATTTATAGGGTTAAATTAATTATCCCGCTGTGCGCTGTAATGGCTGCACGCGTTCTATATCTCCTGTTGATGGTGAATGCTGTTCGTCCATAGGGCTGATCGCAGTCACTTACTCAACCAGTGACCCCCAGGTATATATTAACAGATTAAATTACGTATTTGTCTGATTTCACACTTTGATTTACAACTTTAACATTCTCCACTAGGTACATAACATTGCCATAAAATGCTAATTAATAGGGTTAAATTAATTATCCCGCTGTGCGCTGTAATGGCTGCACTCGTTCCATATCTCCTGTTGATGGTGATTGCTGTTCGTCCAAAGGGCTGAACGCAGTCACTTATTCAACCAGTGACCCCGAGGTACATATTAAGAGATTAAATTACGTATTTGTCTGATTTCACACTTTGATTTACAACTTTAACATTCTCCACTAGGTACATAACATTGCCATAAAATGCTAATTAATAGGGTTAAATTAATTATCCCGCTGTGCGCTGTAATGGCTGCACTCGTTCCATATCTCCTGTTGATGGTGATTGCTGTTCGTCCAAAGGGCTGAACGCAGTCACTTATTCAACCAGTGACCCCGAGGTACATATTAAGAGATTAAATTATGTATTTGTCTGATTCCACACTTTGATTTACAGCTTTAACATTCTCCACTAGGTACATAACATCACCCTAAAATGCCAATTAATAGGGTTAAATTAATTATCCCGCTGTGCGCTGTAATGGCTGCACGCGTTCTATATCTTCTGTGCATGGTGATTCCTGTTCGTCCAAAGGGCTGAACGCAGTCACTTATTCAACCAGTAACCCCCAGGCACATATTAAGAGATTAAAATAAGTAGTTGTCTGATTTCACACTTTGATTTGCAGCTTTAACATTCTCCACTAGGTACATAACATCGCCCTAAAACGCCAATTAATAGGGTTAAATTAATTATCCCGCTGTGCGCTGTAATGGCTGCAAGCGTTCTATATCTTCTGTTGATGGTGATTGCTGGTCGTCCAAAGGGCTGAACGCAGTCACTTATTCAACCAGAGACCCCCAGGTACATATTAACAGATTAAAATACGTATTTGTCTGATTTCACACTATGATTTACAGCTTTAACATTCTCCACTAATTACATAACATCGCCCTAACACGCGAATTAATAGGGTTAAATTAATTATCTCGCGGTGCGCTGTAATGGCTGCACGCGTTCTATATGTTCTGTTGATGGTGATTGCTGTTCGTCCAAAGGGCTGAATGCAGTCACTTATTCAATCAGTGCCCCCCGGGTACATATTAACAGATTAAAATACGTATTTGTATGATTTCACACTTTGATTTACAGCTTTAACATTCTCCACTAGGTACATAACATCGCCCTAAAACGCCAATTAATAGGGTTAAATAAATTATCCCGCTGTGCGGTGTAATGGATGCACGTGTTCTATATCTTCTGTTGATGGTGATTGCTGTTCGTCCAAAGGGCTGAACGCAGTCACTTATTCAACCAGTGACCCCCTGGTACATATTAACAGATTAAATTACGTATTTGTCTGATTTCACACTTTGATTTACAACTTTAACATTCTCCACTAGGTACATAACATTGCCATAAAATGCTAATTAATAGGGTTAAATTAATTATCCCGCTGTGCGCTGTAATGGCTGCACTCGTTCCATATCTCCTGTTGATGGTGATTGCTGTTCGTCCAAAGGGCTGAACGCAGTCACTTATTCAACCAGTGACCCCGAGGTACATATTAAAAGATTAAATTATGTATTTGTCTGATTCCACACTTTGATTTACAGCTTTAACATTCTCCACTAGGTACATAACATCACCCTAAAATGCCAATTAATAGGGTTAAATTAATTATCCCGCTGTGCGCTGTAATGGCTGCACGCGTTCTATATCTTCTGTGCATGGTGATTCCTGTTCGTCCAGAGGGCTGAACGCAGTCACTTATTCAACCAGTAACCCCCAGGCACATATTAAGAGATTAAAATAAGTAGTTGTCTGATTTCACACTTTGATTTGCAGCTTTAACATTCTCCACTAGGTACATAACATCGCCCTAAAACGCCAATTAATAGGGTTAAATTAATTATCCCGCTGTGCGCTGTAATGGCTGCAAGCGTTCTATATCTCCTGTTGATGGTGATTGCTGGTCGTCCAAAGGGCTGAACGCAGTCACTTATTCAAACAGAGACCCCCAGGTACATATTAACAGATTAAAATACGTATTTGTCTGATTTCATACTTTGATTTACAGCTTTAACATTCTCCACTAATTACATAACATCGCCCTAACACGCCAATTAATAGGGTTAAATTAATTATCCCGCTGTGCGCTGTAATGGCTGCACGCGTTCTATATGTTCTGTTGATGGTGATTGCTGTTCGTCCAAAGGGCTGAATGCAGTCACTTATTCAATCAGTGCCCCCCGGGTACATATTAACAGATTAAAATACGTATTTGTATGATTTCACACTTTGATTTACAGCTTTAACATTCTCCACTAGGTACATAACATCGCCCTGAAACGCCAATTAATAGGGTTAAATAAATTATCCCGCTGTGCGCTGTAATGGATGCACGCGTTCTATATCTTCTGTTGATGGTGATTGCTGTTCGTCCAAAGGGCTGAACGCAGTCACTTATTCAACCAGTGACCCCCAGGTACATATTAACAGATTAAAATACGTATTTGTCTGATTTCACACTTTGATTTACAGCTTTAACATTCTCCACTAGGTACATAACATCGCCGTAAATCGCCAATTAATAGGGTTAAATTAATTATCCCGCTGTGCACTGTAATGGCTGCACGCGTTATATATATTCTGTTGTTGCTGATTGCTGTTCGTCCAAAGGGCTGAACGCAGTCACGTATTCAACCAGTGATCACCAGGTACATATTAACAGATTAAAATACGTATTTTTGTGATTTCACACTTTGATTTACAGCTTTAACATTCTTCACTAGTTACATAACATCACCCTAAAATGCCAATTAATAGGGTTAAATTAATTATGCCGCTGTGGGCTGTAACGGATGCACGCATTCTATGTTTTCTGTTGATGGTGATTGCTGTTCGTCCAAAGTGCTGAACGCAGTCACTTATTCAACCAGTGACCCCCAGGAATATATTAACAGATTAAAATACGTATTTGTCTGATTTCACATTTTGATTTACAACTTTAACTTTCTCCGCTAGTTACATAACATCGCCGTAAAATGCCAACTAATAGGGTTAAATTAATCATTCCGCTGTGCGCTGTAATGGCTGCACGCGTTCTATATCTTCTGTTGATGGTGATTGCTGTTCGTCCAAAGGGCTGAACGCAGTCACTTATTCAACCAGTGACCCCCAGGTACATATTAACCGATTAAAGTACGTATTTGTCTGATTTCACATTTTGATTTACAACTTTAACTTTCTTCGCTAGTTACATAACATCGCCGTAAAATGCCAACTAATAGGGTTAAATTAATTATCCCGCTGCGCGCTGTAATGGCTGAACGCGTTCTATATCTTCTGTTGATGGTGATTGCTCTTCGTCCAAAGGGCTGAACGCAGTCACTTATTCAACCAGTGACCCCCAGGTACATATTAACCGATTAAAGTATGTATTTGTCTGATTTCACACTTTGATTTACAGCTTTAACATTCTCCACTAGGTACATAACATCACCCTAAAATGTCCGTCGGATGGGACGTTAAGCCGTGGTCCCGTGTGCGGGAGAGCCATACCCTGTGTACGTGAAAGAACACGCTGGATGGCCTTGACGGGAGGCTACCATCTGTGTCCCAACAGCTGTTCCAGTGGGTCCCCTCCCCCAACCTTCTCTGAGCCTTCGGGGTCCATGAGACCTGGCCATTTAGCCCATGGTGTGCAAAAAAGTGCCGCTCAGAGGTAAAACCACCCAACCCACCGTAAAATGCGAATTAATAGGGTTAAATTAATTATCCCACTGTGCGCTGTAATGGCTGCACGCGTTCTATATCTTTTGTTGATGGTAATTGCTGTTCGTCCAAAGGGCTGAACGCAGACACTTATTCAACCAGTGACCCCCAGATATATATGAACAGTTTAAAATACGTATTTGTCTGATTTCACACTTTGATTTACAGCTTTAACATTCTACACTAGGTATATAACATCACCCTAAAATGCCAATTAATAGGGTTCAATTAATTATCCCGCTGTGCGCTGTAATGGCTGCACGCGTTCTATAACTTCTGTTGATGGTGATTGCTGTTCCTCCAAAGGGCTGAATGCAGTCACTTATTCAACCAGTGACCCATAGGTACATATTAACAGATTAAAATAGGTATTTGTCTGATTTAACACTTTGTTCTACAGCTTTAACATTCTCGACTAGGTACATAACATCACCCTAAAATGCCAATTAATAGGGTTAAATGAATTATCCCGCTGTGCGCTGTAATGGCTGCACGCGTTCTATATCTTCTGTTGATGGTGATTGCTGTTCGTCCAAAGTGCTGAACGCAGTCACTTATTCAACCAGTGATCCCCAGGTACATATTAACAGATTAAAATACGTATTTGTCTGATTTCACACTTTGATTTACAGCTTAACATTCTCCACTAGGTACATAACATTGCCCTAAAACGCCAATTAATAAGGTTAAATTAATTATCCCGTTGTGCGCTGTAATGGCTGCACGCGTTCTATATCTTCTGTTGATGGTGATTGCTGTTCGTCCAAAGGGCTGAACGCAGTCACTTATTCAACCAGTGACCCCCAAGCACATATTAACAGATTAAAATACGTATTTGTCTGATTTCACACTTTGATTTGAAGCTTTAACATTCTCCACTAGTTACATAACATCGCCGTAAAACGAGAATTAATAGGTTTAAATTAATTATCACGCTGTGCGCTGTAATGGCTGCACGCGTTCTATATCTTCTGTTGATGGTGATTGCTGTTCGTCCAAAGGGCTGAACGCAGTCACTTATTCATCCAGTGATCCCCAGTTACGTATTAACAGATTAAAACAAGTATTTGTCTGATTTCACACTTTGATTTACAGCTTTAACATTCTTCACTAATTACATAACATCGCCCTAAAACGCCAATTAATAGGGTTAAATAAATTATTCCGCTGTGCGCTGTAATGGCTGCATACGTTCTATATCTTCTGTTGATGGTGATTCCTGTTCGTCCAAAGGGCTGAACGCAGTCACTTATTCAACCAGTGACCCCCAGTTACATATTAAGAGATTAAAATACGTATTTGTCTGATTTCACACTTTAATTTACAGCTTCAGCATTCTCCACTAGGTACATAACATCGCCCTAAAATGCCAATTAATAGGGTTAAATTAATTATCCCTCTGTTCGCTGTAATGGCTGCACACGTTATATAGCTTGTGTTGATGGTGATTGCTGTTCCTCCAAAGGGCTGAACGGAGTCACGTTGGGTTGGGTTGGGTTGTTTTACCTCTGAGCGGCACTTTTTTGCACACCATGGGCTAAATGGCCAGGTCACATGGACCCCGAAGGCTCAGAGAAGGTTGGGGGAGGGCACCCACTGGAACAGCTGTTGGGAGACAGATGGTAGCCTCCCGTCAAGGCCATCCAGCGTGTTCTTTAACGTGCACAGGGTATGTCTCTCCCGCACACGGGGACACGGCTTAACGTCCAATCCGACGGATGGCGACCTTTTCAAGCCCATCGGTGTCCCCTACTGACCGTGGGCAGGGCGGGGAATTTTGCGGAGATAAATCTCAACGCTGACCCAGCTGGGACACGAACCTGGGAACTACAGATTACCAGCCTGGCGCGCTACCGACTGAGCCACCCCCGCCCTACGGAGTCACGTATTCAACCAGTGATCCCCAGGTACATATTAACAGATTAAAATACGTATTTGTCTGATTTCACACTTTGATTTACAGCTTTACCATTCTCCACTAGATACATAACATCGCCCTAAAACGCCAATTAATCGGGTTAAATTAATTATCCCGCTGTGCGCTGTAATGGATGCACGAGTTCTATATCTTCTGTTGATGGTGATTGCTGTTCGTCCAAAGGGCTGAACGCAGTCACTTATTCAACCAGTGACCCCCAGGTACATATTAACAGATTAAAATACGTATTTCTCTAATTTCACACTTTGATTTACAGCTTTAACATTTTCCACTTGTGACATAACATCACCCTAAAATGCCAATTAATAGGGTTAAATTAATTATCCCGCTGTGTGCCGTAATGGCTGCACGCGTTCTATATCTTCAGTTGATGGTGATTGCTGTTCGTCCAAATGGCTGAACGCAGTCACTTATTCATCCAGTGACCACCAGGTACATATTTACAGATTGAAATACGTATTTGTCTGATTTCACACTTTGATTTACAGCTTTAAAATTCTCCACTAGTTACATAACATCGCAATAAATCGCGAATTAATAGGGTTAAATTAATTATCTCGCTGTGCGCTGTAATGGCTGCACGCATTCTATATCTTCTGTTGATGGTGATTGCTGTTCGTCCAAAGGGCTGAACGCAGTCACTTATTCAACCAGTAACCACCAGGTACATATTAACAGATTAAAATACGTATTTGTCTGATTTCACACTTTGGTTTACATCTTTAACATTCTCCACTAGTTACATAACATCACCCTAAAATGCCAATTAATACGGTTAAATTAATTATTCCGCTGTGCCCTGTAACGGCTGCACGCGTCCTATATCTTCTGTTGATGGTGATTGCTGTTCGTCCAAAGGGCTGAACGCAGTCACTTATTCAAGCAGTGACCCCCAGGTACATATTAACAGATTAAAATACGTGTTTGTCTGATTTCACACTTTGATTTACAGCTTTAACATTCTCACTAGTTACATAACATCGCCCTAAAACGCCAAATAATAGGATTAAATTTATTATCCCGCTGTGCGCTGTAATTGCTGCACGAGTTCTATATCTTCTGGTGATGGTGATTGCTGCTCGTCCAAAGGGCTGAACGCAGTCACTTATTCAACCAATGACCCCCAGGTACATATTAACAGATTAAAATACGTATTTGTCTGATTTCACATTTTGATTTACAGCTTTAACATTCTCCACTAGTTACATAACATCGCCCTAAAACGCCAATTAATAGGGTTAAATTAGTTATCCCTCTGTGCGCTGCAATGGCTGCACGCGTTCTATATCATCTATTGATGGTGACTGCTGTTCATCCAAAGGGCTGAACGCAGTCACTTATTCAACCAGTAACACCCAGGTACATATTAACAGATAAAAATACGTATTTGTCTGATTTCACACTTTGATTTACAGCTTTGACATTCTCCACTAGGTAAATAACATCGCCCTAAAACGCCAATTAATAGGTTTAAATTAATTATCCCGCTGTGCGCTGTAATGGCGGCACGCGTTCTATATCTTCTGTTGATGATGATTCATGTTCGTCCAAAGGGCTGAACGCAGTCACTTATTCAAACAGTCACCCCCAGGTATATATTAACAGATTAAAATACGTATTTGTCTGATTTCACACTTTGATTTACAGCTTTAACATTCTCCACTAGGTATATAACATCACCCTAAAACGCCAATTAATAGGGTCCAATTAATTATCCAGCTGTGTGCTGTAATGCCTGCACGCGTTCTATATCTTCTGTTGATGGTGATTGCTGTTCCTCCAAAGGGCTGAACACAGTCACGTATTCAACCAGTCAATTCATTTGTCTGATTCAACCAGACAATTCATTTGTCTGATTTCACACTTTGATTTACAGGTTTAACATTCTCCACTAGGTACATAACATCACCTTAAAATGCCAATTAATAGGGTTAAATTAATTATTCCGCTGTGCGCTGTAATGGCTGCATGCATTTTATATCTTCTGTTAATGGTGATTACTGTTCGTCCAAAGTGCTGAATGCAGTCACTTATTCAACCAGTGACTCCCTGGTATATATTAACAGATTAAAATACGTATTTCTCTGATTTCTCACTTTGATTTAGAGCTTTAACATTCTCCACTAGGTTCATAACATCGCCCTAAAATGCCAATTAATAGTGTTAAATTAATTATCCCGCTGTGCGCAGTAATGGCTGCACGCGTTCTATATCTTCTGTTGATGGTGATTGCTCTTCCTCCAAAGGGTTGAACGCAGTCACGTGTTCAACCAGTGACCCCCAGGTACATATTAACAGATTAAAATAGGTATTTATCTGATTTCACACTTTGATTTACAGCTTTAACATTCTCCACTTGTTACATAACATCACCCTAAAATGCCAATTAATAGGGTTAAATTAATTATCCCGCTGTGCGCTGTAACGGCTGCACGCATTCTATATCTTCGGTTAATGGTGATTGCTGTTCGTCCAAAGGGCTGAACGCAGTCATTTATTCAACCAGTGACCACCAGGTACATATTAACAGATTAAAATACGTATTTGTGTGATTTCACACTTTGATTTACAGCTTTAACATTCTCCACTAAGTATATAACATCGCCCTAAAACGCCAATTAATAGGTTTAAATTAGTTATTCCGCTGTGCGCTGTAATGGCGGCACGCGTTCTATATCTTCTGTTGATGGTGATTGCTGTTCGTCCAAAGGGCTGAATGCAGTCACTTATTCAACCAGTGACCCCCTGGTACATATTAAGAGATTAAAATACGTATTTGTCTGATTTCACGCTTTGATTTACAACTTTAACATTCTCCATAGGTATATAATATCACCCTAAAATGCCAATTAATAGGGTTAAATTAATTATCGTGCTGTGCGCTGTAATGGCTGCACGCATTTTATATTCTGTGTTGATGGTGATTGCTGTTTGTCCAAAGTGCTGAATGCAGTCACTTATTCAACCAGTGACCCCCTGGTAAATATTAACAGATTAAAATACGTATTTCTCTGATTTCACACTTTGATTTACAGCTTTAACATTCTCCACTAGGTTCATAACATCGCCCTAAAATGCCAATTAATAGGGTTAAATTAATTATCCCGCTGTGCGCTGTAATGGCTGCACGCGTTCTATATCTTCTGTTGATGGTGATTGCTCTTCCTCCAAAATGTTGAACGCAGTCACGTATTCAACCAGTAACCCCCAGGTACATACTAACAGATTAAAATAGGTATTTGTCTGATTTCACACTTTGATTTACAGCTTTAACATTCTGCACTTGTTACATAACATCACCCTAAAATGCCAATTAATGGGGTTAAATTAATTATCCCGCTGTGCGCTCTAACGGCTGCATGCATTCTATATCTTCGGTTAATGGTGATCGCTCTTCGTCCAAAGGGCTGAACGCAGTAACTTATTCAACCAGTGACCACCAGATTAAAATACGCATTTGTCTGATTTCACACTTTGATTTACAGCTTTAACATTCTCCACTAAGTATATAAAATCGCCCTAAAACGCCAATTAATAGATTTAAATTAGTTATTCCGCTGTGCGCTGTAATGGCGGCACGTGTTCTATATCTTCTGTTGATGGTGATTGCTGTTCGTCCAAAGGGCTGAATGCAGTCACTTATTCAAGCAGTGACCCCCTGGTACATATTAAGAGATTAAAATACGTATTTGTCTGATTTCACGCTTTGATTTACAACTTTAACATTCTCCATAGGTATATAATATCACCCTAAAATGCCAATTAATAGGGTTAAATTAATTATCCTGCTGTGCGCTGTAATGTCTGCACGCATTCTATATCTTGTGTTGATGGTGATTGCTGTTCGTCCAAAGGGCTGAACGCAGTCACTTATTCAACTAGTGACCCCCAGGTACATATTAACAGATTAAAATATGTATTTCTTTGATTTCACACTTTGATTTACAGCTTTAATATTCTCCACTTGTTACATAACATCACCCTAAAATGCCAATTAATAGGGTTAAATTAATTATCCCGCTGTGCGCTGTAATGGCTGCACGCGTTCTATATCTTCTGTTGATGGTGATTGCTGTTCGTCCAAAGGGCTGAAAGCAGTCACTTATTCAACGAGTGACCCCCAGGTACATATTAACAGATTAAAATACGTATTTGTCTGATTTCACACTTTGATTTACAGCTTTAACATTCTCCACTAGTTACATAACATTGCCCTAAAACGCTAATTAATAGGGTTAAATTAATTATCCCGCTGTGCGCTGTAATGGTTGCACGCGTTCTATATCTTCTGTTGATGGTGATTTCTGTTCGTCCAAAGGGCTGAACCCAGTCACGTATTCAACTAGTGAACCCCAGGTACATATTAACAGATTAAAATACGTATTTGTCTGATTTCACACTTTGATTTACAGCTTTAACATTCTCCACTTGTTACATAACATCGCCCTAAAACGCCAATTAATAGGGTTAAATTAATTATCCCGCTGTGCGCTGTAATGTTTGCACGCGTTCTATATCTTCTGTTGATGGTGATTGCTGTTCGTCGAATGGGCTGAACGAAGTCACGTATTCAACCAGTGAAACCCAGGTGCATATTAACAGATTAAAATACGTATTTGTCTGATTTCACACTTTGATTTACAGCTTTAACATTCTCCACTAATTACATAACATCGCCCTAAAACGCCAATTAATAGGGTTAAATTAATTATCCCGCTGTGCGCTGTAATGGCTGCAAGCGTTCTATATCTTCTGTTTATGGTGATTGCTGTTCGTCGAAAGGGCTGAACACAGTCACTTATTCAACCAGTAACCCCCAGGTACATATTAACAGATTAAAATACGTATTTGTCTGATTTAACAATTTGATTAACAGCTTTAACATTCTCCACTAGGTACATAACATCACCGTAAAACGCCAATTAATAGGGTTAAATTAGTTATTCCGCTTTGCGCTATAATGGATGCACGTATTCTATATTCTTGCGTATGCATGTTATTGTGTTAGTATGATTGTTGTGTGTCGGTCTCTACGTATGAATGTTAGTGTGTTAATCTCTGTCTGTCTGTGTTAATGAGTATGTTAGTTTTTCTTTCTGTGTGCATGTTATTGTGTTAGTAATTGTTGTATGTCTGTCTCTACGTTTGAATGTTATTGTGTTAGGCTGTCTGTCTGTCTTTGTGAATGAGTATGTCAGTTTTTCTTTCTGCGTGCATGTTATTGTGTTAGTATGTCTGTTGTATGTCGGTCTCTACGTATGAATGTTAGTGTGTTAGTCTGTTTCTGTCTGGGTGAATGAGTATGTTAGTTTTTCTTTCTGTTTGCATGTTATTGTGTTAGTATGTCTGTTTTATATCTGTCTTTAGGTATGAATATTAGTCTGTTAGTCTGAGTGTCTGTCTGTGTGAATGAGTATGTTAGTTTTTGTTTTTGTGTGCATGTTATTGTGTTAGTGTGTCTGTTGTATGTCTGTCTGTCGGTATGAATGCTAGTGTGTGAGTCTGTCTGTATGTCTGTGTGAATGAGTATGGTAGCTTTTCTTTTTGTATGCATGTTATTGTGTTAGTATGTCTGTTGTATGTTAGTCTCTTCGTATGAATGTTAGTGTGTTATTCTGTCTGTCTGTATATGAATTAGTATATTAGTTTTGCTTCTTTTATATAAGTTATTGTGTTAGTATGTTCTCTATTATATATAAGATATAAATAAATGTATTCTCATACCGTCCTCGAGATTAATATCTGGCACGTGGCTTTTTTGAGGTTCTTATTTTGACTTGGTCATTTAAACTCCACTTGTGTAAAGAGAAAATGCCTCGAAGAAGGTGATTGCCAGGAAGAGTTTGAAAGTGATTTGGAAAAGTTAGCTCTCGAACAGAAGAAGAAAATAATAATTGATTTTAATTTTAATGCATCGGGAAAAAAACATCTCAACATTTATATTTAAAATCCTGTCTCATGTGTATCTTTCTCAATTAAATTAGCCTTGCTGATTTGTCATCTTCTAGGAACACAAAACAGGGATCAGGCTTCGGGCCGTATCTTTGAAAATTAGTAAATAGGTTTCATAGAGTAGATAAATTCATGGTTTAACTTACTCTTTGGAGGTTCTTTTTACACACAATGAACTAAATGACCAGGTCACAAGGACTTAGAGAAGGTATGGGGAAGAAAACCCACTGGACAGCTATTAGGTTTTTCAGTGGGTCCTCTTCACACTGGACAACCAATAGTGCACTTTTAAATTAGTGTGGAATGCTCATTTTCGGTCCATTCATTGCGGTGACTCGATAGAGCTTCCTGATCTCCAGCCACTAGTGTCGAAAGCTGTAGTGAACAGTCGCTTGCCGAGAAGCGAAGGTGCTAGTGGAGGTTTTTGACTATTGGAGCGAGGTCTAATTTTTTCCCTTTTTTATATTAGATCTTGCGCAAGATGCCATAAAATATTTCCATTAAATTTACTTAACAGATAATTCTGATTCACACTTTAATGGATATTTTATGGTACTTGAAGCCCTCTTTTTCCTTTCACACTACCTGCCTATGTGTGGAGGGGTTTTCTCCAGGTTAGAGCAAAACACTCTGACATGGATGGTGCCTTGACGTGGCGTCAGAGCTTTTCACTAAACCATCTGGCAGATATCTGTTAAATGTTGCAGTGAGTACTGTAATCATAAAAAAACTCTACTATGAGTCAGCATATACTCGAAACGAATCGGCAATTCTTCCCGCAATTGTAGTATGTCAAAAACAAAAAGGAAAAATATGATATATTCCCAGAATTGCAAAAGTATGCATTCTTTACCTGTTGATCTATATTAGACATTTAACTGCCAATCTTTTTACAATACTGATAAAAAAAAATGGTTATGTTTACCAGAAAAGGCCCGGATTTAGAAAAAAATAAAAGTGGGAGAGATGTAATTGACTTGATCGAGGAGGGGAAAAAGTGGGGCAAAAAGCTGCAATTGCGTTGTAGGAGAAGAATTCCCCCTACGTCTTAAATGTGTTTAAAAAGTTTTAGAAAAATCTATGAAGTAGATACTAACTTTCTGAACCTTTTTGCTCCGTTACATTACTGAACATTCTTAAAGTAGAAGACCAATCCTCACACACGCAGACCCAATATATGCGACCCTCTTGTAGGCTAATTTGAAATGCAAGAATATCAAAACGTGGTAATTTGAAATCAGCAGATAATAATCTCAATTCTGTCATTATACAGAGTGTACAGAAAATAATGTCACAAAATTAAACAGTTATAACTCATGATATAATGAACGTATCTTTATACAGATGCTCTTACAAAGTCGCAAAATATGGTAGCTTTTAATGCAACAACTACTTAAGCACCATTCCTTACATGGGCAATATCAGCTTAATAATTCGCCTTCATCCATGCCCTTTGAAGCATATTTGGAGTGGTGGGAAAAATGTTGTTAGAAAATCACAAAATATGGTATTTGAGTAGTAGCATAAATGAGAGTTCTGGCACAGTAATAGGGTCTAGAGAATTTTATGAAAATCTATGGGAAACGTTAAGGGGGAGGAGGTAAATAGTATGTTTCTTGTGGTTTTTTGTGAAAATATGTGTGAAAATACGAAAATTTGAAGTGTTTTTTAGCACGTGGAAAACTAATTTAAGTTTTTTTTTGGCAGATGAGGTTTAAACTAATTTGTTTAAATTAATTTTCAGGAAAATGAGGTGTGTGTGAATGAGACAAAAATGATGTGGTTATTTGAGTTATTATACACTTCAATCAAAACTTTTATCTAACCAAAGTCCAGGTAATATTTATCTTATCAAAAAAGAATATTAAAACTTTTATTAACCAAAGTCCAAGTAATATTTATCTTATCAAACAAGAATATTAAAATTTTATCTAACCAAAGTCCAAGTAATATTTATCTTATCAAACAAGAATATTAAAATTTTATCTAACCAAAGTCCAAGTAATATTTACCTTATCAAACAAGAATATCAAAACTTTTATGTAACCAAAGTCCAAGTAATATTTATCTTATCAAACAAGAATAACAAAACTTCTATATAACCAAAGACCAAGTAATATTTATCTTATCAAACAAGAATATCAAAACTTTTATGTAACTGAAGTCCAAGTAATATTTATTTTATCAAACAAGAATATTAAAACTTTTATCTAACCAATGTCCAAATAATATTTACCTTATCAAACAAGAATATCAAAACTTTTATATAACCAAAGTCCAAGTAATATTTATTTTATCAAACAAGAATATTAAAACTTTCATGAAACCAAATTACAAGTAATATTTATCTTATCAAACAAGAATATCAAAACTTTTATCTAAACAAAGTCCAAGTAATATTTCTCTTATCAAACAAGATTATCAAAACTTTTATTTAACCAAAGTCCAAGTAATATTTATCTTATCAAACAAGAATATCAAAATTTCTATCTAACCAAAGTCCAAGTAATATTTATCTTATCAAACAAGAATAACAAAACTTCTATATAACCAAAGACCAAGTAATATTTATCTTATCAAACAAGAATATCAAAACTTTTATGTAACTGAAGTCCAAATAATATTTATATTATCAAACAAGAATATTAAAACTTTTATCTAACCAAAGTCGAAGTAATATTTATCTTATCAAGCAAGAATATTAAAAGTTTTATCGAACCAAAGTCCAAGTAATATTTATGTTATCAAACAAGAATATCAAAACTTCTATCTAACCAAAGACCAAGTAATATTTATCTTATCAAACAAGAATATCAAAACTGCTATCTAACCAAAGTCCAAGTAATATTTATCTTATCAAACAAGAATATCAAATCTTTTATGTAACCGAAGTCCAAGTAATATTTATCTTATCAAACAAGAATATTAAAACTTTTATCTAACCGAAGTCCAAGTAATATTTATCTTATCAAACTAGAATATCAAAACTTCTATCTAACCAAAATCCAAGTAATATTTATCCTCTCAAACAAGAATATCAAAACTTTCATCTAACCAAAGTCCAAGTATTATTTATCTTATCAAACAAGAATATTGAAACTTTTATCTAACCAAAGTCCAAGTAATATTTATCTTATCAAACAAGAATATTAAAACTTTTATCTAACCAAATTCCAAGTAATATTTATCTTATCAAACAAGAATATTAAAACATTTATCCAACCAAAGTCGAAGTAATATTTTTCTTATCAAACAAGAATATCAAAACTTTTATCTAACCAAAGTCCAAGTAATATTTTTACCTGTGAATATTTTTCTTATCAAAGAAGAATATTAGAATTTTGATAGATCAAAATCCTCATTGAGGAATCGATATATATATATATCTAAATGACTGGAAGCTGGCTATCAAAGAGGCTATCAGGTAAAATGGTTAAACACAAGGCAAGGAAGATTTGAGTTTACTATAGAAATTTGAAAAGAATGTCTCCTGAAATAAAAAAAAATGATTGGTAAAACAATCTTATGATCAGAATGTTTCGAATCTTCAACAACATTTAAAGAGATTAATTAAAACATTTTTCTTAAATAAGGAACTTTGTCTGAATAAACCTTAGTATTTAAGGTGAATCTTTTCCTACAAAATATATCATTTCCTACAGAATATTTAAAGTTCTAATTGGCTGGGTTCCTAACTTATAGAATTTGTCATCCTCTGCTGGAAGGTAAGTGATAAATAAGAAATATTTAAATCTAGTAGTTTAGAATAGTTTTGAGAATGTATGGAATTTGTATAGAGAGAGAAGAATTTTTTAATGTTATCGTATTTAATTTAAACTAAATAGAAATCATTTATTTAAGTTCAATTGACTGATGTCATTATTTTAGAGTTCACTGCACCTCAGTATTAAAGTGAAGCTGTAAAAAATACTGGTTCGGGAACTATTTTTTTAAAACATGCAAATAGATGTAGTAGATTTCGAAATGATTGTATTAAAATAATTTTTTTTAGCCAACAACTAAAAGTTCCCCTTCCCCAAAGAATATAAAAAATAAAACCCATGCTTGCAGATCACTGGAAAATTAATTCATTGGGTTTCAAAAAGTGTTTATCACCGATCTCTAAGCGGTTTCCTAAAATCATGTCACTTGAGACTGTCTGTGTTTATTCAATAGCATCCTGTACTTGCCTCGTGTTTAACACTTTGACCTGATTTTAAGAAACTGAAGATGAACTTTAGCCAGGCAATAGGAATTTCGAGATAAATATGTGTCAAGATATTTTCGAAATTCTTGACGGTTTCATTAGAGGTATCGTGAAAGTTTTAAAGGTAAGTGTTTCAATTATTCTTTCATTATGAACTTTTTTTTCAACCTACTAATTGAATCTGGTGAAATGAGAACTGGTATGTGACGTGCAAAGATTGCATTACTGAAAAAAAAAAACGATGGCGGTAATATTTCAGTCAATGATCGGAGAACTATTTCTGTATTAAACAGTGGCAATAAACTTTTTGCGAAGTTTGTTATGATCAGAATGAGTAACTCTTTCGAACCTTATTGGGCCTATGCAGCTTCTGTTGGGGAGGAAAATTTCTCAAAATTTGAGTATTATTTGTGATGGAACGATGCTAATTTAAAACGTAGCAAATGCTGCTTACTCTCTGTTTATCAAAATAAGGCTTTCGATACAGTGTCGCACAACTTTTTCTGGCACCTATTTAAAACCCATAACTTTGGTAGCAATATTAGAAACACTTGGGCTCGAAATTATTATGCTCTGACCAGAGATATTAGATTTAAACACTGATTATTAGCATTTCTAAACTAGCACTTTTTTATAGTTGTTTTCAGTTCAATGCTTTGAAATGGTATTGCCTTCTTTACGATACATATCAGAGATTCGATTATATCCAAAACCACAAGTGTGAATTCCATTGACATGTCGTTTTGTGTATTCTTGGGATAAAGCAATTTTTTTTATTCTGGTATACGTGTATATCATGTTGCTCCGATCGAAATTCTGTTTGTTGCGTATATAGAATTTTTTTATCAAATAGACATTGCCGATAATCTACGTGATTAAATTCATTTTTTACTGCATTAGCTGATTTTTTGGGAATTCGAGCATCTATAGAATATAATTTTGGACGTAAAGCAACAACCTTATTTGATTGGAAGACCTTTTAATTCGTCTTTAAATTTTCCTGAAACTATTTTATTTGATTCACTGTATAATGCATGGTTTGTAGGGTAATTTGAGAAATCAAAGTAGTCTGAATTAAATTTCTGATATATGTCATCTGTCTGGATGTCGACGCAGAAGGAATTGGTATTGGGTAAACAACAATTCTGCATTGAATTTTCGCTTCAGAAAATTGTAGAAGTAATTATACATGTGTAATTTACTCAACTCCAAAATCGTTACACCAACGTAAAATGGTTTATCTAATCTAATATTTTTCATTTTCATATGGAAAATTACGAAATTTTCTGCACGTTCAACACAAGGAACGTACCTAGGATTTGGAATTAATTTTTTAAGCTTTTTTTCAATGTTTACAATGTGACACTTTATTATCTTTCTCTTCTTTTCTAAATATTTGCCATATATAGCATTGTTCATCAGTTTGAAAAAGTCTTTTACAAGATTATATATGGCATTAATTCTTTTAGTTGCATTAAAATCTATGTAAGGTTTCAGCCATGGTTTTCGATCAAATTCCAAGATTATATACACCTGTTTCACCCTCAGTTCCAGTTCCACATAGAATTTAAGTAACTTATAGTGAACGACATAATTTTGCTTGTTGAACAGATTTGGAATCAAGAATGGCACATTACTATCAGAGAGTTTCAATTTTTCAGGAGCCAAGGGGAAATCATTGGGTAAATCGTGCAGATGTGCCGGATATTCTAGATCAACTTCGAAGAAATAACCCTTTTTGCTGTCATCTGAAGTATTAAACAAGTTAATATCATTTACCTATTTGGAAGAGGTTGAGACATTGCCCAGCCATATAAATTGTTTGCATCAAAGTACTTGATATAGTTTTGTGGTTTACTTCTCTCATCTGGACCTACTAAAGGATTGTTGACCTGTACAAATCTCTTAGACACTAAAGATATTCCTCCTCGCAGAGCTCTTTCTATGAAAAAATACATATCACCTTTTATACGTTCCAGCTCAATTTCTGTCATTTTTAAAGAGGCAGCGTAGGATAAGTCAGGAGAGCTCAAATAATGACAAGGATTGAGTTGGTAGTTATTCACTACAAACACACGAATTTCTGTAATTTTCAAATATATCTCCTAGCAGTAATACATCAGTGATCATGTACAGATCGTGATATCCTCTGAAGGTAGCAATAGAAAAGGCTTTCCACAAAATTTGAGCTCTTTCGTATTGTTCATGGTTTTGAAAATTCTCTTTGGGTGGAAGTGACGTTTGCAAAAACTGACCACTATGTTGCAAGTATTCATACGTAAAACTTCCTTTGCTTTTCAGAAGTTCTTTCTGTGAGTCATTCAGATTATGTTGTCTGCAGTATTGACTTAGGATGTAGAAATTTTCCACATTTTTCGACAGTGAATCCAGTGTAGAGCTGAGGAACATGAATGAATCAATAAATTTAATTTGACCGCATTTAATGCATATATATTTTTCTGTAGTTTGAGTAATACAAGAAATTTTTTCTTATCTTTAAATTTTCACAAATCTTTTACTATAAAGTGACCATCAAATCCTTTGAGTTTATGAAACAACATTGGTATTTCAAGTGAGAATTTGTTTTGAACATTGCTTTTGTTGTGAACACAGCACCTGTGTATTTTCCAGTTAAGTGGTCGTGATCCCTTACTCTTTCAGTTCCTAGAATTTTCCCACAAATATTACAATATTTTGCTCTGGTAAAATTTTGGCAATTAAAATCGGTCACCTTAATATTTCTTTTCTTCAAATCATTGATCAAAGTTTCGGCTTCGATCATTTCATTCAAATATTCTTTTACATTTTTCCCTCTGTACATTCTGATTATTATCAGCGTACCTCTCTGTCCAACTATAATATATGCAAATATTGACGGTACTAAATACTTAGTTCGCATCCTACATGGATTAATCTCAATTCTTCTACATTTCTAAAAACATCCGAAATCTACATAAATCACATATTGGTGTTTCAAATCGTTTTTAATTGTATGGAATTTCGTACTATTTGCTTCGGGATACTTGATAGTTTGTAAAGTGTTTGATTTGCAATTATCTACGGATTCTTTAATAAATCGTCGCGAGTGAAATTACGAAGACAGGTATGGGCAGGGATAGGATTTACCATTATGTCTTGAAAGGTATGCTTCTATATTACTAATATTTTTAATCCAACAATAATGAGAATTACTGCAGACTTTTTAAAGTAACAGTTGTATGGGTTCTTTAACAGGATTCTGTGAAATATGTAACGTATGCAAACCCCCTTTCTTAGAATTAAAAACATTTATAAAAAGATTATTTAAAACCTCGAACTTCGGATTTTGATCGTGGGTTACTGGATAAGTCAATGAAGTCTAAGACCATTTCAAATATTTTATATTTTTCCACATGTTGTAGATGGTCTTTAGCAGGATGTAGAGCTGATAATATTAATCACAAGAAACATTTGTTGTAGTAGTTTTTAACATTCACTATTCCTTTTGTAGATTTCAAATGTTCTGGTAATTTACGAAAGCAGATGCTCCAACTGCATTATACTGAAACATTTGAATTTCCATAGAAAGCATTTTGTCAAACACCCATCCACTTCCCTTTTATATAAAATGTTCAAAGTCGTTATCAATTTTCTCATAAGCATTTTTCAGTAATTCATTGAGATAGGTAGGCAAACTGATTATTTCGTTACATGTCGAAAAATGTGCATATATTTCTTTCTCTCCTTTAGAATCCGTTTGCTTTTTAAATTTCATTTGTAATATGAATCTAACTTTTAGAGGCTGACTGAGTTTCTTGGAATTATTTGTTTCCATTTATTGTTATTTTTCTCCAGGAAACTTTTTATGTCTTCTCTGACATTTATGTTATCAATTTTATATGTGAGAAACGTTTTCCGAAAAGCACTGCTTTTATTTATATGATATTGATTCAGATGATGATTCTAATTGTCTTTTCTGTTGAAGCTGGAATTGCAAAATTCGCATTTTTCAAATATGTGAGAAGTGCATGCAGTTTTCATATGATGGTTCATATCGGACTTGAGAATAGATATCCCACAGTTGGTACATTGAATAGTTGCGTTCATCGTTGAGTTAGCAGTTATACCCTCTTTATTATATATAGGAGCAAAAATCATGGTTCGATTATACAAAAAATCGTAATTTTTTGCATAATCGGAAGTTAAATAGACATGACTGTAGTGTGTGTCCAAGAGTAAATTTCTAAACAATACCGATGTTATTGAACATAATCTTATGTTCCTTTTTGTCAATAATATCGTTTTTTAGCAAAATGTCCCAAATTTCTACAAATTCATTTACTACTTCTGTACTGGTGTTTCCAGCTCGTTTACTGGCAACCAATATCGATAATCTTTCGCATATGTCGTCGAAACTCTTCTATAGTCCAGAACCAAACTGTTGACTTTCTATTACTGTGGGCATCATTTTAATTGCCTTTAAATATTTTCTAAGTGCCTCAATGTGATTATCGATTATTCGATATTTCTCAGTAGTTCTACCAGAGCGTTTGGTTTCTGTAGCCTTATTGCCCCCCCCCCCCCCCCCCAGTTTCTGAAGATGCCCGATTGTTTGGAAAATCATTTCTTTCAGCTCAGGAATGGGGTTTCTCGCCTGTAAGATATCACTCGGAAGTTTTAGTTTATATTGGTTTAATATTTCATCTTGCAAGTTGGAATCTGGATTATACATATAGTCTAATTTTAGTCTTTAGGTGTATACGCCTATTTCTCCACACTCTCCATAGATTCTTAAATGTCCCGATAGCAATCGCTATTCGTCTGTTAATCTCATGCAGCTCATCACCAGTATCTGTTATATAGCTCCCAAGATAATTAAAATATGACACTTGCTCAAGATTGGAACTAGTCAGATTAACTGAATCACAGCCTGCCTGACCAATTTTCATCACTTTAGTTTTCTCTCTGTCAATCACCAAACCTACTTACTATATTACCAGTCTCATCAAACAGTTCTAATGAAAGAGTTCATCTCATTAGCATCTTTTGCCAAAAGGGCTAAATCACACTTAATGTTTGTTATAAAAATATTATTTTAACGTGAAATGAATTATAAGAAATAAAATCGTTTAACCCGAATATTTTTACGCGCCGACGAATAAAATTCTATTTATACTTTTTAGGATAGCACGAAATTTATAGAGAATCGACAGACGTAATCTTAACTACTGTTTGATAAATTTTGAACATATTTTAATTTCTTCCTAATTAGGTAATTAGCAGCGGCTGTAAGTACACTAGGGTATTTTGGTCTCGACACCTGAGATGCAGTTAATAATTTTGTCTGCCAATTATGACTGTAGGTTCCTGCGCTCTGCGGATTTTGGACCTTGTGAATACTTAATCTAACATAACATTCATGCTGAAGGTTCACAGTGTCGGATCCGAGATCTTTAATAGGTTAAAAAAATGTCTTATTGAATCTTTGTCTTGATCTTCATCAGTGGCTGCTCGTGACTAAAATTTTTGGTGGGGCACTTTGACTACTTCTGGCAAAGACGGGATGTAATAAAAATGAATTGGGGAGCTGTCTGATATTGAACTGAAACGAATACGACTGAAGCTACCGTTTCAACTATTCTCAAAACACGTTATTTAACGAATCATTTCGGGTGAAAAAGACGAACTCGAAAAGGTGTTCTTGTCCGCTCTGCTGTTTAGCATTTTGCCCTTCCAATTTAATAATTACCAACATATATGTATTTTTCCTATCCTTTCTAGTGATATTTTAAAACCCTATTGTTGAAAATTATGTCTGATATATGGGTTTACTGTTTTTTGACTCCATTCCGATTACAAAATTACATTTATTGTTTTAAACTGAATTGCTGAATTCGTAATTATAACCTTCGTAAATTATAACTTGAGCAATTGTCTATTTTGGCTCTATTACATTTTGTTACATATTAATTTATTTTACTACGAAATGTAAAAAAAAGTGATAATGTTATAAATGAATTATGAAAAAAACTGAAAAAAATAATGACAGCGCCTGGGATCGAACGGGAGACTATTAAGTTGCAAGTAAAAAAGAACGATTTATTTAGCCGTTTAAACTACACATAGCTGACGATGCGTTTTGTTAAAACATAACATTAGCATTCTTTTGTAGAGCATATGCTCAACAGAATTTACATTTTCATATATATTGATGCTCTTAAACTCTTCATAAATAAGAATCCTTCCTTGGTAAAATAAGTTCACAACTCAGTTCAAACACATCTTTCCAGGAAAGTTTAGGCTTGTTTTTATTTATTTATTTAACATTCCAGACAACTGAGCTCCTCGTTCCCTAGACCACTCGCTCATAGCAAGACACCATAAAGGGGGTATTTTTTTATAATCAACAATAAAAGACATTTAAAAACTATTTGATGATAATAGATTCAATAATTAGAAAAAATTAATTAAATTTTATTAAACATAGATAATTTTAATAAAATTCTAATTAAGATTGACTAGCAGGTATCATTATTTTGTTTGGATGTCAGTATATTCTGGATATTGATTTCTTTTATGCTGATTTTTAATAATTCTTCGAAAAATATTCTTTCTTTTTCCCATCTTTTACAATTTAATATTAAGTGATTAATTGTATCTGGAACTTTACAATTGTAACATTTAGGTGAATTACCATTATTATTTTTATGTAAATAATAATTTAATCCTACATTTCCAGTTCTCATCCTACAAATAACTGTTAATTGATGTCTTTTGAATTTTAGATTTTTAATATTCGATGGATTTTTATATATAAAATATCTAAATGAGTTTTGAATGGTACTATTAATTTTAAAATAATTATTTAATTTCATTAATTCTCTTTTAATTTCTTGTTTGCATTGATAATGAAAAGAGTGTGTTTTTGTGATAATATTAAGATTTTTTGCTTCCTTGGCTAAGTGATCCACTTTGTCATTTTCTGTAGTGTTACAATGACTAGGTAACCATTACAATTGAATAATTTTTCTGTTTTCATTGTAATTTTTTGCAATGAAGAAAAAAAATCTATAACATATGCATTAAAATTAAAATAATTTGGGTTTTGTTACAATATTTGTAATGCTGCTGTAGAATCAGATATGTAGGATTAATATTTTTTTGGTAGAAAATATAGTGGTAAATCGATAAACGATTTCACGGCATCAATATTAACACATATGAATGGATAATGCTTTTTTGCCGGTTAGATTTATCTGCACAAGTGTTGCAATGTGCGATTTACATGAGGCCGAGCGCTTTCGACTGTACTCAGCAGTCATCATCAGGGCTGCGTAACAGTTCCTTGTATAGGCGAATTGTTGGTGACAGGTTAGGTTAAGCAAACAAATACCTTTTTTTCTTGCAGATATTTTCGCTGACGTGAGTAAGTTTCAGCATGCTAGGTGGAGTAAAAGTCATTAGGTAGCAGCAGTTCGGTGCTTTGCCGGTATCACTATCACGTAATCCCTTCTCAGTAGCGAGAGTGCAGAGCACGGAGCTGTTTTCCATGTGCTGATCACAAGCTTCAGAAGAGGAATACTGCGCAGTTGAAGTGTCGAATTAGTCTTGTGCAGCGGGGAGGAGGGGTGCGATCGGTTGGCCATTGGTGTGGTGGAAGAGGAGAAATCACGAAGCAAAATGCGCCAACCTGCAGGAGGAAGGGGTGTGTTAAAGTTGCAACATCTGTGACGGAAGGCGAAAATTTCGAGGGTTTCACGGAAAGTAACTTGAGTTTTAGGGTGAGGGGAGGAAGCAATGAATGCGGAGTCGAACTGGGAGAACTGGAACCTTGCCATCAAGGATGATTTTAGCAAGAGCGGTTCGTGGAATTTTGTTTCTAATGTATCGTTTATGCTCGTCTATCCTTTGTTTTAAGGTACGTGTGGTGCAGCCGATATAGAAAGAGGAGGTATCAGTGGGCGAAATGGGGATAGGGGAATGAAGTAGATTCCGCCTTTGTCAGCTTGGTTAAAGGGATCGCTGTCATGCTTAAGAATTTTAAATTGATTCGGTGGTGTTTTGAAAGGAACTTTTAGGTTAAATGGTTTTAGGAGGTTGCTAACAAGGGGTACAATATTGGAGAAGGTAATGGAGGGGGGTGAAGTTATGCTGTGGTTGGAGGGATATTGGAGGGTGATTGTGAAATATATGCTTAGCTTTGTTAAGAATTCTGTTGTTGATACTGTTGTTGATTAGTATAGCCAGCATTGCTTCCGGTTGCAAAGATAATGCTGATTTCGTTTTGTAGGTTGGTTGGGGAATCAGATGCGCGCAAAACTCGATAAAATGCAGAATAGAAAAAAGCACTTTTAAATTGTGTGGGAGCAAAGGCATCGAAGGGAAAAAGGGTGTGGAAAAACCGGGTTTGCGGAAAACGCTGGTGGTTAGAGTGCCTCGGTTGGTTCGCTGAATATTAAGGTCCAGAAATGGGTTCTGTCTACCTCACTCTCTTGTATGAATGAAATGATAGGGTAAAATGAATTGAGCTCTTGGAAGAATATGGAGGGTTCCTGCTCTGAGTGTTCTCAAATGAGAAACATATCGTCTGAAAATCTGTCCCTAAAGAGAGGTTTGTATGCTCGCTGATCGATCACGTGCTTTTCGAGGTTACACAGCACAATGTCGGCGAGCAGGCCTGAAAGAAAAAAAATTTTTAATAACCTTTTTCGAGATAGAATGCAGGCGAACAATATTCCGAAATAATAGGCGGAAAGGTTCTGAGGGTTTTTAACAAATCAAGTTTGTTAAAAATCAAAACATATGAACCTTCACAACCCTTCTGACCCCTCATATCGAAATATTGTACACCTGCATTCTATCTCGAAAAAGGTTATTAAAAATTTTTCAACCCTTTTTCCCTCCAGACCACAGAACTACCACCTCAACCACAGACTTTCTCTCGAAAATCCGAAATTTAAAAGACATCCCCAATCACGTCAAACTGCTTTCCTTTGACAATGTCTCCCTGTCCCTAAGACTCTAGTTGACCAAGCAAAAACAATTTTGATTCAAACACTAATTAACTCTGGAAATCTTAATCAAGTCCAAACTAACGAAATTTCCAAATTGCTAGACCTCGTCATTGATAATAATTATTTTAAATAAAATTCAACCTTTTATAAGCAGCTCACCGGATGCCCACGGGATCTGCTCTTTCAGGCCTGCTCGCCGACATTGTGCTGTGTAACCTCGAAAAGCACGTGATCGATCAGCGAGCATACAAACCTCTCTTTTGGGCCAGATTTGCAGACGTGTTTCTCATTTGGGAACACTCAGAGCAGGAACTCGCCAAATTCTTCCAAAAGCTCAATTCAATTTATCCTACCATTTCATTCAAACAAGAGAGTTTTGAAAAATAAATGGTTTTTCGTGAGTGGGATTCGAACCCATATTTCCCATGAGACGTGGGTTCGAATCCCACTCATTGCAAAACCAGTTTTTTTTTCACCTTATATTTTTTCATGAGTTCCATGTCTACAGGACACATCCTGAGATTCTTTACTACTAAATTGTTGATTTAAAGTCATAAGCGTGAGTAACAAATATTAAATTCTATCTCTATGAGGCAACACACTTGTCCACTTCACGGATAGATGGCGCCACTGAGCGAATAAATAAATCCGGAAAGTTTATGCAACATCAGCTGAAGAAAAAGCGTTAGCCGATGATGGTGCAATGGTTAGCATAACTGGATGTTTCCAGGAGACGTGGATTCGAATCCCACTCACGGCAAAACCAATTTTTTCATGACTTCTATGTCTACAGAACACATCTTGTGATTCTTTACTACTTAATAATAATAATATCTTTATTAAGCCTTAGTATGGTTATATACATAGATTACCCCACTAAGCCTTATGGCTTGTCAGCAGGATTCCTTTCAATCCCACGACAGGTTTATTAAAGAATATGACATGTATAATGGAAAATAAACACATAAATAAAAAAAGAAACTAAAACAATAACAACAAAAAAAAAACACGTATTAAAACACAGACATGAAAAATGAAACACATTTATAAAATAAACCTATAAAATTTCGGATTACAGCACATATTGCACAAAACTATCACCTATGGTACAAGTCATCATTTCGCATTAAAATTTCACTTGCCTAAAAGAAACCAGATACAGGATTTGACTTTTTAAACATTACTTTTCAATTATTTACATCTAATAACCATTTTGAAACTTTAGTTTTAATTTCTGAATAAGTGCTCAGGCATAACAGATCTCTCGGTAGAGAATTAAAAATTTTGGGTATTTGATAAGATATCCGCGCTTTTCCATAATTATTGTGAAAAATTGGTTGAACAAAATAATTTTCACACTTTCGTCTTGTATATTTACCTCTGAATAAGATTATGTCTCTGGTGTTCGGGGAAAAGTCTGGAAAAATTGGTTAAAAAAGATTAGAAACTATTTTTTTTCTTAGGTGGCTAATGGAAGAGCACCCCCTCACCCCCCCATATGATAAAAATATAATATTTTTGTGATTATTTTTGGTGGGTAGTGAACCAGGTGGCTAATGGAAGAACATCCCCACCTCCTCACAAAATAAAATTATTATCCAGAGAAATCTATAAATTTCTTTGATCTAATTGCTTTATGCTCTGCTTTTTTCTTAACAGCTACTATTTCATAAGTAAGTCTCTTAAGAGAGCTGCCATTACTACTTTTTTTTCATTTTTTTGCAGTTATAAACATCTGTTAATAAGTAGATGATCTAGCATTTCTAAAATCATTAATGTTTTGATAAAAAATATTTTTTAATTCATTTTACCAATTTGGTCTTTTTAAGATCAATCTTTCGAAAAATTTAAATATGTTAGATAAAAGTGTAATTGTTCTATAATTTTTAAAATCTGAAGGACCTTTATTTGGTTTAAGGATAAAGGTGCCAAAGGAATGAAACCAATTTTTTTGGATAATTTCCTATGTGCCAAAAAGAATTTTTTTTAACAGTTGATTAATCCAATTTTTTGGTAGGGAAACTAAAAATTTGTTGGAGATCAAATCAGGTCCTTTTGCTGTTTTTGTATTTAACTTAGAATTGCTGAGGTGATTTCTTGAAAAGTGAATGCATAATCAATTTTCCTATTAACCGAAAAATGAGCATAATACTGAAATGCCACGTGAAATTTTAAAAATTTTCAAAAACGTACTAATTGGTTTATCTGATTTCCTAATTGGAGTTTCAGTTGTCAGTTTCAATTTTGATATCAAGAGATTTGTTGTATCTTCAAGCGAAATTGTATTTTTGATAGCAATCTAATACCAAGGGAAAACTTGAATTTGTGATTTTGAAGGAGTTAAGGGTTTTAAAAGTTTTCCAGAGGT
Organism: Ryuthela nishihirai; assembly: GCA_038380435.1. Classification (NCBI taxonomy): domain Eukaryota; kingdom Metazoa; phylum Arthropoda; class Arachnida; order Araneae; family Heptathelidae; genus Ryuthela; species Ryuthela nishihirai. The sequence continues at coordinate 37,697,411 of JAWZYU010000002.1, read as the reverse complement.
TTTAAATTTTAGGGTTGAGTTGTTTTGCCTCTGAGCGGCACTTTTTCGCACACAATGGGCTAAATGGCCAGGTCACATGGACCCCGAAGGCTCAGAGAAGGTTGGGGGAGGGGACCCACTGGAACAGATGTTGGGAGATAGATGATAGCCTCCTGTCAAGGCCATTCAGCGTGTTCTTTAACGTGCACAGGGTATGGCTCTCCCGCACACGGGGCCACGGCTTAACGTTCCATCCGACGGACGGCGGCCTTTCCAAGCCCATCGGTGTCCCCTACTGACCGTGGGCAGAGCGGGGAATTTTGCGGAGATAAATCTCAACGCTGACCCAGCTGGGACTCGAACCTGGGAACTACAGATTACGAGCCTGACGCGTTACCGACTGAGCCACCCCGTTTTTAATTTTAGAATTTAAATTAATTGTAGATGTAAATTCTTGCCAATTTTCTCTGTACAGTACTTTAAGGTTTTTCCTAACTTTTGCTTTAATTTTTTAATAAAAGGAGTAATCTGTAAATTTCTTTGATCTGATTGCTTTATGCTCTGCTTTTTTCGTAATAGCTATTTTATTCATGTATCTTTTTTTCTATTTTTGATACCATATTATTGATTTGAGTAAAAAATTTAGTCATATCTAAAATCTCCCTCAAAAATCATTGTAATTTAATGAGAAGGGAAGTGGGGTAAACGTTTTGTAAAATTTCTTTATATTTTATCCAATTGTTCAAGGTAATTAATTTTTGTAAAAATTTTGGGTTAAGTTCAGGCTTTTTGAGACTGTCAGAGTCAAATGAAGACCTTCGCTAGGTAACAAGATCTTCGACTATTGGTTGCTCTGGTAGAATCAGCCAATCAAGTGCCACGGGCCATTTCAAAATGGGGACCTCACTCCTGCAGTTCAACGCTATTGCATTTCAGAGCATGCGCATTTGTGTCATCGCTATAATAGGTAATGCTAAGATTACAGACGTGGCTGTCATGTTAAAATTTATATTGACAATACGAAGCAGCCGATGTTGCCTTGATTCGGAAAGAAAATGCTGTGATTGCCTAGGTAACATGTCAAATAATGATTACAAATGAATACAACGTATTGTATTGATATAGATATGACGAATAATGAATACTAAATCTGAAATTATTTTATTGTTTTTTGTGATTATTTTTGGTGGGCAGTGACCCAGGTGGTTGATGGAAGAGCACCCCCCACCCCCCACCCCACATGTTCTTCACTCTAAAAAGGAGATGTAGGCTATGAATAGCGTTAGGAGTAAAAACGAAATGGAGTGTTTATGATTATATTGTTAACGCTAAATTTTGTTAACACGAAATATCCATACTGATTCGCTGACTATTATGTTTTGTACTGTATTTATTGAATTCAAAAAGATCTGCGCTCTGCTCTCCCACATGAAAAAAAAATTTTTTTGGAGCTCCATTCTTCACATATTTCTGTATTAATTTTCAGATAAACAAAGTGTGCGTATTTGTTAAAAATCATGCTACAGTTGAAATTCTTAAAATGTGTTTCTTACACATTTTTATTACTGAGCAATTCACAGTATTACATTATTCACAGTTCTTACATGAACACTTCAAAGGGAATGTCTTCGTATTTGCACTTCAGAAGGGGGAGGGAAACATTTCTTCTATCTTGGAATGCTTGTGCTCTCCTTCGAATATCTATGTTCTCTTTCTAATTGCTGTTTTCAATGGAATATCTTGTTACCCATTTTAAAGTCTGCTCTCTCTATAGTATCTCACGGAAATTCACCATAATACTGCACTACGAAAATATATTCTTGGATTTGGTTATTGTCTTACGAAAACAAATTCTTTCTCCCTGAATATGAAAAATGGGCACGAGTTCTTCCTCGAATTGCGGAAAAGTGGGCACGAGTTCTTCCTCGAATTGCGGAAAAGTGGGCACCATTTCGTCTTCAAAATTCAACTACTCATAAAACGGATACCAAAAAAGAAAAATTCTTCACATCAAAAAGAAAGGTTCGCAGTTCAGAAGCTACTCTCTACAGTTTAATGTTATTAATGCGTTCATAAATTTATTTCATTAATAATTCTATCTAATTAAGTCTATAAGAGGTTTAATTTTATCTCTTACTGATAAATACTGAAACGAAATTCTTAATTAACAACTTTTTTTAAACCAGTTGTTGTCAGTGAAATTAAATCTTGCAACTAAGATTATTAACCGAATAATTGAGCATAAATATTTTATGATGTTAAATTAATAAACAAACGGTAAAGGATGAGATTAATTTATTAAATGTTTTCTGTTCTTTTGTTGTTGTTGTTGTTTTGTTTGTTTATCGTTTACCTGCTGAAAAATTGGAAACATTTCCGTTATGAGGCAGGATTTGATATGATTTTAGATAAGAAACAGAAAAAGCGATTAACAAGATATCATTTCGTTATAATTCTCTTCCGAAAACAATTCTATTCGTATTTTAATTAACTGAATGAAATCAGTTGAATCTTTTAAACATTGAACGGAACAGATAAATTAAAAAAAGATGAGAAGAAGGAATCAAGAAATGTTTTTCTTTGGAGAAAAATAAAGTACAGCTCTACGTCATCGAGTGATGTTATGCATATTTCTAATCAAAAATATATTCAGTGACATTTTAAGGTTTTTAAAGGCTTAGGAGTAGTTCTGTGTATGCGTTATATTTGGTACCGCATATCAGACCCTTGACCAACTTTCTTCACACCCTTGGGGTCCTTGTAAGCTGAACACTTACCCCATTATGTGTATTAAAATAAACTACTGTCACTGGGTTTCTTGTGCTATTATTGGAATGTTGGATAAAGAAAAATTCAAATTATGTTGTTGTTTTTTTGTAAATTACAGAAGAACACAAATACTTAATTGACAATCGATGTTAGATCAGATATGAAGTGATTATTACAAATTCAGTTTAGTGACTTTAGTATTCAAACTGTAAACACCTTTATGCACTAACTAGATAGAACTCTGTGGCGATTCACAACCTCTTCTGATCACATGCTATAGGTTCTGTGTCGGGCGATCTCTTTACACTCTTAAAACCAACTGCAACAGAGTTATAATGACGAAATGAACACTCACTAAATGTCCGGCGAAATTTGCACTTGAAAGGTAATTATAATTTTGTAGTGTACTAGACTCTATCTTTCAGCAAGCTACGGCCTGACCACATAACGCTAGTATATCCAGGGAGTGCCTACACTAATGGACATCTGTATCTCTGGTCCTCCTGGTGTCACCATCAAAACACGTCTCGCACTGCAGGATGGCAATTCAATGCGAATGTTCTGAACTCCCCGAAATTGTCGTTTATTTGACAGACCAACTGCAGGAAACATGGTGGGTGATTCTGAATGATCACACTCGGTACCTTTATGAGTCTATGTGGCGAAGCTCAACTCTGCAAATCGCCGCCAATGGTAGACTTCAGACCAATTATGCGTCTATTATGTTTCAGACGATTCCTAAAATTCATACGTTGTGGAGCAATTTAAATATCAGATAATTCATTTTAGTTTTACATTATCATCAGCTGAAGGTGGAAAATGTTATAAAATTAACTGAAATGTAATTTTCATACCCTTCAAATCGCAAATGTTCGTTCTTTCTATAACACTTTCAACTCGAAACATAAAGACAGTTTTGCAATAAGGACACATCAGTAAAGATATCTGTCTGAGAATATGCCCACAAGACATGGACGTTCACTATTACTATCGTAAACGGTGCGTCATCTGTTCCTACCTCCTCTCCCTTTCTGAAGCATTTGAGTTTTTTAATTTCTTCAATAAATCTATTAAAACATGTTCATTGACATGTGTTATACTTCAGCTACAGATGCATAAAACGTACACTGCCTTTCCGTGAAATTCTGCATCAGACGTCCATGCCATCAAGATTATGAGAACCATCACCTTGACGACATTGGCGTTCTTATTGTAAAACTGTCAGTACATTTGGAGCTGAAAATATTATAGAAAGAAAAATATTTAGAATTTGAAGCTTATGAAATGGGAACTCGAAGCATATGGAAAGGGATTCAAATATTTCTGTTGTTGTACTTATTAGCGGCACTTTTTACACACGATAGCCTAAATGGCCCGGTCACAGGGACTCCCAAAGTCTCAGAGAAGGTTGGGGGAAGGGGATCCACGGGACAGCTGTTAGGAGACAGTTGGTAGCCTCCCCTCAAGACCATCCACTATATTCTTTAACGTGCATAGGGTATGGCTCTCCCGCACAGGGAGCCATGGCTTAAAACTCTATCCGATGGACTGAGGCCTTTTCAAGCCCATCAGCATCCTCTTCTGACCGAGGAGAAGGTGGGGGATATTTACAGCTAAATCTTAACGCTGGCCCAGGTGGGATCCAACCTGGGAACTGCCGCTAAAGAATGAGACACCCAAGCCCCGATTCAAAAAGTGAAAGGAAAATTATTAATGAAGTATCGAAGCGTTCATCTGAGTAGAAGAATTGTGCAACCAGCGTAAAAAACTAAACGATTTCATTGAGTACTCTTGGACTACAGTATAACAAAGCAGGGTTGGTGTGTCGTTTTACTTCTAAGTGGCACTATTTTGCACACAATGGACTAAATGGCCAAATCACAAAGACTCCAAGTCACAGAGAAGATTCCGGGAAGTGGATCCACTGGACAGGTGTTACGAAGCAGATGGTAGATTCCCGTCAAAATCATCCAGTTTGCTCTTTAAAGTGCATAAAGTATGACCCTCCTGCAGATGAGGCTAAGGGTGATATGCAGGGGATAAATATTCCCTCAGAGATATATATTACTTCAGCGATAAATATTCCCTGAAGCAGCTGCTTGCCACAGAGGTCTGACAGGAGCCTTCGGTTTAATACGCCATGGAGTAGCTCTATCCCGTGGCTCAATGGCTAGAGTGCTTGACTAATGATGAAAAGGACCTGGGTTCGAGCCCCAGGAAAAGTATGAATGTTTGTGTTGTCCTTCTTCTGAGGTCTCGCCATCCTCACATTTTCTGTATGGCCTATAAACTAACAGGCACATGTCAGACAGGTAGCTGCTTGAGGCGATATTTATTTTCATTAAAGAATAGATCTATACATTAGCAGAGACAACTCTCAACTTTGGCACAGTTGGGACTTTAATCTGGGAACTGCAAATTATGAGGGTGGAGAGCTAGAAGCTGGGCGAATCCGCTCTTCTATAAAAAATGGGACATTCTGCCCTAGAATTTGAAATATACACTGAAATGCCAGTTAATTAGGTATATCACCTCTCCTCACATAAATGGCTCATTCCAATATGTACTATGTCACATGACCATGTGTGTAGTATACATGAGGCACACCAGCTCTTCCAGTATCATTTGAGTTGGATTGAGCGTCAGAATGGGTACAACGAGCCACCTGAGCGACTTTGAACGTGTCATGATAGTTAGTTATGTCCTTGTGTCATCTGCCAAATGGCAATCCTTCTGGGATTTTCAGGCACAACAGTTTCAAGGGTTTACTGAGAATAGTGTGAAAAGCAAAAACCTACCAGTGATCGGCGATCCTGTGGACGAAAACAGTTTGTGGATCAGAGAGGTCAAAGGAGATTGACAAGAATCTGGAAACCGAATAACAACCAGGAAAATCACAACAATCAATTTTCACATTGGTGTGCAAAAGTTCATCTCCGAATACACCGTGTATCGGAAGCTGTCACGAATGGGCTATAACAGCTGCCAACCACGTCGAGTGCTAATGTTAGCGTAGTATACGAAAGCAAGTGTCCAGTGGGAGCAGGAGCATTGAAACAGGACCATTGAGGACTGGAAAATGCTAGCCTGGACAGACGGATCAAGATTTCTTTTGCATCATGCTGAAGGAAGGATCAGAATTTGACACAAGTAAAAAAAGCATAAAAATGCCAGAAATAAATTAAACATTCATTTGGAGAGTATTTAAGGTGGTGGATCCCCGAAAATCATCACCCTTAAATACGTTCCTGAATAGAGGTGGTGACATAAGTAATCACAATAAAAGACCAGGAGAATAAGTGATAGAAATATGTATTTTTGTCTTTGGCAACTCCTCTTTCAGTTTGACTTATATTCATGTAACAATTACCGTTAAAAAATGTTAATCGAATTTCAAATAGGGCCTTCTTTCAGAGGCCCTGGAACACTGCTCCGGCTGCCCGGGCTTAATTCCACTATTGTATTGATCTAAGTTACATTTAGAGGAAGGAGTATACTGCGTTTGTCGGTTCTAGCACTTACCAATAAAAACTGTTCTACCACTTTTTAAAGGGAAGAATTTTTGTGGGGAGAAAATTTTTTTGGGGGGGATCCAAATTTTTTTGATAAGTTCGTTAGTGGTTAGTTCGTTATAAGTTCCAAGTGGTTAGTATGCATGTCCTTGTGTCAGTGTTTCTATATTATATTCCTCATGTAAGTGATTGTATAGTGTATGAGAAACCAACACAAGTCAAATGTTTACAGATTATCTCCGTCCTTTAAAAAAGTCACGATTAGAGGAAGCAGTATACTGAGTTTAGCGGTTCTAGCACTTCCTACTTCTATTGTAAGGGGGTTAATTTACGGGGGGGGGAATTTGGGGGATTTAAACCCCTACATTAGTCTAAGTTACGATTGGAGGAAACAGTATCCTAAGTTGGGCGATTCTAATGCTGAACGTTTAGAAGCAGTTCCTCCCACAGTTTACAGTGAAGGTAATGTTTTTGGGGAAGGGTAAAATTTGGGTATCTGAACCCTTGCATTGCTCTAAGCTACGATTAGAGAAAGCAGGATATGAGTAGGACAGAGTTTGGAGGTTGTAGTGCTGACCATTTAGAAGCAGTTCCTAACAATTTTTAAAAGACTCTTTGGGGTGGGCGTGAAAACAATGAAACAGAAAAAACGAAAAAATGATAAACAGACCATCTCAAATACTGGACAGATTATTTTCTTATCTGGTATTTAGAAATTTTTTGATGTCATTCACAAGTATAAAACTGTGAAACATTGGCTTCTGAAAGAAACAAAATTAGCACTATTATTTTTTGCCTAAGATGCCTTAATATGTAAATAAATGATAAGTACATATTGCGAATTACTAAGAAAAAAAATTTCCATTGAAAACAAACGGCATACAGGTGTTTAATGTGAAGAAATATATCATGTATCTGTGGCACCCAGTGAGACCATTCGTGTTAGAAAACAGAGCACGACCGACGAAGGATTAAACTCAGAAAATAATTTTCATTTGAATAATGTCAGTTTGTAATAGACCGAAGCCTAGACAACGGCAAGATATATCATTAGTTACAAACCCAAGAAATTCTAAGATTTTGAGTTGATATAGTTTCAAAAATGCAAACTTTACTTTAAAATTTATAGAACACACTGTTACCTCACGCTTGAACAATGAGTTATAGCTGTTGTATTTTAGTGTACATTGTACTGTATACGTATCATATTGTATTTTGCAATTTAAATATTATTTTTAATTAGTTAAAAAAAAGACAAGAGAAAAGATATTTAAATTTATGTTACAAATAAGAACCTTTCATTACTATTTTCACACTATGTTGTATCTCAACAGTCGTTTAGTTTGCCGATCTCAACAGTCGTTTAGTTTGCTTTTAGTCGTTTAGTTTGTAAAGTAACAGGTCGTATGCTTTGGTTGTTTAGTTTAAGCGACTTACACTGCAAGTCACTGAACTAGAATCCATTTCTTTAGGGATATGTCGTCGGTGATTAAACGAACATATAATACTACATTAAAAGATACTATAATAAATAGTGGTAGCTGTTTTCATTCTTCCTTTCATTACCTTTTCCTGATTAAGAGCATATGATAAAAAAACGATGTTTTAGTGTTTCGCTAAAATAATATCTTCGTTTTTTACTCTGACTGCTTTGAGAATAAAATAAAGAATTTTACCTTTTCTAAACTAAGTCCAAATCTTTACATACGTGGTGGCCAAAATTAATTACTAATAATATTCAAAAAGTTACTAATAATATTCAAGTAAACTTGTAGGGATAATACATAAAACAATAGTCAACATGATATACAAATGGACGTAGTATAATTTTCAATATTAGAAGCAGAGAAAATGCCCTGTAAACAAAATCATCGCAACTAGCTCAGCTGCTATATCTGGAAATTTTAGTATTTTTGACATAATGCACCTAATAAATCTCAATCCTTTAAATCTAAGCTAAAGTTAAAAACTTCTCTGGTCAACCATGTCATTTAATATAGAGTAGAGGTATCCTATATTAAACAAATATTCTAGTCAGTTTGTAGGAATTCATAGGTGGATTTACGTGATATTTGAAATTTTAATATTTCATATCATTGCTGGAGCAATATTTAAAACCGTAGCTCCCCATAATAAACTGGTGTCCAAAAGCTAAGCATAGTTGACCAAATGGGCTATATTGAAAAAACAATCGGCGAAAATAGCAACAGAATGTACGTGCAGATAACGGTAGACACATGCAAATGTGGGAATAATGATGCCTAGCATATAGTGTGATCACACATAATTTGCATAAGAGACAAGAAGTGCAAACTTGTAATGGTGACAAATAATGAGCTAAATGTGAAAAACCTCATTTCTTGTCGTCAGAGCATTCGTTTCGTGTTCGAACCGCCTTGTTGCATTTATTAGGTGCATTATGTCAAAAATACTAAAATTTCCAGATATAGCAGCAAGACTTTCCAGATATAGCAGCTGAGCTAGTTGCGATGATTTTGTTTACAGGGCATTTTCTCTGCTTCTAATATTGAAAATTATACTACGTCCATTTGTATATCATGTTGCCTATTGTTTTATGTATTATCCCTACAAGTTTACTTGAATATTATTAGTAACTTTTTGAATATTATTAGTAATTAATTTTGGCCACCACGTATGTAAAGATTTGGACTTAGTTTAGAAAAGGTAAAATTCTTTATTTTATTCTCAAAGCAGTCAGAGTAAAAAACGAAGATATTATTTTAGCGAAACACTAAAACATCGTTTTTTTTATCATATGCTCATAATCAGGAAAAGGTAATGAAAGGAAGAATGAAAACAGCTACCACTATTTATTATAGTATCTTTTAATGTAGTATTATATGTTCGTTTAATCACCGACGACATATCCCTAAAGAAATGGATTCTAGTACAGTGACTTGCAGTGTAAGTCGCTTAAACTAAACAACCAAAGCATACGACCTGTTACTTTACAAACTAAACGACTAAAATTTATATAACGTATCAGAAGGATTTAACACTAACACTTCACTCGATATGCAGTGCATAGTGTTCCGCCTCTTCAATTTACTGAACGCATTTTGTCTAGGAATCTTCACTTTTGTACGAGTGTCAAATATACCAAGAGAGTGTGTTAAAGATAATAGTATTTAATTACAAGGGATCATACATAAAAAATCTGATTTTGTAATCGGAAAACGCTAAAAATTATTAATCGCAAAAATAAAAATAGCACATTAATATCATAATATGCTAGGTCGGTTGTTTGTTTAATAAGAACATTATTGTATGTTATGTAATACCACATTATAACATCCCATCCTACCTCAAATCGCTGCTGAATTTACAGAGTGCATGTACACTAAGAGGCCACCTGATTAAGTACAGTTCTATGTTATGTCAATAGTAAATCAGGTGCAGAATTCATTAACTTCCTAAATAAGAGTTTTATATAAAAAAAAAATGCCGCTGAAGAAAAGTTAAAGATCTCATTCAGTCAATTTCAATTCAAGCAATTTTTTCCAATGCAGCAAATTTCTAAGAGATGCGTTTAGTTTTAAAGAGCAATGGAATCTGAAACACTTAGCAAGTTATCTTGTTCTGCAAAACGTCATTCATAATTAGCGAAAATTATCATAATTTTTACAAGAAATGCTAAAAGCACTTTTATACGTGTTAGTAAAATTTAGTATAACGGCTATTGCATTCTTTTCTAGCTTGTTTTTATTAACTTAGCAGAATAATTATTTAAACTCTTATTTTAGCTGTTAAATATTACAATTTCCGTAAGTCTGAAAATACTTAACGAATATTGTTGAAAATGGACACTGAAATAGATTTGGTTGCGATGAGCTATTCCGAAGACCTTACTATTCAGCTGGAATAGTGCCTCCTCACTCTGGAAAATGTTCCATGGCCAATTGTTGTCCACCTCCATCCTAGCCAGGAACAGAAGAACAAAGTCTCGACATTGCAAGGGACCACCTTCGCAGGACCGGACTAAAGTAGATCGCGCAAGATTCGGGTGTATTGTATTCGCCCTGGCTGTAGCAGAAGACTATCTACTGCACTGGGAATTTACAATGTATTCAAAAACCGGTAGAGCATCTCTGCAATGGTATTACGATAAACAACTGTTTCCTCAAACTTCTCTATCGTGTTTACTAATTCATTTTGGCCAAATACGTCTCATTCTCTTCAGTAAGCGATGTTCGGCTAAGTAGCCATGGCATTGTTATTATTTTGGCATTAGAGATTAACCAATAATGCTCGATCCTTCAATTCTGATCTCGTGGATCTTGCTGTCCACTAATCTGGAAAGTTTGGGAACGGAAAAATGTCCTTCCCTCTATTGCAAAAGGGACAGGTCTCAGGTGATTTTCTCTTTTCATTTTGTTATCATCTGATCTTAGATTCTTTTACTACCACACGACGGGAAAATAATTTGCATGGTTTTCCTGTACAGCACCATGTTCAACCCGTTGGCATTTTTTTATAGCGAATTAATTTTTCTCCTATCTTTCCATTTCATAAGACCTGATTATTATTCGCCTGCAATTCAGCTTTGGGAAACTAATCGTTTTCCAACCGCACACATTCAATGTAACGCACTTTAATTATAACCACTCGGTATATATATCGCCAGTTTGAAACATTTCACTTGACCTTTCATTTCTCCTTCTTTCCTAAATTTCAATGTTAAATCCTGACCTAGACCGAAATAATAAACATATTTGTTTTTTTCTTCATTTCTCGCAAAATTATTCAGAAATATTAATTTATTCAATAAATAAATAAAAGTGCACACGTATGCGCACTTATGAGTGTAAAAAACTTGCAAATACACGTGAGCATCTAAACAAGTGAAAGCAACTCGCAAGAGAGGAGAGGAGGATGGCTTTTGGTTTTGCTGCCACTTTGAATTTGGTAAGAAAGGAAACACTGATGATTTTGGAAATGTTTTTGCATATTATTAGTATAAATCAATAGGTGTCTTGATATTTAGCAGATTAGTTGTCTCTGTTTGGATTTTTCTGCTATGATGCCAGTAAGAGGTTCTGCCTCCCATTAAAAGTGAGTATGGTTTTTGGGATTGACCAGTTACAGTTAGTTTGGCTTCAGACTGATTAGGTTGAATAATTTTAACTTTGAGGGGTATTATTGGCACGCAATAGGCTAAATGGCAGGTAACATGGATTCCGAGAACTCAGAGACCACTGGACAACTGTTAGGAAACAGATAGTAGCCTCCCATCAAGGCCATTCAGCGTGTTCTTTATCGTGCACAAGGTTACTCTCCAGCAAACGGTGACATGGCTTTACTTCCACCTGACGGACGACAGCCTTTTCCGACTGCAATGTCCTACTGACTGTGGGCAGTGGGGTGACTGTGCAGAGATAAATTTCAATGCTGGCTCAGGAGGGACTTGAACATGGGAACTGAAGATTATCTGAATGTGCGCTACTAACTAAGCTCCCCCTAAGAAGTAGTATTCTGTTGTTATTAGATTGATGAACAAATTTTCTTTCTGTTGATATTTTCGTTGCTGCCACTTCGAATTTGGTAAGAAAGGAAACACTGATGATCATGGTAACGGTTTGCATATTACTGGTATAAATCAATAGGTGCCATGATACTTAGCAGATTAGTTGTCTCTGATTGGATTTTTCTGCTATGATACCAATAAGCGGTCCTGCCTCCCATTGAAAAAAAGAAAAAAACTACTGAAAGTAAATAATTCATCTGAGACAACGTTGTCGAATAATGCAAATTCAGTCCTTTCTTATAAAAAACACCGAGGGTGAAAAATGGAATCAATAAGACTTTTTAATTATTTTCTGGTACAAACTTTTGCAAATAATACATGCTCTTGTAAGTTACTAGAGAAAACGTATGTAAACTTACAGATTACCATTAGCTGCATTTCGAACTGCATCACTATGCAGTATCATACGTACCATATCCATGCCCCTGCACCAACTCACTTCCTAGAAACAAGTACATCTATAGACTTGAAGTTACACTAAAACTATCGTACAGCAACAAAGTCCGTTACCAAAATTTCAATTTCATACAATTGTTTTATCCACGTTTCCCTATCTGTTTATTATATCATTCCATTTATTACAGGTCTTACCTAAAGCCCTTGAAAATATCAGTAAATGATTCTAAGCAATTACGAAAAAAAACTATATTTTTGAGCAGATTCAACTAATATTGGATCTAAAATTCGAAAGGGGGAAGTGATGCAATGATGGAGAGTACTTAATTTGATATTAATAGCATTTGAATACTTTTAACAAAAATTATTACTCAAGCGTCTATTATATTTAGACAACCATTTTCGAAAGTTTTAGCGGTAATTTATTTTCCTTTATGACCATTTTCTGAACTAAATGGGCAAACAGAGTCGGATCGAGGGGAGAGGTATCAGGAGAAAGCGTCTCCCTTAAGAAAGCGAATAAGGGTAATGGAAGCCAGAATATTAGACTTTTCATATTTTATTCGTTTTTCAAACTAATTTAAAGGCATCCGAAATCGAGAGGAAAATGTTATACTGCAATGGAAATCCAGTCTCTTCCCCCATCACTTTAATTGCATCACTTCCCAATTCTTTATTCTAGATCCGGGCGTGTTATAGAGAGTGATTCAAAATTCGCTCAACACATATTAGAAAATTCCATTTATTATCAATTTACGTTATTAGAAATTGCTTATAAAGTGTTACAATCCATATTGAAAGTGAATCAGGAAAGTTCAGTGAAGTCAGTTTGAACAGTTAAAAATGATTTGGTTGTTAAATATCGTTCGACTACGTATACCCGTTCGGCTTGGGAAAATTTCATTATGGACAACTAGTAAATACACATCACTAACAAAGAACTGGCAGCATGACAACTAAACTAACAGTGTTGTATAAGTTAGTGACTGCAGGGTTGCTAACTTTAGAATGGGTATTTAATTCCGTTCACTTGGCGCAAAATAACAAGCATTAACATTTCGCTTTGCGAGAATTTTTCTCTTTACAAGTATACAATAGACATGAATTGCAAATAAAACGGAAGAAATTCAACAGATTTCATTATTCACTCTAAACTGACTTAAAAGTATATTATAGAAAGGTTGGTGAGGTTGGACCCCTAATGATGAAGCTCCTGGTCATAACCGTTATAAATGATAATTAACATTATTTCTTACTTTACTTACCTCCTTGCATAATTTTAACAGAGATGTTGAGAACTTTTCTTAAACCTAGTAACTGATGAAATCGCATCTGCGAAAATTTCAAATTCATATTCAATTTCTACAGACATTCTTAGGTATTGAAATTTTAATTCAATTCACCAGATACATAAAATATTAGTATTCAAATGAGTTTATTCAAATATATTTTATTAAAATTTGATAAGTCAGAGAATTTCATAATTTTTGCTAAATTATAAACGTTTTAAATATGTTAATTAAAACGTTTTAAATATGTTTTAAATATGCTAAATTATAAACGTTTTAAAATGTTTTAAATATGTTGTTTAAATATGTTAATTATGAAGTAGTTCGACGACGTATTTAAGTTTCATTTCTTTATACGTAAATACCTATAAAAGAAATGAAACTTATTATTTTTGAAATTATTATTTATGAAATTGTTATTTATGAAAAAAAGGAGCTTAGAGATAAATAGAGACAATTACCGCTATTAAACGCAAAATCTTTAGGTACAGTTTTGAATTGTCGTTTAATCAGAACTTGACGTTTTACCAAGCTTCAATCTAGATGAGTGGCTTCAATATAAGCAGCTAAAAGACATACGAAAGTCATACAACTTGTTAAATAAATACATTACATGTATATTACACACATCAACAAAGTTAAATGAGCTATTCATTTATATTTTGAGAACAGGATATTTTTTTTTTGGTATTCACAGAGCAATGGTCAAAATATAAAAGACTTTTTGACAAACTGAACAATAGTTTAGATTTAATTGGATAAGAATCTTAATTATCCAAAATGAATGCGAATTAATCCGATGAATCTAAATTATATTTAAACTATCCTTACTTAATAATAGTTAAAATATTTTAATAGATGTTTTAAGTTAAAAGTTCTTGAGGTTTTGCCAGATAGCCATAGCTGTATTTCTATTGCTTTAAATTATTATCTAACCAGTAAACAATTTAAAGTCAAGCAAAGGATTGGATTAACACTAAAATACGGTGTCCAAGGCTCAATTTATACCTCAGGGGCTCCTAGGCACAGGAAATGGTAGTGCGTACTTATGATTTATTTACCCTTAGGTCCTTATAAGTAGCCACGGCTGTCCAATACGTTCTTAAGTATGGTAACAGTAAATACAAATGTGTTCTTCTTTATAGTTTCAGATTAGTCGATTTCATCTTCTTTCACGTTGATAAATGACAGAGTAACGATGTCTTCCCATATCCCAACCGAGAATTTTTTCATTTATGTTCATTTATAATGTATGAATAAAAATAACGGTAATAAAAGAAACCTTAATAGGCTCCTCTTTGTACGGTTTACAATAGATACACATCAATCACCTGAAGTATTACAAGCAATTGAATATTTCAGCTGATTTTAATTTCAGCTGATTAAATATTTAATCGGTTTCGAATCCATAAAACCAAAAGTAACGGGACGAGACATCTTCCGATACATTCAACGTGTAATTCTTCCCGAATGAAATCAGAAAACAATAGTTTGAGATATGTGGCTGTATTAGAACACAAGTTAAAAAACTTCAACTTTTAGAGGGTTCGATCCAGTTGCTCGGCTATCTAACGGGTTCGATACCTTACATGATTGAATTAACGGAACGAATTCCGGTGGTATAACGGTATATTGGCGAAAAAAGACGAACGTTTCGGAAATATTAGATATTAACTCTTTTTATCCAGCATGCAATCTGTTTCGAACCTATAAAACAAAAAGTAAAGGGTCGTGAACCCCTCCGATACATTCAACGTGTATTTTTTCCCGAATGTAATCGGAAAACATTAGTTTAAGATCTGTGTCTTTATTAGAACTCGAGATCTGTACACTGAAAGAGAAATTTCAAGTTATTTTTAATTATCTCACCTTAACCTCTCCATTTGGTCTCTTGCAAGTTTAAAATATATAGGTTATTATATGGAATTCCTGCGTGAGAACATCAAGAGAATAATTTTAACGTAACGTGCTCAAGTTCCACGTTCCTACAGAGAGGAAATGACTAGTAGGATTTTTTTGAAGAAATTTGGTTTATTGAGAAACGCAGGGCCAACAATATCAAACAGCCCCGTGATAGCAGGCATGGAGCAAAGACCTGTTCCTCCACTGCTACAGGTTGAAGTGATCCATGCTGGTAGGAACTTCAAGCACCACAGTTTTTAAGTGAACCTTTTTAAGAGCCATAAGACCTGCCTGAGACATATTACTCCAGTTTAGGATTAGCGATGCCCAACTAACAAAGTGAGGGTTCAGGTAGCTGCAATGGCCTATGATCGGATTTATCCATTAGCAGATATAAGGCATCCCGTGCCTCTGTTCACTTAGGGCTGGCAACCCACAAGCAAACAGAAAACACAGCGGCAAATTCTCACTCATTAGATGTCCACCTCTGCAGCAAATTCATAATCCATAATCAAGCTCGAAGTCGTAAACCAGTCCAGTGTCATAGGTGTAAATGGTCATCACCAACACCCTGTGAAGTTGACCATTCTTCAACAGGCAAGGAAAAAAGAAAAAATGTGGCAATAGATGACCATATCAGTAGGGTACACCGGTCTGACAGCATTCCATTTCTGTTTCCTCCGAAAAGAGAAAATCTCTTTTGGAAAAAACTTTTTGAAAGGTATAACGGCATGCTCCAAGAGAAGGCGGGATCGGACATTATGTGCTAGACCCGGACGGTTCTATGCATCATCACTGGGGATTGGTACACAGCTATCCTTCCAGTTTATGCATAAGCAACATTTAGAGATCAGATGCATTAGAGAAGAAAATTTGCAATGCAGGCCAATTTGTGATACGAACCTATAGTAACATCGGAATCAAATAGGGAGGATAGTATCAATAGCTGTAGTAATAACAATCCATCATTCGGTACTGAGAGCGTGAAAATATCGTTGATGAAATTTCCTTTTTCTTAAACCTTGGACGTATCATTAAGATACATCTGTGATATACACTCTTCTGCAATAATAAAACACGGCTGCGTGATTGAACGAAAGACACATAATTCTATTAAATTAATATATATATATTTGGTGGTAGTTTAACTCTGAAAGTATCAAAAAATTGCTAATTCAGAAACGGAACAGTTATAGAGGTAACTCTCATTTAATGCGGGTGATGAATTCCGGGAAGATCATCCTTAAAAGAATATCCGTGTAAAACGAGGGGATTTTTTATTCATTTGAATTTTTGCCTATCTTATTGATCTTTCTTTCCTTTTCTTGGTTTCCTAATGGATGTTTTATTTCAATAAAAATAATTATAATTCTCAATATTTATTTAAAGATTACATAAATGCATAATTACGTATATATATATATGTGATCGATTAAATAATTTTACAGTTCATTTCTTAATGAGGAACGAAACTATCTGGTTTGCATTGCTGGGCTCTGTTTTGTGCCTAATATTTATTTGTATGATTCCATTAACTGGTCACAACATCGTCTTATGGCATCCGGTCACGAAATATCAATATCATGATCCTTCAATAAATCCATGCGTTTATTTCGCAGCGAAAGGGTTTCATCTAAAATTAAGTACCAACACTAATTCCGGTTCAAATTCTTGTCGTTCTTCAAAAACAGTGTTGAATTCTAAAATCCTGTAGTTCATCGTCAGTGAGTGGCTCACTGTGGAGTTTAATAACTTCGTCCATCTTTCAACGTTACGCCTTCGTATCCTGCTCCAGTTTGATATTTCTCTGGTGTTAATTAAAAATGCAACTTAAATTCTTGTAAATAAAGTATTTAGAGGGATTAATCCAAGCATGATTTATTTGAATTAGGCAGTAGTGATTTGGAGAAATAAATTGCACAGTGTGGTTGGACCTCCGTTGCCCATGGCTACTTGATGATGATCGTGTTGTTGTTGATGGTGATTATTAAACTAAAAACATTGCAGTACTCAGGTAAGTACGCATTAAAATTTCATTTAGGAATATCCGAAGTAATTTTAAGTAAAAGGAATCAAGAAATGAAAGGAAAAAGGAAAAGTGTGTGAAGTGTCATAAATCGAATGGTGAAAAAGAGCGATAAATGTAATATATGTGCCACGGATATGGCAACTTATAATGTTATTGGTTCTGGCTATAGTATGATTCTAATGTATACGTCATGAGAGATACCCATTTTACCATTTTCTCTATACCTTAGGGCAGTGCTGTCCAACTTCTCTAAGACCGCGGTCCATTTTTTCTTTCGCCAATATTTCGCGGGCCAAAAAAAAAGAATAGGACAGAATAGGTAATTGAAAAGTCAGTTCATGTCACCTCAAAAAATAATTTTATTTATACGAAAAATAATAAGTAATAATAAACGAATATACATTTTCTAAACCTTGTCAAATATTTAACAAATTTTATGGGAGCATTGTGACCGTAGTTGTTGGACAATAAGAATAGAATGAGTAAGTTGAAATGATGCAATAAAAAATAATGAAATAATGCCGTCTCATGGCCGAGTGGTTAGCACGCTTGGCTACTGATCTAAGGGACATGGGTTCCGTTTGTGTTGTTTTTCTGCTGAGGTCCTGCCATCCTCACAGACCCTTTACTATGGCATATAAACTGACAGGCTCCTGTCCAGATCTCTGTGGTAAGTAGCTGCTTGAGGGGGTATTTATTTGTTTCTTATTAATTTTACACTATTGTATTGCACTTAAACTGTATACCTGACTCTTGTAATGGTAGAGCAGTGAGTCTTCGATTATTTTGTCTTGGTTTTATTCATGAGATGTTTAGCTCTGCGGCTTTATATCTCAATCTGTAGAGTACCTAAGAGGCTGGCAGAAATGGCTAAGGATTATTATAAGCATCATAAAGGCAGAAGATGAATGGATTTCATGCTCCAATAGAGAGTTTTTAGGAAAACCTAAATGAAAGTGTGATGAAATTTTCTACCTTGGGGAATGTAGATATTTTCAGGTAGGGAGAAAATGTCCCGGCAGGTATAAGGGGCATATATTTTCAGTCCATTGAGTTTGAAGGATGTGATCATTAAAGTTTTTATGTTATCCAGGCTTGGGCAATGAAGAATGAAATGATCTGTAGTTTCATTTTGTCCACAGTCGGGACAATCAGTGTTATTGGATAGATGGCATCTGTGGAGGAATGTTTGGAAGGGTGCCACATCGAGACGTAGGCGAGTTATTAAGGTTTCCATACTTCTTGAAGTGTATACATTGGTTGCTTTAACAGGGAATCGATTTAGATGAGGGAACATATTTGGCAGAGAAGAGATTTCCCATTTCATCCTCAGGTCGTTATATAATTTTTTACGACATAGAGTGATGATGTCCTCTGCATGCAACGTTGATTCAGGGTACAAATATGAAAGAGTTCTTTCTCTTTTGCCAGGGAGTCGGCTGACTCATTGATCTCAAGGTTCAGGAATCCAAAGTAAAGTGATTGATGAAGCCAAAGCTGCAAAAGCAATGAAATTTCCTAATTCCCTGCTCACAGGAAATAAAGAACAGTAATCGTAAATTTCAATACTTCTCTTAAACGATTTTCGATGTATAGGAATGAAGATTCTCTTTAAAATTAAATTTTTTATTAACTGGTCGTTTAAAAGATAAATTAGTCAAAACATCTTAACGTGACCGAAAAAATGAAAGGTGATTTACAGACTACTCTAAGAAGCAATAATGAAGCAATAATTGCTCCTTGGGATTTGAGTCCCAGGAGCTATTGCTCCTTGGAATTTGAGTTGCTGTAAGTGCATTTATATATTAATTCGCGTGGATATAATTCGAACAAAAGTGCATAGTTATACAAGTTTCTTTTTTCCCAATGGAATTGTTGGAATTTAGAGCCAATATTTATTCCCCAATGTGAGAACAGAGATTTTTTACCTATCTAGTATGGCAATGATGAGCGAGGCATAATCGCAACATAAATCGCACAACAAACGATCATGCCTTCCCGGGACTCGAACCCGAACACCGAGAGTTACAATGCCAATTGAGAGAACACGATACCACTGAGCCAAGGAGGCGGCGTTATATAGTCGGTTGAGTTACTAATATTACCAATTATAGTCTCTAAATTTACATTGGTTGTCTGTAATTAATTAAAGAGCATTTACTCTCTGCGAAGTATATTCCAGAAAATCGTTAATAAGGCTAGATATTGAATTATTTAGTCTCGGTGTTTTTTTTTAGTGCTCAACGGGGCTGCTCTGGGATAACAAAATATTAAAATGATCCAGTCAAAAAGAAAACTAATCCTAACGATGCAAATTCGTTAACACTTTCCGGAGTTAAGAAAACAATCGGAACTAAATGATCCAATAACTTAAGCCTTATTAACGATTTTTCGAA
The DNA here is from genome assembly GCA_038380435.1 of Ryuthela nishihirai. Classification (NCBI taxonomy): domain Eukaryota; kingdom Metazoa; phylum Arthropoda; class Arachnida; order Araneae; family Heptathelidae; genus Ryuthela; species Ryuthela nishihirai. The sequence goes on along the minus strand of JAWZYU010000002.1, from coordinate 37,677,594 downwards.
CAAACAGTTTTGACGAATTAATGGTCTTGTCATTACAGACAACGAACACAAATTTGCAGAATTCCATTAGAAACATTATCACTCAAGCAACTGTATCAGTGCGCAAAGTGCACATATCCATCCGCCTACATCAACTTGTAAACAGCACATATTATATATCCGTAGACTACGCATCAAATTAATGGTAATCTAAAATAAAAAGAATTCGTTACAACAATTTTCTTCATTACATAAATAATGATTACCCATAAAAGCGTTTCTTTACCTCTCTGAAATAAAACTCTTTGCTAAATTCTAACTTACAAACTTCTACAAAATATCAATTGGGCATTCTAGACATATTGCAAAATTGCCGTTAATTGCAATATTTAAATGTGAGTTTTAATATTTGATAGGTCATTTAAATTCTTTTACTGCATTTTACCTCTGTTGCAATTACGGAAAAAATATTTTAACATTTGGCATTTTTCAATGCTTTATGCAAGAATGATGAGAAAGCATACTTTCTATAACAAAATAAAAATGATACATTTTGGACAACAAGCCATTTGAACACTTAGATTAATATCGAAAATTACCTGTACATTGACTTTACTGTAACCCACCAGCATGCAAATAACAGAAGCTTATCGATACTTATGACTATACATCAGCAATTAACTAATATACATAATGATTATTAAATATATCAGTGCACAGGGCATTACCGAAATATGCGAAAGAATATGTCCCCCAAGTACCTTTTAACTAAAAAGAAAATCCAGCCTGTTATAAATGAAACATTCACGGCATAGTAATGAAATGCATGCAGATTTTCGACAATTGAAGTTGGATCCAACTTATTATAGATATATACTTAGCATTAGATGCGTGATATAAATATTTAAATCTTTTATTACTTCTGGGCCTCATAATATCTTCTTGCCTCATAATATCCAGGGCTTGTACAGTAACTAAGGCTATGCTAAGCAAATTCGAGCGTATGACTTCATTAAATGTTATTGAATACGGGGAAACTAGTAAGATGTCTTAGGAAACAAATATTCATTACATTACTATTATTTTTATTATTGGTTTTAATTTGGAATTTGATGTTTTTTGATGGAATTTGATGGGAATTTTGGCGGGTTTGCCCAAGGTCACCTTGACACATCAAGACTGGACAGCCTTAAACAAAAGTAGGGAAGAAAGGAGGAAAAGTAATTATGCATAAACATGACTAATTTCGTAATTTATTTAATTAGTTTAAAATTTAAGTAAAAAATATTTATATCAAAACCATTAAAAATAATTCATTCATTAATATATTATTAAAATGTTAGAAAATGTTACAAAATTAATTTCCAAATTTTTAAAAATAAATATCTACCAGTTGAAGTTTTAGAAATATTTCTATAATTAAAATTTCAATATTTTTGAAAATTAGGTCTTGTGTGTCTGTTACCACAGTGTCCAGGTGTATGGTATGGAGGTGACCTTGACGTGACCTCTCGTGCCAATAAGGACGAGTCGCCTAGGCATATAACAAACTATGCAAATCCCCACTTTTTAGGGAGGGGAGAAAGAATGGGTGGCAAATATGTTTTATAACTTTGGTAATCTTCCCGTTATATCAAACCTTCATTTGAGAATTTGCTGATATTTCTCAGTACTCGCGTTCAGATGATATTATAAAAGCATCTTTTTCACATTTTGCTGTTCTTTCGGCTAGAAGAAAATATATGATAAAATGTTTATAGCCTATCACATTCTACGTCACAAGTTTTCCTTTACATATATCCGTTTACGTTTAGTCTTGGCTTTCGAAAGATATAAGAAGGCCAAGCTTTTGCAATTTTTTGCTCCTTTTTTAGCGGAAAAAAGCATGGGACGAGAGGCAAGGGTTCATTTGGCATATAACTCGTTGTGATTGGTTAAAGGCTTGAAATTATACGTGGAACAGCCGTTACAACCCCCACACACGTGACAAACAAAATAAATGCTGTGGGAAACAGAAATAGAAATGAAGTAGATATAAACATGAAATTGAACAATCAACTACCACCAGAGTTATAAAAACAAATATTCTAAATCAATATCGTTCGTTTAATGAGAAATACATATTTGTGTTTCTTAATGTCAATTAGTATATCACGGATGTATCACAACGATACATGTGATTTGAAGATAATTATATATTACTCGAAATGAACAAATGATAATATCTCATGCATTCTTTGGGTGTCTTCATACTGAATATGCAATTGTACCATTGCTATTGGTTCTTGAGTATTCTCGAAAACACGTTTCATTCATTTGGTCACGTTAAGTTTCCTTTCAGTAGTTTAGCCTTTAAAAAACATATTAATCCGAAATTCAAACAGTATGGTAATACGTCAAATAACACTGCTTGTGTACACTAAAATGAAGTGTAGGTTAAGTAGGATTTCCCGGAATCTAATTTTTCAGAAAAAGCACATATATAATGTTCGAAATGAGTATGGAAACTATTATAAATGTTGGTTAACTGATTATAAATTAGGGAAACTTGGTAGTGAGGATGATACTAGATGGAAGGAATCCAATTCTTTTGGATGGAAAAATATGTTCAACGGTTTTGTTCGAGATGTGTTTAATTAATAACTGATTTAGAAGTACAGTCGCTCAAAAAAGTATCCGAAAGCAATGGTTGATTAGAAAATTCAGAAAAAATATCTGGCAACGATTTTTTCAGAAATTAGTGATTTGGTATCCTTCGTGTACAGTATACAAAGGATGCCAGATCACTAATTTCGAAAAAAGTCGTTGCTAGATATTTTTTCTGAATTTTGTAATCAACCATAGAGTTTGAATGGTTTTTTGAGCGACTATAACAGGTAGATATTATTTTATGTTTCATAATCTGTCTGTTATCTGAATTTGTATTCATATCTTTAAATCGGTAATCGGAGTTTCATCCCACGTAGCAATAGAAAAAGATACGCCCTTCAATTTCAAACAAATTTTCTTCTGTAGCAAATTAAAACACATATAATACAAAGCCACTCTTCTTTATGCATTTTTTTATAATCGTTTCAATTCGGTAAGGAGATGAATATAAAAATAGCTACAAAAGGAGAGTAGTTACATATATATAGATCCATAGTAATACCCAGATTACCTGCGGAGATAGACTTCAAATATTAGCTAAAATATTCTGAAAAAAATTCATTACCAACACGTCGTGTCGAGATGAGATGGTCGATACGCTTCAGCGTTATCGACCATCCCATTAACATCTGAAATTCAATAGCAACGATTGGAAAAAGTTGCATTTCCTTGAACATAGATGGCGCTGTGTCAGCCACGTCTCAGTGAAGAATTATAAGGTCTTATTCTGAAAAATTTCATTGTCCGAGGCGTAGTACAATGGTAGTGCGCTCTGGCATGAATCTGGAGAGATGTGGATTCGGTTTTTGTGGACGAATTTTTTTCAGAATATTTTAACATGTATATATAGGTCTTAAAATTTCTTACAGAAGAAAAGTTGTTTCGAATTGAAGAATTTGTCAATTTCTATGGCTATGTAGGATGAAATTTCGATTAACTGATTTAAAGTTGGGAATACAGATTCGGATAATGGAAGAAAGTCGTTTATCCAGACTGAAGGAAAAATTGTATGGTTGCTCTAAAAGGTAACGAATATTTTCTGTTTCCAATTTTATTCCAGGAAACATTGGAAATACACTCTAAAAGGTGATTTCGAAAAATAGCAATAATGTATTGATACCTACAAAACACACAAAAAAGTCACTGATTATAATAGATGGCGCAAGGTCAGCCACATTCAGCAAAAGGTATAAAGGACACATTTCAGAAGCAAGTTATCGTCCGATGGTTAGTATAAATGGTAGAACACTCTGGCGTGTATCTGGATAGTTGCGGGTTCACTGTCGGGATTATTTTTTTTCAAATAATTATTCATTCAATAAATATGCATTTGTCAGGTAATCTGTGTATTTATTACGTATTGATTTATCATTATCTCACATATCTCCTAAAATGAAAATGTTTAACTTTCCCATCCCTTTGCGGTTAAGGAGAATATTTAAATAAACCCTTTGATTATCACACTCCACCAACTAAATTTTAAATCTCCCTCATGGTAGATTTATTTAAAGGGTAGGCGTGTGACGTTAGAATTTAAAATGGCGACAAACGACAAAATCGCGGGACTTTAGAGTTGTTTACTTCACGAGGGGTTTGGGTGGGAGGGGTCTTTGAGGGGGAGTCAGAATTCAAAATGGCGGACGAACGGCAAAATCGAGGGACTTTGTGGTGTGAATGTGATGACGTCAGAATCCAAAATGGTGGACGAACAGCAAAATCGAGGGACTTTGTGGTGTGAATGTGATGACGTCAGAATCCAAAATGGCGTACGAACGGTCAAATCGATGGACTTTGTGGTGTGAATGTGATTACATCAGAATCCAAAATGGCGGACGAACGGCCAAATCGAGGGACTTTGTTGTGTGAATGTGATGACGTCAGAATCCAAAATGGCGGACGAACGGCAAAATCGAGAGACTTTGTGGTGTGAAGGTAATGACGTCAGAATCCAAAATGGCGGACGAACGGCAAAATCGGAGGACTTTTCATCCCTTGGGCAGTCAAGGGAGGGGCTCCACTAGCGATGAGTCGTTAATTGTGGACCAGTGTGCAGAAGAGCAATACCTTTTGTGCATTAAAGAACATGCTACAATGGCCATGAAGGGAGGCTATCATCTTCTTCTTAACAGCTGTCAAATGATCACCTTCCGCAAACTTTCCCTGAGCCTTTGTGGCCCTTGTAATCTTCATATTTTGTTCATTGTGTGAAAAACGTTCCTCCCAGAGATAAACAAGCCCAACCGAACTGATTAGTGAAATCAGTCGTCTATTTTAAAAAGGAATCATTCAGTATGACATCATATATTTTTCAAATTAATAAAATGGTAAAATATAAATTGCTAATTATTTCTGTTTTTCTTTTCTAAAAGTCGAATAAATGTTGTTTTTTTGTCCTAATTCGTTTTTCTAACTAATGGATTTCAAATATCTTTCTTCAACACTAATTGTATTAAAAACTACCGTTTCTCAAATTTTCGCATTTTACATTTCAACATATAAAAATGTTTACTAAACTCCGCCTTATTCCTTCAGATTTCCTTTTTGCTAAGTGTGTCATGTTTTGCCACTTTGCGACTCCATATTCTCGTATTCATCGTTAACTCCCAAATAATGATTGTGTTTTGAAATCTCAGTTATGTCCTTCAAGTTCAAAGATCAAATATTTAAAAGAAACATATTTATTTATTTGTGCTGTCATCCACATAAATTTTTTATGAGTTAAACGAAGTTTACAAGCCAAACTGAATCAAAGTTTGAATGATATTTCTTAGAATAATGAAAACAATGACAAAAATCCTAGTATGTAAAAAAAGAATTATACATTTCATTTGTTGTAGAATTATCCTGTCTAATTATCTCCAATAAAATGTCTTTATAAGGGGCTATTGTAAAGATTGATAGCAAAGTCTGCAACTGAATGGGTAAGAAATATTATTTAACATTAAATGATGAAGTTTTTGTAATTTAATGCAAACAATATCCAGATTATCCGGGTGAAAATGATTAATAACAGGATTAAACAGAGAAATTAGCTAATATCGACAATATTTAGTTTCTGATATTAGCTGTAAAATCTACATAGTGTATTAATATATATAAGAATGAAATGATCTACATACAAGAGTACGAAGGCGGGGGGAAATTCACAATAACCACCACTCAAATTATAGAAAAAAATTTTTGAAATTAATATCTTTCGTTCAATCACCAACTATTCTCTTAGATACGAAGAAGATGTGATGGCTGTATATCACGGATATATCTCAGCGATATGTCCAAGTTTTACAAAAAAAAATAATCCCGGGAATGCATTAATAATCTTTGGTATTCACTGAACGTCTCCATGAATGTGTTGTATTTGTATAATCATTATTGCTTCTTAGAGTAGTCTGTAAATCACCTTTAATTTTTTCGGTCACGTTAAGATGTTTTGACTAATTTATTTTTTAAACGACCAGTTAATAGGAAATTAAATTTTAAAGAGAATCTTCATTCCTATACATCGAAAATCGTTCAAGAGAAGTATTGAAATTTACGATTACTGTTCTTTACTTCCTGTGAGCAGGGAATTAGGAAATTTCATTGCTTTTGCAGCTTTGGCTTCATCAATCACTTTACTTACTTTGGGCTTCATCAATCACTTTACTTTGGATTCCTGAACCTTGAGATCAATGAGTCAGCCGACTCCCTGGCAAAAAAGAAAGAACTCTTTCACATTTGTACCCTGAATCAACGTTGCATGCAGAGGACATCATCACTCTATGTCGTAAAAAATTATATAACGACCTGAGGATGAAATGGGAAATGTCTTCTCTGCCAAATATGTTCCCTCATCTAAATCGATTCTCTGTTAAAGCAACCAATGTATACACTTCAAGAAGTATGGAAACCTTAATAACTCGCCTACGTCTCGATGTGGCACCCTTCCAAACATTCCTCCACAGATACCATCTAGCCAATAACACTGATTGTCCCGACTGTGGACAAAATGAAACTACAGATCATTTCATTCTTCATTGCCCAAGCCTGGATAACATAAAAACTTTAATGATCACATCCTTCAAACTCAATGGACTGAAAATATATGCCCCTTATACCTGCCGGGACATTTTCTCCCTACCTGAAAATATCTACATTCCCCAAGCTAGAAAATTTCATCACATTTTCATTTAGGTTTTCCTAAAAACTCTCTATTGGAGCATGAAATCCATTCATCTTCTGCCTTTATGATACTTATAATAATCCTTAGCCATTTCTGCCAGCCTCTTAGGTACTCTACAGATTGAGATATAAAGCCGCAGAGCTAAACATCTCATGAATAAAACCAAGACAAAATAATCGAAGACTCACGGCTCTACCATTACAAGAGTCAGGTATACAGTTTAAGTGCAATACAATAGTGTAAAATTAATAAAAAATAAATAAATACCCCCTCAAGCAGCTACTTACCACAGAGGTCTGGACAGGAGCCTGCCAGTTTATATGCCATAGTAAATTGTCTGTGAGGATGGCAGGACCTCAGCAGAAAAACAACACAAACGGAACCCATGTCCCTTAGATCAGTAGCCAAGCGTGCTAACCACTCGGCCATGAGACGGCATTGTTTCATTATTTTTTATTGCGTCATTTCAACTTACTCATTCTATTCTTATTGTCCAACAACTACGGTCACAATGCTCCCATAAAATTTGTTAAATATTTGATAAGGTTTAGAAAATGTATATTCGTTTATTATTACTTATTATTTTTCGTATAAATAAAATAATTTTTTGAGGTGACATGAACTGACTTTTCAATTACCTGTTCTGTCCTATTCTTTTTTTTTTGGCCCGCGAAATATTGGCGAAAGAAAAAATGGACCGCGGTCTTAGAGAAGTTGGACAGCACTGCCCTAAGGTATAGAGAAAATGGTAAAATGGATATCTCTCATGATGTATACATTAGAATCATACTATTGCCAGAACCAATAACATTATAAGTTGCCATATCCGTGGCACATATATTACATTTATCGCTCTTTTTCACCATTCGATTTATGACACTTCACACACTTTTCCTTTTTCCTTTCATTTCTTGGTTCCTTTTACTTAAAATTACTTCGGATATTCCTAAATGGAATTTTAATGCGTACTTACTAGAGTACTGCAATGTTTTTAGTTTAATAATCACCATCAACAACAACATGATCATCATCAAGTAGCCATGGGCAACGGAGGTCCAACCACACTGTGCAATTTATTTCTCCAAATCACTACTGCATAATTCAAATAAATCATGCTTGGATTAATCCCTCTAAATACTTTATTTACAAGAATTTAAGTTGCATTTTTAATTAACACCAGAGAAATATCAAACTGGAGCAGGATACGAAGGCGTAACTTTGAAAGATGGACGAAGTTATTAAACTCCACAGTGAGCCACTCACTGACGATTAACTACAGGATTTTAGAATTCAACACTGTTTTTGAAGAACGACAAGAATTTGAACCGGAATTAGTGTTGGTACTTAATTTTAGATGAAACCCTTTCGCTGCGAAGTAAACGCATGGATTTTTGAAGGATCATGATATTGATATTTCGTGACCGGATGCCATAAGACGATGTTGTGACCAGTTAATGGAATCATACAAATAAATATTAGGCACAAAACAGAGCCCAGCAATGCAAACCATATAGTTTCATTCCTCATTAAGAAATGAACTGTAAAATTATTTAATCGATCACATATTTATATATACGTATTTATGCATTTATGTAATCTTTAAATAAATATTGAGAATTATAATTATTTTTATTGAAATAAAACATCCATTAGGAAACCAAGAAAAGGAAAGAAAGATCAATAAGATAGGCAAAAATTCAAACGAATAAAAAATTCCCCTCGTTTTACACGGATATTCTTTTAAGGATGATCTTCCCGGAACTCATCACCCGCATTAAATGAGAGTTACCTGTTAACTGTTCCGTTTCTGAATTAGCAATTTTTTGATACTTTCAGAGTTAAACTACCACCAAATATATATATATTAATTTAATATAATTATGTATCTTTCGTTCAATCACGCATCCGTGTTTTATTATTGCAGAAGAGTGTATATCACGGATGTATCTTAATGATACGTCCAAGGTTTAAGAAAAAGGAAATTTCATCAACGATATTTTCACGCTTTCAGTACCGAATGATGGATTGTTATTACTACAGCTATTGATACTATCCTCCCTATTTGATTCCGATGTTACTATAGGTTCGTATCACAAATTGGCCTGCATTGCAAATTTTCTCCTCTAATGCATCTGATCTCTAAATGTTGCTTATGCATAAACTGGAAGGATAGCTGTGTACCAATCCCCAGTGATGATGCATAGAACCGTCCGGGTCTAGCACATAATGTCCGATCCCGCCTTCTCTTGGAGCATGCCGTTATACCTTTCAAAAAGTTTTTTCCAAAAGAGATATTCTCTTTTCGGAGGAAACAGAAATGGAATGCTGTCAGACCGGTGTACCCTACTGATATGGTCATCTATGGCCACATTTTTTCTTTTTTCCTTGCCTGTTGAAGAATGGTCAACTTCACAAGGTGTTGGTGATGACCATTTACACCTCTGACACTGGACTGGTTTACGGCTTCGAGCTTGATTATGGATTATGAATTTGCTGCAGAGATGGACATCTAATGAGGGAGAATTTGCCGCTGTGTTTTCTGTTTGCTTGTGGGTTGCCAGCCCTAAGTGAACAGAGGCACGGGATGCCTTATATCTGCTAATGGATAAATCCGATCATAGGCCATTGCAGCTACCTGAACCCTCACTTTGTTAGTTGGGCATCGCTAATCCTAAACTGGAGTAATATGTCTCAGGCAGGTCTTATGGCTCTTAAAAAGGTTCACTTAAAAACTGTGGTGCTTGAAGTTCCTACCAGCATGGATCACTTCAACCTGTAGCAGTGGAGGAACAGGTCTTTGCTCCATGCCTGCTATCACGGGGCTGTTTGATATTGTTGGCCCTGCGTTTCTCAATAAACCAAATTTCTTCAAAAAAATCCTACTAGTCATTTTCTCTCTGTAGGAACGTGGAACGTGAGCACGTTACGTTAAAATTATTCTCTTGATGTTCTCACGCAGGAATTCCATCGTTATAACCTATGCATATATATATTTATATTTTAAGCTTGCAAGAGACCAAATGGAGAGGTTAAGGTGAGATAATTAAAAATAACTTGAAATTTCTCTTTCTGTGTACAGATCTCGAGTTCTAATAAAGACACAGATCTTAAACTAATGTTTTCCGATTACATTCGGAAAAAAACACACATTTAATGTATCGGAGTGGTTCACGACCCTTTACTTTTTGTGTTATAGGTTCGAAACAGATTGCATGCTGGATAAAATGAGTTAATATCTAATATTTCCGAACCGTTCGTCGTTTTTCGCCAATATAGCGTTATACCACCGGAATTCGTTCCGTTAATTCAATCATGTAAGGTATCGAACCCGTTAGATAGACGAGCAACTGGATCGAACCCTCTAAAAGTTGAAGTTTTTTAACTTGTGTTCTAATACAGCCACATATCTCAAACTATTGTTTTCCGATTTCATTCGGGAAGAATTACACGTTGAATGTATCGGAAGATATCTCGTCCCGTTACTTTTGGTTTTATGGATTCGAAACCGATTAAATATTTAATCAGCTGAAATTAAAATCAGCTGAAATATTCAATTGCTTCTAATACTTTAGGTGATTGATGTGTATCTATTGTAAACCGTACAAAGAGGAGCCTATTACGGTTTCTTTTATTGCCGTTATTTTTATTCATACATTATAAATGAACATAAATGAAAAAAATTCTCGGTTGGGATATGGGAAGACATCGTTACTCTGTCATTTATCAACGTGAAAGAAGAAGAAATCGACTAATCTGAAACTATAAAGAAGAACACATTTGTATTTACTGTTACCATACTTAAGAACGTATTGGACAGCCGTGGCTATTTATAAGGACCTAAGGGTAAATAAATCATAAGTACGCACTACCATTTCCTGTGCCTAGGAGCCCCTGAGGTATAAATTGAGCCTTGGACACCGTATTTTAGTGTTAATCCAATCCTTTGCTTGACTTTAAATTGTTTACTGGTTAGATAATAATTTAAAGAAATAGAAATACAGCTATGGCTATCTGGCAAAACCTCAAGAACTTTTAACTTAAAACTTCTATTAAAATATTTTAACTATTATTAAGTAAGGATAGTTTAAATATAATTTAGATTCATCGGATTAATTCGCATTCATTTTGGATAATTAAGATTCTTATCCAATTAAATCTAAACTATTGTTCAGTTTGTCAAAATGTCTTTTATATTTTGACCATTGCTCTGTGAATACCAAAAAAAAATATCCTGTTCTCAAAATATAAATGAATAGCTCATTTAACTTTGTTGATGTGTGTAATATACATGTAATGTATTTATTTAACAAGTTGTATGACTTTCGTATGTCTTTTAGCTGCTTATATTGAAGCCACTCATCTAGATTGAAGCTTGGTAAAACGTCAAGTTCTGATTAAACGACAATTCAAAACTGTACCTAAAGATTTTGCGTTTAATAGCGGTAATTGTCTCTATTTATCTCTAAGCTCCTTTTTTTCATAAATAATAATTTCATAAATAATAAGTTTCATTTCTTTTATAGGTATTTACGTATAAAAGAAATGAAACTTAAATACGTCGTCGAACTACTTCATAATTAACATATTTAAACAACATATTTAAAACATTTTAAAACGTTTATAATTTAGCATATTTAAAACATATTTAAAACGTTTTAATTAACATATTTAAAACGTTTATAATTTAGCAAAAATTATGAAATTCTCTGACTTATCAAATTTTAATAAAATATATTTGAATAAACTCATTTGAATACTAATGTTTTATGTATCTGGTGAATGGAATTAAAATTTCAATACCTAAGAATATTTGTAGAAGTTGAATATGAATTTGAAATTTTCGCAGATGCGATTTCATCAGTTACTAGGTTTAAGAAAAGTTCTCAACATCTCTATTAAAATTATGCAAGGAGGTAAGTAAAGTAAGAAATAATGTTAATTATCATTTATAACGGTTATGACCAAGAGCTTCATCATTAGGGGTCCAACCTCACCAACCTTTGTATAATATACTTTTAAGTCAGTTTTCCGTTTTATTTGCAATTCATGTCTATTGTATACTTCTAAAGAGAAAAATTCTCGCAAAGCGAAATGTTAATGCTTGTTATTTTGCGCCAAGTGAACGGAATTAAATACCCATTCTAAAGTTAGCAACCCTGCAGTCACTAACTTATACAACACTGTTAGTTTAGTTGTAATGCTGCCAGTTCTTTGTTAGTGATGTGTATTTACTAGTTGTCCATAATGAAATTTTCCCAAGCCGAACGGGTATACGTAGTCGAACGATATTTAACAACCAAATCATTTTTAACTGTTCAAACTGACTTCACTGAACTTTCCTGATTCACTTTCAATATGGATTGTAACACTTTATAAGCAATTTCTAATAACGTAAATTGATAATAAATGGAATTTTCTAATATGTGTTCAGCGAATTTTGAATCACTCTCTATAACAGGCCCGGATCTAGAATAAAGAATTGGGAAGTGATGCAATCAAAGTGATGGGGGAAGAGACTGGATTTCCATTGCAGTATAACATTTTTATCTCGATTTCGGATGCCTTTAAATTAGTTTGAAAAACGAATAAAATATGAAAAGTCTAATATTCTGGCTTCCATTACCCTTATTCGCTTTCTTAAGGGAGACGCTTTCTCCTGATACCTCTCCCCTCGATCCGACTCTGTTTGCCATTTAGTTCGGAAAATGGTCATAAAGGAAAATAAATTACCGCTAAAACTTTCGAAAATGGTTATCTAAATATAATAGACGCCTAAGTAATATTTTTTGTTAAAAGTATTCAAATGCTCTTAATATCAAATTAAATACTCTCCATCATTGCATCACTTCCCCCTTTCGAATTTTAGATCCAATATTAGTTGATTCTGCTCAAAAATATACTTTTTTTTTGTAATTGCTTAGAATCGTTTACTGATATTTTCAAGGGCTTTAGGTAAGACCTGTAATAAATGGAATGATATAATAAACAGATAGGGAAACGTGGATAAAACAATTGTATGAAATTGAAATTTTGGTAACGGACTTTTTTGCTGTACGATAGTTTTAGTGTAACTTCAAGTCTATAGATGTATCTAATGATAAGATAAGAGGAGGAGCCCTAAGCACTTGAAAATGATGCTACGGCAGCCATGTTGTTCTATTCAAAACATTGATCAGTAGTTACTCACCTATACTAATTTTTGTCGACATTTGTATTTTGGCAGCCTGTTCACCTTACGGCTGCACGAATCGCCCAGTAAAACTGAATGTAAGTAGGCTTGATTGCAGCGGCAGACGGTTTGTTTTGAATGCAACAACATGGATACCGCAATGCTGCGTAAGCATCATTTTCCTTCCACAGGGAAAGCGCGTTAGGCCGTCTCCTTATCTTCCTACCTCCATGAGTGGCATGGATGCAATGAAGCCCTGGAAGGTTGCCAGAGTGACATTCAGACTCCAGCCTACCTTAATGACTCCAGCAGAACCAGTCACGCACCACCTTAGGGTGGCCATTTCCACCATCACCACCAGGGTAAATGTGTAACAATCATTGTCAAGTTGCTAACGATAATATTTAAACAATTTTATTCTAATTGGAATACTTTCCAGACGTGAGAGGCTACACACAAATGTTTCTTGATAGTCTGATTTTATCAATTTTCGAGTTCAAATTTCAGAGAGCGTTTTATAAAATGAGGTGTGAAAAATATTTAATTGGAGCGAGACTTCCTACGTTAAATACGAGTTATTCTGCCCTGAAAGAGCTGCGATTAGTAATGACTATTACTGGTGTTCTCAAAATTATTCGAGTAACAAAACCTGTTATTTTTTTCAAAAAAAAAACAACAACAACAGATATTTGCGGAACATACACAGAAATAGGCCAAATGCAACAATATCTAGATAATGTTTTGATGTAATAGCTAATAACTGTAGAAAGGCAAAGCTGTGTGATACTAAGAAAGGAAACAATCCCTGGTGGTCGAATCTGTAATACCCTTGTGGAACCCAATCAATTGAGAAACCTTCGTATTCTATAACTGTTCTTCGACTTTTGAAGATAATTTGGGGTTGGCATCATATGACATAATTTCCGGTTGCAAGCTTCCGTTGTTTAGATGTTTTTGCAATATCTTCTTGTGTTTACGCATTCGTCACCTAAACCATTAATCTTTCAATGTTGTACAACATTTTATAAGTATTGTAGGAAGACGACGGATTTTAGTAAAAGACAAAACTATAACTGAACTGTTAATAATTTGTATTACATTATCAATGGCTGCAATTCTGTCACAGTACAGCACTACAGGCTTTTGTAAGTAAAGTGGGATTTAATATTATTTATTAAGAAATGAAAATTTCAGTTAAAAATATTAGTTTTCCTTATAACTTGAGGAAATTAAATTCCTAAGGCAGAACAGTTAATTTCATACGTTTTATGTAGGTGTAACTACATCTTCTTTTAAGGGATATACTGATCTTTTTGAATAAAAATAATGCTTGTACTAGTACCACCACTCTTTTGATATCTTGAGATAGTGAATGAATAAGAGTGATGATGAATTTACTTCTAAATAATGAAGTAACAGAAATTCAAATTGAAATGAAAGCTACTTAAATCCAATCAAAAAACCCCCTCTAAACCCTGCTTGAACACTTTAAGTGTTAAAGGAATTGTTTTTATGAAGCAGTTGCATTATAAAACTCAGTAAAATCTAGAATATCGCCAGCAAGGGTGCGGGTTACACAAGTGGCCCCATTTTGCAAGTTTCATTCCTACCCAAGTGTGTGAGGCAATGAAAAAAAATGAGAACCAGTACAAATGTGAGATGTGCTTTGTTTCTCACTACTATCCTGAGTGTTTCAAAATCAACATGTCATCAGGAGGTCATGGATTTAGATCCCAGCTGGCTCAAGACAATTTTTCTTCTACACCCATTGTCGTCATGACAATAACATCATGATGATTTGGACAGTCTAATAGTGATGAACTGCTTGGTGAATAAAAATATTTTTAAGCTAATGGGTTAAAGATGTTCTTTCCTTGAATATATTTACTTTTGCAATATTTCCTAGCTTTGAAAGTAATGGGCCATATAAGAAAATTCACTTGCTATTAGTGAATGCATTTCTCCAGCCTGTAATGTGTGCATATTATATAGACAGTATATTTTAAAACTGACAAAACATTGTAGTATGATTTACTGAACTCGGGTAAGGCTCATCCTTAGGAGGTTTTTAATTCCCATTTTATGTTAAATAAAATGATGCATTGTAAATAATTTGTAGAATAAATTTATTAAAGTTTGTTTCTGTTTTTTTTTTATAGAAGTTGTGGAAAAGAAATATTCAGGAACATTTTTAGGGTAGAGCAATTGTTGCTTTTGTTCAGGGCCTATGCATTAAAATTAAACTATGGTGAGGTTCATTATAAGTTTATTGCACACATGAAAAATTCATTATTTCAACCCATTAAATTGGCAGAATCTATAACCTTAGCAACTTATTATAAAGCTTATTTCATGCTTAGAGATTGTCATCAGCCCTAACTACCAGTTTGTATCATAAATAGATGTGACATAGATAGAGTATAAACGAAAGATTTCAGTTACATAAAAAAGATTGATCTCTTATTTCTCATTGCTTATTATTCCTATAGTTAGCATTTTTAACTTGTAATGTGCTGGTTCCTAGACTGCATGCTTAATCGCAACATTTACAAAAATGCAATTGGTGAAATGATTCTTGTAATTTTTAACGTTTACCTGTAGAGATTGAAAATGGTAAAAGTTAGTTTCAAAAATATAATTAAAAAGCAATGTTTTATTTGTAATGCCAAAGTTGTTCCTTTTTAAACATGTTTTAGTTTAGATATTTTTCCTAGAAATTTATGAAGGATGTGATATGAAGTAAGAATCTTTGCTTTTGGTGAAATATAAATTTAAGAACAAGTAAAGAAAAATATTAAATCCATCTGGGTGTACCACTTTACAATGTGCAGAGGTAAACTATGTTACATCTCTCCTTGCTGAACATAGGTATTATTTCAACAAAAAAATCACAGGTAAGCTATAAGGAGATGGCAATCTTTATTACAGCTTACCTATGATCTCTGGTTAGAGTTGGATTGTTTTATCTCTGAGCAGTACTTCTGTGAATAAAATGGGCTAAATGGCCAGATCATAAATAATAAGGGAAGGGTACCTGTTGGGTAACTATTAGTAGACAGAAGCCTCTCATCCAGCTCACCCTGGTGGGTGTGTTTTAATGTGCATAGGGTATAGTTCTTCTACACACCTGGCTTTATGTCCTACCCATAAACAGTGACCTTTCCAAGCCTGTTTCCCATTTCTGACCAAGGGTAGGGTGGGGGTTTAGCAGAGATAAATCTCAATGCTAACACAGTTGGAACTCAAACCTGAGAATTACAGATTACAAGTCTGGCATGGTATGAACTGAGCCAACTCCTGCCCCTCACTGTAGATGAAAAATTGTTTTAAACTGGGTGGGATATAAATCTAAAATGTCCCGGTAGCATTAGCTATTAATAGAAGAAAAATTGTCCTCAGCTGGGTGGGTTATGACTACAAGCTCCTTATGACATTAGCTATTAATGGTTGAGTTGTTTAGCAGCACTTTTTTACACAAAATGGGCCAAATGGTCAGGTTACAAGATTGCCATGGGCTCAAAGAAGGGAACCCTTGGGCACATGTTAGGAGACATGGAAATCTCTTATCAAGGCCATCCAGTGTCTGCTTTAACATGCACAGAGTATAGCTCACCACATAGGGCCATGACATTACATCCCATCTGGCAAACAAAAGTTTATCCAAGGCCATTAGTGCCCTTTTTGACCATGGACAGGATATGGGTTTAGTGGAAATGTCTCAATGCTGGCCCAGATGGGACTTATACCTGGGAACTACGGATTACAAGCCCAGCTATTAAAGGAAGAAGTGTTGATATGTATTAGGTACATCACTTGACATGTGATCAGGAGATCATGAGTGTATATACCATTGCAGCTCAAGACAATTTTTTCTCTATGAGGAAGAAATAGAACATTTCTTTTTTTCTGTATTCCTTGGATAGTTTTTTCAGATTAAATTTTATGTGCAAATCAATAAATAGTCAGTCTACCAGAGCTTATAGCAAGGGTAAAAAAACACACTGGGAATATCTTTTTTATTCTCCTATAGTATTCCTGCAAATGCCAGATCATTGTAGCTCAGTACTTCACTGTTGCTGAAGAATACCAATTTTGAGCTGTCACATTTCTTTACTACTACCAAAAAATATTTTCATAGGCAAAGAACAACTTGGTTTGCTACACTATATTTCATTCTTTAAAAGTTAGTACACTGCTATTATTCTTTTTGCTGCAGTAAGTGGGCTGTAAATGTGATGGTACACCATTCACTTTTATGTTCCCTAACCAGTTTATTTCCGTTATAATTATATCTTGGGGTATTTTAATTTCTTTGAACCATCATCTCTCTCTGTCTGTAGTATGTTGGTGATTGCACAACTCCTTGTGATTGATAGCCACTAACTGCTGACATCAAGGTCACACTGCTTGCATCATCATCGATGCATGATCTCATATGCAAATGTGACTCATAGGAGTAATGTAGATAAGTGCCACATTTGCACTTAATCACTGTGGGGCTGCGTAGTGTAGGAGAGAATGTAGAAAGTTGGTGTAGAGTGGAGGAGTAGTTGATGGTTAGTTTGTGGAAGTCAGTATATGAATTTTTTTTTTCTGGAAGGAATTATTTGGTGAGTTAATACTCCAATAAACTTTTGTATGAAATTATATTTGACTTCATTTATTTTCTCTTGAGAAGAGATAATTTTATTACTAATGGATTAACATTATTTCCAGACAATCAATTATTTTTTTCTAATATTTTGCTCATTCTAATAAAGAACCCTATTAAAAATTTTTTTGAAAGATTTATTTGTCTGGCACCTGAATTATAAGCTATCTTGCAGTTTAAAAATAATATAATTTGTAGGGTTACAATAAATATTAATGTTTCAATGGGCACATAAACTGATTAACACATATCCATACAGAGTAGGTGGCACCTGCATAGTAATGCAAATGCCTTCTGAAAATGCTACTATAGAACTTTGGCTGAACTTTTCAATAATTCACACACACACACACAGCTGCTCCATCAGTGTTTTGCTGTTCCCTGTGTTATCAAATGTGTCTCATAGTAATAGACTTCCAAACCTCTCAGTCAACATTATTATATATATGCCTGAATATTTGCAGACCAGTTCCATTGAATGAAAACAAAAATCATATGTTCTTATAGTTTGATTTTAAAATAGCCAACCATAGTTCACACAATGCAATTTGCTGTTCCACTTTTTAGTATACAAGTAATCCACTCCTGTTAAATATTCAGTAACTGCAGCATCTGTATTTGCCCCATTGTGAAAGCCTAATTTCTGATCAAGACAACTATTTTTTGAAAACTTGAGCACTGAAAACAGTGATTTGGAAGGATTCGGTTGCTTTGGGCATTTGAATCCATCCAAATCTCAACCAGTAACTTTTCCCCCATTTAATGTTCCACATATTTGCCAAATTTTTAATTCAGGATTAGTTGCACCTTGGTCTTTTGGCTACCTTATGTGCTTTTTTAATAACCACAAATTAATTCTTCAGTGTTTGCACTTCAGTGTCTGCACATGCCCACTTGTGAAGCTGTCTTTGAATGTTCCTGCTACATAGATGTAAAAAGATTTTGTCATTTTGCTGTGGAAGATTCATGGTTAGTGTAAAGAATTGGGTTTCAGCATTTTTTTGCACACAATGTGCTAAGTGGCAGGTCATAAGGACCCTGAGCACTCAGAGAAGGTTGGGGGAGGGGACCCACTGGAAAAGCTGTTAGGAGACTGATGGTAGCTTCCTTCCAAGGCCATCTAGTAACTTTTAACATTCACAGGGTATGGCTCTCTGGTACACTGGGACATGGCATAAACACCTCATACAATGGGTGGTGGCATTTTCAAGCCCATCGATGTCCTCTGTTGACTGAGGGCAGGGTGGCGGGTTATGATGAGATAAATCTCAACACTGGCTGCCCAGGTGGGACTTGAACCTGGGAAATGCAGATTATGAGTCTGGCACACTATGGACTGAACCCCCTTCCCTCAGTGTAAAGGACTGTAATGCGACTAATTGTACACCCCCAAAAGATTATTAAACTTCTTTACTTTGGTCATTTTGACTGATCCAAATTAAAGTAAAACTCCGGATAGCATATTGGCAATATTGACTTGCCAAATAAAGTTAAATGAGGGTTTATAAGGTATACTGGTGTTACTTATTGATTAAGAAATCAAAAGATTGTCAAATTTTTAAAGTTATACCTTAATCAAAATCAATTATATTTGCTCAAGACAAAAAAAATAGCAAAGTCAAAATATTCATATAACAAAGTTTATTTCCAAAAAATTCACGACTCACCATATAAACTGATGAATGCAAAATAGTCTGAGCAAATGAAAGCTCATTTGAACATCTCCAAAACTTACAAACTTCTCAGCTAACATTGTTTTCATTACTCTCTCATACTTACTACCTCCACTATCATTACTGACACTCTCTACTATCATTACTCTTTTGACTATTTCCACTATCATTCTATATCATTCTGACTACCTTCACTAACATCACTGACTCCATGACCAGTGCCACTTTATATACATGTGGTGTACAACTGATGTGTTTGTTGCATGCCAGGAAAAACATTTGCATAATATTACGATTGCGTGCTAGCTATGATGCAAGAGGGTGCGGTGCGTATCCTTAAATGCTCCATTAGTGGCTGTCAATCAAAAGTTGGAGTTGCACAACTCCTTTAGCAGATCGGAACAAGGAAAAATGATGGCAAATTAAAATAATCCCCAAAATGATAAATATAATGTAAATAAAGTAAAACTGGTTAAGGAAAAGTAAAAGTGAATGGGTAGATCATCACACTAATGGTCATTTTTAACCATATTTTGAAATATGTACCACTGAATTTTTATTCATGCAGATGTTGGTAAATAATGGATGTAAAAGTCATTATGAGTATTACATATACATATTAAATTTAGCCACTTATATATTGAGTTTTCCTTTAATTTATGCTGAAGAAAATGCTTTTTTTTATTGCATGTTTCAAACCATTGATTCATTCAGTAATGACCTTTGCTGATAAAAAATTGAACTTTTTTGCTATCATTGAAAAAGACAATGCTACTAAATTCTGATATTTTAATGATGAAGAAATATATTCATACAAGTTATACTATATAATACACACATACTGTATAATGAAAGCAAGGAGCCATAACAGATTAAAGAGAGTTCTATACCCACTCGTCTATTTCTTACAGTACCCTTTTGAAGCATGATATTATAGTTTTTACAAATGAAATCTCTTCCATTTCCTCATCTCTTAAAGTAACACTTATAGACAAATGCATCCTTTCTTTGTCATCATCTATATCAATCATAATGTTGGTTCAAAACAAAAGGAAAGGAAAAAAAACACTGAAAAGTTACACATGCTGAACTGACCGATCTCCTTTTGTCAGTTACATAAACAATATGAAATAAAAGTATAAAAACCCTTTCTGAATAAAGAAATAATTTATAAATACAATATTCTACCATCTAGTGAGGTTATTTAAATGAAAATAAAATTATATATGCTTTCAAAATTGTATGAATTGTCATTCAGTTTTGTTCAAGTTAGGCTCAGGCACTGCAGTTTTTTTTTTAAAGTTGTGCATGCTATGCTTGGGGCAAAATAATGAAGTGATTTTGCCCAAGGTGGTTTGCAAAGAATTGAAGTTTGAAATAATATGAATAATGAATGATAAACTGTAAACACTATTATTAAAAAAAAAGTGAGATTTTTACTTATTCTGGATTTTAGGATAGCAGATAGAAGTCTAGTACTGTATACGATTAACTCTTAAAGTGCCCAAAGAGGGTCAACTATTGAACCTTTTGAATTTCTGTTATCATTCAGAATGAAATGCTCTTTCATTTATTATGTAGCATGACTGATATACAGCAAAAACTGTAATATCTATAATACCATGCTTCAAAATATCATGCTGTAAAAACTATAATATCATGCTTCAAAAGACACTAAGAAATAGATGAGTTGGTATGGAACTCTCTTTAAGCTGTTATGGCTCCTTGCCTTTTGCAAAGAGCCAAAACATTATGACCAGCACTTCTTTATGCAAATTGAAGCAACTGCAGGTAAACAATGGCATGTGTGAAGGTCATTAAATGGTATAAATAACACCTAATACTGAGCTCTGTTAATCAGTGTTATTCTTGTTCTTCAGATGGGAAAGGCAAGTGAGTTTGAGAAAGGCCAAATTGTAATGGCCAGACGACTGGGTCAGAGCATTTCCAAGATGGCAAGGCTTGTGGAGTGCTCAAGGTCAGCTGTTGTTAGTACCTTCAAAAAGAGGTCCAAGGAGGGAAAAACTACGAACCACCGGCAAGATGTGGGCCGATCATGGCTCATAGATGCTAGAGGTGAGCGAAGGCTATCCCATATTGGTCAAGCCAACAGAAGGGATACTGTGGTGCAACTTGCCCATAATTTGAATGCTGGTGATAGGAGTAATGTGTCACATTGAACTCTACTGAAAATGGAACTGCATAGCTGTAGGTCACTCCGAGTACCCATGCTAACCTCGGTTCACCATCGAAAGTGCCTACAATGGGCACGTGAGCTTCAAAACTGGACCTTGAATAATTGGAAGGTCATCTGATCCAATGAATCTCATTTCCTGTTGCACCATATGAACGTCCGGGTATGTGTGTGTCGTTTACCTGGGGAAATGTTGGCACCAGGATGCACATGGGATGAAAACAAGCTGGTGGAGGAGCATAATGCAGTGGTTCTGCTGGGAAATTATGACTGCCACATACCTAAACATCATTGTTGACCATGTTCATTCCTTCATGGCAACAATATTCCCCTCTAGTAATGTCTTCTTTTAGCAGGATAATGCACCATGCCACACTGCCTGAATTGTTTGAGAATGGTTCACGGAACATGAGGAAGCCTTCCAGGTATTGCCCTGGCCTCCAAATTCCCCAGACATCAATCCAATCGAGCATCTGTGGTTTGTGTTGGAACAGCATATCCAATCTATGGCAGCTCAACAATGTAACTTGCAAGAGTTAAAGGATCTACTGGTAATGTGTTGGTACCAGATACCACAAGACACCTTTAGAAATCTTGTAGTGGATAAAAGCCTTGCTGGATAAAAGCTGTTTTGGTGGCACGTCGAGAACCAACATCATATTAGGCAGGTGGTCATAATATTTTGGCTCTTCAGTATATATCTGTTAGTCACTACAGGATAAAATTCTTAAATTCAAGTTGTTTTTCTGTTTAAAAAATTATTTTGATCACAATTGCATGCATTGTGGGAAACCTGACACTTTAAGGGTTAAGTGCATAAACTCATTTATATACACTGTGATAAACTGATATTGCCTACCCAACAAAGTTAAAAGTTACTGTGCATTTAATAAGGTTATGTCAAGCTTTATGAAGCAAAGCAACTATTTAGGCCTTCCAAAATGTTGAAACAAGTAGAAATGGACTATCATTCAACAATTTAATGTTTAATTATGAACTGAAGTGCCATTTCATATTTTGGTATTCAATCTGTAGTAATAAGTAATGTTAAAATGTCATTTGAC
Organism: Ryuthela nishihirai; assembly: GCA_038380435.1. Taxonomy (NCBI): domain Eukaryota; kingdom Metazoa; phylum Arthropoda; class Arachnida; order Araneae; family Heptathelidae; genus Ryuthela; species Ryuthela nishihirai. Next base: position 37,655,053 of record JAWZYU010000002.1, on the reverse strand, counting down.
AATTTAAGCTTTTTGCAATGAAGTTGAAAAATATATATCAAATTTTCATCTGTATATTTTGATATGCATATTAGCTGTACTAATATTTTCATTTGAACTGATATTTGGATTGTTATTTTTCTTAATAAAATCCAGGTCATTTACACCTGGGTAGATTTTATTTTGTATTGATATTTTATGCACTTTTTCTTTGTTGTTTCCATCTTTTGTATATTCATGTGTTTGACTTTTTTGTTGTTTTAAATTCTGATTGTGGTTTTTTTTGGCTTTTATCACTTATTTTACAATTTGTTTGATGCATTATAGGTTGAGCTGCCAGTGTGCCATTAATCTCCAAACAGCCAACCAACCAACTGTTATTTGGCAATACTATAGTGTTATCAGCACAGCCAATGAATTTGAAGTTCAGTGTGTAATCCAACTATCATGTTAACTTTTAACTGTGTTGGTGAGTTTCTCAAACTCCAGCAATGCTAAAGCAATTACATAAGACTTGGACTTGACTAAATTCGGAGGATGCTATATGATTGCTTTAATTTTCTGATGTTGTGTTACTTACCCATAAAAATTCCGTTATTCTTCTCACTTCTGATGGTACTGAAGTAAGCATTTGTGGTTCAGTATGATGGAATACATAAATTGTGGTCTTTATAGACATTTTTAAAGGTGAGTTTTTTTCCTCACCAGCACAGATTTCATATCCAGGAGAGGTCAGTTATTTTTCTAATTTCCTGGAAAAAATGTTTTTAGGATGTGTTTGGCAATTTTTGTTTGTCATTTATTTTTTTAAATAAATATATTAATTGATGAATGTAATTAAATTTCAAACTTTAAATCTAGGTGCATTTATATTTATATGTAATAGGACTGTAATGTGACTTAAAATCTGGCTGGACTATAATGCAACTTGAAATCTAATACTCTGATTAATTCATAATACAGTGTTCTTTTGGAATAATTACAGATAAAGCTCCAGTGTCTAAGGGTATTCTTGGGTGTATGTTCCTGACATCCTGTGCTCTAAATGTGCCTCTGTTAGCTCATATCAAGCAATATGTGGTTTACAGCATACCTAGCATTTTTGAGAAATATGAGGTATGCTCTTATTTTTTTCCTTTTTTAACATTTTAGAGTTTATATTTCAATAAGAAATATGTTTTCCATAATAGTGAACGAGTAATAATTGTAGTAATAATTTAAAGCAATGAAAAACTTGCTTTGTTTGGATTAATATTTTTCTTATAGCCCTATGAATTTAGGCTGTTAGTGCAAAATAGTGGTCATCCTGTGCTGTTGTCACTCTTGGATGATTTTGCACTGGTCTACAACTAACATCTTTCATCTGTTGTGATGTCTCCAAAGTCTTGAAAGCACTGTCTAGCAGACATTTACAGTACTAGGCCACATGAGGTGGGGATAGGGTGTTCTGATTTTGATTGATAAAAACTGGCATATTTCTAGAAATGCTCTGGTTTCAGAAAGATCAAACCAGGACAGTTTAGTTATGGTTCTGATTACAGTTTAATGAAATTTAACATTTCTTCTCAGAAATGTAACCACCCACAGAAAAAAATCTAAATCTAACTAAGGCAGCTGTACAATGGCATAATAGGCATGATGAGCAATTTGCAGTAGGTGGGAGTATCAATAATTCACCCATTCTTAGCGTATCAACTGCAGATTGTAAAGTTATTCTGCATAGATTGATGATAAGCCTATATCTCAAAGAGGTGTTACTTTTATTGTTGCTGGGGATGGGTTGGAGAGGCATGACTTTTCTCATGGCAAGGCTAATTTGAAGCCCTCACAGGCGATGTACTTCAACAGCAACATTAAATTGTGTTGCCAGTGTGCACTGGCTGTTTGGTGCAGTGGGTTGTTTTACCTCTGAGCGACACTTTTTTGCATACCATGGGCTAAGTGGCCAGGTCACAAGGGCCCCAAAAGCTCAGAGAAGGTGGGGGAGGGGACCCACTGGAACAGCTGTTGGGAGACAGATGGTAGCCTCCTATCAAGGCCATCCAGCATGTTCTTTAACGTGCTCAGGGTATGGCTCTCCCACACATGGGGCGATGGCTTAACGTCCCATCCGACGGATGGCAGCCATTCCAAGCCCATTGGTGTCCCCTACTGACCGTGGGCAGGGCAGAGAATTTTGTGGAGATAACTGTTTGGTGCTTAGTGTAAACTGTTATTCTATGAGTGGTCATGACCAGCATATTTTTTAATGAAATAGAATAGAAAATATCAATCTGGGTTGTGATATAAAAGGTATTTCTTATTGTGGGTCGCAGTCAAAAAAAGTTTGAAAAACACTGATATATATATTGTAGTTTAATAAAATATGCATCAAATGTAAAAAGAAAATATTATTTTTAAAGCTTGAATTACATTCTAAAAATTTTCAAACAACGATTTTTATTTTTTTTAAATAATTTTTTTTTGTTTTGCTAAAAATGGATAAAACATGTCCTTGGCATCTTATTTTGGATTCTGTCAACATATGCATATAACCTGGACATGGGAAGGGCTAAAAACTGTGACAAATCCCAGAAAACTGAGGTTTGGACAATCCTAGTCTGTGATCAGCCAAATTCTAACATATCAATGGCTCTACTACATGTAAAAGCATCCATGTGATGTCTCTGTGCCATGTTGTTTTTATGAAATGTTTCTACTGACATGAACACAGTGTTTGCTCAATGGGAAATGAGTGGTGCAGAATCAGAGCTAGCTTTTATAAGACACAGATTTGCTTTTTGGGTCATGCATGCAAATTTTTTCCATTCAGGTGATTTTTGGGAGATGGTACAACCATCTCTTTCATTGTACAATCTATTCTCTTTCATCGATACACAAAATGTAATGTTAATAATTTCATTCATTTGTGAGATATTTAACAGTTTTGGAAATATGCTTAACATTTGGACACCAGTGTATATAGGTGTTGCATATATTTCAATATAATAATATTTGTTAAACATTAATCACATTAAGTAACAATAAATGTAAAGTTGATTTGATATAACTATGTTCATGTCTGAATGAGAAATGGGAAACAATCTCTAGTCAAAAACCTACAAGTCAGACTTAAATATTTCTCTAAATATATGAGGCAAAATTTATCTTTCAAAGTAACATTTATCATTCGAACTTGTAATTGCTTTTTAACTCTGTTGTATCTGCTTAAAAACTCCTTTTCACATTTTTTTAGTGTAGAATAGATTGAAATATATAGTGTACATTACATATTTCCACATACTGTATAGTGTTGAGAATGGAACAGAATCCCTAACTTCACTCTCCCCCATAGGCTTTTAATCCTTCCAGTGTCCAGTCTGAAAAACTGATTGCATTAACAGGACACTTATTTTTTCATTGTGCTCAACCCTCCAAAAAACTAACTAGAACTTTTTTGCGAAATAACTAATGAAAGGTAAAGGGTATGCTATATACAACACTTAACCCTTTGTACTCAAGAGGCGACCCTCAGTCGCCACTTGATTTGGTGTAGTAAACTCGAATGGCAACTGAGAGACGACAATAACTGGTTTAGAAACAGAGATCCTTTGCACTCGATAGGTGACTTTCGGTCGTCATTTGATTTAATGCAGCAACTTGAATGGTGACTGAGAGGTGACAATAACTGTTTTATAAACAGATACCTTTCCTCTTTGCATTTTAGATGTGTAAATCTATTGTCTATGTGCACTTCATAGTACAGCATTGTGTTTAATTAAAATTATTATTTTAAACTTACTCTGTTTTTAGTGGTTATAAAAATGGAGCCAAATAATGAAATTAGTAGCAGTGAATCAGTTTGATTTATTTTTATGTTGTAAAAAATTTCATCAACTTTTTAGCAAAAAAACCAAGTTGCTACTTCCCTATAGCGAAAAAACCTTCGAGTGCAAAGGGTTAATTCTGGATATAACAAAAATAAAATATTTAAAAAAATGAGAAGTATATTAATTTTAATAAAACATTTTCAGAGTGATATAGTAAAAAAATTGTCAAAGCAAATAAAAATTATTAAAAAAATTAATGGATCAAAATAATTATAATACATATATGAATACAAAAAAATTTCTCTTTAAATAATAGGTGAAAAGTTTCACAACTTCTAATGAAAAAGAAAAGAAAAAAATTTACACGAAACAAAAGAAAATTATTTTCTGCAGTTTTTTTCTCAGTGATATACTTTCAAAATGGTCCAGACTTTTTGTCAACTGTAAAGTAAAAAAAAATACCCCTTGAGCAGCTGTTTATCACATAGATCCAACAGGAGCCTGCCTGTTAATACACTATAGAGTAAAAATCTATAGTGTTACATTTTGGGAACATTGGCAAAGTACCTACAAGTTAGGTACTTTGCAATTTTTTCCAGTACTAGTTTCCATTAGATGCTTTGCCATTTTTTTCTGAGGAAGGTCACCTCAGCAAAAGGGCACACAAAGATATTAATCCTTACTGGGGCTTGAACTCAGGTCCCTTTGATTAACATTGGACTGATTTCCAAGTCACGGAAATCGTTTTTGCTTTCATATCCAAGATCTTATTCATTCTCAGAAAATGATAAAAGTTTTTTAATTGGGAAGTGAAGAAATAATAATAATAATAAAGAAAACAAGTGTGCTAATCACTGAACCATCAGGACTATGCTCAGTCCAATAAAAAAGTGAACTTTTAGAATTTTTTTTTGCCAAATAACAAATTAGTAGAAATGGGCCTGTTACTTGCCAAATTAAAAAAAATTAATTCTGAATTTTGTGAAAATGTTTAAATAAAACTACAAACTGTAATGCTCCAAAGTATGTTATTTTTAAACTGCTGGATAGCTGGTAATTTGGATGCCAGGCAATAAATCTTGCCAAAAAAAAACTAAAGTAAGGTTCTTTATATTGATTGAGCCTAAGATCAGAAAAAATAATGAGTGTCCAAAAATAAAGTAAATCCATAATATTAAACTTATCTCTGCTCAAGAAGTCAAAATACAATTTCATAAAATAAAAAAGTTTATACGAGTATAAACTCACTAAATAAATCCTTCTACAAGCATAAACTGACTTCCACAAACTAAACCATCAACTACTCCTTCACCACTTCTCCACTCTACACCACTCTGTACTCCTCTCTACACTGACTCTCTCCTCTTTAGCCTTACACTGACATGTGCCTGTGAGCCACATTTGAAAACAAGATCATGCTTCAATTATGACACAAGCAGCTGTGCCTTGATGTCAGTGGTTAGTGGTTGTCAATCAAAAGGAGTTGTGCAATCAGCAACTTTGCTAATGGATGGAGAGAGGTGATGGTTCAAAGAAGTTAAAAGGCCCCAAAATAATAATAACATAAATAAATTGGTTAGGGAACATAAAGTAAATGGTGAATCATCACAAAATACATAAAATTTAATAAGACTTGTTTAGAGTGATAGAGCAAAAAAAAAATTTTGCAAGACAGTTAAGACATAATTCTGGAAAACCAGATGAATAAAAATAGATACATTATATATCAATGGAAATTTCTTTCTGAATACTATAATTAAAAAATTCACCTAAAACAGGACTGCTATTTGTTAAATATTTTTTTTTTCACTTTAATACTTTAATTCATGGCCAGAATTCCACAAGGTGACTTTCCACCTGTTATGGAAGTGCAGAAACACTCTCTTGGCTGATGACTCTCTTGCATAAGGGTCCATGTTTTTAAGTCCCATCTAACAGATGGTGGGGAGATAAATCTCATCACTTGGCACAATTATGACTCAAACCTGAGAACTGCATATTACAAGCCTGACTTGCCAACCCCCAGCCCTGCCTACAGGTTAGACCATCATTGAAAGATAGTGGTTTAAGTCACAGTGCTGATTTAAAATTGTTAAATTTTCTCTACCATCATTGAAAGATAGTGGTTTAAGTCACAGTGCTGATTTAAAATTGTTAAATTTTCTCTATATCACTGTATGGTATAGTACTGTATGGTATATGTAGGAAAAGCTGAGACAATTAGATGGAATTATTTTCTAGGAATTTACCTTGGTTTTTTTTCTTGCGATGATATCTGATGGGTAGATGAGTCTATTGTCCTGTGGAGGGTAGTCCAATCCAGATACGAGTTCACAGATGTTCTTGATTTTTTTATGTGAACTCATATCTTGTATGTAGACTGTACTACCGGTGAATGCGTAATGGGAATGCCTGTCGATTTCTGTGATTCTCCATGTTTTCAAGCACGCATATGAGGGCAGCACCATTCCACGGTAAGCTAACCTATGCTAATGGTAAGCATATAGCGATCTGGTTGAAAAATTCCTAGCTAATAATTTCATCTAATTGTCTCAGCTTTTCCAACAATTATAGTGATATAGAGAAAATTTATTAATTTTAGACCACTATTGCTGAAAAAAAATCAATATACTTAGTGTGGCAAAGCCAAGACTTTGAGATGGTGTAGAAGGGGGGGGGGTAAACGTTTTTTAAATAATTCAGAATGAACTCATGAATTAATTACTAAAATAAAAATTTACGAAGTTGGGGGGGGGGATGGTTTAAAGCCTTCTTGATGAAATTTCATCTTTGTCCCCCTCTGTGTAAGAGGACTGATTTCCAAGCAAAGGAAACCCTTTTTGCTTCCATATCCAAATTATCATTTGTTCTCAGGAAATGATAAATTATTAAATTTGTTTGATTTGAAAATTGATAAATAATAAAATATAATTAATAATCTAAAGAAATGTTTAAAAAAAAGTCCATTGCAATAAGTTATAAGACCTCTTTGTTAGAAAGAAACTGACAAAGATGTAGCATAACTCTAAAAATCAATAATGATATATAAATCTATGGAAATGAAAGTATAAAGTACTAACTGAACAAATGTAGATGATAAATTTTAAAGAAGGCAGGTTGATGTTACAGGAGCACAAACTATTATCTGCCCATCACATCCTAGGTCTTTTCCTGAAACCTTTAGGCACACTGTTCCTAATCCTGTTTGCCAGTCTGTAGTTATCATACAAGCAACCTGGCCAAAACAATGCAGTCTCTCTCTGCACAAAATGCTGCTTAAAGAGGTTGATGACTCCTTCTAACCTCATTATTACTTACAAAGTCAAACTTCTTAATGCTCAAGATACTGCACAAGCATCTGGAATCAAAGGCATCAAATTTCTTGTTATCCTGCTTACAAAGGGTCCATATTTCGCTCTGCTAACTAACCTTAGAAAGAACCAAACTATTATACAGCCTAATTTAAGTCTTTAGGTGTACATATCTATTTTTCCACACTATCCATAGTTTTTTAACCCTTCCAGTGTCCTGGCTGAAAACAGGTTTATATCCAGGGCCAAGCTATTTTCTCACTATGCTCAGCCAAAAAAAAAAAAACTAACTTTAGAACTTTTTTGCCAAATAACTAATGAAAGGAATTATGGCATGTTGTATACCAAATTAATCAGCATTTAATTCTGGATTTTCTGAAAATCAAGTATTTAACAAAACAGATGATATGTTTTATTTTAATAGTACTTTTTTTAGAGTCATAGTAAAAAAATGCATCTGGCAACACAAATAAAAATTAAAAAAAAAGAACAAACTAATAGACAGAAATGGTTACAATGCACATGAATAGAATCACTATATCTTTCTGAATAAAATAAATTACTTTTTTGGTTTTAAGTAAATATTTTTCTCATTTTGTAATTTTTTTCTCGGTACCATACAATGAGAAAATTCCAGGCTTTTAGCCAACTGTGCAGATAAGCAAGTCAACTTTAGAATTTTTTAAAGAAATAACCAATGAATGAAAATAGGTCATGTTATATACCAAATTAAACAGAATTTAATTACGAATTTGATGAAAATAAATAATATAAACAAATTTGCAAGCATATTGATTTTAATATGCCTTTTTTAATGTGATATGGTGGAAAAAAAAAGATCGCACTTTATAATTAAGGTTTCATTTTGGAAAACCTGCTGAATAAAAATAGTTAAATTATAATTTATTGAAAGAAATTTCTTCCCGAATAATATAATATCAAACTGAAATATGATTTTTATTTCTTTTAATGACTCTTTTCAGTATCGTATATTTTAAACATGGCCAGTGTTATACAATGTGACTTGGCCTTCTCCACAGTCAGTAGGGGACACCAATGGGCTTGGAAAGGCCACCGTCTGTCGGATGGGACGTTAAGCCGTGGCCCCATTTACGGGAGAGCCATACCCTGTGCACGTTAAAGAACACGCTGGATGGCCTTGATAGGAGGCTACCATCTGTCTCCCAACAGCTGTTCCAGTGGGTCCCCTCCCCCAACCTTCTCTGAGCCTTCGGGGTCCATGTGACCTGGCCATTTAGCCCATAGTGTGCAAAACAGTGCCGCTCAGAGGTAAAACAACCCAACTTGGCCTTCTCACATTCATGGGATTTTCTGAACTGGTTATGAAATAGAAAAAAAACTTCCTTGGCTGCATTTTTTTACTAAACATTGTGAATTTTTTCTTTGGGTGTTGAAGTTTGGCCAGCTTGGCTAAGTGCAGAAAGGTTTGTGCACCAAGGACCAGCCCTTCCCAAAATTGCACTCCCCAATGATGGCTGATTTTCCATAGCAAGGAAGTCTATTTTGCTCCATATCCAAGACATTCATTTTCAGAAAACGGAACAAGCTCAAAGTTTTTTTATTGAAAAAAACAAGAAATAATAAAGGAAAAATTACATATAACCTAATGGGATGTTAAATAAAATATCCGCAACAACTTTTAAGCTGGCATCCGATGTAGCATAACTCGAAAAGATTGATAAATCAGCCAATTGAAGATCGCTAACTAACGGAAGTAATTATACAGCAATTAATTTGATTTCATATCCAAGACTTCGTTTATTTTCAGAAATGATACTATATCAAAGTTTTACTGGAAAAGTAATAGATAACAAAATAAAAATTAACATATAGCCTAATGCGATGTTAAAATATCCACAGCAACAAGTTGTAGGCCGGCCATACGATATGACATAACTATGAAAAATCAATAGTTATCAATTGGCCAAAAGATCGCTAATTTCTGAAAATAAATCTACTGAAATGAAAACTAACTAAGGTTTTTAAAGCCATCTGCGTCTTGTTTGACTTGGTGAAGCATAACTAATTAAATGTAGGTGCAACCAGAATTTCTAAGAAGGATGTATTTACTTTCAGTTTCAATTTGAAGGTAGGAAAGATGCATAGAAAGCTGGGAAAAATGTTAGAAGTAACTTGGGAATACTGAAATGGTTTTATGACAGAAAGAGTGTGAAATGGAAAAAAAAAATGGCAGTATGTGTTTTGTAATTACTTCCAAAATCTATCATTTTTAAAAATAGCATTTTTTTTGTTAATTTTTAGGAGATTTTCGAAAATTTAAGGAAAAATTTGTTGATAATAGTTCAAATCAAACTTGTGAGCTTAAATCAGAAGGTTGATTCAGCAAATAGGAATGTTAACACGCAAATTGGCAATACTGTTTAGTGTTTCTAAGAAATGGCAATCAGATGGCTTTTTAAAATTATTTATATTGTAGTTTAATAAAATATGCATAAAATTAAAAAAATATTATTTTTGAAGCCTGAACTATAAATTTTTATAAGTTATATATAAAAAAAATTACAATAGTAATTTTTATTTTTAAAAAAACAATACTTTTTTGTCGTACTAAAATTGATACTATTTAAATAAATACTACTTTTTTTGTTGTACATTCTTGTCCTCTCAGTTCAGATTCTTCAAACATATACAGACGATGTGGACACTGGAAGGGTTAAAAACCCAGCTGCAATCTTTCTTTTTCTATTTATCTCATGTCCACACATCACCAGTATCTGTTACATTGCTCCCAAGATATTTAAACTGCGACACTTGCTCAAAAATGCAGCCATTCAAAGCAACTGAAACACCATCTGGCGGACCAATTTTCATCACTTTAGTTTTTTCTCCGTTTATCACCAAACCTACTCACTCTATTACCATTCTCATGAACAGCCCTAATGAAAGAATTCATGTCATTAACATCATTAGCCAACTCATCTGCATAATCTAAATCAGAAATTTTGAAATCTCTAGACCATTTAAGACCAAAATCTTTCCCTTGCAAAGAATTTTACCTAACTTAATCAATAACCAAACTAAAGAGAAAAGGAGACAAAATGACTCTACTAGCAATGCTAAACCAATTGCTGCAAGCCTTACCAATTCTCAAACACAACTCAGTGTTATTATAGAGAGCTTTCATAGTGCTAACTAGTCAGGTATTCCATATGATACACAATTAAAAGGACCTTCTTGCTCAGAAATTAATTAAAAATAACTTAAAATTCTCTTTAATTGAGCAATAAAATTTTAAAGTTTATCCTTCAAACTATTTGCATGTTAAAAGATTTTAGAAGAAAACTCAGAAACTTTTTGAAGCAATGACAGTGCTCCATCTTCAGTGAAGTGACACAGTTTTCTCCTAAAAACTTTTAACATGCAAATAGTTTGAAGGATAAACTTTAAAATTTTATTGCTCAATGACAGAGAATTTTAAGTTATTTTTAATTCTATATGATCTAATGATCAACCACAAATTATGTTGATCAACAGAGTCAAAAGCCTTTTTAAAATCTATAAAGCTAGTAACTACAGGTTTCTGAAACTCTAAACATTTCTCAAGAATATGCCTAAGTAAAAATATTTGATCGATACATCCCCTACCACTTCCACACTGGTCATCACAAAGTTTTCCATCAACAAAATTATTGTTTCTATTATAAAATGTATAAAATTTAAAATAGAATTAAATACTTGGTAACTGCTTCCAAAATTTTCCTATTAAGTTTTGGGAAAATTTTAAAAGCATTTAAAAATTTACAGGTCTGTAAAATGGCAGCTAGTCACTGGAAGGAGAGCTATGCACCAATCCCCTATGATGATGCATAGAACAAGCCAAGCCTAGCACCTAATGTCCAACCCACCTTCTTGTGGTGCAAGCTGTTATAGTACCTTTTGAAAGAGGGTACTATCTTGTGGAAGTGAACAGAAGGGGAGGGCTGCCAGATTAGTGTGGTCTACTGATCTGGACAACTATGTTACTTTTTTTTTCTACCCTGCTGAGGAGTGGTCAACCACACAGGGTTTTGGTGCTGACCATATAAACTTACTGGATTGGATTAAGGCTCTGAGCATAGATTATGGATCCTGAATTTGCTGCACTGGTTGGTTTCTGTGGAGGGAAAAGCTGCCACTCTGTTTTATGTTTGTTTCTGGGTTGACAGCCCTAAGTGAATAGATTCACCGGATATGTTTTATCAGCTGGTGGATAATCGTGAGCAGAGATAATCGTAGGCACCTGAACTCTTGCTTTTATGGGCCTCATCAAATTCTACATTGGAGGAAGTCTTCCAGTGTAAATGGCTTCAGCCTTTAGTGATGGAGGAATGGGACTTTGCCCAATGCCTGTGATTAGGGGCTGTTTGATATTGTCGGCATTCCCTCTCTCAATAAACATAGTTTCTTTAAACATCCCACTAACCATTTTCTCTCCATAGGTAGTTGGAATGTGAGGACTCTGCACAGAGCTTATTCTCTTGATGTCCTCACACAAGAATTCCACTGTTATAATTTAGATATTCTTGGCTTGCAAGAGACCAGATGGACAGATAATGGTCAGATTCTTATAAATAATCTTAAATTTCTCTTTTCAGAGAAGGAAGATAACAAGCATCACCAAGGCATGTGTCTGCTTCTCAGCAGACACGCTAGTAATGCTCGTCTAGGATATGAATGCATTAATGAAAGGTTTCTTACTGCAAAATTTCAGACAAGCATTAAAGACTTGAATGTTATCTGCATTATGCCCCAACTGAGAATGCTGATGAGGATAAGGATAGGTTTTATGGACATCTTCAGGATATTTTGAATTCTGTCAAAAAAGGAGATATTACCTTGTTCTAGGTGCTTCAATACCAAAGTTGGTACTGATTCTGACCTTTGAGGAGGGGTGATAGGCCTTATTGGTAGCTGCAATGCAATGGTAAACATCTCCTACAGGTAAGTAAACTTAATGGTTGGAAAATAACTAATACTTATAAACACTGCAACATACATAAGTACACGTGAGTTTCACCAGATGGGCTGCATTAAAATATGATAGATTATATATTAATTAACAGCAAATGGGCTAGTTCTATTAGGAATACCAGGTCATATAGGGGAGCTGAAATTGGATCTGACCATTACCTTGTTAAAAGTATCTTGCAACTTAAACTTAAAAAGTGTTGTGCTAAGGTTAAAAAATTTACCTTTAATACTGAAGCTCTGAAAGACCCAGTTATAGCTAAAGCTTACCATGATAGGTTACTTAGTCATTATGACAATCATGGTTTGCTTACTACTGAAGTTGAGGAAGAATGGGACCATTTTAAATCAGCTTTTTTGGAAACTAACAGTACTCTTTTAAGAAAAAAGGAGCAGAGGAGGCAAAATTTTTTGAGTGATAAAGCACTTGAGCTTATTTCAGAAAGAAAGAATTGCAGGAATGTCCTTAATCAATATCCTGCTGGTCCTAATAGAAAGTACTACGGAGAGCTTAATAAACGTGTAAAGGATCAGTTAATGCTGATAAAAATCTGGTTTGATGGCTTGGCTTACAATGCCGAGGAAGCAGTTCGACAGCACATCAGCAGAGAGCTGTACCAAATAGTTAATGTTTTGTGTTGTAGGAAATGGACAAGTATATAAGGATTGAAGGATAAACCAGGTAAGGTTTGGTCTATAAAAACCCAGTTATATATAACTGGTTTTTATAGAAGGTGAGGATTCTGTCATGGCTAGGTGGGCTGAGCATTTCAGTGATGTTCTAAACAATGTGGTTAGTTCTATTCCCATTGTTTGCAGTGATGATAGGTGCATTGGTGGCTTTAATGTTGGCCCTATAACAACACACTCTGAAGTTATTATGGCTATTTCTAAACTTAAACTTAAGCTACTTCATAAATCCACAAGGGTAGATGAAATTACTACAGACATGCTCAGAGCTGGGAATGTTTCGGTTACCACTTGGATAACTGAAATTTTGAATATGTTTTATGATAAAGGAATTATTCCTAACTATTTTACCAGAGCTATTATTATTATCCCTATTTTCAAAAAAGGTGATTGCAGTTCTTGTGATAACTATAGGGATATCAGCCTGCTTTCTGTTCTAGGTAAAGTTCTTTGCATGATTGTGCTTAATAGAATTAAGAATCTGGTTGACAGTCAATTGTGTGATAAACAGCGTGGATTCCGAAGTGGTTGGGGATGTGTAGATCAGATATTTTCATTCAGGCAGATTCTTGAGAAATATTTAGAGTTTCAGAAACCTTTGGTTGCTAGCTTTGTTGATTTCAAAAAGCCTTTTGACTCTGTTGATCGTTATAATATGTGGTTGATTGTGAGCTTGTATGGCATACCAAACAAGTTAGTTAATATAATGAAAGCTCTCTATAATAACACTGAATTGTGTGTGAAATTTGGTAATTGGTTTAGCATTGCTTCTGGTGTTCAACAAGGGTGCATTTTTTCTCCTTTTCTCTTTAGTTTGGTTTTTGATTATGTTATGTGAAATTCACTGCAAGGGTAAGATTTTGGCCTTAAATGGTGTGGAGATTTGAAAATTTCTGATTTTGATTGTGCTGATGATTTAGCCCTTTTCTCAAATAATGTTGATGAGATGAACTCTTTCATTCGAGCTATTGATGCGAGTGGTAGTAGAGTAAGTTTGGTTATAAACAGAGAGAAAACTAAAGTGATGAAAATTGATCAGACAGGCTGTAGTTCAGTTAATCTGAATGGATGTACTCTTGAGAAAGTATCAGTTTAATTATCTTGGGAGCTATGTAACAGACACTGGTAATGTGTGGCATTAGATTAGCAGATGAATAGAGATTGCTGCTGGGACTTTTAAGAATCTATGGAGAGTGTGGAGAAATTGGCATATTCACGTAAAGACTAAAATTTGACTCTATAATTGTTTGGTTCTCTCTAATGTTATGGTAGTGAAACATGAGTTCTTTGTAAACAAGATAACAGGAAACTAGATGGTTTTGATTCTAGATGCTTATGCAGTATCTTGGTATTAAGTGGTTCAACTTTGTAATAATGATGAGGTTAACAAAGGAGTTGGCAACCTTCTTTAAGCATCATATAGTGCAGAGAGAGAGAGACTGTTGGTTTGACCATGTTGCCTGTATGGATAATTATAGATTAGCTAATAGGGTTATGAACAGTGTGCCTAAAGGCCTCTGAAAGAGTGGGATACTTAGGTTGTGGTGAGCAGACATTGTCAAACATGACCTTGTTAGAATTGGTATGCAGTGGCCAGATGCAGGAGATATAGCTCAGGACAGATATTCTTGAAGAACTAAATTGCACAATCTGGTTGGACCTCTGTAGCCCATGGCTGCTTGAGGATGATGATGATGAAAAATTTACATAAAAATGAATTGTGGAAGTTGAGATATTTCAAGGAATTTTCCTGCATTTCAAAATTCATATAATATGCCAAGTAACCCCTCTAATATTCTTGTTTCTTATTGAAAGCAAGCATTTACCCACGTTTATCTTGTAGTTTCACACATGCACTTTGTAGGAGCCATTACAATATTTATATAGATTAAAGTTGCATTCTGCATTAATACTATTTACTGGATTTATAATGATTGAAGGGAGTAGCATTATGTGGCAAAAAATCACAACTGGTGACTACACTGGTTTTTCACCTTTGATTGCAAGTTGAAGAGAATGGAATACTGTTTATATTTCTCTGCAACATGAAACTGTCTTTTTTCCCCCAGTAAATTGGGTAAATTTTTTAATTTCTTTACAACAATTATTAATGAAGTTATTTCCTGTATACAATGGTGAAGTATCACAGATGTCTGTAGACATGGGATTCATGAAATATTTGAAAAATTTTGCGTAAATGGTATTTGAACCTATGTCTCCCAGTAACATATCAGGACTGGCATGTTACTGGAAGACATGGGTTTAACTCCCACTCATGGCAAAACCAATTTTTTTCAGCTAAATATTTCATATTTCCCGTATATTTGGAAAATTTTATAAATTATTTCTTAGAAGTATCCCTAAGCATTATTTTAATGAAGTTTGTTTCTGCTCACAGTAGTTGTTTAAGCTCTCCTAGGCTGCATGCACATAGAAGCAGTTGGAATGACAGAGTGTTGCTTGGATCAGTCTTTCTCAACCCATACCCATGCATATATCAGGGGTATGGGAGAAAAATCTGGTAATGGCAGACAGTGTGTAGTTACTAAAATTGAAACAATCTGTTACTTAATAATATGCAGCTATTTATTTTCTTTATTTCTTTAGTAGGCGTGGGATATTCTACATTTGGCTCCAAAGTGAATGCAATATTGTATTTGCACAAAGTCGCACAACACTTTTCTTAGCGTTAATCTATTATTACACTGTATAGTAGTAGTACAATAATAAATTTATCTATAGCTCAGTGGTCCAGAGCACCTGACATGTTATCAGGAGGTCATGGGTTCATATCCCACCCGGCTCAGACAATTTTTCCTCTAAAATTGAAATCGACGTCAAAAGTGTCTATTTATTACTGGATGTTGAGCTGTTGAGTTTATCTGAGTTTACTTCATTATTTATTCTCATGGCACCCATATTGTAGTTCTGTGGTAGCAAAGTTAAAATTACTTTGAAAGAAATTACATGCATACTGTATGTACTTAAATTGAAGCAAAAAGCTTTTTTTAAACTTTGCTCTTGTCTTTACCACTTATTATCATGATGCCTTCTTGCAAGGGGCAGGGGTAGCTCAGTCAGTAGCTTGCCAGACTTGTAATCTGCAGTTCCCAAGTTTGAGCCCCAGCTGGGCCAACATTGAGATTTATCTCTGCAAAGCTTCCAGACCTGCCCACAGTCAGTAGGGGACACCAATGGGCTTGGAATGGCCACCATCTGTTGGATGGGACATTGAGCTGTGGCCCTGTGTGCAGGAGAGCCATACCCTCTGCATGTTAAAGAACACGCTGGATGGCACTGACGGGAGGCTATCATCTGCCTTCCAACAATTGTACCAGTGGGTCCCCTCCCCAACTTTCTCTGAGCCTTCATGTCCTTGTGACCTGGCAATTAAGCCTGTTGTGTGCAAAAAATGCCATTTAGAAGTAAAACAACCCAAGCCTCGTTGCATAAAATATCTCTATATCATTCCTTGATGAAAGTTTTAGGACATAACAATCAAACTTGAAACTCTTTAAAGGGATTTTAAATTATGGAGTGTGCACAGTCTTATAGACACCTCTCATTGTCATCAAACATTTGGATGGAATTCATTATGGAGCATACACCAGAATTGGTTTGTTCCAATATTGACATATCTGTTAACCAACATTTGGCCGTATCAAACTGGAAACCACAAGCCAGAACTGGTGAGTTTGTTCTAATTCAAGCAGCACATATATGTGTTTTCTTAGGAAGTGACTTTAACTCTGCTTCCATGGAACTATAGTGCAATGCCATGAGATAATATGGATGCTGTAAGATGATGGACATGTTGGTGTGGATCACTGGTTCCCAACCTCCAAACACCCCTTTTTAACTGAATGCCCTTTTATATTTTTAACTATGTTATCTTAATCTATGAATATTCTATTCAATCTATTTCCACAGAAAACTCAATAAAATGCCCTTAGGGGGTGGTAGTCCCCAGTTGGGATCCACTGGTATAGACAGTTGTGTTAGTGTAGGTCGCTTGTTAATTAAATTTTGTATTGTACTAAACAGTTGGGTTGGATTGTTCTACCTCTGAGCAGCACTTTTTTGCACACCATGGGCTAAATGGACAGGTCACATGGACCCCGAAGGCTCAGAGAAGGTTGGGGGAGGGGACCCACTAGAACAGCTGTTGGGAGACAGATCGTAGCCTCTTGTCAAGTCCATCCAGCATGATCTTTAACGTGTACAGGGTATGGCTCTCCCGCACACGGGGCCATGGCTTAACATCCCATCCGATGGCTGGCGGCCTTTCCAAGCCCATCAGTGTCCCCTACTGACCATGGGCAGGGCGGGGAATTTTGCAGAGATAAATCTCAATGCTGACCCAGCAAGGACTCGAACCTGGGAACTGAAGATTTTGAGCCTGGCATGCTACCGACTGAGCCACCCCCATCCCATTACTAAACAGCATAATGGGGATGAATTAATTAGCAAATTCAGTAGTAAAGTATCAGATGTTTTGTAGATATGGGACTCATGAAATGGTTAGCTGAAAAAATTTAGTTTTACCATGAGTGGGATTTGAAACAAATCTACCAGTAACATTCCAGGTGTGCTCACCACTGCATCATCAATGGCTAGCCTTTTCTTCAGCTAAAGTGACTTATAGATTTTTCTTGCATATTGTTTGATTCTCTCTTGGTTCCGTCTGTGTTGGGAAACAGACAATCTGTTTGCTTCAAATGATTGAATTTAATTGGTTGTATGTTTACTGACATGGATGGTGCCACGGGAGAGTCAAGTAATATATAGGAAGGCCTATTTAAGTCGCATTAGCTGAAAGAAGGCTAAGCCTCTGATGTTGTGGTGGTTAGCGCACCTGGCATGTTGCTGGGGGACATGGGTTCGAATTCCCTTTAAGCAAAACTAAAAATTTTCAACTAATTCTTTAATGTACGGATGTTTTAGATTCCATATTAAAAGGGGTGCTTGGTCTGAAATGTTCAAACACTACTAATCTATGGCATATGTAACACAAAATGCAAAATGGTTGAGAAACACTAATTTGATTCATGAAATGTATTTTTCAGTGAATATTGCTGAAATCTTACTTTATTATCACACATGGAGCTTGTGAAAGGATGGAAGAGGAGGAAGGGGTTGGACTGTTCTGTCAGCAACAGTCAAAGTTCTAATTCTGCAGCTTGTAATGTCCACAACACAGCAGAAATTGAAGTTCACACAGAACAGAAATAGAAAATTAAATCCACACTAGTGACCTGTGTGGTTGACCACTCCTCAGCAAAGTAGAAAAAAAAAAGTAGTCACAGTTACCCAGGTCAGTAAGCCACACTGATCTGGCAGATCTCCCCTTCCATTCATTTCCACAAGAGAATATCTCTTTTGAAAGGTTCTAATGGTCTGCACCATGAGAAGGTGGGGCCGGACATTAGGTGCTAGGCTTGGCTGGTTCTATGCATCATCACAGGGGATTGGTGCATAGCTCTCCTTCCAATGACTACCTAGTTACCATTTACAGACAACTATGGCTACTTTTTTTTCTAACCTGCTGGGCAGTGGTAAACCACACAAGGTGCTGATGTATGTACTAACCAGAATGGAATAAGGCTCTGAGCTAGATTATGGATCCTGAATTTGCTGCACTGGTGGGTTTCTGTGGAGGGAAAATCTGCTGTGTTTTCTGTTTGCAGGTTGACAGCTCCAAATAAATAGATTCACAGGATACTTTTTATCAGCTGGTAGATAATCCTGATCTGAGGTCATCACAGGTACTTGAACTCTCTTCTATGGGCATTGTCAAACTTACATTGGAGGAAGTCTTTCAGTGTAGATGACTCCAGCCTTTAGTAGTGGTGGAATGGGTCTTTGCCTCATGCCTGTGATAAGGGGGCTATTTGATATTGTTGACATTTGTTCTCTCAATGCACATAGTTCCTTTAAACATCCCACTAACCATTTTCTCTCCATATGTAGTTGGAATGTGAGGACTCTGCACAGATTATTCTCTTGATGCCCTCACATAAGAATTCCACCATTATAATTTAGATATTCTCGATTAGCAAGAGACCAGATTGACAGATAAAAGTCAGATTCTTAAAAAATGCTAAATTTCTCTTTTCAGGAAGGGAAGATAAAAAGCATTTCTAAGGTGTAGGTTTGCTTCTCAGTAGACATGTTAGTGATGCTCTTCTAGGATATGAGTGCACTAATGAAAGGTTTCTTACAGTAAAATTTCAGATAAGCATTAAAGACTTGAATGTTATCTGCGTTATGCCCCAACTGAGGATGCTGATGAGAACGATAGGTTTTATGGACAACTTCAGGATATTTTGAATTCTGTCAAGAAAGGAGATATTACCTTGTTCTAGGTGATTTCAATGCCAAAGTTGGTACTGACTCTGACCTTCAGGGAGGGATGATAGGTCCTTATGGTATTGGTAGCTGCAATGGGCAATATCTCCTACAGGTAAGTAAATTTAATTGTTTGAGAATAACTAACACTTATTACAAACACTGCAACTTACATAAGTACACATGGGTTCACCAGATGAGCTGCATAAGAATATGACTGATTATATATTAACAGCAAATGGGCTAGTTCTCTTCAGAATACCAGGTCATATTGGGGAGCTGAAATTGGATCTGATCATTAACTTGTTAAAAGTGTTGTGGTATTGACGATTTGTTTGTTAATGCTACTCTGTATTGAAGAAATCACTTGATTTAAGCTCACAAGTTTGATTTGAACTATTATCAACATATTTTTTTCATAAATTTTCGAAAAATTTTATGAAAATTAGCAAAAAACACCTATTTAAAAAAACAGAAGATTTGTGAAGTAATTATGAAATATGTACCAATTTTTCCAGTATGCCACTGTAAAAAGTGTTATTAAAATTAATATGTTACTGCAATGTTTTTATTTTTTCTTCAATAAAATTCAGAATTAAATTCTCTTTAATTTGGTATGTAATGTGACCTATTTCTGTTATTATTATTTATCAAAAATATTCTAAAGTTCACTTGTTTATTAGACTTTGCAAAACAAGCCTGGACTTTTCTCAAAGTATGGTACAGAGAAAAAAAATTACAAAATGGAAGAAATGTTTACTTTGAACAAGAAAATTATTTTTTTTTGTTATTCGAAATAGCCTTTCTATGCATCTGCATTATAATCATTTCTATTAGTGTTTTTTTAAATAAATTTTTATTTGTTGCCAGATGCATTTTTGTAGTGCATGACTCTAAAAAAGTCTTATTAAAATAAAACTAGTAGTCTTTTTGTTAAATATTTTATATTCAGAAAATCCAGAATTAAATGCTGATTAATTTGTCATGTAACATGCAATAATTCCTTTCATTTGTCATTTGGCAAAATAGTTATAGAGTTAATTTTTTTTGCCTGATCAGAGTGAAAAAAAATAGCTGGACATGGAAAGGGTTAATAAACATTAAAAGTATCAATTAACAACTCATAAGAATCTTTGGTTTGATGGCTTAGCTGACAAAGCCAAGGAAGCAGTTAGCACAACAGCTGTACCAAATAGTTAATGAAAGAGATGAAGTTAACTCTATAAACACTGTAAGTGCTGGACTAGTCATATGTTATCATGACAAACAGTGAGCTCATTGACACTAATGTGGTAATTGATGGTCGTAGATTGCCGTGGTGAAGTTTAGGTTAAATAGTCATACCTGCATTTTCTTCATTCTTCTAGAGGTAGCTTCGTCGGTTGTTCAAAGAGGACAATTCTAGGTTGTGTGCTGGTTTAGGGAGCTGATGTTTTCAATGGCCTGGTATTGTTGCTTCCTACTTGGTGATAGAGTTCTTAAATGCCATGGTGTTGACTTTGCTGCCTCTATAGTATGAGTCTCTGGGTGTCATTCTAAACTTCACACTCCTATTAGTGCACTGAGCTGGTTGCCTATATGAGATGTTGGTGACCGTACATTGCGACGTGTTTCATACCATGTACTTTGGCATGTCGTCAGGCAGGCACTGTCATGGCAGTGGGATGATATAGAGACACAATGTGCTTGAATGGTGGATGCACATTTGGCCTGCACAGGGTTTGCCAAGGTCATGCACGGACCAGACATGTCCTTGAGGTGCCGTGAAAGGGAGATGAATCAGAAGTGCTCTCCAAGCTACACTGGGCCTGTGCGTTTGAGTGTTTATAAGAGCAGTCTGGAATTTCGGTACTATATGGTAGAACATTGTACATAAGTTTCATAAGTTCCAGAATTTAAATTGCTGAGTATCAGGTGAATTTGATCTGTCATTAGTGTATCCTATCTGTCAAAACCAGTATTTATAGATAGTAACCTTATATGGAAATTGCAAGTAAAAAATTTATTAAAAAGCTTGAATATTAGGCTTTCAAGAATATACTTTATTTGAAGCCTTTGAATTTGTCCTAGTTAAAAGTAATATCTATGTTTTGAAACTTCAAAATTTGCTTGAAGGAGCACCAGCAGGACATCCTAAACAAACTGCAACTCACAGCCCGTACAACAAATAGTGATCACTAAAGAAAGTACTCCACAGTTCCACATGGCCAAAATAATAAGCTCTCCACCCACTAGATATCAGCTAAAATAATGGAAACCTCTTCATCTACATAATAGGAATTTTATATGCAACACGGACATAATATTGTCCCATTCAGCCTAGAAACTGTTGCTAGATGGAAACTCATAAACTCCTTATTTAATTATATTCCGGGCAACAGATTGAACCCAGACCCTGCCAATGTTTAGACCAGGGCTCGCACCCGGCAATGCTGCTGGAAACCAATGGAGAATCATCACAACTGGGGAAAAGGATGGAGGGGGGGGGTCGCAAACGACAGGGAAACAGAATAGTCATATCACCCAAGATAGCGCAGCAAAATATCTGTGAGAAATATAACCTTCTCAAATTCAAATATACTCTAACAGTTTAATTGTCAATTCAGATTTATTTCACACTTTTGTTACATTAGAAACATGTAATTTAAAGGTTATAACAACACAAAGTAATAAATGTTTTTCTTCTCCAACGTAACTAAACAATTTCAAAAGTGTAAAATACAAAACTCCATATGAGCCAAAAGTCTGTGAGATATTAGATTTTTAAAATGTGAAATAGTTTATGGCAACAATGTTAACTTACTTCTCATAGACATATAATAAACCTGTTAACATTATGACTCAAATGCATATTTAAACGCTATAATCAAGTGAGTCTTATAATCACTATAATAGATTTTCTACATTTTGCCCAAGTATCCATTTCATAATTAATTAAAAAAGATAATATTTCTTTCATTCTTTATGTTATTAGGTAAACAGTTGAATACTTTGGGAGCCTGGCATACATAATGCTTAGTATAATGCATAATATAAAATGCAGTTTTTTCTGGAGAAATCACATTTAAAAATACCGCTGTTGAAATCTAGTATTTTATTGAACACTTTTGCACTTGAATCATCCCAGTATTTGACAATACATGTTAACAAGGGGTTAATATATAATTCTGGACTTGTAAAATTTGTAATGAATTATAATAATTTTGGATACTATGAAACTTTCATGTTTCTGAGCATGTACCTCAATGCATAATATGAAGATTTAGAATACGTTGCTAACTCAATTCAGAATGGGTACCCCATGAAATAGTACCTGCTCCAAATAATATGTTTCCAAGAACTGCATATTACTTTTAACTTGGGCAAATTCAAAAGCTTCAAATGGAGTATATTCTTGAAAGCCTAATATTCAAGCTTTATACTAAAATTTTTACTTGCAATTTCCATGAGAAGGTACTATCTATAAATATTGGTTTTGACAGATAGGATACACTAACGACAGATAAAGTTCACCTGATACTCAGTAATTTAAATTCTGGACTTATGCAACTTATCTACAATGTTCTACCATATAGTACCAAAATTCCAGACTGCAACACTCGAATGCACAGGCCCAGTGCAGCTTGAAGAGCATTTCTGATTCATCCCCCTTTCATGGCACCTCAGGGTCAAGCCCAGTCTGCGCATGACCTTGGTGACTCCATGTAGGCCACATGTGCATTCACTGATCGAGCGCATCACATCTCTATCTCATTCCACTGCCAGGACAGTGCCTGCCTGATAACATGCCAAAGCAGACAGCACAAAACACATCGCAATGTCTGGTCACCAACATCTCATATAGGCTGTGATGCCCCATCATTCACTTTTGTTTTACCTTAACCAGTTTTGCTTAATTTACGTTATATTTATCATTTTGGGGATTTTTATTTCCTTTTTGGCATCACAGCACTCATTTCCAAGAGTTAGGAGTTGCGCATGCGCAACTCCGATCTTCCGACTGTCACCCGCTAAAGCGCGTGCACAAGGACACGTCCCCTCTTGCATCATAGCTTGCATCGCTCATCAGTTTATGTAAATGTCTTTCCTGGTGTGCAACATGACACATTCGGCTCTTGTTAAAACCGGTGACATGCTAGTCACAGTTAGCACAAGTAAGTGCACAGCACATAGTAAGGAGCATAGCGTAGCATAGCACATAGTAGAGAGAGAGTTGTAGCACATAGTAAGAAGCACATAGTTGGAAGCATGTAGAGAAGTGAGTGAGCTCAGTTGAGTGCACAGTTAGTGCAGTGTGTATCTTCTTCATTGAAGTTTTGGTGAGTGATTTTTGGAAATAAATTTGTTTGTTATTTAAACCTTTTGAGTCTCTACTAATTTTTTCTCTTGAGCAACGTGAATTAAGTTTTGATTATATTTAGATATTAAACTTGACAATCATTTTTTGGATTCTTACTCATTAACGCTCGTTGGTATTTTGAACCCTAATTTAACTTATTCTATTTTTTTGGCAATTTGTTAATTATTGCCTGGCGTCCGTTTCAGCTATCCGGAGCATAAAACTAATTGGATCAGAAAAAGGGTCCAAACTTAAAAGTATTTCGCATTTCTTTGGAGCGTTACAAGGCAACCAGCTCAGCACACTAATAGGAGCATGAAGTTTAGAATGACACTCAAAGATTCATACTACAGAAGCAGCAAAGTGCAACAGCACCGCAGTTAAGAACTGTATCAGCAAGTGAGAAGCAACAATACCGGACTTGTGAAAACATCAGCTACCTAGAACAGCACACAATCTGGAAATGCCCTCTTTGAACAACTGACTAAGTTACCTCTAGAAGAACAAAGAAAATGCAGGTATGACTATATAGCCTGAACTTCACCGCACCGATCTATTACCATCGATTACCACATTAGTGTCAATGAACTGATTGTTTGTCACAAAATTACATGACTAGTCCAGAACATACAGTGTTTATAGAGTTAACTAAATCTATCTTTAACTTAGCACACTGTGTTTTACCCTTCATATTTAAATATTTTATGTTTTGTGTGGTAGAAAATGGACAGATATAACGGGATTGAAGGATAAACAAGGTAAAGTTATAGAAGGTGAGGATTCTGTCATGGTTAGGTGAGCTGAGCATTTCAGTGAGGTTCTGAACAATGTGGTTAGTGCTACTTTTATTGTTTGTAATAATGATAGATTGGCTTTAATGTTGGTCCTATATCACAGTCTGAAGCTGTTTTGGCTATTTCTAAACCATAACTACATAAATACCAATGGGCAGATGAGATTACTATTGGAATGCTTAGAGTTGGGAATGTTTTGGTTATCATATGAATGGCTGAAATTTTGAATATCTTTTGTGATAATGGTATTGTTCCTAAGGGTTTCAACAAAGTTATTATTATCCCTATTTTTAAAAAAAGTGATTGCAGTTCTTGTGATAACTATAGGGGTATCAGCCTACTTTCTTTTCTAAGTAAAGTTCTTTACATAATTGTGCTTAATAGAATTAAGAATTTGGTTGATGGACAACTGTTTGATGAACAGTTTGAATTCAGAAGTGGTAGGGGATGTGTGGATCAGATATTTTCACTTAGGCAGATTCTTGAGAAATGTTTAGAGTTTCAAAAACCTATGTTGATTCAAAAAGTCTTTTGACTCTTTTGATCGTCATAATTTGTGGTTGATTGTGAGATTGTATGGCATACCAGACAAGTTAGTTAACATAGTGAAAGCTCTCTGTAATAACACTGAGTCGCATGTGATAGTTGGTAAGGCTTGCAGCAATTGGTTTAGCATTGCTTCTGGTGTTCGACAAGGGTGCATTTGTCTTTAGTTTGGTTATTGATTATGTTATGCAAAATTCACTGAAAGGAAAAGATTTTGGGTCTTAAATAATCTGGAGATACAAAAGTATCTGTTTAAGATCAAGGTGTTGTGTAAACATGGTGAAATTGGCCTCCAATGAGAGGCTTCCACTAGAAGGGCGAGATAGCAGAAGCAGAAAATACTACATCTCTGCTATATCATGTAGGTCATTAGAAAAGAATTATAGGTAAAAATGTAGAGAGAAAATCAAAGACATTAGACTTTGCAGAAAAGGCTGATGTTCTGAAAGTAATCAGTGAGTAGTTGCATGCATGTTTGCAGCAGCTTCTTGTTCTGGTGAGTGCCAAGAAGGGGGATGATTGAGTAATCCGTGGTTCCAATAGTATGGAGCTCCTGAAACAAAACTTCTCTTTCAGCATTGTAATGGAAGCAGTTAAGTAGAATGTGAGATACATTCTCAGGTGTGCTGCATGTGGCACAGTTAGAACTCTATACTCTGGCAAGAGTGTGAAGAGTAGAGTTGCTGTAGATGACTCCAACTCGGTGATGATGTAGGAGGGTATCTTCAGGTTGGTTGAGGTTATCGAGCTTAGGAGCAGTGAGTGAGAGATCTACCAGGTATCTAAATGAGGAACAACTGGTGAGAACTAAACAGTATTCTTATGCTGATGATTTAGCCCTTTTGGCAAATAATGTTAATGAGATGAACGCTTTCATTCGAGCTGTTGATGAGACATAGTAGAGTAGGTTTGGTTATAAATAGAGAGAAAACTAAAGTGATGAAAATTTGTCAGGCAGATGGTGCTTCAGTTGCTTTGAATGGCTGCACTCTTGAGCAAGTGTGTCAGTTTAATATCTTGGGAGCTATGTAACAGATACTGGTGATATGCAGCATGAGAATAACAGATGAATAGGGATTGTTGCCAGGACTTTTAAGAATGTATGGAGAGTGTGGAGAAATAGGCATATACACCTAAAGAGTAAAATCAGACTGTGTAATAGTTTGGTTCTTTTTAGGGTTAGGTGTAGTGAAATTTGAACACTTTGTAAACTAGATAACAGGAAATGATGCTTTTGATTCTAGATGCTTACACAGTATCTTGTCATTAGTTGGTTCAACTTTGTAAATAATGATGAGGTTAGGCAAAATAGTCAGCAACCTCCTTTAAGCAGCATGTTGTGCAGAGAGAGAGACTGTTGGTTTGGCCATGTTGTCTGTATGCATAATTAGAGATTAGTGAATTGGGCTATAAATAGTTTGCCTAAAGGCCTCAGAAAGAAGGGGAGATGTAGGATGCAGTGGGCAGACAGTGTCAAACAGGACCTTGTTAAAATTGGTGTGCAGTGGCCAGATGCAGCAGATGTAGCTAAGGACAGATATGCTTGAAAAACTAAATTGCACAGTCTGGTCAGACCTCTGTAGCCCATGGCTCCTTGAGGATGATGATGAAATTCTAGATCGAAGTAGAGCATTTTGAGGCTAAAATCCTGATACATGTTATGTGGCTGATTTTGCGTTTTTTGAATTAAAGTTTTCTCTGATGTCACTGTTTTGTGCTTGTTCTTTTATGATGTTATTCTTGGTTTGTGCTTCCTGTTCATTAGTTAGCATCTATGGAAAGGGACTTAATTAGGCTCTTATATGCAAACTAGGATATTTAGTAACTTTTCAGTGAGTCACACAATAACACCAACAGGAAATTTAATATTTTTTGAGTTTCTTTTAAAAATTGTTGGAGGTAGTTTTGATCCATTGGCTAAACAGACCCAAATAATTGTAGTGTTTCTATCCATATCCTGTAGCCTTTATCATAACAGTTATTTCCCCCCCCCCCCCCCCCCCCAATTCCCATGACTGTTCTATTGCTTTGATGATTAAAGGTCAGAGATGTTTTGTCCATTACCAGTTTGGGACAGTTCCAATTTGGTAACTTTACAATTTGTGATGCTTTACAATAAACTTTTGAAAAGACTTACCTTTTCTTCCTGACTATTAGACAAGTTCTGAGTGACATTTAAATAAAGAATGTATAATTACTATTATATTAAAATTATAGGTATTTATTAACTGTATCTATTTATAAACTGAATGAACTACATGCTGATGTCATGAAAGTTGTATTTGTTGACTTATATTTATATATGTGTATACTGACTATACCAGTAGTGTTCTGCTGCACTCGTAGTGCAGGTAGCTAAATCCCTGCTCTTGTAATGGTCTTTCTATTTTGCTTAAAACATGTAGATGCTACAATTTTTCTCCAGTTGAATGAGGCATTCCCTATTTGACATGTGTTTTTGTTCCTTGGAATTTCTTCTAAGGCTTCTTTATCTTGACTACGCCATTCTCATATTTGCTTTTTGTTTATGCCAAATTCATGAACAGCTGTATTGTTATTATATATTTTTGCATATGAAATGAATTTAATTTTGAATCCTGTTCCATAGTCATATTCTTTTAACTATGATCTATTTGAAATATTAAAATTATATTAAATTTAAACAAAGTTTGAATCCATGTATATGTACCTACTGAAGAATGGGGACTACTAATATATAAGGCACCAAAATTCTGAAAAAATGATATATCTGACAGGTGAAGTACTATTGTAATGGTAGTAGTAGTTGGATTATATCTTATAGATTTCTATAATGCCATTATCTAATACATTAGGTAGGCCTTACCAATTGATGGCAACCAACATTTCATTTGTATTAGAGAAGCTGCCATTCTTTCTATTTCTTGGATGACAGTGACTGGCATCTACAAGTGAGTAAGATGATGCTTAAGCAGTTACTTGTAATTTGGTAAAACATTTTTAGCATTTTAGCGTGCTTGGCTACTGATCCAAGGGACCTGGGTTCAAACCCTGGGTAAGGCATGGATGTGTGTGTCGTTTTTCTGCTGAGGTCCTGCTATCCTCTCAGATCTTCTACATGGCATATAAACTGACAGGCTCCTGTCAGACCTCTGTGGCAAGCAGCTGCTTGAGGGGGTATTTATTTTTTTTTATTATATTTCTGTGCAGATGGTGATTAGTACATTATCCACACTTGAAGCGTGATTGGCAATCTGCAACATCACTACAGTAAACAGTAAAGCTTGTGATTTCCAGACATGACTCACAAATAAGTTGACTTTCATTTTTTGAGGCTTGTTTTTTTCCAAAAATATTGGTTTATGTGTGAGTATAAAATAAATAAATATCAGTGAGTATAAATTGACAACCTCCTGTCAGATCTCTGTGCTTTTCACAGAAATCTGACAGGAGGCTGTCAGTTTATATACCCCAGTAAAAGGTCTATGAGGAAGGTGAGACATTATCAGAAAAACAACACAAACATCCATGCCTTATATGGGGCTCGAAACCAGGTCCCTTTGATATGTGGTATATATCCTGAGTATCTTGTTATTAAAAATACAAGAATGTATCCATTGAAAATGTTTGGGATCCATAATTTTTTTCCATACTGTCTGTTAAAATCATTTTCAGTGGTTGGCAAAAATGAATGTATAAAGTAAAATGCAAGATTTTTTTTTATAAGCTGGCTTTCTTTCTCTAATGATTACTGATATATAAGGCTGCCACCCATCGGATGGGATGTTAAACCGTGGCCCTGTGTGCAGGAGAACTATACCCTGTGCACTTTAAAGAACACACTTGATGGCAGACTATCATCTGTCTCCCAACAGCTGTTCCAGTGGGTCCCATCCCCCAATCTTCTCTGAGCCTTTGGGGTCCTTGTGACTTGGCCATTTAGCCCATTGTGTGCAAAAAATTGCTGCTTAGAGCAACCCAACTGATATATAATTTTTGCAGTTTTGTGTTAATACAGCATAGACAGTGCAATACTTGTTAGATTATAGTATAGATATGAAGTGAATGTTCTTTATGTCAGGTAGATGGGAAATTAATGTTAAGGGAGGATCAAATGTTAGAGTTGTCATTCATTAACTGCTATGGGCATCTATATATATATGCACATGTAAAATTTCATGGAATGCTATGGTTGTATATATATATGTACACTCTAAACTTTATGCAGCCAGTGCCATGAAGGTTACTACTATTTATGCTAAATATGAGCATTAGGTAGCTGCAGGGACTTCTTGTTTAGTTTTCTCAAAAAACAACAACAACATATTTCTTATTTTTTGGAAAGCACAGAGAAATGCCCACACTTAAGTATCAGTTAAAGGGTTGAACAAAATGGTTTTACACTGTAATAAATGTAATGATCTTTCATATTCTTTTACTATAATCAAAAAGGTATATGAACAATGATAAGTTTATGATAAAATATAAAGTAGAAATGGTTGTACAAATAGTTGGTTGAAACATATTTAAAACTGTTCAAACCTACACACCTCATGGTGTTGCTACATTGAATGAATATAAACTTTTGTAGCAATCTTGTTAAGTAGTATTATTTTTGTATTATCTTGTTAAGTCTGCTGCAACTGCAAATGTTCTAATATATTATTCCAGATTATTGTAGTATTCATTATTTTTAAATTTTGTTACAGATATGGCGTGTTGTGACATCAAAACTAACATTCCTGGATACAAAGGATTTAGTTTGTGGCTCCTTATTAATTTATTACTTTAGGATTTTTGAAAGAAGATATGGCTCTCATAAATTCTCAGTGAGTAAACATTTTATATATGTACATTAATTAAATATTTGCTTCATAAATGATATAATTATGATTAAGTTATACAGACATACAGGTTTCTTTAATTGAAATAATTGATTATGTAAATCTTTAGCTCATCATTGGTTACTTAATATACAGGGTGGGGCGCAAAAACTTCCTTTTTTTGAAGGCGAATGAAAGAAAAATTGTTGCTGATAAACAAAATTTATTTTTTGATAATGAAAGAACATAATTTCAAATTTCAAATCATGCTGTTTAAACAAAATAACTTGAAGGTGGTGGCCACCATTCTCTATGCACTGATGCAACCTATTTCTGACATTTCCCTCTACACGTTCCAACATGTCCAGTGGAATTCGGGCTATTTCCTGCCGAATAACATTCTTCAGCTGAAGTAGATTTGTGGGGCGATGTTTAAAAATTTCTGCCTTGAGGTATCCCCATAAAAAAAATCACAGGGCGTTAGATCGGGCGAGCACGCCGCCCACGGGATGTCACCTCGCATCGTGATGAGCCGTCCGGGGAACATTGCCCTCAAAACTGTCATCGAAGCTCGGGCTGTGTGGGCCGTGGCACCATCCTGTTGGAACCAGACATTTCTGCAAGAGCTGGTTCGAAAAGGTTTTGAATCATATCCACATGCCGCTGTGAATTGACAGTAACTGCTCGATTGTCCTCCTAAAAAAAATAAGGACCAATAATTCCAACTCTCGACAACGCACACCATACTGTCACCTTATCATTGTGAAGTGGCCTCTCATGGTGCTCTCTAGGGTTGATACCACTCCAATAGTGCATATTCTGTTTATTGACACATCCGGATAGGTGAAAATGTGCCTCATCACTAAAGAAAACAATTGCGTCAAGGTAAACTGTTTCCAATAAAGTTTGCACGCCGTTATCCGGTTCTGGAAATGGTGTGGTGACAATTCTTGCGCAATACACATCTTGTAGGGATGGAAATGAAGATGTTCATGAAGAATTCGACGCATTGATCGATTGGATATTCCTAGGGCGACTGCATGTTTGTGAGCGGAGCGTCTTGGAGATCTCAAAATCGACTGTCGAACTGCCTCCACATTTTCTGGCGTCGTAACGGTCCGTCATCATCCTGGGCTTTTTTTCACCACATTCCCGGTTGTCCTAAAGCTCTCTACCCACAAAACGATCGATTTCTGATCAGGAACCGGACCTCTGGGCTGAATTCCGAAGTGAGTACGGAACGTATGCTTCACCGCCACATAGGAACGGTTGTTCGAAAAATAAGCTTCAACTGCAAACACACGCTGCTCCTTCATCCACCTCATGTTTTCTACTGAGGGGTACTAGACAACAACTTTCGTGGCTGCTGCGTTCGTCAAGCCCATTCCCACTTTTCTATGACCTTGCCTCCCTTCACAATGTGCTGTCAGGAAAAAGAAGTTTCTGTGCCCCACCCTGTATAAAGTTAATGGACAGGTATTTTATTCCTCAAGTGAACAGGACTAGAATATCAACTGATTCAATATATATCAGGTTGATTTATTTGAAATAGCAATTTTTAGATTCCAAAAAATGGAAACATTCAATATAACTTACATTAATTAACAATATATTTTCCATTTGAATCAATAACTTCCTGCAATTGTTTTGGTAGTTTATGGGTTGTCTGGTTTGGAAATTTTCTGACTGCAAAGCAAAACAAGCTGCTATATTATTTTTTAGTCTGTTATTTTGGAAAGTTTTTTTCCATTAGAAAGTTTTATAACAAGTGAAATAGATAGTAATTCAGCAGATCAAGGTCCAGAGAATATATAGTATATTCACAAAACTTCCCATTTAAACAAAATTTACAGTAGAAGTACACAGTGCAGTAATTAAAGTAAAGTAATTTAATTCTCTATGACACTGTTAAATGTTTCTGGCAAGAACATCAAATTTTAAATTTCTCGCCAAAAGCATTCCAAGAAGCTCCTGTTACTTTTCATCCTCTATGGCATGGTACGTAAATTTCTCTTTAATAATTATTGATTCTTGATAGCATAGTCCACGTGTCAAAGTACTTAAAAACTTTTAACAGTGTCATAGAGAATTAAATTACTTTACTTCCCATTTAAAGCTCTTATTTTTGTTTGCTGCCAGAAGTGAACCTGACATTATTATGCAGAAGAAAGATGCCCTTGCGATTGATCAGTATTAGTTGCTTACACAGCAATGTTTTGGTGTAGTCTATCCAGTTGTTTGCACAGAGATTATTACTAATTGTTTGATTCATGGAAAGCAACTCAAAGTGGATGACCCCTTTCATATCCCACCAGATACAGAGCATAATCTTTGATGTAGTCCAGCCTTTTTAGTTGGTCTGGCACCTGATCCTTGTCTAACCATTGTGATACTTCATGCATCATATTTGTCAGGATTTGGTGTAAGAATTGTTCACAATTTGATGTGAAGAGAGAAAAATGCAAGTGTTGTAGCACTGCACCTTATCCTCATCCAACAATTGGTGAGGAATCCACTCTTTGAGGTTTTGTACTTTTTTGATCACTTTAAATTGTTTGAAGATAGTCAACTGAAGAATTCCAAGCTGTTCACCAACTTTCCCATTGTGTTATATATATATACATGGTCAGTATTCACCACAATTTCATTGCTTCTTTGTCAAAGTTGCGAAATTGATTTATCAGTGTACCATCTTCCAAGTATTCATCACCAGATCTTTTTGAACTATCTTTGTCATGTTCAGACAGGAAGAACACTATTTTTGAAAGCAGGACAAATGTTTTGTTGCATATGCAATGTTCCTTTTAAGTTTGAATTCGTAAAAGATGCACATGGATATGATACTTTCATCCAATATCGTAAATTGCAGAAAAAGGGAATCAACTCCAAGAAAGACAAAACTAAATGATGGGGAATAATTGTCGTAGTCTCCTATTTAGTTTGGAATGCAAGAATTCCATGTGATCTCATTTTATCGGTTCAAGTATGACAAAGTTTTTATATAATACCATTATATATCATTTCAAGAAGTATCTACCCAGACTACTGTATTTAATTTTTTTGAATTCTTGATGTTAGGATATCACTGGGTAGTGAAGCAGTGATCTACACTGGTTTCCATAAATTAAGGAAAATCCCTATGGTCAATGGAATACTAATGTCAAAACTCTATAACTTCTAAAATAATTTTTTTTGTTTTGAAAAATGTGATTGCAGATAAAGATTTCAATCAAATAAATCAATATCTCTATTTTCAACAATATTCGTTCAGTATTTAATGAGTTATGAAAGTTTGAATATTTAGCGCTAACAATGTCGTGACAAAAATTGACTTCAGAAGTTAATTAAAACTTAGTAATAAGTATTGTATCAAAGTGTTTAATAAAATAAATTTATATTTTAGAACATCTGTGTAATGAATTCTTTCACTATTCTTCAGTTTTGTATAAGTTTCTTAAGACTGACATTGTTGTTGTTAAATATTCAAACTTCCATAACTCATTAAATACTGAATGAATATTGTTGAAAATCAAGATATTCATTTATTTGATTGAGATCTTTATCTGCACTCACATTTTTCAAAACAAAAACAAAACTTATTTTATAAGTTACAGAGCTTTGACGTTAGCTTTCTATTGATTTAACATAGAGATTTTCCTTAATTTATGGAAACCAATGTATTTGTTAGGCTTCTGAGCTAGTCATTAAGACATATCCAAAAATAATTATTTTGCAGCTTCTTCTCAGTCCTTGTGTGTGTGTGTGTAGGAGGTGGTTGGGGAGGTGCTCAGTCAGTAGTACTCCAGGCTTATAATCAGCTGTTCTCAGATTCAGGTCCTACCTGGGCCAGTGTTGGTATTCATCTCTTCTAACCCCCACCCTGCTCAGTCAGAAAGGGGACAGTGTTGAGCTTGGAAAGACCAGTCTGTGGTTCTATGTGCAGGAGAGTCATACCCTGTACACATTAAAGAATACTCTGCATTGTCTTGATGGGAGGTTTCCATCTGCCTCCTAACAGCTGTTCAGTGAGTTCCCTTCTCCAAACTTTTTCTGAGCCCTTGGGGTCCTTGTGACCTGGCCATTTAGCCCATTGTGTATGAGTGCCATTCAGAGATAAAAACAACCCAAATTGCTCCCTCTGCAGAATTATCTCAAGCCAA
This sequence comes from Ryuthela nishihirai, assembly GCA_038380435.1. Lineage (NCBI taxonomy): Eukaryota > Metazoa > Arthropoda > Arachnida > Araneae > Heptathelidae > Ryuthela > Ryuthela nishihirai. Next base: position 37,621,286 of record JAWZYU010000002.1, on the reverse strand, counting down.
AATATATATCTTTTTTTTTAGTTTTTTTTTATAAAGGTCTAATCTGAATCTGTTTCATTGCAAAACAATAAATACCTAATGTGTATTATAAGCAATGTGAATTGATACTGTTTCCCCAAGCAGCAAAGTGGAGAGAAGGCTTCTTGTTGAAATTTAATATCAGGAATGATGAGGGATATCATTCTTGAATGCAATCACTGGAAAACTAGTTTTTCATAAACATAGAAATGCTTGTGTAATAGTTTATCAAAAAACGTTCTTTTGGTGAGGCACCTTTCTATATTTAAAACTGTGTTTAGTAACAGAAATTTAGTTATATTAATTTTAGATTGCTGTTTGTTTTTAGTATTTAGTTTTTAGTTTTTAGATTGCTTAATTATTTGCTTAGGAACTAGGTTTTAAGGATTGTGGGATGAAAAAGGAGACTGCACATAAACGTTTCATTTATTTGGTCCTTAGGACATTCAATAATATACCCTGATAAGTAAGAACTGAAAGTAAAATACAAAGTTGTAAAAATAAGGTATTTTTTTGTTTACAGTATTGAGGTTTATCTGAGAGTAGTTGTGAAATACGACTCACTGAAGTGACCTTCTGTCTCCCAACAGCTGTCGAGTGGTCCTCTTCCCCCATCCTTCTCTGAGCCCTCGGTGTCCTTATTACCTGGCTATTAGCCCATTGTGTGCAAAAAAGTGCTGCTGAGAGATAAAATAAGCCAACCCAATTGTAAATTTTTTCATCAAATCTAACTCTATTTCGTTTATCTTTTCCCCACTTTCTGTTCAAAGGTAGAGACTTCAGCTCAGCAAAGGCTCTTTGGAGAGGAACTCAAACTGGAATCCTTCTCTTTAAAGCATCCCTGACATGTTTTACAACAGGGTGCACAACTCAAATGTGGTTGTGGGACAGAGTTAGAATAAAGTGAGCCAAGAATAATTTAACTGAAGGGGGAGGGTAGAAAGGCAATGTAGAATGACATTCCATTTTTTTTTTCAAAAACTTTTTTTGAAATAGTGCAATATGTTTTTTTTTTTAAATTCCTTGCGAAATATCTTCAATATACATATATACTGTTCTTTTTGCATCTGTTCCTCATATTAAAATTTACCAGGAAAGTATATTGCCTTCTGCTTTAATGTCTGTGTTTTCATTCACCACAGAAAAATCACATTATCTTCTGTAATCTCATAAAAATATTCTAAAATGTCAAATATAATAAATTCACTTAACTAAGCCTTTCTTAATTAGCAGTGCTAAAATATCTATGAGCAATAACATTGCAAATCAGGGAACTGTTTGGTAATCCACTGAAACTATATCTTCAATCAACTGAAATAAAACTGTCTTTTCAATTAAAAAGATTTCTCACTACACAAATAGCACAAATATTTGTTATAAATTTTAATAAATAAAATTGCTTGTCAAATATATCTTTAATGTTCATTTCAAATCTATTTTAAATTTGTAAAACAACTCATATTTTCTGACCTGAGGCAAATGCCAAGGCCACCTCGATACATCAGACCTGGATGCTGCAGTAACAGAAGACATAATTTTTAAACATATGCAATTTTAATTATATGCCTATTTCTAAAAATTCTACTGTAGTTAGTTATATTTAAAAATTTGGTAATTAACTTTAAAATATTTGAGAATTTAAAAAAAATTTAAATGAGTAAATTACATTATTTTAGTCAGTTTTAAAATTTAATATTAAAATTTAACTTTTACTTAAATTTTCAACAAATTAATTTACTTAATGACACTCATATGAGTAAGAACATAATCTGTTTCAAACAAGTTTAAAGCAGAGACAAAGCAAAGATCGAATTATGTAGTAAAGGCATGTGCATTTTGTTTAGCAATAACTCAGAATTGTTCAGTGATGCCAGCTAGGTATATCAGTCTTGAAAATTCAGGACTGCTGCTTTCAACAAAATAGCAATATGGAGTGTCTTGTGAATACTTCAAATTTCTAAAGAAAAATTATCAATTATCAAACTGAACTCATTGAAATTATTTGCTAATAATTTTAAATTTTAAGATCTGGGAAATGATTGGCTGGGTATTTTAACTAAAATCCAAAATTGTTATGTGGGCCAAGAAATTCTCTTTCTTCTTGAATAAAAAAGAGAATCAGAAGAAAGTTCCTTTGAATGGCATTGTTATGAAAAAAAAAATAAATATATGTGATCATTACTATACAGAAATTATTCAAGATGATTCAATATCCTTTCCCACCAGAAAGCTAGTTCCACAAATTGAAGCTCTGCCTAATGTCAAGATGTACGAGAAGTGCATATGCTTACACTGTAGCTGAATGCCACTGTCCATGAAAAGGAGCATTATATTTAACAGAATAATAGAAGATACGACATTCCCTAAAGAATTTTATAGAGATCTCCACAAAAAGTTAGAGCATCCATCCATAATAAGCATTAGTACATGTCTGGGTCTATTAGATCAAAGTTTTTCTGCATGTAAATAGCATTTAACTATGAGAACTAGTCTGCATTGCCAAAATGTGACACAAATGAAATGTTAATGGTGTAATTAGAATATCCATAATATATGCATATCACTAAAAATTTGCATAAAAATCAGGAAAGTAATGAGCATAATTCAATCTAAACTTTCTTATAGTTTCAGTATGCAATTTTTAAAATTATTTTTATAATCATCCAGGCTATTATGACGTTTAAAAAAAATATTTTCCTTAAAGGACAGAAAGATAAGAAAAGAGTACAAAATTTTTAGTTATGTGATATACAGTCTGAAACGTTTAACATGAAAAAGAGGAAATATCGGTTAATATGAAACTAAAGTTTGGTCTACTTTGGTGACAATACTTTTACATGCTTAAATATTCCTTTAATGGGAAATTGACAATATGAAGAAATCGTTTAATGCAAAAATTTTCTACCTCTGATGAATAAAATTCTATTTGAATTTCCTCGAATTGCATGAAATTTATAGAGTAGTTGACGGACATAATCTCAACCACTGTTTGATAACTTTTGAACAGCTTCAAATTTCTTGCTAATTAGTTATTTTTCAGTAGCTGTAAATACATTAGTAGGTTTCAGACTTGACACCTGGAAAGCAGATTAATAATTTTGTGTACTGATATGAGCATTAGCATTAGGGCAAGGTGGGGGGGGGGGAGGAACAAGTTGTCTCTCTGGAAAATTGATCAAGAAATTTATTTTTGTTGGATAATATTAGGTTTATGAAAAATAATTTTTTTTTGTCTTAACCAATTATAATCTTTTTTTTATCTTTCATTTTCAGAAGCATATCATTTATTTTTATTATTAACATGAAAAAATATTTTTAATGCATTTTTCAATAATAAGTGTTCCTTTTTTTATTTGGTTTTTGAACATCCTTAGTTATGGTATGATTGTTAATATAATAATATAATAACATGATTGGTGTATTTGCAACTGCACTAATTAATGAATGGTTCAACCTAAATATTTCTATTTTCATTGTTTTTTTTGTTCCTCTCCCAGGAAAAATTCCTGCTGATGCCCATGTCTGCCAATTTTGACCGTAGTTTCCTGTGCTCCATTAACTCATTAATCCTTGATTGGGAATAGCAATTCGTAATGAAGATAGAATGATTCCCAGGCTCATTAATAATGAACTGTGGCTCAGATTACAGATTTTAATGAATAAAAGTCTCATTGAATCTTTGTCTTGAACTTCACTCTGAAAATAATTTGTAACATACATTTCAGCAAGCTTAAATGAAAAATAGCCCATGCCTGGTCTAAAGGCTTGTTTCTGACTATAAACCAGTGGGCATGTCCCTGTGTATGTGTTTGTATGTTTTATGAGAAACCAGGACAAGCCCAGTAGAGTGTCTAGGTTATCTCCCTCTGTTCTTTGTGTAGGGGAGTACCCACTACCCACCTGCCCCCCTCAATTTTTTAATGCATTTTTACAAAATTATTCTTTTTAGTAAATTACATTTTGGTCATTATGTCTTACAGTGAATTGATATGGAAATTTTAGCTGCATTATGGATTTCTAGTAAGGAAAGTGCCATGAAAATTTATAAATCATTGGTATTATTAGCACACATGTAAAAAAAAATGCTAAGTAGTGTAACCAACCATCTTAATGCATTTTTAGTCCCTTTTTGCCAATTGCACTTACAATTATATTGTCAGATCTTTTCCAAAATATTAAGAAATACTTTACAATTATTCATCTTATGATTTATGATGCAGTATTTGGAGTTTTATTTTGTAAGGCTTAGTGAATTGGAAAACCTAGCTATGTTTCAGCCCTTCTTTTTTTGGGTGTGTGTGTTTTGTGTGAGGGTCTTAACTCTAATTGATGCAGTGACAAGAGAACTTGACTACCATTTCAGTGAACATGTTTTTGTATGAGAAAACCTCTAGTTAGGAGTAACTTTGGATTAAAAAAAATTAATTTATACCTATATAACTTTGTGAACTTAAAAATCATAATAATGAATAATATGAAGTATTATTTAAAAATGCATTAATATAAACATACTGTGGATTATAAATATTTTCAGTAGAATGACATAGTAAAGACAAGAATTTAGAATTAAATAGTTGAAGAAATTGAAAATTGTGTTTAGTATTTTTTAAACTAGTTTAATAGCCAAATTGAAAAATAATACATATATTTTGAGTGGGTCTATAATATTATTTTCTTTTCAGTCTTATTTGTTAGCTGCTTGTACAGTTGCTACATTCTTGGAAATGGTCACTGTATTTTTGCTGCGATACATAGATGTGCATATTATGTATCTTCCTACAGGACCGTAAGTCTTGACTTTAAAAAACAGTTTTTATATTCATTAATATTTATCATTATGCAATATGGAGGATAATGTAGTAGTCCATTTTAATAGCTGAAACTTCAAGGAAATTCTGTGTAAATGAATAATGCCTTTTTTTTTTTATAAACTATGTGTTATTTATTGAATAAATCAGAATAAACCCCATAAAGAAAAGAATTACGCAAACGATGCTTTTCTTTGAGTGGCAATAACTGCTGCTATACGGTCCAACATTGAGAGGATGAGACATCAGATGTGTGTTTGGGAAATGTCAGTCCATGCAGTTTTGATATGTAGCCAAAGTTCATCTGTTGTAGCCGCTGCTGGTGTCTGGTGTGCTAGTCGTTGTGAGACCATGGACCAGACATGTTCAATTGGGGACAGATCTGGTGAACACGCAGGCCAAGGCAGAAATGTCACATGGTGGCTATCCAGGAGTTGTTGGATGATGCATGCCACATGTGGTCGGGCATTGTCCTATTGATAAATGGCACCAGAGATCCCCTGAAGATAAGGTACGACCACAGGCTCCAACACCTCAGTGATGTAATGCTGGCTGTTCAAAGTACCGGTAATGCATGCATACAAGGCGCATGCTTGAGTGGAGTCCAATGGTACCCCATACCATAACACCAGGAACTGGACCTGTATGGCACTGCATCATGCATGTTTCACTGAGTCTGTCGTCACTTTACCGCCAGATACGGATTTGTCCATCATGGTGCTGCATACTGAAGCGGGATTTGTCTGAAAAGATGATGTGATGCTATTTGCACATCCATGCGCGATGTTCTTGGCACCATTGCAGTCGCATACGCCTGTGTTGTAAACTCAATGGTAGCTGAAGCAATGGCCACCTAGCAAAGATGCCCTGATGCAGCAGACGACATCGAACCGTATGTGCATACACTGGTTGATACAACACACTCTACTGTTGTGCTGAAGTGTTTGATGTGGCTGTATGATCATTCATAGCCATGTGCACGAGATGTCTGTCCTCTCATTTGTTTGTGTGACAGGCCATTGAGATCCCTCACGTCAGTGAGTTCATTTCTCCTCTACCCACTGATTTCATATTCTCATCCCTGTGGCAGCGTTCCATCCAACATGAGCACCAATGTCTTGGTACGATAATCCAATGTCTCCTTCCCATAATCCCACAATTCTCCTTCGATCAAAGTCGGGAAACCTCGTCATATGGATGTCGTGTTCTTTGATGGGGCATACTTGATTATTTAGTGTGCAAGAACTGTGAGCAAACAGAATTCCAGTGCTTTACACCAGCTCTTTGTAATCTCCTCTTAGTACCACTTCCAGGGGGCTTTACTGTCACACATAATGTGTAGCTGCTCTTTGAATCATTTACAGGTTCTCCCATGGGCTACCCATCTTGCATATTTCAGGATAATCTGATGAGTTCTTCTTGGTGTTGCACTTTTAATGTCCAGCAGTGTATTTCTCCCGTTTTGTAATATTTTTCTCGGTACCATTGAGAAAAATCTAAGTTTTTGGGCAATTGTGCTGTCAAATAAACAAGTCAACTTTAGAATAATAAAAAAAATCAACAGAAATTGACCATGTTATATACCAAATTAAACACAATATAACTCCAAATTTTATGAAAATAATAAATTAAAAATATTTACAAGCAAATTAACTTTAATAAGAATTTTTCACAGTAATCTAGAGAAAAAACAGATTACATTATGCAATTAAGGCTTAATTTTGGAAAATGTGATGAATAAAAACTTAATAATTTAAGTAGCCATCCCATGGCTGAGTGGTTAGCATGCTTGGCTACTGATCTAAGGGACCTGGGTTCGAGCTTTGGGTAAGGCACGGTTGTGGGTGTTGTTTTTCTGCTGAGGTCCTGTCATCCTCACAGACCTTCTACTATGGCCTATAAACTGACAGTCTCCTGTCAGACCTCTGTGGCAAGCAGCTGCTTTAGCGGGTATTTATTGATTTTATTTTATTTTAAGTTAAATTATATAATAATTGAAAGTAAAATTTCTTCCTGAATAATATGTTTACCTGAAGCATAATTTTTATTTCTTTTAATGATTCTTTTCAGTGTGGTATATTTCAAAACATGAGCCAGCATTATACAAGGTGACTTGGATTGCTCACATTAATAGGATTTTCTGTCCTGTATATGAAATGGAGGAAAACTTCTTTGGCTTCTTTTTTTACTACACATTATGATTTTTATTTTTCTTTAGGTGTTAAATTTTGGGGGTCTTGGTTAAGTGCAGAAAAGTTAGTGCACCAAATAATAAAAAAAAAAACTATATCATCAGAGTGGCACAGCCAAGTTACTGAGGGAAGGGGGGATAAAATCTTTTTAAAGCCATTGAATATAAACTTAAAAACATGTAATTTAAAAAATGAAACTTTGCCAGGAGGGGGAGCAGTAAAAACTTATGCTGAAATTTTCCTCTTACAAGAGGACTGATTTCCATGCCAAGGAAGTCCTTTGTGCTTCTGAATCCAAGACCTCATTCATTATCAGGAATTTCCGGAAATGATACAAACTCAGTTTTTACTGGAAAATGAAGAAATAAAAGAAAAACACGACAACATGTAAGTCCATAAGACATAGCACGACTCTGAATAATCAATCAATAGATCAACCAACCCAAATATTGATAATTTATGGAAATAAAATAAATCTGCTGAAATGAAAACTAAGGTTTAAATACAAAAAAGGTAAATATTAACTTTACCAAGAGAGTATATCTGATATATGGGAACAACATCACAAACAGTCTATTTTGGAGCCACTTACAAACACACGGAACAGAGATAGCACATGTGATCCACCTGGGACCTCTGTTTCAGTGAGCCATGACCCAGTTGCAGCTGCAGCCAGTCTGAAAGCTTATCTCTATTTTTAGTTGTAGTTTCGATTTGAGAAGTGGGAATGATACATAAAATACTGGGATAAATGATATAAATAAAAAAAAAAAAACTTCTAGGGATATTAAAATATGTTTAAGGTAGAAAAAAATGTAAAACAGAAAAAAAGACAACAATGGAGATATATGCTTTGTAACTACTTCCAAAATCTTTTGTTTTAAAAACATTAGTTTTCTTTATTAATTTTCAGGAGATTTTCAAAACTTTAAGCAAAAATTTGTTGATAATAGTTCAACTCAAACTCGTGAGCTGAAATCAGGTGGTTGCTTCAGCATAGCATAACACTAACAAACATATCAGTGGTACTGTATATCAGGTGACTTATTTTAGTACAACTAAATAAATGCATGGATGCCGTGTTCTTTGACTTATTAGTAAGTTCTGGCAATAAGTAATTACTTAGTTCTGGCAGTGTCATTTATTGTATTTTCTAAAATTGGTGACTATTAAAAGAATAGTTTATTTTAGATATTAAAACATGCTCTCTAGATATTGAGTATACTGTCCCATGGCCAAGTGGTTAGCATGCTTGGCTACTGATCTAAGGGACCTGGGTTCGAGCCCCGGGTAAGGCATGGCTGTTTGTGTCGTTTTTCTGCTGAGGGCCTGCCATCCTCACAGACCTTCTACTCTGGCATATAAACTGACAGGCTCCTGTCAGACCTCTGTGGCAAGCAGCTGCTTGAGGGGGTATTTTTTTTAGATATTGAGTTGCTATTAACTAACCAATGTGGGAAAGCAGGCATATTTTTTTTTATCAAATTGTGCTACTGTTCTATTATACTGGTTCATCTGGTTCAACTCTGGGGTGAAGCATATATGATTAAATTTTTTTTCTGTGTATGTATATATGTGTGTGTGTGTCATGGTAATAGCACAGATAATCTGCTGAAGCTGTAGTTTCTCTGTTCTTGTTTAAAAATTTTTAATGATAATTTAAGAGATATAGAAACAAAAGAATCAAGCATCTGGTGAATATGCAAAAAACTACCATTAAAAAAAACTGTCCAGAATAAAATTTGTGTAAGTCTAAGACCATTCTTGAGTAAATTAAATGAGTCAGTTTAACATGATAGAAGGAATATTTATCAAACTTATTTATCCCTTTAGTACGAAGGCATTCAAAGAGTTCTTGATATGCATCTGCAGAACCAAAACCATTGCACTTGCCTCAACAAAAGATCAAGTAAATATGCAGGATGGAGTAGCTGTTTGATTTTTTCCTGCAGCAGATAGGCTGTAACTTGCTGGGTTTTGTTAGTTCTGGCAGTGTCATGAAGAAAGAGAACACTTTACATGCCTGTTGTTGGATGTTATTCCTTCATCTCCGTAATCATTTTGGGCAAAACAATGTTGGTGTAGTATTGGCCATTTATGGTCAACTTTTTAGGTAAGGTGTCAATGGCTACCACTCTGGAAATAAAAAAAGATTATGAGCATCCTTTTTCTTGAGCAAAAGCCTTGTCTGAGGATTTGGGGAAGGCAGTTCATCTTCTGCAACCCAAGCATAGATGTTGATATTTGTGGGAGTTGTACAGTAATAAAACCCCATATCCATCACCTGTGACAATGTCTGTTACTGTTTGGTGCTACTAGGTTCAAACATTGCCAGGATCTCCTTGCACAAGTTGCCTCTAGCCCCTTTTTTTTGGTTCTGTTAGTTTGTAAGGTACCTATTAGGCACAGATCTTTTGGAATTAAAAGTTGATCAATAATTGTTTCCACATTGCCAATCAATATACTACCATCTAAACTTAGTACCTGAGCAGTGACTTGTGGGTTTTGTTTAATGAGCTGACGAACAGCAGCAATGGTTCCTTCTTTCATAACCTCCTTTGGCCTTCCTGCATGAGGGAAGTTTTCAAAGTTCTGCCATCGATCTCTGAATTTGCTCATCCATCCCATAATAGTGCCATATGAACAGGCATGATACCCATAGATTTGTGATAAATTGGCATTAATTTTTTTTGTGTCATCCCCAAACTGCATCCTTGTAAAAATGCAAAATCTTTCCTTGTCTTCTACTTAAGGCGGACGCAGTACCTAAGTGCGAGTTTTGTGACACCATTTTAACTGTTAAACATATTTTAATTCATTGTCCCGCTTTTAATCTGGAACGCAAAATGTATTTTACCTTCCACAATTTTATGGCTGAGCCTCTTACACTCGGCCATCTTTTATCTGATGAATCGTTTTTAACTCCTGTTTTCGACTTTTTACATTTTACTGGTTATTTTATACTTATTTGATTTTTACCCTGTTTCCTAGTTTTTACTCTTGTTTGTGGTTTTCAATAGGTCTATACAGCCATTTTATATTGTTAACTTCTACACTTGTTGTTACTTTTTAGTCTTTTTACTTGTCGTTTTGTGCCGTTTTGTTTGTGTTCGTTTTAACTTTGGTTGTGGGTTTGGCTTGTAAATGGTAGCTAGGCGTAAACTGGAAGGAGAGCTGTGTACCAATCCCCAGTGATGATGCACAGAACCGGCCAGGTCTAGCACCTAATGTCCGACCCCGCCTTCTCGTGGTGCAGGCCGTTAGTACCTTTCAAAAGAGATATTCTCTTTTGGAAGGGAACGGAAGGGGAGGGCTGCCAGTTCAGTATGGCCTACTGATCTGGTCATCTATGGCCACTTTTTTCTTTTTTTTCAACCCTGCTGAGGAGTGGTCAACTTCACAGGGTCCTGGTGCTGACCATTTATACCTACTAGACTGGACTTGTTTATGGATTTGAGCTTGATTATGGATCCTGGACTTGCTGCACTGGTGGGCCTCTGTTGAGGGAGAGTCTGCCGCTGTGTTTTCTGTTTGCTTCTGGGTTGCCAGCTCAAAGTGAACAGAGACATGGGATACCTTATATCAGCTGGAGGATAATCCTAATCAGAGGCCATCGCAGGTACCTGAACCTTACTTAGCTAGTTGGGCATCGTCAAGCCTAAACTGGAGTAATGTGTCTCAGGCAGGCCATATGGTTCTTGAAAAAGTCCACTTGAAAAGGTGGTGCCCGAAGTTCCTACCAGCATCGGTGACTTCAGCCTTTAGCGGAGGAGGAACAGGTCTTTGCCCCATGCCTGCGATCAGGGGGCTGTTTGATATTGTTGGCCCTACCAATCTCAATAAACCTAATTTCTTTAAAAATCCTACTAATCATTTTCTCTCTGCAGGAACGTGGAACGTGAGGACATTACATAGAGATTATTCTCTTGATGTCCTCATGCAGGAATTCCAGCGCTATAACCTAGATATTCTAGGCTTGCAAGAGACCAGATGGACAGGTAAAGGTGAGATACTTAAAGTAACTTTAAATTTCTCTTTACAGGGAGGGAGGATGGAAAGCATCACCAAGGCGTGGGTCTGCTGCTCAGCAGACATGCTAGTGATGCTCTTCTAGGATATGAGTGCATTAATGAAAGGTTCCTTACAGCAAAATTTCAGACAAGCATTAAAGACTTGAATGTTATCTGTTATGCCCCCACTGAGGATGCTGATGAGGATCAGAAGGATAGGTTTTACGAACAACTTCAGGATATTTTGAATTCAGTCAAGAAAGGAGATATTACCCTTGTTCTTGGTGACTTCAATGCCAAAGTTGGTACTAACAGTACTCTTTTAGGGAAAAAGGAGCAGAGGAGGCAGAATTATTTAAGTGATAAGGCACTTGAGCTTATTTCAGAAAGAAGGAACTGCAGGAATGTCCTTAATCAGTACCCTACTAGTCCTAATAGAAAGCATTACAAAGAACTTAATAAACGTGTAAAGGATCAGTTAGCTACTGATAAGAATCTTTGGCTTGATGGCCTTGCTGACAAAGCTGAGGAAGCAGTTAGACAGCACAACAGCAGAAAGCTATACCAGATAGTTAATGTTTTGTGTGGTAGAAAACGAACAGGTATACAGGGATTGAAGGATAAACACGGCAAGGTTATAGAAGGTGAGGATTCTGTCATGGCTAGGTGGGCTGAGCATTTCAGTGATGTTCTAAACAATGTGGTTAGTTCTACTCCCATTGTTTGCAATGATGATAGATGCATTGTTGGCTTTAATGTTGGCCCTATAACACAATCTGAAGTTAGTTTGGCTATTTCTAAACTTAAACTTCATAAATCCCCAGGGGTGGATGAAATTACTACGGAAATGCTTAGAGCTGGGAATGTTTCTGTTACCATTTGGATGACTGAAATTTTGAATAACTTTTATGATAAAGGCATGGTTCCTAAAGATTTTACCAGAGCTATTATTATCCCTATTTTCAAAAAAGGTGATCGCAGTTCTTGTGATAACTATAGGGGTATCAGCCTACTCTCCGTTCCAGGTAAAGTTCTTTCCATGATTGTGCTTAATAGAATTAAGAATCTGGCTGACAGGCAATTGCGTGATGAGCAATGTGGATTCAGAAGTGGTAGGGGATGTGTGGATCAGATATTTTCACTTAGGCAGATTCTTGAGAAATGTTTAGAGTTTCAGAAACCTTTGGTTGCTAGCTTTGTTGATTTTAAAAAGGCTTTCGACTCTGTTGATCGTCATAATTTGTGGTTGATTGTGATATCATATGGTATACCAGACAAGTTAGTTAACATAATGAAAGCTCTCTATAATAACACTGAGTCATGTGTGAGAGTTGGTAAGTCTTGTAGCAATTGGTTTAGCATTACTTCTGGTGTTCGACAAGGGTGCATTTTGTCTCCTTTTCTCTTTAGTTTGGTTGTTGATTATGTTATGTGAAATTCACTTCAAGGGAAAGCTTTTGGCCTTAAATGGGCTGGAGATACGAAAATTTCTGATTTAGATTATGCTGATGATTTAGCCCTTTTGGCAAATGATGTTGATGAGATGAACTCTTTCATTCGAACTGTTGATGAGACTGGTAGTACAGTAGGTTTGGTTATAAACAGAGAGAAAACTAAAGTGATGAAAATTGGTCTGGCAGGTTGTGATTCAGTTAATCTGAATGGTTGCAGTCTTGAGCAGGTGTCACAGTTTAATTACCTTGGGAGCTGCGTAACTGATACTGGTGATGTGCGGCATGAGATTAACAGACGAATAGGTATTGCTACCGGGACTTTTAAGAATCTATGGAGATTGTGGAGAAATAGGCGTATACACCTAAAGACTAAAATTAGACTGTATAATAGTTTGGTTCTTTCTAGGGTTAGTTATGGTAGTGAAACTTGGATGCTGTGTAAGCAAGATAACAGGAAACTAGATGCTTTTGATTCTAGATGCTTACGCAGTATCTTGGGTATTAGGTGGTTTAACTTTGTAACTAATGATGAGGTTAGGCAAAGGAGTCTGCAACCTCCTTTAAGCAGCATATTGTGCAGAGAGAGACTCCGCTGGTTTGGCCATGTTGCCCGTATGGATGATTATAGATTGGCGAATAGGGTTATGAACAGTGTGCCTAGAGGCCTCAGAAGGAGGGGGAGACCTAGGATGCGGTGGGCAGACAATGTCAAACAGGACCTTGTTAGAATTGGTGTACAGTGGCTGGATGCAGCAGATGTAGCTCAGGACAGATATGCTTGGAGAATTAAACTGCCCGGTCTGGTTGGACCTCCGTAGCCCATGGCTGCTTGAGGATGATGATGATGATGATGTGGGTTATGAGACTTTTATCCCTTTTTATCGTTTGTTTGGTGCAATATAGCCTTAGTTGCTGTTGTGCCAATAAACCCCAACCAACCAACCAACTTTCCTTGTCAGTAGTAGGCTCCACAGCAACAACAACACAGAGTTTGCAGACTGAACTTCATGTGCTACCAGTGAAGAGAAAAATGATGATACTGCCTTTGTTTTTAACACATAATGACAAGTTTAGACAAGCTTTCAAACAAGTCATAGCTCGTTAACTTTGGAGGAATGAAAGCAAATCTACAGACATGACAAGAAATTTTTGAATGCCCTCCATATTAAGACATAATTGATAACAAATGACTAATTGTGTGTGATAAATCAAAGTAAGCATTTAAGAGGGAAAATAGAAAGTTGACAGCAAAATCAGTAGTCTTCTTATTAATTTTTGTTTGATTTGAGAGTCAGTGTGCTATGGTCTTTTATATTGCTTCATGAGAGATGCATTTTTGATAACCACAGATTAGGTATTCATCATCTGCATGTACCCACTTGTCTACCTGACATTGGATGTTCTCATAACATAAATATAAAAAAATATTTTTGTATTTAAACAATGTATTTCACTGTGATGATGTGGAAAAATTATTGGTTGTTAAAAGATAGTAGTCTATATATAATGTTAGTATTTTCTTCATTGCATTTATCATTTTATTTCATTACCTGTAAGTATTTTTCCCAGTGAATAATGTTTCAGTAAGTTGTGGATAAAAAAGCCATTTTAGTATTGCAAATGCATATAAAAGAAAATATGGAAACAAAATGAATTTGTAAAACTTTTTCTATATACTTTCACTAAAATGCAAAGTATATAATATTATATTGGGGTATTCTTATGAAAAATAAAGTATAAAATTAAGAAAATTTAAAAATGAAAATAAAAATTTGAAAATGATTATTTAGAGCAAAATTTTTTGGGTAGTGTAAGCATTCACTTTGAGGTGGCAAAATAGGCCAAATGCATCTACTAACATGGCCAAAAGAGTTGTGTCTATTCCTGTGTTAAGAAGTAATGAGTGATGAAATTATAAATGAAGAAATTGCAGTGTTATTAGGTTGTCAATGAGTGAACCACAATATTTTTTGCATCTATAAAAAGAGTGTTACTACAGATAAAATAAGAAAATTTGCAACATCTGATTATCACAAAATTTGGTTCCTTTATGAAGACAGATTAATATATCAGCTAGTAAATAACTGAAATTTATATATTAAAAAGTTTAATTTATAGGAATAAATTAGTTTTTATCATCATTTCCCATTAATAGCTGAAATGTGGCTTAAATATGGCTTAAATGTGCTGTTCTCATACTAAACATAGATATTCACTTCCTGTATGAACAGGCAAATCATGTACTCTATGAATGCAGTTATGTATCAGTCAACTGAATGCATGCACTCAGTTATTAAATGCAACCATTCCTGATTACTGACAGGAGAGGAAGTATGTAAGAAATACACTTCACATAAGAAATTCTAGGAACTGGATTAAGAAATGTAAAATTGAATAAATTTCCATATTCAGAGCTAGAAAAAAAAAGCACACACCTAAAAATTGGTTAAATTTTAACATTTTTAAAGGTCATTTGGCTGGACAATACAAAGAGTGTATAAATATAAAATCTGGGTTGCATAAAATTGACTATATACAATATTGTTATTGAAGATTATATGTTGCCATTTCATTATATCAAATTTAACATTACATACTTCACTGCAATCATCTAATGACTTTTAAATCTTATACAGTTATTAACATTGTGCCATAATGTGAACATTATCACATTTAAATTTTGCATTGTTTTAATTTTTAATTGAGTAAAAGTAAATTTTAAACATATTAGATTGATATATTGTAAGATATAGATTATGAAGAAACTTTAAAAAATGTAATTCATGATATATTTAAGTTAATAAAAGTACATTTATTTTCAGGTATGGACTGATATTTCCATTGTTTGTAAATTATTTCATGGACATTCCCCGAGTTGCGCAAACATATATTATGGGTGTTCCTGTTACTGGAAAGACTTTGACATATCTATTAGGTCTTCAGGTATTAGGAAATATTTTTTGTTTTTCATAAAAATAGTACATTTGGCTTGATAATAATTTTTTTAATGTAGTAATTCTTTAAATTATTCTTACATTGTGTTAAAAGTTGTAGTTTGGTTCCATTTGCTTTACATATTCAACTTTTTTTTTTACCTTAAATTTTCCATATATTAGCCTTACTAGTGTCCAGCCTGAAAAACTGGTTTATATCCAAAGGCCAAGTTATTTTCTCCTTTATGCTTAGCCAAAAAAAAAAAGCTGACTTTAGGACTTTTAGCCAAATAACTAATGAAAGGAATTGTGGCATGCTAGATCCCAAATTAATCAGCATTTAATTCTGGATTTTTTTAAATAAAATATTTAACCATAATAGATGACTAGTTTTATTTTAATAGGGCTTTTTTAGAGTCATGCAGTAAAAAAATGCATTTGGCAATGCAAATAAAAATTTATTTAAAAAAAAAGAAACTAAAATAATTATAATGCCTATAAATAGAAAGCATATTTCTGAATAATAAAAAGAAAATTTTTACTTCTAGAATTAAAAATTCTAAACTAGAAAATTACCTTTTTTATATAATTTTTTTCTCAGTACCATACTTTGAGAAAAGTCCAGGGTTTTTGCCAATTCTGCTCAGTCAGACAAACAAGTCAACTTTACAATTAAGAAAAAAATCAACAGAAATATGCCATGTTATATATCAAATTAAACAGAATTTAACTCCAAATTTTATGAAAATAAAAAATTTAAACAAATTTACAAGCATATTAATTTTAATAAGATGTTTTTACAGTGATATAGTGAAAAAATAGATGAGACAATGCAATTAAGGCTTAATGTTGGAACACATGATGAATGAAAACAATTAATTTATATATTAATTGAAAGTAAATTTCTTCTCGAATAATATAATATTTACCTGAAACACGATTCTTTTCAGTATGGTATATTTTAAACATGGGCCAGTGTTATGAATTTTTTTCTTTGGGTGTTGAATTTTGGGGATCTTGGCTAAGTGCCAAAAAAGTTAGTGCACCAAAGCCAAAAAAAAAATCTATATTGTCAGAGTGGCACAGCCAAGATATTGAGTCGGGGGGGGGGGGGGGTAATGCTTTTAAAACCATTCAATATAAACTTAAAAACTCGTAATTAAAAAATGAAATTTTGTTGGAGGGGGGGGGGAACTAAAATCCTTTGCTGGAATTGCCCTCCCACATGAGGACTGATTTCTCTACCTTTTTGCTTCTGCATCCAAGACCATTTTCGGGAAACAATAGATGATTAAAGTATTTTTACTGCAAAATGAAGAAATAATAAAGTAAAATTAATGCGTAACTTATGCGATGTTAATCGTATAACTATAAAAGGTTGATAATTGATCAATCAAAAGATTGGTAATTTGTGGAAATAAAATAAATCTCAAGAACTTGAAACAAAGGTTTAAATATAAAAGTACAGTAAGGGTCCAAAAATCCGGATTACTTGGGGATTGAGATGATACAACTTTTTGGACTTTCTGGATTCTCATGAGTAACTTTGAGATTCAAATTTAAGGAGGTATGAAAAAAAAGAAAGCAAGTAAATCATGATAGTGTTTTTACTGCAAAATAATATAATATGAATTTATTCTGGAAATCGTTCATGAAAGAAACATTTTTATTGAAAAAACTAAAAGAAATTATTCCTTCATTTTGACAACTTCATGTGCATCTGGTGCACTACTTGTAGATAGAACACTTGCTCTATCGGTAAACATTTCTACAGTTTTTTTTTTAAAGAAAGTTTTATGTTTTAATGTTTTCACTCAGTTTTAATGTGGTTTTCTTTCTTTTAGCACCACAAACTCTATCAAAAAATATTTAATTGCAAACCACACTGTTAAAATGGCTATTCAACGTGTAGTAGTACTAGCTTATTATCCTAAGTACAATAGTACTTCTACAGAAGAAGCACCAAGTGCTGGCCTTTTAATACTAGTTCGAGTATTAAAAGTTCTTATTTATACTCACTTATATTCTACTGGCATGTTATGCTTGCTTAGTCGTATGTCCTAAGCGGATGTTTGTAGTTCTGTAAACTTGGCTTGTAACATCACTCAATGCATTTGTAGAGAATTACAGTCCTGGTTGTTCACAGTATGCTTGACCCACGACAACTTTCATATTGTAGGTAAGCATTATGCTCGTCACTAGATGTTAGAGTTGACGTTACCTTTGATGTTTTTACCACTTACAGGTGCATTCTGTTGATTTATACACAACATCAGCATGCAGTATTTCCTACTAGTATTGCTAGTTCCAGGTTTGTAGCTCAAATGTAATTGATGTTTAAAGGCATTTGAAAGTTAAAAACAACTTTTTCAACTGAATACATCAAATTTGCGTGTAAAACATATTAACAGTTAAAAGTCCCCTGTGTTGCAACATGTTTTGACATCATTCAATCAATGTCGTCATCAGACAGCGAACTGTCCGATGTGAGTGAGGTATATATAAGGCAATCCCTCTAGCGGTGAGTCGTGCTCTAACCAGTAATTATGCATAAGGATGTTCCATGCTGCTGGTAGGGAGGTTGTGTTGGTGTTACATAACATTTCTTTATGCAAATGTATTATTAGACTATCCATAAAGTTTAATTGATATTAAGTGGGTGGGGAGGCTATTATTTTATAATCTAATTTATTTATTGGTAATTTATATTGTATTATAGCTTGCAATAATGTGGTATAGTCTTATTGGTGTTGAATGTTACATTCATGTTCCACAATTCATTCTTCTATGGTTCTATATGTTCTACCAATATGCTGATTTTTGTTGCTTAATATATTGTGAGGGTCATCTATTTGTACTGGATAAATTCTGCCAGATAAATTCTATCCCAATCATTTATCATTAATAATTTTATAGTATTAGTAATAGTACTAGGGATATTCAAATTATATGGTTGAAGAATTTTATTAATAGTTTGAGAGAAGCCCTTTATATATGGAAAACTTATAGTATTTTTTTTATACTGCTTTCTCTATTTTGAGCTGGATTGATTTGTGCATCCGTGTAATGTTTAAATTTATTTTGTTTTTGGATATTTCATATAAATATTTCAGAGTATTCAGCTTTGGATACCTACGTCATGAATAAATTTTAATTATTTTTCTAAAAGTTGTATGGTGGAACATCTATAAGCTTGCAAAAAATACATATTAAATGCTGCTTTTTTATATTTATTAGAGTGTCTGGAATCGGCTGTAATTAAATTGTGAATATATGTAGGTGTCCTATAGACTGTAGTTTGACATTTTGTGTTTCTTCATATCAAAGTTATGTCTAAGTAAGCTAATGTACCCTGAGTTTCTACTTCATGAGTGAATTGTACAGAGGGCATTATGCTGTTAAGTCTCAATGAGAGTTTGTACTTTGCTGTTTTCATGATTCCAAAAATATAAAATATCTTGATATAATGTATATATAAAGCAGGTTTCAATAGGCATTTTTCTAAAGTCTGTGTCTCCACATGTCTCATAACTGCTTCAGCTGTTATCTTCAGCTTCTGTTGCATTTGACGCTGTAAGCCAATTCTGGCAAGGTCCTGTTTCACATTGTCTGCCCATCACATCCTAGGTCTCCCCCTTTTCCTGAAACCTTTGGGAACACTGTTCATAATCCTATTTGCCAATCTGCCAAACCAATGCAGTCTCTCTCATCACATTATGCTGCTCAAAGGAGGTTGATGTCTCCTTCTAACCTCATCATTACTTACAAAATCAAACTACTTAATGCCCAAGATACTGCACAAGCATCTAGTATCAAAGGCATCAAGTTTCTTGTTATACTGCTTACAAAGTATCCTTGTTTTGCCATCATAACTAACCTTAGAAAGAACCAAACTATTATGCAGCCTAATTTTAGTCTTTAGGTGTACACGCCTATTTTTCCTCACTCTCCATAGATTTTTAAAAGCCCCAGTGGTAATCCCTATTCTTTTATTTCTCATGCCACACATCACCAGTATCTGTTACATTGTCCTCAAGATAATTAAACTGAGACACTTGCTCAAAAAGGGGCAGGGGTGGCTCAGCCGGTAGTGCGCCAGGCTCATAATCTGCAGTTCCCATGTTTGAGTCCCAGCTGGGTCAGCATTGAGATTTATCTCTGCAAAACTTCCCGCCCTGCCCAAGGTCAGTAGGGGACACCGTGGGTTTGGAAAGGCTGCCATCTGTCGGATGGGACATTAAACTGTGGCCAGTGTGCAGGAGAGCCATACCCTGTGCATGTTAAAGAACACGCTGGATGACCTTGACGGGAGGCTACTATCTGTCTCCCAACAGCTGTTCCAGTGGGTCCCTCCCCCAACCTTCTCTGAGCATTCAGGGTCCATGTGACCTGGCCATTTAGCCCATGGTGTGCAAAAAAAAAAAAAAAATGCCACTCCAGAGGTAAAACAACCCAACTCAATCTAGAAGTCATCTTCCCTTAGATGATACTGAACTAGGACTTAGTCTGCTAACCTTCTCTAACATAATCATTAAGTATCACCATCATTATCATAGCAAGTATTGTTTCTCATATTAACTATTGTTTAATTTTTAATACCAAATTTAAAATGCGTTTTTTGGATTTTTTTTTAGGGTAGTGTGAATTGAAATATTCAGTGGAATACACACTACACATTCTCACATGCTGTACAGTGTTAGCAGTGTCATGATTTTGGTTCCTAATCCCTCTTTTCCTATATATATATTTAGTCTTGTGGATGATGAATATATACTGTTCATGTCAATATTCAATAGCATCACCACCATGATTGGTGATGGGTTACTGTAATATGCTAGTGTAGCATAGTATGATAGTAGCACTATAATCCATTAATTCTGTCTGTTTGTTGTCATTAAATGGTGCTTTTGAGATGCACAATTGCTAGTGAAAATGCCATCTACATTTATAAATGATATGTTGATATTCATTTCGTATATAGATTTTTGTAGTGGAAATGGCAGGGCCATTTAGCAGAATGTTGGTTGTCCTTTCCAAATTGTAGAATTCCACTTTAAATATGTATTATAATGTACACAAAATTGTTTGAAAGATAGATTTCTTCCTCTGAAGAACTACAGAGGGGGAGCAAAAATGGGAAGAGACATTATACTTGGTGCTGTTCAGTAGCCTACATAAAAATGTAGGTAGAATTTTTGTGGAGACGGTTATTTCATGATCATAGGTAGTGTAGACTTTATAAGATGATAGTCTTTAACCCTTCCCTTGTCCAGCTTGTATGTATACATTGACCGAATCTGAAATGAGAGGCAGAGGACATATGTATCCATTTTCAGTATTATAAAAAAATTTTACTTTTTTGAAAATGAAAATTATTGTTTGAAAATTTGCTTATATATTTATATTGTATAAAAATGCATAATTAAGGCTTGAAAAATATTTTCCTTTTTCATTTGATGCATATTTTATTAAACTACAATATAAATAATTTGGTAAGGACATCTGATTGCTATTTCTCAGAAGTGCTATATGGTATTGCTGTCTTTTTGTTAACATTACTCTTTGCTGAAGCAACCTCCTGATGTAAGAACACAAGTCTGAACTATTATCAACAAATTTTTCCTTAAAGTTTTGAAAATCTGAAAATTAACAAAAAAAACTGCTATTTTTAAAAATGGAAGATTTTGGAAGTATATATGAAGTATATATTTCTGTTGGTTTCCTTTCCTGTTTTACAGTCTTTTCTGCCTTAAACTTATTTTAATATTCCTATATTTGATAATTTTTTATCATTTTATCATTCATCCCAGCATTCTACATGTCTTTTCCGCTCTTCAAATTGAACTACTAAAATGAGTCTTCTTAGCTAGAGATCATTATTATGAAGACATGCCTGCAGTGTAAAATGTGTCTTGGCAGAGCAGGTGTGTGACCTATTAATTGCTGGGACACATGCTGAGTAAAGTGGCTGGCCACATAGTGGATTGTTTACAGTGAGCATTGTTGGGTCACAGATACAGATTGGATAATGTTACCATGCATCCAGTTAATATTTATATTTAAACCTCCATTTTCATTTCTGTAAATTTATTTCCATAATAATCCATGTAATCAGTCTTTCATTCGGCTGATCTATTGATCTTTCCTGATATGATTATGCTACATCAGATTAGTTATGCTATATCAAATGGCTGGCTTACAAGTTGTTGCTGATATTTTAGCATCACATTGGTTATATGTTAATTTTTATTTTATTATTTCTTCATTTTCCAGTAAAAAAAACTTTGATCTTGTATTGGATGAGATCTTGGATACATAAACATAAAATGGATGAGATCTTGGATACAGAAGCAAAAAGGACTTCCTTGGTGGGGAAATCAGTCCTCCTGTGGTAGGGCAATTTTGGGAAGGGTTTTTACCCCTCCCCCTCCCTTACACTCACTGAAGATATTTTACTCCCCTCCCTGAGGAAATTATTTTAAAATATGAGTTTTTAAGTTTATATTGAATTATTGAATGGTTTTAAATTCATTTACCCCCCACCCCCCTAGTATCTTGGCTGTGCCATTCTGATGATATAGATGTTTCTTTTGCTTTTGTGCATCAACTTTTCGCCACTTAGTCAAGATCTCCAAAATTCAACACCCAATGAAAGAAATCAATAAAGTGTACTGAAAAAAGCAGCCAAGAAAGTATTCTTCCATTTCATAAAAAAAAAATCCCATTAATGTGAACAATCCAAGTCACCTTGTATAATGCTGGCCCATGTTTTGAAATATACCACACTGAAAAAAAAAAATCATTAAAAGAAATAAAAATCACGTTTCAGCTAAGTGTTATGTTACTTAAGAAGAAATTTTCTTTAAATTAATATATAATTTAACAGTTTTTATTCATCATGTTTTCTAACAATAAGCCTTAATTGCATAGTCTGATCAATTTTTTTTTCACTATATCATTAAAAACATCTTATTAAATCAGTAGTAAATAGTCACAGGATAAGTCCTGTATCCCTATCCTCATGAAATAAAACCAGATTTTTTTCAGCTCAACATTTTATTAATATTAATAAGCTTGTAATTTGTGGCGAAAAACCTAGGCATTTCTCAAAGTATGGTACCAAGAAGAAGAAAAAATTAAAAAAGATAGTAATTGAAGTAATAATTTTATTTTATAATATGGAAATAAATATTTTTTCTGTTCGTATGCTTTATAATTATTTCTGTCCACTAGTTTTTTTCAAATAAATTTTTATTTGCATTTCCAGATGTATTTTTTACTACATGACTAAAAAAAACATATTAAAATAAACTAGTCATCTTTTTTGTTAAATATTTTCAGAAAAATCCAGAATTAAATGCTAATTAATTTGGCATATAGAATGCCATAATTCCTTTTATTAGTTATTTGTCAAAAAAAAAAAGTTCTAAAGTTACATTTTTTTTTGGCTGAGCATATGGAGAAAATAGCTTGGCCTCAATATAAACCAGTTTTTCAGGCTGGGCTCTGGAAGTGTTAACCCTATCACATGTAATAAGTGTAAGGACCTTTACTGGGAGATCATGCCACATGTATGGAATTTTGCAGATTGGAAATGCAAACATCATTATGATTCTCAAACAGGTATTTGTTACAGAGGTCCAACCAGACTGTACAATTTAGTTCTCGAAGCATATCTATCCTGAGCTACATCTGCTGTATCAGGCCACTGCACACCAATTCTAACAAGATCCTGTTTGACGTCTGCCCACTGCATCCTAGGTCTCCCCCTCTTTCTGGGGCCTTTAGGCACACTGTTAATAATCCTATTCGTTAATCTATAATTATCCATACTGGCAACATGACCAAACCAACGGAGTCTCTCTGCACAATATATTGTTTAAACGAGGTTGCTGACTCTTTTGGGAGTGGGAGTGGCTCAGTCAGTAGTGCCAGGCTTGTAATCTGCAGTTCCCAGGTTCAAGTCCCAGCTGGATCAGCATTGAGATTTATCTTCGCGAAACTCCCTGCCCTTCCACGGTAGTAGAGAACACCAATCAGCTTGAAATGTTTGTCGTCTGTTGGATGGGACATTAAGCTGTGGCCGTAGCCATTAGCCATTTAGCTGGACCTGGCCATTTCGCCCATGGTGCAAAAAAAATTGTCGTTCAGAGAAAAAACTCAACCCAACCATGTCCTTTACCTAACCTCATCATTATTACAACCACCTAATGCTACCTATGCCTTGAACCACCTAATGCCAAGATACTGCGTTAGCATATAGAATCAAAAGCATATAGTTTTCTGTTATCTTGTTTACAAAGCATCCAAGTTTCACTTCCATAACTAACCATAGAGAGAACCAAACTATTATACAGTCTAATTTTAGTCTTTAGGTGTAATGCCTATTTTTTCACACTCTCCATTGATTCTTAAAAGTCCCAGCAGCAATTCCTATTCATTTGTTAATCTCATTCCGCATATCACCAGTATCTGTTGCATAGCTCACAAAATAATTAAACTTGAGACACCTTCTCAAGAGTGCAGCCATTCAGATTAACTATTCAGAACCACAGCCTGCCTGATCAATTTTCATCACTTTAGTTTTCTCTCTGTTTATAACCAAACCTACTCTATTACCAGTCTCATCAACAGCTCGAATGAAAGAGTTCATCTCATCAACATCATTTGCCAAAAGGGCTAAATCATCAGCATAATCTAAATCAGAAATTTTCGTATCTCCAGCCCATTTAAGGCCAAAATCTTTCCCTTGAAGTGAATTTCGCATAACATAATCAATAATCAAACTAAAGAGAAAAGGAGACAAAATGCACCCTTGTTGAACACCAGAAGTAATGCTAAACCAATTGCTACAAGACTTACCAACTCTCACACATGACTCAGTGTTATTATAGAGAACTTTCATTATGTTAACTAACTTGTCTAGCATACCATATGATCTCACAATCAACCACAAATTATGACGATCAACAGAGTCGAAAGCCTTTTTGAAATCAGCAAAGCTAGCAACCAAAGGTTTCTGAAACTCTAAACATTTCTCAAGAATCTGCCTGAGTGAAAATATTGATCTTCACATCCCCTACCACTTCAGAATCCACATTGCTCATCACGCAACTTACTGTCAAAAAAGAGTCCTAAAAGAGTACTGTTAGTTTCAAGAAAAGCCTGTTTAAAATGTACTTTTTCCCTCAGTTTCAGTAGTAATGACTGTCATAATGACTAAGTAACCATCATGGTAAGCTTCAGCAATAACTGGGTCTTTCAGAGTTTCAGAATTAAAGGTAATTTTTTTTACTTTTTCACAACACTTCTTAAGTTTAAGTTGCAAAACACTTTTAACAAGGTAATTGTCAGATCCAATTTTAGCTCCCCTATTATGTTATCCTCCTATGTCCTCCTGGCATTCCTAGCAGAACTAGCTCATTTGCTGTTAATTAATATATAATCAATTCATATTTTCCATCACTTGGGATTGTTAGCCCATGGTGACATCCATGTGTACCTATGTATGTTGTAGTGTTTGTAATAAGTGTTAATTGTTTTCAAACTATTAAGTTTACTTACCTGTAGGAGACATTGCCCCTTGCAGTTACCAATACCAAAGGGTCTGTCACCCCTCCCCGAAGGTCAGAATCGGTACCAATTTTGGCTTTGAAATCACCTAGAACAAGGGTAATATCTCCTTTCTTGACATAATACAAAATATCCTGAGTTGTCCTTAAAATCCATACTTCTCATCGACATCTCAGTGGGAGAATAACAGCAGATAACATTCTAGTCTTTGATGCTTGTCTGAAATTTAGCTTTTTTAAGAAACCTTTCATTAATGCACTCATATCCTAGAAAAGTATAACTAACATGTCTGCTGAGAAGTAAACCTCCACCTTGGTGATGTTAATTATCTCCCCTCCGTGGAAAGAGAAATTTAAGAATATTTTTAGGAATCTGACCTTTATCTATCCATCTGGTCTCTTGCAAGCCAAGAATATCTAAATTTTAATGGTGGAATTCATGTATGAGGACATCAAGAGAATAAGCTCTGTGCAGAGTCCTCACATTCCAAATATCTATCAAGAGAAAATGGTTAGTGGAATGTTTATTCATAGTGTAAACTTATGTTAATTGAGAGAGGGAATGCCGACAATAAAAACAGCCCCCTAATCACAGGCGTGAGGCAAAGACCCATTACCCCACTACTAAAGGCTGATGCCATTGACTCTGGGAGATTTCCTACAATGTAGGATTTGAAATGACCATAGAAGCAAGAGTTCAGGTGTCTGCAATGACTTCTGCTCAGGATTATCTACCAACTGATAAAACATATTGTGTGAATCTAATTCACTTGGGATTGTTAACCCACAAACAAACCGAAAACACAGCGGAAGACTTTCCCTCAACAGAAACCCACCAGTGCAGCAAATTCAGGATCCATAATCAAGCTTAGAGTCTTATTCCAGTGCAATTAGTGTATAGGTCAGTACTAGGACCCTGTGTGGTTGCCCACTCCTCAGAAAGGTAGAAAAAAAAAAGAAAAGAAAAATAGCCATAATTGTCAGATCAGTAGGTCATACTGATCTGACACAAGAGAAGTATTTCTTTTGAAAAGTTCTAATTGTCTACACCATAAGAAGGTGTTGTTGGACATTAGGTGCTAGGCGTGGCCAGTTCTATGCATCATCATAAGGGATTGGTTCATAACTGTCCTTCATGACTACCTAGCTACAATTTATAGATCACAATGGAAAGACTAAAATAGGATGGCAGTTACTAGAGTGAATAGACAAAGTCACTGCATCAGTAGGACACAATATGCAATTGTTTCAGAGCATGATATCTTAGTGGAGCTGTTCATAGAGCCTGTATTCAGCCCAAAGGAGGCCATTTTTGAAAATGCAAGAGTTGTTTACTTCTATGTTAATAATCAAAACAGTTCAATGGAAATCTAATATACTCATAATGCCAGACTTGCACCTTAATTGACAATGATTGGGAATTGAACTATTGGTGACAGACATTTATTGGCCCAAATGACCTCTAGAACACTCATAAAGTTTGATCATTATGCCATGGGATACCTTGTGAAGTTCCTTGAGTAATTTTTTTAGAGCAGACACTATGTAAGTGTTGTATAGGCTTTAGTTTTTCTCCAAGTATAAAGTTGTATTTTTTATTGCAGTTGTTTCTATTATTTTATGTTTAACTAACAGGTATCTTTTTATTTTCTTTTATGCAACAGTTATTATTTTTCTTTTCCATAAATGCATGAGTTCATCACAATGGCCTGCCTTAGGTGGCTTATGTTTGATGTAATAACTACCGGACATTAGAGAGTGCACAGCTCATCATGTCATGCTATTGAATTTGTCCTATGTTCACCATGTGAGTTTAAAGATTCACCAGATGACATGACAAACTCATTTGCATCATACAGCATGTATTTCCAGCAAGTGTATGAGTGCTTATATCAGGTGGTTATTATATCAGACGTCAGGTAGCTATAGCACAAGTAACGTGAGGAGCAAATGTGGTTATGGAATAAGGTAACTAAATGATAACACTAGATAACAAATTGAAGTTTTTTTTATAATATTGGTCAAATAGGATGTTTTTAACTAATTTTGGGGTGCTGAACTGAAATATAGCTGTGAAAAATCTGCAGTATGTACAGTGTTTTTTTAAATTACAGATTGATATATTTCAAATTTCAATTAATACACATCTGGGAAATGAAAATAAATGTGACTATTTTATTAAATTTGCAACTTAAAACTCATTAATTAATTACATGATTACAGTGAAAAAAATGAGAAACACCATAGGTATAGACCACCAAGTAACAAATGAAATAATATTGAAATTCAAAATAAGAAAATATGGGTAAGGATCTTTTATACGTAAAAGAAGTTCTTTTTATCTTTTATGTGCTGAGGTATCTTCCTTCTGCAAGAATCAGCAGTAGTCACCCATCATTGCTGGGTCCCATCTACCTTGGTATCTCTCCTCTGTGGTTTGGATATTTTGGTGAAACCTTTCCCCTTGTTCATCACTGAGAACTCCTAAGTTCTTGGGAAAGAAGTTGAGATGCGAGTTCAAGAAATGGATCTCCAAAGACATTTGGCAGCCAAGATTTTCATAGTTTTTGAGATCTTGAATGAGCTGATGGTAGTTTTTCTCTTTGTGATTCCCCAGAAAACCCTGGACTGCAGACATGAAGGATTTCCATGCAGCATGCTCCTTCATATTCAGTTTTTCTTTGAAAACAGCTTCCTGATCTGAGGACCAACAAAGATCCCTTCTTTGAGTTTGGCATTACTTGGTTTTGGAAATTTTTCCTTCTAGTGCAAAAACCCTTTACCAGTTTTGTCCATAGCCTTTACAAAGTTTTTTATAAGCCCCAGTTTGATATATAGTGGTGGGAGCAGAACATCAGAGGGGTCAACTAGAGTCTTATACCTCACATTACTCTTTCCAGGAATAAAAACATCTCTTTTGGGCCAGTCTTGTTTTGTAGTGTTCCTTTCTGGCCCTGCTGTTCCACAAACACAGAAAACAGCAAAATTTTGTGAAGCCTCCTTGAAGCCTGAGCAAGAGAGATGTGACTTTTAGTCATCACATATTGTCCACTTAAACTAGTCATAGTTTATAGCAGTGAGTATTTTTTCCATGCTTTCATAAGTTTCCTTCATTCCCGCAGTGTGTGTCACTGGAATGGAAGGTTTTTGATTTCCTTTATGCAAAAGACAGCTTTTAAGCTGAATTTTGACAAATCTATAAATAAACGCCATACCTTAGGGTCATGAATTATTCCAATTTCTTCCATCAGTCCTGAAATATCTGTGCAGAAATACAAACCATCTTGCATATCGTAATAAGCAGATAAAGCCAAATTTATCTTTCTGAACAGAGAAACTCTTGTACCCTTGGTCAGAAGATTCCACTCTTAAAGTCCTGAACCTAAAACCTCGGCTTGTTGTTTGGAACGTCCTAGGTATTGAGCAAGTTCATTTAGTTCATTTTGCTGAATCAAATGAGGCTCTTCTAACATTTTAGGGGTGTATGTAGGATCAAGATATGTATGTGCTTCAAAGTCTTCCTCTGATGAATGTGAATCGATCTCTTCCCAATTGGTTGGAGGTGTTGGTATAGGAAGATCTTCATGAGGAACTGGCCTTATGGCTGAAGGCAATTTGGGTATTGTACTTTGCTTTTTTCCTTTTTTGAAAAGCCCGACTCTTTAGTTAAACAAAAATAGTAATCATGCAATGACTAGTTGGCTCATGCCAAACCATTGGAACTGCAAAGGGCATGGAACAGGAACAAAATCACCAATAACATAAAAGTGTGATGTGCTAGCCATTTTTTAAGGCCAGATCTGAAATCAGCACCTGAAAAATAGTTAAAGGCAGCTAAAATTGTTCATGTTATAAAAACCTTGTAAACCAGTGTAATTGATACATAAATAGAAATTAAAAAGTTATCTGCTAATAAACAAAAAATAACAGTGCAGTTCTCATAGAATGTTTAAAGTGGGCTTGAATTATACAATGATAATGCATATTTTTTTTATACTTAGGTAATGAGCACCAATAAAGCCACCATGATTTCAGGCATCTGTTCTCTGGTAAGTGATAGCTTATGCTATTTTGCTCATATGTTTTTCAGCACTTCAAATAAGTTAAAAAAAAATGGTAATCAGTGAACATGCTTTATAATGAACATTAATGCTTGCAAAGAAAAATAATGAGTTTAATAATGAGGCTCAAAAACATCCTACTTTAATCTGCTTCATGATATAATTTACCCCAAAGAAATAAATTTATAATTCGCAAAAGAAATAAAAGCACTCTAATCAGGTATTGGGTAGTTGGGTTTTTTTTTTGCATGCATAATTACTCCATTGCAAGTAATGCACAAAAATTGCATTTGTGATCAGTTGTCAATTTAATAAATGTGATTATAATTATTATAGTTATTTATAGTTGTAAATTTAATAAATATGATTATAAATATGATTATCTAGTGTTTTTTATAACATCTTATCACAATCATATTGCCACTTGTGCAATACATAAGATATATTTCATTTAAGCCATATTTAACCTTGACATCAACTTTTAACTACAAAAGTTAACCAATGTAAGAATATAAAAATTATTACCAGTTCAGCAATTGGGCAGGCCCATGATGTTCCATCCTTCGATGTGGTGTTGTCCCAATATGACATTTCAGATGTTCTAGCTGGTAACTTTTTTTTGCTTGGTTATTAACCCTCCCATTGTCCAGGCTGAAAAACAGGTTTCCATTCAAAAGCCAACCTATTTTCTCACTATGCTCAGCCAAAAAAAACTAACTTTCGACCTTCTTTAAAAATAACTAATCAAAGGAATTATGGCATGTTGTATACCAAATTAATCAGCATTTAATTCTGGATTTTCTGAAAATCAAGTATTTAACAAAAAAGACTGTTTTATTTTAATAGGACTTTTTTTAGAGTCATGTAGTAAAAAAATGCATCTGGCAACACAAAAATTAAAAAAAAAAACTAATAGACAGAAATGATTACAATGCACATGAATAGAATGGCTATATATTTCTGAATAACGAAAAAAAATTTTGTTTCTTTTTAAGTAAGTATTTTTCTTGTTTTGTAATTTTTTTCTCAGTACCATACTTTGAGAAGATTCCAGGCTTTTAGCCAATTGTGTTGAGTCAAATAAAAAAGTCATATTTAGAATTTTTAAGTATACAATTAAAAAGACCTTGCTCAAAAATTCATTAAAAATAATAATTTAAAATTCTCTGTCATTGAGCAATAAAATTTTAGAGTTTATCCTTCAAACTATTTGCATGTTGAAAGTTCTTTGGAGAAAACTCTCAGAAGCTTTTCGGAGCAAAGACTGTCTTTACTGAGCAAGCACTGTCTTCAGTGAAGTGTGCTATGTAGTGATGTTAGGTCTGTTTAGACAAAGAGCTTCTTTCCACATGTTGTGAAGGGCGATTCCAGTGTCTCAGTTGCAGGTGGGGATGGACGAGGTCATTATTTCAATAGCCCCACAGAATATGGTTCCGTAGAAAGTGGATGCATGCGCAAGCAGTGTGGCATGTTCCCAGTCTATTGTTGCTGTGTGTTGCACTGCTAGCTCAGAGGCAGCCGTCATTAGCTTCTTTTGGCTAACATCAGTTTGGTGCTGTGCGAACCTTTCTTGTAAAGAGCGAATGGTTTTGCCGATGTAGAACACAACGAAATTATCCGGCAAATGTAGGGGAAATCGGTATATGCCTGATTTTTAAAGTAGGCTATATTTGTCCCTGTCCCTTTTGACTAATTTCTTCAAATTTGGAGCTGGGCTGAAAACAATTTTGATATTATGGGCTCTGAGTAGTTTGCAGACTGATTCACATAGGACAGGAATGTAAGATATAGGTTCGGCAAAAGTTGTACGTTCGGGGTCGGTGATTGGGAGGAGAGCCGAATCTCTTTTGTTTTTATTTCTATATTTCCTGATAACTGTCTATTGTTGTTGAGTTGTAGCCATGGGAAGCAGCGATGGAATGGATGTTTAGAATTTCTTCTTCAAGCAGCTGTTCATTTGAAGACACAGCGAAAGCCCTATGTGTGATGGAACGGGAGGCTGCAATTTTGTACGCCCATGGGGTGCATGAGTCTGCACGTGTAATGGTAGGCATGACATAGGTAGGCTTCCAGTATACTGACGTCGTCAAGGCTCCTGCGTCATCTTTTTGGATGAGAACATCTAAATAGGGGATGACACTTCTATTCTACTCCACCTTCGTAAAGCGTATCATAGTATATATATATTGTTGGCAGAGTCAATGAGGCTGTTTAATTGCTCATTGCACCCATTCCAAATTAAAAATATATTGTTGACATAGCGACACCAGAAGAAGGGTAAAATTGTTGCTGAGTTGAATAATTTTGTTTCAAGATCTTGAAGGACATTTTCAGATAGGATACCAGAAAGGGGTGAGCCCATGAAGGCCCCTGAGTCCTGCCTGTAGATTTGGTTGCCGAACTGGAAATAGTTATTTTCAATGACGAGTTTCAGAGCCTCATGAATGGCATTGATTTCGGGAAGGGAAAATTTTTGCGTTTCAATAATTTTTTGTCCGAAACAGCATAACCACATCAAAAACTGGAGTGAATGGGAATAAAGAGACTATGTCAAGTGTGACAAATTTGCTGTTGGGAGGAATGGACAGATCCTCTGTCCATTCCTCCCATCTGTTGAGAAATTCTGCCATTGACTTTATGGAGAATGGGTGATCGGGAATGAAGTTGGATAAAAATTTCGACAAATTCTTTTCAAGAAAGAAAGTTGGAGATGTTCTTTTGCACACAAGTGGCCCGATGGGATAACGTAATGAATACGCGACATTCCCGGTGCACCACAACTCAAGGCTGTATATCACCATAAGGGAGATGTCACTGAAACCACTATGAACTAGAAAGCTCCTGTCATTTAAGCTTGCCTTACAATTGACCTGCCTACAGCGAGAGAAGACCTGTATGTGAAGAGAGAAGCACTGCTTGTTAATATTGCCTGCTCGAAGATTTAATCATTGAGGTGCAGTGAGAGTGGGATCTTTTGAATTTTGAGCGATGCCTAGGAATATGCCCATCACTCACTGAATTTTGCCAAGAAACTTGCCAATAAATAAATAAAAAGATCTTAGTCTTTTGAATTTTGAGCCAGAAATATAAAAGAAGTCCTATCTTCAGTGTCATCCAACTGCTAAGCACCGTGAATGTTTGCCCAGTGCAAAGTGCACAAAGACAATTATCCGATCCGGCCGCTTGTGTGCAAAAGAACATCTCCAACTTTCTTTCTTGAAAAGAATTTGTCGAAATTTTTATCCAACTTCATTCCCGATCACCCATTTTCCATAAAGTCAATGGCAGAATTTCTCAACAGACTCAAGGATCTGTCCATTCCTCCCGACAGCAAATTTATCACACTTGACATAGTCTCTTTATTCCCATCCACTCCAGTTTTTGATGTGGTTATGTTGTTTAGGACAAAAATTATTGAAACGCAAAAATTTTCCCTTCCCGAAATCAATGTCATTCATGAGGCTCTGAAACTCGTCACTGAAAATAACTATTTCCAGTTCGGCAACCAAATCTACAGGCAGGACTCAGGGGCCTTCATGGGCTCACCCCTTTCTGGTATCCTATCCGAAAATGTCCTTCAAGATCTTGAAACAAAATTATTCAACTCAGCAACAATTTTACCCTTCTTCTGGTGTCACTATGTTGACAATATATTTTTAATTTGGAATGGCTGCAATGAGCAATTAAACAGCCTCATTGACTCTGCCAACAATATATATATTATGATATGCTTTACGAAGGAGGAGGAGAATAGAAGTGTCATCCCCTATTTAGATGTTCTCATCCAAAAAGATGACGCAGGAGCCTTGACGACGTCAGTATACCGGAAGCCTACCTATGTCCCTTCCATTACACGTGCAGACTCATGCACCCCATGGGCGTACAAAATTGTAGTCTTCCGTTCCATCACACATAGGGCTTTCACTGTGTCTTCAAATGAGCAGCTGCTTGAAGAAGAAATTCTAAACATCCATTCCATCGCTGCTTCCCATGGCTACAACTCAACAACAATAGACAAAGTTATCAGGAAATATAGAAACAAAAACAGAAGAGATTCGGCTCTCCTCCCAATCACCGACCCTGAACATACAACTTTTGCCTGACCTATATCTTACGTTCCTGTCCTATGTGAATCAGTCCGCAAACTACTCAGAGCCCATAATATCAAAATTGTTTTCAGCCCAGCTCCAAATTTGAAGAAATTAGTCAAAAGGGACAGGGACAAATATAGCCTACTTTAAAAATCAGGCGTATACCGATTTCCCCTACATTTTCCTACATTTGCTGGATAATTCCGTTGTGTACTACATCGGCAAAACCAATCGCTCTTTACAAGAAAGGTTCACAGAGCGCCAAACTGATGTTAGCCAAAAGAAGCTAATGACGGCTGCCTCTGAGCTAGCAGTGCAACACATGGCAACAATAGACTGGGAGCATGCCACACTGCTTGCGCATGCATCCACTTTCTATGGAACCATATTCTGTGGGGCTATTGAAATAATGACCTCGTCCATCTCCACCTGCAACTGAGACACTGGAATTGCCCTTCACAAGATGTGGAAAGAAGCTCTTTGTTTAAACAGACCTAACGTCACTACATAGCATCACTTCGCTGAAGACAGTGCGCTGTCTTTGCTCCGAAAAGCTTCTGAGAGTTTTCTCCTAAGAACTTTCAACATGCAAATAGTTTGAAGGATAAACTCTAAAATTTTATTGCTCAGTGACAGAGAATTTGAAATTATTATTTTAAATTGGTTATTTTTTAAAAAAATTCTAATCAACTGAAATAGGTCATGTTATATATGAAATTAAACAGAATTTAATTACAAATTTTGTGAAAATAATATAAACAAATTTGCAAGCATATTGATTTTAATAAGCCGTTTTCAATGTGATATGGTGAAAAAAAAAATCACTATACAATTAAGGGTTCATTTTGGAAAATCTGCTGAATAAAAATAGTTAAATGATATATTTATTGAAAGAAAATTTCATCCCGAATAATATAACATTCAACCTGAAATATGATTTTCATTTCTTTTAATGATTCTTTTCAGTATCGTATGTTTTAAACACAGCCAATATTATGCAACATGACTTGGCCTTCTCACATTCATGGGATTTTCTGGACTGATTATGAAATAAAAAAAAAACTCCCTTGGCTGATTATTTTT
Source organism: Ryuthela nishihirai (assembly GCA_038380435.1). Lineage (NCBI taxonomy): Eukaryota > Metazoa > Arthropoda > Arachnida > Araneae > Heptathelidae > Ryuthela > Ryuthela nishihirai. The sequence goes on along the minus strand of JAWZYU010000002.1, from coordinate 37,587,064 downwards.
ACTAAACATTATGAATTTTTTCTTTGGGTGTTGAAGTTTGGCGATCTTGGCTAAGTGCAGAAAGGTCTGTGCACCAAGGACCAGCCCTTCCTCAATTGCCCTCCCAAATGATGGCCGATTTCTGTAGCAAGGAAGTCTATTTTGCTTCTGTATCCAAAGCATTCAATTTCAGAAAACGGTACAAGCTCAAGGTTTTTTTTATTAAAAAAAAAACAAGAAATAATAAAAGAAAACATTACATATGACCTAATGGGATGTTAAATAAAATATCTGCAACAACTTTTAACCGGCCTCCAATCTAGCATAACTCGGAAAGATCGATAAATCAGCCAATTGCAGATCGCTAACTAACGGAAGTAAATATACAGAAATGAATTTGCTTTCGTATCAAAGACCTCATTTTTTTTTCAGAAGATGATACTATATCAAAGTTTTACTGGAAAAGTAATAAATAAAATAAAAATTAACATATATCCTAATGCGATGTTAAAATATCCACAGCAACAAGTTATAGGCTGGCCATACGATATAACTATGAAAAAATCAATAGTTATCGATTGGCCAAAAGATCACTAATTTCCGAAAATAAATCTACTGAAATAAAACTAAGGTTGAAATAAAAACTAACTAAGATTTAAATGTAAAAAAAATACTAACTTTACAAAGAGTATCCAGTATGCTGCACCAAAACCGTAAAAAACACTTATAGCACATGGAATGGAGATAGCATTGTCAGCCATCTGCATCTTGTTGACTCAGTGAAGCATAACTAATTTAATTCAGGTGCAACCAGAATTTCGAAGAAGTATGTGCTTACTTTCAGTTTCGATTTGAAGGAGGATGCTGGGAAAAATGATAAAAATAATTTGGGAATACTGAAATAGGTTTATGACAGGAAAGAGTGTGAAAGGGGAAAAAAATTGTGTTACATATTTTGTAATTACTTCCAAAATCTATTGTTTTTAAAAATAGCAATTTTTTTGTTATTTTTAGGAGATTTTCGAAAATTTAAGAAAATGTTTGTTGATAATAATTCAAATCAAACTTGTGAGCTTAAATCAGAAGGTTGCTTCAGCAAATAGGAATGTTAACAAGCAAATCAGCAATACCGTTTAGTGCTTCTAAGAAATGGCAATCAGATGGTTTATAAAATTATTTATATTGTAGTTTAATAAAATATGCATCAAATTAAAAAACAAAATATTCACAATTTAAAGGACCTTCTTGCTCGGAAATTAATTAAAAATAACTTAAAGCTTGAATTATATATTTTTGTAAGATATATATATATAAATTACAACAGCAATTTTTATTTTTTAAAAATTGATATTTTTTTGTTGTACTAAAAACGTATACATATGTCCTTGGCCCATTTATTCAGATTCTCCAGATGCATACAGATGACATGGACATTGGAAGGGTTAGTAAGGCATATTTAAAATTACCAATCACCATTGTATTCTTCATAAAATCTAATTAATAACAGTTCATTTTGCAAATAAATACACCCATCTCTCAGTTTACTTGGTAGATAGATTCCAGGAAATCACAGAGCATATCGAAACCATGCAAATCAAAACCTACAGTGTATGGGAAAAAAGGGGATAGGTTCCAAAAAAATTCTTGTTTTGAATAAAATGTACATTGAAAGTTTCATCTATATATATATTTATCTGAAATTTCACTTCACCAGTAATAATACGCATGAATGTTACATTATTTTGTACTTCATTTGCACTAATTCAGATATACTTAGAATAATTTCATGTATATTTCTTTTTGGAAACGAAAAATACTCTTTGGTAATGTAGATGTACAATAACGACTTCAAATATGAAATTTGAAAGAAGGATCTTTATGTTCTGAATGTAAATTAGGCATTAAGCATTTGTACCAACATCTAGTGCTTTTATAAAATTAGTATTTATATATTATATGAAACAGCATACTTATGAAACAGATGTATTTATCCTGTATAATCTAGAGTTAAACTTGTTGTTAAAAAATGAGTTAAAACAGGGTTTTTAGTCTGAAAATTCAGTTTAGAAAAGTCTGATCCTGAACTCAATTCGAAACAGACTTTATTTGGATGTTGCAAAACAGATTGCATTACAATAGCAAGAATACAGTTTTTTTCCAAAGAATGTAAATATAATTTGTTATAGATGATGATTTTATTAATATAGGAATTAATTATTATTTATGTATTGTTGAAAATAAATATATCAATTAACATCATTTCGTTGATTTTTGCTTTGGGATAACAATCTAATAATCTCCTTTGATGCTATACCACTGCTACTTCATAATGTGTGAAGAATATAAGAATTTATAAGAAGATTGCAAAAATATAAAAAATTTTATGTAAATATTTATGTACATGAAAAATTTTCAAACCATGACATGTAAAACTGAGTCTATAATCGTGTAAAATGAAACTGGTGGCATTTTCTTCACTGTGTGAAACCAAGCCTATCATCATGTATATCAAAACTATTTACATTTTTTTGACCGTGTAAAATCAAAACCATGAAAATCAAGTGCTGTGCAAATTGCGGATAGATGTATTTGCTATATGCATCAGTTGTTGAAGGTGCTAGTGAAGGAAGTTTCAAATGAGCTATTTTTGTTTGCTGTTTGTCAAAGAGTTTTTTTGAAAGTGTCTTAGAAATAAGATTGCAGTTATTATCAAGTAATTACATTTATGAAACTGTCTTTAATATTCTTAAATATTTTGTAGTTTAAGAATTATAGCTTTATTAATATAATTCATTTAATACTACTAATTTATTCTATTATGCTGATGTTATAAAATTGTTCACTTTGACTGCTATGCCGTATTCAAGCTTGTGAAGTAATGGCATAGCAGTTATTGAGGAAAAATGTAATGAACAACAATTGTGTTTTGCATTGAAAAGTTTTAAAATACTTCAAGTTTAAGATTTAAAATGGAAATATAATAGTGGCTGCCAGTGAATTGGATAACATTTTCTGGAGATGTATAATTATAAATTATCTCTGCAAAATAATTATAAGGGAAATGCAAATTATTAAAATTGTGAAATTATATTTAAATAATAAGATGTCTCCAGATTTGATTCATTTGGCATTAAGGTATTTCATTTAAGCAAGCATTCTGTACTAGGACTTGTTTTTGCAAAATAAATTATTTCAGTGTGGTTTCACTTTACCTATTCGTATGTTAATAAAAAATTCTCACATATTTCAAGTAATTTATTCTGGTTCATTGCTTTGATAATTATCATTATTTAAATACCTAATTATGCCTCAATATTTATTCTAAATATAAATGGATCAATCCATGTGGAATCAGACAATGTTGGTGTCATATTTTTCAAATCCCCCCCCCCCCGCGCACCAATAAACTGGGGGACAGTATAGAGATGAAAGTGTAACCTTAAAGTGTAACCTTAAAAATTTGTAGCTGAGACCCTAGGAACTTTTTCAAAATGACATCACAAATTTTTGAAAATCAAATATCTCTAATTAAAAGGAAGATTGCAATAAAATACATATATTATTTGAAATGTAGATTACATAGTTGTCTTAACATTACAAGTACTGCAATTTAATAGGATAAAAAACATTTAACCTTAGTTTATATGAAAATATTATATTTAAAAATTTTTGCTCCCTTTCAAAACACAAAGTAAACTGTTTAATATCATTAGTTAATTCTTTAATATACCAAGAAGCTTGAAATTGATGGCCATTTGGACCTTTGAAAATTCTGTTTTTAAAATAATCTGTTTTTTTATGAATGGTACTAAAAATATGCTTGTTACTGTATACTCAGTCATCCTCCTCCTCAAGCAACCACGGGCTACAGAGATCCAACCAGACCATGCAATTTAGTTCTCCAAGCATATTTGTCCTGAGCTATATCTGCTGTATCTGACCACTGTACACCAATTCTAACAAGGTCGTGTTTAACATTGTCTGCCCACTGCAACCTAGGTCTACCCCTCTTTCTGAGGCCTTTAGGCATACTATTCATAACCCTATTTGCCAATCTATAATTATCCATATGGGCAACATGGCCAACAATGGAGTCTCTCTCTTCACAATATGCTGCTCAAAGGAGGTTGCCAATTCCTTTGCCTAATCTCATAATTACTTACAAAGTTGAACCACTTAATGCTCAAGATACTTATAAGCATATAGAATCAAAAGCATCAGATTTCCTGTTATATTGTTTACAAAGCATTCAAGTTTCACTACCATAACTAATCCTAGAAAGAACCAAACTATTATGCAGCCTAATTTTAGTCTTTTGGTGTATACGCTTATTTCTCCATACTCTCCATTAATTCTTGAAAGTCTTAGTAACAATCACTGATCATAAAATAATTATAAAATTATTCTGCTTGGTCGCACTGGCTAGTAACTGTCACCACTTTTATCGGTTCATATAAATCCATCACCCTAGAGCCTCCTCTATCATACCAAGCATGAACAAACAATAAATGAAAATTTTGAAGCATCTCCCAAACAGCCATCCTCCTGGGCTTTTCATGCACAACCTTTACAAGGGTTTACCAAGAAATGTGTAAAAAGCAAAACACTACTAGTGATCGGCGATCTGCCTGTGGATTAGAGGGGCCAAAGGAGACAGGCAAGATTTTTGTTTTAGGAGATAAATGAAAAATTCTCTTTACGTTAAATATGTACTACAGACATTACTATTTGCATTTTCTAAATCATCTCACCTGTTAGTGCAAATTTCTACCATTAAAGTCTGCTAAAGTAAGAAAATTATGATTTTTTTTTCAAATGAGCATATCACCTATTTTATTATATTGTTAGTCATTTGCATTTAAAAACATCTTTATGCAAACATTTTAATAGCGACATTTTAAACTTGACAAGAAGTGGATTTGAATCTACCACTATTAACATTAGGTTTTTCAAACTAAGCAAGAATTGAGCCTTTTGAAAATTTAATGTTCTGTGAAATGCATTTACTATTTCCTCAGTTATTCAACTTTTCTTAAATATTTTTTATTTTTATTACATTTTTTGTAAAGTTTTAAAACTGTCTTGTTTTGAATGCAAAGGAAAAAAAATGATATCCATAACTTGTTAAAGCTTACTTTAACATTGAGTCAATAATGTTGAGAGTGAATAACAATTTTTGTGCCAATACAATTTGAGGTATAGAGGAAAATTAAATACATGAAAGGTTTAACTAACGATTGAAATATTAGAAATTATTGTTATTGTAATAATAACATTTTTTTTGAAAAATGGAAAACTTAATATTTTTACTGAAGTTTATAATATTTGCCTCTATTAGGAAAAAATACTAAATATTTACTTTTAAGGATTTCTATTATTTTACTGGGATGAATTAAATAATCTTTATTTTGGTACATGACATTTCTGTATGCTAGCTGCTTCAAGTATAAAGTTTAGTTAAAAAAATTTCTGAATACTGTTAAAAATATTTGGTTCTCTAAAGTGATTCCAATTTTTCAGACTGAACATAAGAAGAGTTAATAATGCTTTAAGCTATTAAGTATTCACTCTTAAATTTTTCATTTGAGTTTGTAAGCTATTAATTTTTTTGATAGCATTAAAATTTGTAAAGTAAAATTAATTTAATGCGAGTGATGAACAACCACTAAAAACATTGGATTATTTTTATTTAATAAACATTATTTTATTTAATAAACACTTGTCATCTTAAAGTTGCCTCTATGAATACATTAAAGAAAGAATAAATTTCTGTATATTGGAATTGATCTTTCCTCTGATTTTTAGAGAGAATGTGTGTAAGAAGTTTCTCTTGCATGGGGCCACCATTTATGAAATGACTGAGCACTGAGTTAAAGGGACATTTGTACATGGAGAAAGGCAGATGTGTGGAAGCAAAGCTTATAGGGAACATTAATTGGAATAAATAAGATATATATATATTTATAAATAAGTTGAGTCACTGTTTCATAATCTTAAATTGCGTTAAATATGTAAGGCACTAATAAGTAAAGGCCAGTCTGCTGATTCCTTGGTATCAGATAACTATGTATTGGTATCAGATAACTATCCTTGGTATAGATAAACTAGTGTATTTATTTGTAAAAAGAAGTTTTGTTGCACATAAATGTGCATATATAATTAGACATGCATAATAAATAGACCACAAGCCCATCAAAATTTAGACAGCATTATCTACTGCTTTATGATAATCTTTTGATAACACTGAAGTCCAACATTACTGTAAGTTTAACACCTTTCTTTATTAAGTGTTATCATAACCTTTCATTATAGTACTCAGGGTTAAGTAATGATATTTATTTACAGGTTGCAGGAGTTATTTGCCGGTGGAATCTTTTGAGAGTTATTAACATAATACAAGTTCCAAAATTTATAGCAAAGTGTGCCAGTGCTACTCTTGGTTGGCTTCTTCATTCTTCACCACCACAAGAGGGTTCCATTCATATGGGGGCAACATTAGAGATACAAAGACAACAGCAGCTTGAATTGTTGGAACAACAGATGCTTCTCACCAGAGCTAGGGAAGTTAGGGAGAGAGGAAATATTCAAGTTAGTATTGTTATGTATTTGGAAAACATCATACCTTCTTACTCCAAAATACAGTGAATGAATCTAAAAATTTAGCTGTGCACCTAAAGCATTTAGATTTTAATACAAAATAATTTCTGGTTATTTGTGTACATCTGACAGAAATTTTAATGAATTATGTTAACAATGTCAGGTATTCTAAAAATGGTAATCTTTTTAATAAAATAATGATAATGGTTTTATTTTCTTTTTTGGTTAATAGCAGTTCAGTGTGATTTCAGACAGAAAATTAATGTTCAGAAATTTTATGAATTTGATTGCCAAAAGAAATTTGTGCTTTATGACAAAACAGATAATTTTGTATTGCTGAAAACGACCTAAGACCTATAAATTCTAGGTGGAAGTGATACTTGGGTTGTGTTGAGTTATTTTACCTCTGAGCAGCAATTTTTTAAAAACAATGGGTTTAAATGGCCAGGTCACAAGAACTTTGAGGGCTCAGAGAAGGTTGGGGGAAGGGACCCATTGGATAGCTGTTAGGAGACAGATGATAGCCTTCCATCAAGGCCATCCAGCAGCGTATTGCTTTATCCTGCACATGGGGCCACAGCTTAACATCCCATCTGATTGGCAGAAACCTTTATAAGCCCATTTGTGTCCCCTACTGACTGAGGGCAGTGTGGGAAGCTTTGCAGAGATAATTCTCAATGCTGATGAAGGTGGAACTTGAACCTGGGAATTCCAGATTACAAGTCTGGCATGCTACTGATTGAGCCATTCCTATCCTGAAGTGATACATGAAAGTGGTTGCTGATATCATTTTGAAATCAGCAAAGAGGTGAAGAAGATAGTGAGAGATACCTATTCTGTTTCATTGTGAATATATTGTACAAAAGGCAGAAGACATTTATATCTACCTAAGGAATGTATAATACAAATCACAATATATTAATTGATTACACTAATCTTTCAATGTATGTTTTAAAAACTTTTTTTTCCCAATCAGTATTTATTGAAAAAATTAGGTTCAATTATAAATTATAATATTTTTATTTAAGTGTAACTACTACTTATTTTATTTCATTCCGTGAGTAAAGTAAATTATGGAATATTCTGTTACTCCAAATAATCACAATCAGTGCACTACAATTACCTACACACAAACATTCAGTTTTATCAATTATTAAAAACGGAAATATCAGGAAAAAAACTATTGTAACGTTAAGCAAACTGAAATGTGAAGATTTAAAAACAAACCCAACACTTTGCAAGTACTTCGTAGAGTAAGGAATGATTCTTTTTTGCCTACTACCGAGCTTGCAAAGCTATGTACATCACCTATCTATCCTGCAATACTGCAGTTTCTTTGTAAAAATAAAACTGTATAAAGAAGGTTATTCCTTTCGACCATTTATATCTAAAAGATAGTCGCCCACCTATAATTTAGAAAGAGCCCTATTTGATTTCTTTTCACCATATTACCCACCATATCAATATTAAATTAATTCTTCACAACAAGTCTTGGAATTAATTAGAAGAGCTGTGGTGTCACTGAAACTACTATGCACTCACTTGATGTTGTACTGCTGCATCCTAATACACCTGTATTGAATGCAGTGATGCTACTCAAATCAGCATGACTTGAGGCTGTGAGAATCATGGTATCATAGTACTTTAGTGTGCATGATGCCTTGAATATTATGACACATACCAATTTGTTTCAATTCATGGGTTGGACATGGTTCCAGACCGAGGATGTGCCAATGGGCTCCTCTCTGGCCTCATGGCCTCAATGCCATGTTAAGACAATGGCATTGAAAAAGGTAGCATGTAAACTATTTTTCTATATATGTTATATAAGTGATATCATCTCATGCTGTTGTGCATCTGACAGTACCTGACAATGTGTGACATATCTGAGTACCTTCTTGAGACCATTGGTGTTACATCATCCAGTTACTCATGCATCACAGCTCACATGTGATGATATGGCATTTTATCAGACCATTTGACTTCACGCATCCCTCAATCTAACCACACCCAAGAATATCCAGCTGCTGATGTGGTTGCCAAAAAGGTCACAGTGGAATCTTCATCATCATCTGCTATCAGTGTTTTTTTTTTTGTAGCTTATTGCAGATAACTACAGTGCCTGAATCATTTGGCTTACCCACTCAGCATTTATCCTGTGATCTCCTGCATGTTTTTCATGGAAATGTAATCCATTTTTCATATATTACTATTCTGCATTTGCATGTGAATCACTTGTGCTGGGTGGGATAATTTCAATATCAAGCAGTGTATTTTAATTACCTATATTACTACTATACTTATAATAGTATGTACCCCAATAATTTATAGTTGAGCTTAAATATGCATATCCTACGAATAATAATATAAAATACCTAAAAATGTTAACATTTATATTTGAAGTATATCAGCATTTTAAATCAGAGACAAAAATACAGGACATGAGAGGATAGTTCAATTTAATTAAATATAATTGGAAATAAGGAAAATTTTGCTGGTAAATTTTATTACCCTAAAAACTTGTATGATCATATGTAATAAGAAGCAATATTCAAAGATACATTAGTTACATTGTTATATGAGTGAGATGGATCATATCTCTTTCATATATACTGAGTAATAACTGTAGTCTTAACAAATTATATTGATAATGAGTTCCTCTCCTTTCATATTGAAAATTTTATAAATTTTTTATATGTCTTCTATTATAAGTATAACAGTAATAATAGTAATAAATATAACACCTGGCTCAAGATAATTTTTCCTCTAAAATGAAATCGACTCACAAAGTGGTTAACATTTAGTATATACCAAGAAAGTCGAGTTTATTCAATATTTAATAAAATATTCATTATTTATAGCAATGATATGAATATTAAAACACAGTCAACCAAGTTTATAAATCACTTCAGCAAATGTGTTTCTGTGTCGTTGGGCTTGGCCGGTGTCATGAATGTGAAATAGCATGAATATATTTGTTGGTGGAGCAATTCAAAGGAAATTCATATATAATTTAGAAGGAGTGAATGGTTACTTGTAAATGGTAGATAGGTGTAAACTGAAAGGAGAGCTGTGTACCAATCCCTAGTGATGATGCACAGAACCGGTCAGGTCTAGCACCTAATGTCCGACCCCGCCTTCTCGTGGTGCAGGCCGTTAGTACCTTTCAAAAGAGATATTCTCTTTTGGAAGGGAACGGAAGGGGAGGGCTGCCAGTTCAGTATGGCCTACTGATCTGGTCATCTATGGCCACTTTTTTCTTTTTTTTCAACCCTGCTGAGGAGTGGTCAACTTCACAGGGTCCTGGTGCTGACCATTTATACCAACTAGACTGGACCTGTTCATGGATTTGAGCTTGATTATGGATCCTGGACTTGATGCACTGGTGGGCCTCTGTTGAGGGAGAGTCTGCCGCTGTGTTTTCTGTTTGCTTCTGGGTTGACAGCTCTAAGTGAACAGAGGCATGGGATACCTTATATCAGATGGTGGATAATCCTAATCAGAGGCCATCGCAGGTACCTGAACCTTACTTAGCTAGTTGGGCATCGTCAAGCCTAAACTGGAGTAATGCGTCTCAGGCAGGCCATATGGCTCTTGAAAAAGTCCACTTGAAAAGGTGGTGCCTGAAGTTCCTACCAGCATCGGTGACTTCAGCCTTTAGCAGAGGAGGAACAGGTCTTTGCCCCATGCCTGCGATCAGGGGGCTGTTTGATATTGTTGGCCCTACCAATCTCAATAAACCTAATTTCTTTAAAAATCCTACTAATCATTTTCTCTCTGCAGGAACGTGGAACGTGAGGACATTACATAGAGATTATTCTCTTGATGTCCTCATGCAGGAATTCCAGCGCTATAACCTAGATATTCTAGGCTTGCAAGAGACCAGATGGACAGGTAAAGGTGAGATACTTAAAGTAACTTTAAATTTCTCTTTACAGGGAGGGAGGATGGAAAGCATCACCAAGGCGTGGGTCTGCTGCTCAGCAGACATGCTAGTGATGCTCTTCTAGGATATGAGTGTATTAATGAAAGGTTCCTTACAGCAAAATTTCAGACAAGCATTAAAGACTTGAATGTTATCTGTTATGCCCCCACTGAGGATGCTGATGAGGATCAGAAGGATAGGTTTTACGAACAACTTCAGGATATTTTGAATTCAGTCAAGAAAGGAGATATTACCCTTGTTCTTGGTGACTTCAATGCCAAAGTTGGTACTGACTCTGATCTTTGGGGAGGGGTGATAGGCCCTTTTGGTATTGGTAGCTGCAATGGCAATGGGCAACGTCTCCTACAGGTAAGTAAACTCAATGGTTTCAGAATAACTAACACATATTACAAACACCGCGACATACATAAATACACGTGGGTTTCACCTAATGGGCTGCATAGGAATATGATTGATTATATATTAATTAACAGCAAATGGGCTAGTTCTGTTAGAAATACCAGGTCATATAGGGGAGCTGAAATTGGATCTGACCATTACCTAGTTAAAAGTGTCTTGCAACTTAAACTTAAAAAGTGTTGTGCTAGGGTTAAAAAATTTACCTTTAATACTGATGCTCTGAAAGACCCAGTTATAGCTAGAGCTTACCAGGATAGGTTACTTAGTCATTATGACAATCATGGTATGCTTACTACTGATGTTGAGGATGAATGGGATCATTTTAAACAGGCTTTTTTGGACACTAACAGTACTCTTTTAGGAAAAAAGGAGCAGAAGAGACAGAATTATCTGAGTGATAAGGCACTTGAGCTTATCTTGGAACGAAAGAACTGCAGGAATGTCCTTAATCAATACCCTACTAGTCCTAATAGAAAGCATTACAGAGAGCTTAATAAACGTGTAAACGATCGGTTAGCTGCTGATAAGAATCTTTGGCTTGATGGTTTGGCTGACAAAGCCGAGGAAGCTGTTAGACAGCACAACAGCAGAGAGCTGTACCAGATAGTTAATGTTTTGTGTGGTAGAAAACGGACAGGCATGCAGGGATTGAAGGATAAACAAGGTAAGGTTATAGAAGGTGAGGATTCTGTCATGGCTAGGTGGGCTGAGCATTTCAGTGATGTTCTAAACATTGTGGTTAGTTCTACTCCCATTGTTTGTAATGATGATAGATGCATTGGCAGCTTTAATGTTGGCCCTATAACACAATCTGAAGTTATTTTGGCTATTTCTAAACTTAAACTTCATAAATCCCCAGGTGTAGATGAAATTACTACAGAAATGCTCAGAGCTGGGAATGTTTCAGTTACCACTTGGATGACTGAAATTTTGAATAACTTTTATGATAAAGGCATGGTTCCTAAAGATTTTACCAGAGCTATTATTATCCCTATTTTCAAAAAAGGTGATCGCAGTTCTTGTGATAACTATAGGGGTATCAGCCTACTCTCTGTTCCTGGTAAAGTTCTTTCCATGATTGTGTTTATAGAATTAAGAATCTGGTTGACAGGCAATTGCGTGATGAGCAATGTGGATTCAGAAGTGGTAGGGGATGTGTAGATCAGATATTTTCACTGAGACAGATTCTTGAGAAATGTTTAGAGTTTCAGAAACCTTTGGTTGCTAGCTTTGTTGATTTCAAAAAGGCTTTCGACTCTGTTGATCGTCATAATTTGTGGTTGATTGTGAGATCATATGGTATACCTGACAAGTTAGTTAACATAATGAAAGCTCTCTATAATAACACTGAGTCATGTGTGAGAGTTGGTAAGTCTTGTAGCAATTGGTTTAGCATTACGTCTGGTGTTCGACAAGGGTGCATTTTGTCTCCTTTTCTCTTTAGTGTGGTTGTTGATTATGTTATGCGAAATTCACTTCAAGGGAAAGATTTTGGCCTTAAATGGGCTGGAGATACAAAAATTTCCGATTTAGATTATGCTGATGATTAGCCCTTTTGGCAAATGATGTTGATGAGATGAACTCTTTCATTCAAGCTGTTGATGAGACTGGTAGTAGAGTAGGTTTGGTTATAAACAGAGAGAAAACTAAAGTGATGAAAATTGGTCAGGCAGGCTGTGATTCAGTTATTCTGAATGGTTGCAGTCTTGAGCAGGTGTCACAGTTTAATTACCTTGGGAGCTATGTAACAGATACTGGTGATGTGCGGCATGAGATTAACAGACGAATAGGTATTGCTGCCGGGACTTTTAAGAATCTATGGAGAGTGTGGAGAAATAGGCGAATACACCTAAAGACTAAAATTAGACTGTATAATAGTTTGGTTCTTTCTAGGGTTAGTTATGGTAGTGAAACTTGGACGCTGTGTAAACAAGATAACGGGAAACTAGATGCTTTTGATTCTAGATGCTTACGCAGTATCTTGGGTATTAGGTGGTTTAACTTTGTAACTAATGATGAGGTTAGGGAAAGGAGTCTGCAACCTCCTTTAAGCAGCATATTGTGCAGAGAGAGACTCCGCTGGTTTGGCCATGTTGCCCGTATGGATGATTATAGATTGGCGAATAGGGTTATGAACAGTGTGCCTAGAGGCCTCAGAAGGAGGGGGTGACCTAGGATGCGGTGGGCAGACAATGTCAAACAGGACCTTGTTAGAATTGGTGTGCAGTGGCCAGATGCAGCAGTTGTAGCTCAGGACAGATATGCTTGGAGAATTAAACTGTGTGGTCTGGTTGGACCTCCGTAGCCCATGGCTGCTTGAGGATGATGATGATGATGATGTGAATCTATGCCAAACAGTGAAGGAAAAAGGAGAACTTGCTCTCCCTTTTCCAAAAACCAGTCAAATGTGCCCATACTTACCTTTGATGAAATTCAGAGACATTCAGAATAATCTATTTGTACAGTAACCTATTGATAATGGAAGTAAACAAACACAGAGCAAAATAGTTGGCCTCTAGTGGACAGGCTGATTGGTTAGTATAAGGCCTGGAATATGCAGTTGTGTGAAATGAGAAGCTCCTACTTATAGGTGAACAACTTGTGCTTGGTCTATTATTCTTGCACTGTGCAGTATGATGCCCAATGTTAAATAGATTTCTCAGATTCTTCTAGCTCTACTAGCTTGGCAACCTGGTGCTTCTGTTTATTATGCAGTGTAATGTGAGAACAAAATTGAAAGAATATGATAACTAGGACACATATCACATCTGGCACATATGAAAAATCTCTTTTTCAAAGTGAAAGAAGTTTTTCCTTTACCTACTGTTCCATTCCTTAAAAGTTTTAATTTGAGCAAGCAGATGATGGGCAAAGTGCAAATAGTATTTCATTAGTAATTATACAGCATAAAAGTATTTGTCTTTTAATTCTTAAATTTAAAAACTTGCATTTCCAACACCTCTCTCAGAAAAGTGAATACATTATTGTTGTCAGTGGAATATCTCTTAAAAACTGTCACTAATTTTCAAATTTCTATTCTATACATATTATTTATGAAACTTGATAACAACTCTGCTGTTTCATCATTTCAATGATATGTAAAGATATGTATATTAAAACTAATAAGTATTTGGAAAATGCAAATATAATATTTCATTAGTACCAATTAAATTAAAAAAAAAAGAGTTTTCTAATTATTATTTTCATTGTTCCAATGGAAATTTCATAATGTTTGCATTCCACCACCAAAATTGCATATTTCTATCATTAATACCATCATTGCAATATTCGTTTTAAATTTTGGAATTTTCAATATTTTTCACCGTTAGAGGGCACAACTATAGTGGTCGAAAGATTCTGAAAGTGCGAATCATAATATTTTATCAATTTCTTCTAACCACAAAAAAGATATTTCATTTATCCCTAAATACAAACAATTATCTGCTAAAAAAAAACTGTTTTTTCCCACCCCCTCTGGGTCTAAGAGGTCAATTCATTGTTGCCAATGGAAACATCATGGTATTCACATTCCACCATCAAAATTTAAAATTTCTACCTTAAATATGTCATTTGCAATATTTGTTTGAAATTTTGGAATTTGAAAATTTTTCCACTGTTAGAGGGCACAATAATAGTTTTCAGAAGATTTAAAAAATCTGAATCATAAAATTTTTCCAATTCCTATCTAACCCAAAAAGAATTTTTCATTTGTCTCTAAAAACAAACCATTATCTGCTAAAATTAAAAATTTGTTTTTCCCACCCCATCTGGGTCTAAGGGATCAGCTCATTGCTGGTAATGGAAATTTCCTGACCTTCACATTCCACCCCCAAATTTTTTTTTGGAATTTTCTACTTTTTCCACCACTAGAGGGCATAATTATAGCTTTAGAGAGTTTCAGAAAGTGCATATTGCAATAAAAGTTCGATGTCTACAGACAGACAGACAGACAACAAAGTGAAACTCCATTATCTTGTTTTCTTTGTAAACGAGATAAAAAATGAAATTTTTAGGCTAGAATAAACTTAAAGTTATGAAAATACTTTTACTTTATGTGAAATTGTTTATATCTTGCATATATATTTAATATATCTTTCTCTTTATAAGAATTTTAAGGGAAGCATTGCTTCTGTGGATGCTTCATCAGTGTTGTATTTTACATGTGAAATTTTATGGTACTGTAATGTATATAAAAAGTAAAAACTTATATTTGAGTAAAACAATTTATAGGCTTTGTGAAATTTGCTTTTATTTTTGTCCCTTTTAAAGTATATTGAAGCAAAACAACTTTGAGTAATTTCCTTTTTCAGTTGAACAACTTTTAATCATTCTATGTTTTAAGTTTTTTAAAATTTATTTGTAAAACATCTTTTCTTACAACTGTAGAACCGACAACACATGGCCCAAGGATATGCTGAGAGACTTATTCCACCAAATAGTGATGGTGGGTTGTTTGGAAATTTTCATAATCAAGATATATGGAATAATGCTTTCAATCTAAGGAATCGTAGACCTAATGCAAATGAAGAAGTGATTTCAGGTAATGGTGTTTAGTAAAATAAATATATTGTATATAAGCTCACTGGACAAAAAATTAGTCATCTCCTACTGTAAGAGGGTTATGTCCGTTCAACAGCAACAGAGATCGCACCAGTAATAAACATGTCCTACAAATAATTGTGCCGTGTGCTACAGGGTTCATACAATGACAAGAAGTGGTTGTGTGCTACATGTGTGATAGTTGCTCCGTGAAACATGGGTCGTGCCAAAGATGTGAATGAGTATCAAAAAGGTGTTATTGCATTTGGCCGAGCCAAAGGGCATAGTGTACAAGAAGTTACTGTTTTTGCAGGTGTGTCGAAAATTACTGTCCGAAGGGTCTTCCAGCAGTAGCATACATCACAGTCCACTGCTAATCATTACCAGAACTGCAGCAGAAAGACTGTGATCACCAATGGGGACTGCCGCAGTGTGTCACGCACTGTTAGGCAAACCGCTTTGCAATGAAGCAGGAATTGATCCAGTCAGTCAATGCAGACCTACAACAAGCTGTTTTCAAATGAACACTCCGAAGGGAACTGCTTGCCATGGATATCTGGAACAGAGTATTGCAGAAGAGACCCATGTTAACAACTCTGCACAAGGCTGCATGACTACAGTGGGCTTGGCACCACAAAGACTGGACTGTCGACTCTTGGAAGTGTGTGATCTGGTCAGATGAGTCACAGTTTTGCTTGTACTCGAATGATGCAAGGCGATGGGTACATTGTAAGCACACAAAGCCTTCCACGCAGACTGTGTGCAAGGTTCTGTTCTAGCTGGAGGAGTCTCTGTGATGTTCTGGGGGTGTTTCACGTATGAGGAAATGGGTCCTTTGGTTGTGGTGATGCCACATTTGAACCAGAAAGGCTATATGGAGCTACTGGATGACCACATATTGCCTTTTGTGCAGCATTTCCACAGTGAACACCAGAAGGATTGGTTTCCAAGATGACAATTGTCATGTGCACAGGGCTCAAAGCGTGTCTGATTGATGTGACGAGCATTCTGAATCCTCCGAATATCTCGACTTTCCCGCCAAATCCCTGGATTTGAATCCCATAGAAAACTTGTGGGACTATTTGGGGCAACGAGTGAAGTGCCGTTCCAGCCATCTGGCCAATCTGGCTGAACTGTGGTATTTGCTGCTGGAAGAGTGGATGAATATTGATGTGGACTAAATTTGTACACAGGTGGCATCCATGCCAGACAGGATTTCAGCTGTTCTTCGGTCGCATGGAGATGTTATGTGCTATTAGGTGACATTCAGCTAGGGGTGACTAATTTTTTGTCCGGTAATGTTGATGAACTTAATATATTAAGCACCTATTTTTTGGCCAGCTAAGCGGTGTGATGTTGCCGTCCCATGTCTGAGTGGTTAATGCGCTTGGCTACAGATGAGGAAACCTGGGTTCGAGCCCTGGTAGGGCATGGATGTATGTGTCGTTTTTCTGCTGAGGTCCTGCCATCCTCTCAGATCTTCTACTCTGGTATATAAACTGACAGGCTCCTGTCAGACCTCTGTGGCAAGCAGCTGCTTGAGGGGGTATTTATTTATTTTTTTTTTATATGAGTGCAAGAATATATAAGTTTAATATTGTAATAAATAATGGGCTATGATCATTAAGACATGTGATGAGCTTTGTGTTATTAAACCTTGACCATGTATGATGGTGAAAAAAAAAAGCTAGAAACTAGAAAAGGAAAGATAAAATTTTATGTTCTTCACAAACTAAATAGCATAGTGGTTGTTTTCTGAGTTAATTTTAGTCTGAGTTAATTTTAATAAGTGATTTAGTCACTTCCTATCTTATTACCTTTCTGCTGAATGTGAGGGGCGGGGGTGGCTCAGTCGGTAGCACGCCAGGCTTGTAATCTGCAGTTCCCAGGTTCAAGTCCCAGCTGGGTCAGCGTTGAGATTTATCTCTGCAAAACTCCCTGCTCTGTCCATGGTCAGTAGGGGACACCAATGGACTTGGAAAGGCCACTGTTCGTCAGATGGGACATTAAGCTGTGGCTCCATGTGTGGGAGAGCCATACCCTGTGCATATTAAAGAACACGCTGGATGGCCTTGTCGCGAGGCTACCATCTCTCTCCCAACAGCCATTGCAGTGGGTCCCCTCCCAAAACCTTCTCTGAGGCTTTGGGGTCCTTGTGACCTGGCCATTTAGCCCATTGTGTGCAAAAAAGTACTGCTCAGAGGTAAAACAACCAAAAAAAAAATTCTACTGAATGTGATGTCTTTTTTGACTTACCATATTCATTATTATTATCATCATTACTGTCACCCCCTAAAATTCTGTGCCTCACACTGACTTTTACATAATTTCATTCTGGTATTGGTAGTCCTTGGGTGTTAAGTTTCAATGTAATTCTAGTATAATTCATTGAGGATAGCAGATTTTCTTTTGTCAGAAGTGCAGCACTTTGATTTAATTATGTATAAAGTGAATAAATGCACTTTGATTTAATTATGTATAAAGTGAATAAATGGAGGCATCCCCATAGTGGATTAGGAGGTGTCATATTAGAAGCGAAATTGATCATTGTACCTGAAGACTGGCCACAGTAAATAGAAGGATGTTCAAGCAGTCAGAAGTGTTGTGGAGCCTCTTGTGAATTAGCTAATGTCAGTGAGCATCATTAACCTTTCCAGGGATCATCCTGAAAAGCTGGTTTACACCCAGAGGCCAAGCTATATTTTCACTATGCTCAACCGAAAAAAGAAAAAAAAAAATAATTTTAGAGCTTTTTTGCCAAATAACTAATGAAAGGAATTATGACATGTTATATGACAAATCAGTCAGCATTTAATTCTGGAATTTTTGGAAATAAAATGTTTAATCAAAAAGATGACTAGTTTTATTTTAGTAGGGCTTTTTTAGAGTCATTTAGTAAAAAAAAATGCATCTGCCAATACAAATAAGAATTTATTTAAAAAAAACTAATAGACACAAATAATTATAATGCATATAAATAGAAAGGCTAATTATTTCTAAAAAAAATTATTTGAAACAAGAAAATTAGTCTCTTTTTTTGCAATTTTTTTTAGTGCTATATGAAAAGTCCAGGCTTTTTGCCAACTATGCTGACTCAAATAAACAATGCAACTATAAGATTAAAAAAAATCAGAAATTGGTCATATTATATACTAAATTAAACAGAGTTTATGCATAATTTTATGAAAATAAAAATTTAAGCAAATTTACAAGCATTTTAACCCTTCCCGGGTCAAGGATGTCTATAGACATTTTTTGTACAACACATGAAACTTTGATTTTTTTTCTTAAAAATATTGCCGTTTGAAAATTTTCTTACATATATCTTTTAAAAATATGTAATTCAAGCTTGAAATTTTTTTTCTTTTTTTCATTTGAATCATATTTTATTAAATTGCAATATAAATAATTTGATAAAGCCATCTGATTGCCATATTTTAGAAGCACTAAAGGGGATTGCCGATTTGTTTGTTAACATTACTCTGTATTGAAGCAGTCACCTGATTTAAGCTCACAAATTTCAACTATTATCAGCATATTTTTCCTTAAATTTTTAAAAATTCCTAAAATTAACAAAAAGCTGCTATTTTAAAAATGGAAGATTTTGGAAATATGAAATATGTACCTTTTTAGTGACACTTTAATAACACTGTGAAAGTGTTATTAAAATTAATATGTTGCTACAATGTTCATATTTTTTACTTCAATAAAATTCAGAAAATTCTCTTTAATTTGGTATTTAACATGACCTATTTCTGTCAATTAGTTATTTATTAAAAAACATTCTAAAGTTGGGCTCTTTTGGGCCCTAAACCTATTTCAGTATTTTTAGAATTATTTTTATCATTTTTATCATTTATCCTAGCATTCTATGCATGGTTCCTGCTCTTCAAATCAAAACTGTAAGCCAGAGCAAGGCCAGAGATTGTTATTGTGAAAATGCTAGTAGTGATATGTGAGAACCAGGTGCCATGACCTAGTTAATTGGTGGGTATGTGTGGCAGTCAAGTTGCTACAAAGTGGGTTGTTTACAGCAAGTGCTGTTCTCATACTTTGGATAAATTCACCATGCAGCTAGTTTGTATTTATACTTTTATATTTAAGCCTTCATTTCTGTAGATGCATTTTATTTCCGTAAGTTATTAATCTTTGTTGATCTTTTGGTCAATCGATTATTATCAATTTTTTAGTTATGCTACATCAGATGGTCAGCTTACAACTTGTTGCTGTAGATATTTGATTTAACATCGCATTAGAAAATATGTTAATATTTCTTATATTATTTCTTTGTTTTCTAGTAAAAAAAAAAAAAACTGATCATGTATTGTTTCCTGAAAATGAATGGTCTTGGATACGGAAGCAAAAAGGACTTCCTTGGCATGGAAATCGGCCTCCTGTGGGAGGGCAAAATGATCTACCCACCTTCCCCTGTTACTCTGGGGAAGTTTTACCTCCCCTCTCCTAGGAAGAATTTTATTAAAAAATGTTTTTTAAGTTTATGTTCAGTGGTTTGGAAAGATTCTCTCCCCCCCCCATCTCAATATATTAGTTGTGCCATCTGATAAAATAGATGTTTGTTTTTTACCCTTGGCACAAAAACCTTTCTGCACTTACCCAAGATACCCAAAGAAAAAATTCTTAATGTTTAGTAAAAAAGGCAGCCAAGAAAGTGTTCCTCCATTTCATAAACAGAGCAAGAAATCTCATTAATGCAAGCAATCCAAATCACCTTGTTTAATGTTGCCCTGAGTTTGAAAATATACCATACTGAAAAGAATCATTAAAATAAATAAAAATCATGTTTCAGGAAAATATTATAGTATTCGCGAAGAAATTTAGTTTAATGTATAATTTAATTGTTTTTATTCATTGGGTTTTCCAAAAATAAGCATTAATTGCATAGTCCTATCTATTTTTTTCATTTTATCACTGTAAAAAAGTCTTATTAAAATTAATATTTGTAAATTGTTTAAATTTTGTATTTTCATAAAATTTGGATTAAATTCTGTTTAATTTGGTATATAACATGACCTATTTCTGTTGATGGGTTATTATTTTTAAAAAATTCTAAAGTTGACTTGTTTATCTGACAGCACAATTGGCTAAAAGCCTGCACTTTTCTCAAAGTATGGTACCAAGAAAAAAAAATTACAGAATGGAAGTAATTTTCTTGTTTTAAATAAATATTTTTTCTGTTATTCAGAAATAAATATCCTTTCTATTCATATACATTATAATTATTTCTGTGTATTAGTTTTTTTAAATAAATTTTTATTTGAATTACCAGATCCATTTTTGTACTAAACACCTCTATAAACTTCTATTAAAATAAAACATCATTTTTTTTGTAAAACATTTCATTTACAGGAAATCCAGAATGAAATGCTGATTAATTTGTCATATAACATGCCATAATTCCTTTCATTAGTTATTTGGCAAAACATTTCTAAGGTAATTATTTTTGGCAGATCATAGTGTAAAAATAGCTGGGCCTCTGGATGCAAACCAGTTTTTCAGGTGGGATCCTGGAAGGGTTAATAATGAATATTAATATTTAAAAAATGACATCAAAACAATGCCAAAGAAGTGCAAAGGTAGTGTAAACAGAATGTATGATATTTTTGCATTTATGTACTAAATCTTTTTAGTATTTACTTGTTTTTTTTTTCATTTCTAAACTTCTGAATTAAATTTGTGACATTTGAACAGATGCTGCAGATGTTGCTAATGCACAAGGACAGGATGAATCAAGTTCTAATACTTTGCAGGAAGAACAGGTTGGCATTAATTTTATCATATCAGGGAAACTAATTTAGCCTTTTATATTAAACATAACTAAAAACAAATACTATAGATTGAAGAGGAATTCAAAAATATTGTATTACTGCCATAAAAGATTAAATTTTTATAATGGATATATCAGTTTAGTATTGGAATGTTTTTGCATTGCTATATATGTATATTCAGTTTATTGGAAATTTTAGATAAATTTTAAAAGTTATATCAGAAAAATGAAGAAAATGCAGAATAACAAAATAAGAAATTTATAATATGCTGTTAACCAAAATTTGTTTTGAAAAGAAATAATAGCAAAAAGTAATATTAAAATTTTTTTGCCTGACACTATATTTTAACAGCAAACCCATCATCTAACTAATTTGCAATGCTTTGATTGAACTGATTGTTAATAATATTAATTATTAAACTGGTTGTTAAAATGAAGTAAAAAATGAATTTGAAAAAAAAAAATTAATATAAACTGCCATTATTGATATTTGAATAAATATATGACCATCCTGGTACCACACTTGCCTGTGGAGCAAGGATATAGGTTTGAGCATTAGATAAATCATGATTGTTTCTTTTTTTGTGTGTGTTATCTTTGATGATGTAGTGAAAGTTTGATCCTTGGGATAGCTGAAAATACATGTTTTGACATCCCTTACTGTTGGCAGGAAATGAAACTTGCAGAGATAATTGATCAGTAGAGGACACCGATAGGCTTTGAAAAGCTGCCATTTGTCGGATGGGACATTAAGCTGTGACCCCATGTGTGGGAAAGACATACACTGTGCACGTTAAAGAACACGCTGGATGGCCTTGACAGGAGGCTATCCTCTGTCTCCCAACCGCTGTTCCAGTGGGTCCTCTCCCCCAACCTTCTCTGAGCCTTTGGGGTTCTTGTGACCTGGCCATTTAGCCTGTTGTGTGCAAAAAAGTGCCCTCAGAGGTAAAACAACCCAATGTACAGATAATTATTTTATAAAACTTCCTCCTCAAAGTAGTCTGTGAAAATAATATCTTTTCTTCAAATAAGTCTGAAAAACAAACAATCCCCATCAACACCCTCTACTAGCACTTAAAGAAAATCACAAGACCAATCACAAATTATTATTATTATAATAATATAAATATATTTTATGCCCAATAACAGCATATATATCATAGACTTGACATTAGACCAACAATAGTACTGCTGAAAGAGTCAGGGTGTGTGTGGCTCAGTTGGTAGTGTTACAGGTTCATAATTTGCAGTTCCTAGATTCGAATCCCACCTTTGGCAACGTTGAGATTTATCTCCACAAAATTCCCCACCCTGCCCTTGGCCAGTAGGGGACACCGATGGGCTTGGAATGGTTGTTGTCTTTTGGATGGGACGTTAAGCCATGGCCCTGTGTGCAGGAGAGCCATACCCTGTGCATGTTAAAGAACACGCTGGATGGCCTTGATGGGAGCTACCATGCCTCCTTAGCTGTCCAGTGGGTTCCCTTCCCCCAACCTTCTATGAGCCTCTGGGGTCTTTGTGACCTGGCCATTTAACCCATTGTGGGCAAAAATTTGCACTCAGAGGTAAACCCAACCCTGCTGAAAGATTCCATTGCAAAAAGCTTAATTCCATAACAATAGCATACACACTCCCTTACCTGATCTGTGCTTCTGAAATACATCTGTGTACTATACTATGAACTCCTTAAACCCCTGAAAAACCATTAAGCACTGTGAATGTTTAATTCTTCCAGTGTCCACGTCGTCTGTGTACATTCACAGAATCTGAAATGAAGAGTCAAGGATGTATGTATCCATTTTTAATACAACAACAACAAAAAAGAATCGATTTTTAAAAAATAAAAATTGCTGTTATAATTTTTTTTATATAATTCAGGCTTAAAAAATAATTAAACTCGCAGCTAGTTTGTATATTATTTAATCAACATGATTATCAGCTGTGCATTACAAGTTAAAATATTAAAAGTCTCAAGGAGTGCTTAAATATTCATGCAGAGCATTTAGCTTGCAATATGCCAACATGGCTGCTGCTCAATGGCATTTACATTAACCTTTTCACAGTGGCTGGGACAGCATCTGTCCTGACATATTTCCGTGCTTGCACAGCGACCGGGACACTTTCGGCGCTCTTCATGAGGGGATGGAAATCAAGGTGTGTTGACTCGTGCTGCTGGCGGCATAGAGGGATTGAGTTACCCCGTACCACCTGCAGTGCTGCGATGATGTAGACAATAGGCCCCAACTAAAGAGTTTGTTTCCTGTTACAATGAAAGCATGGAGAGGAGCCACAACTGAGCTTTTAGGTTCAGCCTTTGAATTTGGTTATTTGTTTCTCAGTTTTGTTTAGTTTTTCCGAAAGTTTATATTATACATATTTACTCCCTTTCGTTAGAGTTACTATTTTATGCTTTATCATACCAAAATGTAGAGATTTAATGGAAAAACGAATTCAAGATGAATTAGGACCCCAGAAATTAGATGGATCTTTGCAGATTTTGATTGAAGATCATAATTGATGGAGACAATTGCTAAATTTATACTTCTAAATTAATTAACGGAACATTATTTAATTATACAGTTGTGTTTGTCATAAAAATACTATTCCATTCTTATTTATTCCAAACTGGAGATTTTTCTTCAATATTCTGCAGATGCAGTGGCGATATAAAAAAATTTCCCATTTCCCTGCCCTTGCATTTCCTGCCCTGCAACGTTAATTTTCCAGCTCTCTAATGCTTTGTAGATGTATACGAAAGCTACTGTTTTCATTAAAGTGCTAACTTCGGATATTGTTTTGGTATAATGAAAGATATTTATGCATAAAATTGCTTTTGTTAAATATAGATTGGCTCTATTGCTCAAAGGAACCCATATCTAGAAAAAAAATGAGGGGGGTGGGAGGGGTTAAGTTACAAATTATTTCATAGTAGAAATTTTGTAACAAGCTTGGTCAGATCCTCAATTCAATTAAACTGTTTAAAATATGTAGTAAATGATATTCCTTATGCAACAAGTTTTTATTTGACGTACAGCTTATTACAATAAATTCCAATGTAATTTCTTTTCCCCTTTTTTCTGGAGGCAGAGACATAATTTGAAAGAATCCATGATACTGCACCCCATCAAAAACTTTCATTCATTGAGTTGTTCCTCTTTACGATCTGCAATCATTCACGAATTTCTCCATGTTTTCAAGGGATTTTTTTCCCCAGACGTGTGATAAATAATCGGGAGACAAGCATTTATATTGCTTTAACTTGTGATAAATGGAAGCTGTATACTGATAGTGCTGTATATGATTTAGGAAAATCAAAATGGCTGATACAGACACAATACCTAAAATATATTTTATATTATTACATGTGAATCAAAATACTTAATTTGAAATATAGTCTTGGGAAATTTCACTCTAAGAAAGTGTTACTTCTGCATTTTCAGTGCCTGAGCTATAGCAGCTCTGCTACTGGTACAGGAAAATGTTAATTTCTTCAAAATTTGGTATGTTCCATTTTTGTTGCAGATAATTGCCAATTCCGAATAAATATTAAATAAATACTCCCTCAAGCAGCTGTTTGCCACAGAGGTCTGACAGGAAAATCTGAGCAGAAAAGCGACACATAAATCCATGCCTTACTCGAACCCAGGTCCCTTAGATCAGTAGCCAAACACGCTAACCACTCAGCCACAGGACAGCAATTTAGAGAACAAATAATTTCTCGAATGAAACTAAGGGATAAAAATATTTTATTTATTTCCTGTATGAGGAATATAAAATGCAGTTATTAGAACACATAATCTTTAGCATGAAAGTTGCGTAATATTTGTAAGATAATTGTTCTAATGATTGCAAGAAAATTTATCTGGGCATCATGAAAAAGAGACAATACAATATCTGACGGTACAGATAACTAAGTTTATGAGTAAGGATCCTTATTAGACCCAATAAAACCCTACTATGCCAATTTAATTTTTACTATCATATTTGCTTACAAATAGCATTTATTGGTAAACAGCACACCCTCTTTATTAATATTTCCTTTATTATTATGCTGTCCTGTGACTGACTGGTTAGCGTGCTTGGCTACTGATCTAAGAGGCCTCGGGTAAGGCATGGATGTATGTGTCGTTTATCGTGATCAATCAGCTACTTCTGCTGAGTTCCCGCCATCCTCAGAGACCTAGTATGGCGTATAAACTGACAGGCTCCTGTCTGACCTCTGTGGCAAGCAGCTGCTTGAGGGGGTATTTTTTATTACTATATCCTAGATCCATTTAATTACTACATGTTTGAAAGCCTGTGACCGAGTACTTAGCATTGTCAGCTATTGATCAGAGGAAATGCAGATTCGAGCCCTGGATAAAGGCATGGAAGTTTCTCATCTTGTTTTTCTGCTTAGATCTCGCATATCTCATACTCTATTTTGTGGCATATTATACTAATAAACTCTCATCTGCCCTCTGTTCCAAGTAGCTGATTGAGGGAAAATTGTGTATTTTATATGAAATATAAGCATGTGACATTTCTCCTTGTGTTTTGCTCCTCTGTACTAATGAAAGAAAATATTTAATATTGAAAAAGAAAAAGAAAAAAAATCCAAGAAATTTCTGTCCTCAGGGTATTTTTACATCAGCCTAATCCAGAACACAATATTGAGAGCAAGTGTGATAAAATTTGATAATTATGCTCATTAAGAATAGAACACTTTGGTAATTTGTCATGTACACAAGAGAGGGAAAAATATTTAATATTTATCTGAGTTGCATGGTTTATAATACGGGAGCACATTAGGTTAAACATAGATGATAATCACAGCATGACCTGATGCTCTTTTGGCATTTACATATAAATCAATAAATATTTAGCGGAAATGTATGTCAGCGAAAATTTTTTCCACTAATTATTTATTGACATTGGGTTAAAATTAGTCAGAACATTGTTGTGGAAAAGTGAAGTTAAAATGTCTCAGAACAGATAAAGAGAGTGTGTAATGAAGTATATTGAATTATGTTCACCAAATATTATGAGAATGAAAAATATGCATTATTTTTGGAAATATCTTTGTTTTATTTTTCACTATTGCATACGCCTAAAATTAAGTTGTGGGGCAAAATTATCTTCTCCCCACTCTTTGTACCATAAGGTTTAATAGAGAATATCCTCAGTCTACAAATCTGAACATTTATTATTTTTGCACTGCATCAGTTTTATTTTAAAGCCGTCCCGTGGCCGAGTGGTTAGCGCACTTGGCTACTAATCTAAGAGAACTGGGTTTGAGTCCCGGATAAGGCATGGATGTATCTGTTGTTTTTTTGCTGAGGTCCTCCCTTCCTCACAGATCTTCTACTATGGCATATAAACTGACAGGCTCCTGTCAGACCTCTGTGGCAAGCAGCTGCTTGAGGGGATATTATTTTATTTTCAGTTTTATTTCAGTTTTTTTTTTAATTCGCAAATTTTTATATCAGTGACATGCTCTAAAAAGCTAATATTAACGAAGACATCATAACCAAAATAATGTGATAAATATAAACAGGAACGTACCAAAGAGGGAGTTCACCCCCACCCCTCCTGAAAATTAGGTCATGTACGAAATCTCAAACTTGTCTACCTGCTTTGAAATCCAAAACAGTTGTTTAATATATTTGTTTTACCCAATGGTATAAGTCTGACACTAAAAATAGATTAAAAAGAAAACTACAAAATTTTATTCCGTGTAGAATATCATTCAAAACTCCTGTTGTGCAATGGAATATTTTACTCTTTTTCGCAGACCCCCCCCCCCTCCCTGGAAACTAAATCCTGTGTACGTTTCTGAATATAAGTACAGGACAGAGAAATGGAAACAGTTTCATGTTATCTCAATAGAATATCATATTCTGACTCAATAACTCTTCGATATGTTTTTTAATAACAAATATGTCGAAAGATAAATTAACGATCACATCAACTCTATCTAAATCTCGATTTTAATTAATATTTGTTCAATATTGAAAGAGACATGAACTCTGAAATACCTATTAAGCTACAAAAAATTGAGTCCAAAATTTTATTTAAACATTCAAACAGATAAAAATTAGAGATAATAATTGACGTTGGTAGAATACCGGGAGAGTCAAGTTTGATCTCTGATCTCTTAACTTGTTTTAATGTTTCAGTTAAATTTTGGGGTCAGTTTTTTTCGTAGCATGTTAAATATTTTAGCTTTCATAACCTTGGAATACTGAACTAATATTGTTCAAAATAGAGATTTATATAGATTTAACTGAGATTTTAATTTATCTCTAGGCCTATTTTTCATTAAAAATCATTTTGAAAAAGCTATTGAGTTCTGAACAGGATTGAGATAACATGGAAATATTTCCTTTTTTTTTGTCTATAACCTGTACATATTCTGTGAAATGAAACTAGCTCTTTTTCCACAAGAAGCAGCACTCATGACACTGTATGCCCGGAAGCAACCAAGGTGGGAGTACTTAAGAGGATTAACTAATGGATGGAGAGGGTCATTGGAAACTGGGAGTGGTTCTCGCCTCTTCCTACCCCTCTGCAAGAATTTGGCTGTAAATGTGCCACTACAGCAGAGAGATGGCTGAGAAAATAAGCCGCTGTTAAAAAGGTTAATTCTTTATTTTCTTTTCCTTTGATAGAACATATCTTGTAGGTCAGCCTTTCCCCTGTAAAGGCAGTCAAGAGGGAAAAAAGGAGTGATATACCAGTTCAGGGGAGATAAATCTGCTGGCACAGGTGCGGTCTCTTGCATGTTGTTGTTTTATACTTAGTCTTATTTTTCCAGCTTGTTGTTAAGCCATTGACATGGACGATGTTGTCACTACTATAGCTGCATACCAGTCCTGCTTTATAGGTGAGTACAGTCATGAGAGAGAGAACAACTAATGGTCAACAAGAACATCAATAACTGTACTCACCTATAAAGCAGGACTGGTATGCAGCTATAGTAGTGACAACACCATCCATGTCAACTGCTTAACAACAAGCTGGAAAAACAAGACTAAACATAAAACAACAACATGCAAGAGATTACACCTGTGCCAGTGGATATCTCACCTCAATTGGTAATATCACTCCTTTTTTCTCTCTTGACCACCTTTACAGGGGAAAGGCTGACCTACAAAATATGTACTGTCAAAGGTACAGAAAATAAGGAATTAATATAGATGTCATTGAGCAACAGCCATGTTGGCGGGTTGCAATCTAAATGCTCTGCATGGATATTTAAGTACTCCTTGAGATTTTTAATATTTTAACTTGTAGAGCTGATAATCATGTTGATTAAATAATTGAAAAATAATATATATTTTTTTTAATTTGATGCGTATTTTTATTAAACTACAATATAAATAATTTTATAAAACCATCTGATTGCCATTTCTTAGAAGCACTAAATGGTATTGCTGATTTGCTTGTTAACATTCCTATTTGCTGAAGCAGCCTTCTGATTTAAGCTCACAAGTGTGATTTGAACTATTGTTAACAGATTTTTCATTAAATTTTCGAAAATCTCATAAAAATTAGCAAAAAACTGCTATTTTTAAAAACAGTAGATTATTGTAAGCAATTACATAGTATGTACCACCATTTTTTTCCCCGTTTCACATTCTTTTCTGTCATAAACTTATTTCATTATTCCCAAAATTATTTTTATCATTTTTCCCACATTCTATGCATCTTTCCAACTCTTAAAATCGAAACTGGAAGTAAACACATCCTTAGAAATTCTGGATGCAGCTGCATTTAATTATGTATGGCTCTCTGAGGCAAACGAGAGGCAGATGGCTGACACGCGCTATCTCCATTTCGTATGCTATAAGTGGCTCTCATATTGTTTTGGATCGAGCACATTGGATACCCTTTGTAAAGTTAGTATTTACTTTTTTTGTATTTAAACCTTAGTTTTTATTTCAGTATATTTATATTATATACTGAAAATATAATATTTATATTATATATATATTATATATATATAATATAATATTTATATTATATTATAGCGACCTTTTGGTCAATTGACAAGTATTGATTTTCATAGTTATGCTGCATCGTATGGCCGGCCTACAACTTGTTGCTGTAGATATTTTAACATTGCATTAGGCTAAACATTAATTTTTATTTTATTATTTATTACCTTTTCAGTAAAACTTTGAGCTTGTATCGTTTTCTGAAAATGAATATCTTGGATACAGAAGCAAAATAGACTTCCTTGCTATGGAAATCAGCTGTCATGTGGGAAGGCAATTTTGGGAAGGCTTCCCTTCCAGTAAACTCACTGTGAATGTTTCACACCCCTCCCCTTATGAAGAAATATCCGATTTTTATTTTAAATTATGAGTTTTTATGTTTATATTGAATGATTTTTAAAGGCAACCCCTCCCCCTTAGTACCTTGGCTGTGTCATACAGACAATATAATACTGTTTTGTTTTTGCTTTGGTGCACAAACTTTTCTGCACTTAGCCAAGATCACCAAAATTTAACACCGAAAGAAAAAATTCATAACATTTAGTAAAAAAAAAAGCAGCCAAGAAGGTTTTTTTTTTATTTCATAACCAGTTCAGAAAATCCTGTGAATATTAGAAGTCTAAGTCACTTTGTATAACACTGGCCTTATTTAAAATGTACAATATTGAAAAGAATCATTAAAAGAAATAAAAATCATATTTCAGGTTGAATATTATAGTATTCCGGGAGGAAATTTCCTTTCGATAAATGTATAATTTAACTTAACAATTTTCAGAATGATCCAGTGGGAGGATTACTTAAAAGGATTTCCTCCACAATAAACACCATACAGTTAGCTCTCAGAAAGTATCAGTCCGGCCATGCAGAAAAGTTTCATACCCTAATAGCTGCAACATAGCTACTGAACTATCTTCTTGCCACTAGGGCAAAAGTTCAGAGCTTTACGGTTGCTGATACATAATAGTGTTCAATCTTTATGGTTTTCGTACTGTTATTAGGGTATGATTCAAAAGTTCCTCACCATGATTGCTGAGAACAGGCTGGTGCACTTCTAGTTGGCTTAATTCTCATGCTGATGGATGGATGGATTGGATGATTCTCATGCTCATGCTAATTCTCATGCTGATGCTTATGGGAAGCATGCTTCCCATAAGCAGCTTTCATACTAGCAGAAGACTAAGATGCTAAAATATGCATCAAATTAAAAAAAATCTTCAACTTGCATTGGGGTTGTTAACATCCACCCAATCTTCAGTTGCATCACTGACGTTTAACTGTAGGCTGTTGTTGTCGTTTTACATCATATGCTGTTACAATGCACTTGTGGTGGCAGACAATTCTTGAGATATCAGTCCTTATTAGCAATCCTCATGCTTAAGGTGATTTAGTATCTTCTAACAAGACACTATCTCCATGATGCACTATACATTCTGAGAGCCAACCACATTTAAAAAGCTTAATTTCCACTTCCAACATATGTGGAAAAAAGAATTAAAAATGAAACATCATACCCCGAACACATTTCATCCGGCAGCTGGTGGCTTTCTCAGGGGTGTGAATATGCTATTTATACTGCAGGCCCCCTGTGGTGCTGCACAAATATGCTAAGTTGGTCTTAGTAGGAGATTCCATGCATATGGAAGGGGTGTTTTATCAGTGTTCCAGATATTATTATTTTGTATATTAATCAATAAATTTTCCGTGTAGTTTAACTGAAATTTAGTGGATGGTGCAGCAATAATTTTTGGGTTTATCTTAGTTATAGGTAATTTATTATTTATTATTGTTTGCGTAAGAGCAATAGTGCCTTGTTGTTTTTTAAGGTCAGATTCATGTTCTGCTTGTTGCTCATGAATCTGCCTATAGGTTTTGCCTTTATATTTATTTTTTATTTTCTTTATCATTAATAGCTTGCTATTAATGATAGAGATAAAACACCTATTACGGTTGGAGTATACGAGGTTAAAATCGATGATCCTGATAATATACATGGGAACAAAAATAAATATATAGGCAAAACCTATAGCTAAATGTACAGTGTTTATTGTGGAATATAATATAACTATTTTTATTCATTAGGTTTTCCAAAAGGAAGTCTTAATTGTATAGTGCGATCTTTTTTTTCACCATATCACATTGAAAAAGGCTTATTAAAATCAATATTCTTGTAAATTTGTTTATATTATTATTTCCATAAAATTTGGAGTTAAATTCTGTATAATTTGGTATATAACGACCTATTTCCATTGATTGGTTATTTTTATAAAAATTCTAAAGTTAACTTGTTTATCTGACTCATCACAATTGGCTAAAAGCGTGGAATTTTCTCAAAGTATAGTACTAAGAAAAAAAATTGCAAAATGAGAGTAATATTTACCTGAAACCAAAAAAAATAATTGTTTTGTTATTCAGAAATAAATAGCGTTTCTATTCATGTGCATTATAATCATTTCTGACTATTAGATTTTTTTAAATTAAATTTTACTTTGTGTTGCCAGATGCATTTTTTTACTACATGACTCTAAAAACATCCTATTAAAATAAAACCTATTGTCTTTTTTGTTAAATATTTTATTTTCAGAAAATTCAGAATTAAATGCTGATTAATTTGGCATATAACATTCCATAATTCCTTTCATTAGTTATTTGACAAAAAAGTTTTAAAGTTAATTTTTTTTTGGCTGTGCATTGGGTGAAAATGGTGTGACCTCTGGATGGAAACCAGTTTTTTAGGGTGGACACTGGAAGGGTTAAGAATAAAATTTAGTACTAATTTAGTTAGTGTTTATGTAAATTACTTTAGGTATGCAAGAAGAGATTTTTTGCTCATTAATAAAAGAATGGATAAAATAAAGCTTTTAATACTATAATGTGATATTGGTTAATAAAATAAGTATAAAGGCAAAACTAAAAATAATAATTTCATACAGCAGAAAGTACGACATCCAAATTTTGATAGGTAATTTTCAATTTGTAGTAAAGGCAATATATAATCGTATTATAGAATAGCCATAATTCCAGGGCAGGTGAATGGATGAATGCATTTTTTTATACATCTGCAGTGGCAGAAGTTGTCGGTTCTCTGTGGTTTTGCTAGTACTCGAATGATTCATCATAAATTTGGTGTGGTGGTCCCATTTAATTTTAGCTATATTGGGTAAGAGATTGGATTTCTGGCTGCCATGAACTGGGAGTAAATAAACCCTCTAAAATTTCTGTAGGTACTGCCATTGCCTTTCTTGTGAATGGATTAGTATGTTATTGACAACAATTGTAAGCTGAGTAGTATGTTAACAGTGGAAATCTATGAATGAGGTAGCAAGTTATCAATGGATATGCATTTTGCACCAAACTTTTGGTAAGTTTTAACTAGTCAAATAATATTATGCAACATTTGACTTTGTCATTTCATAGGTTAGTTAACATCTGCTTCATAGCAAAAAGTGCAGTGTTAATTTTAATGTAGAATAGATTCACTTTTATTTATAGGATTTAAAGTTTTAACATATGAATGGTAGCTATCTGCTGTGTGCAACAAGCAGAAAAGGATGTGGCGAACAATATTAATTTAATTCACTTGTAGACTTTCATCATACTAGCTGACTTGATCTTAATTCAGTATGATGATTTCTACTACTACTTCAATAAGTAATATATGTGCAAAAGAAATCTGCAAAGTTTTCTGTGATTATTTTCAGTTTCATAAGTAATATAATGATGATTATTAACTTTTTTTAAGCAGTTAACTTTGATCTGGTGTTCGTGTATGTACAAAAGTCATCCCAAAATATTTTTTACTGTAAATCTGTCTCGTTAACACAACCTCTGGCATTTTTGTTCCTTGCAGTATTCTGTTATGCATAGAAGTAGTTTGAAGTGAGTCATCTTTGTAGCTGTCTCTTGTGACTGTTTCTTTCAAGTTCTTTATGCTGTAGATATCAAAACTGAATAGCATGTGTGATAAAATTTTGTGTGCAACTTGGAAAAGGTATTTCAGAAACTGCAATTATTGAATACGACCATTCCTGCCACTTGTTAAATTTAAATGCTGTTTGGAATGGCCTTCAAAATTGCCAGCATTTTTTAAACCACCCCTGAATCTGTGCTGAATTTTCTCTGTTAATTGTAATAAAAAAAAGAAAATAACCAGAAGTCACATATGGCAACAGATCTGGATCACCCAACACTGTTCAATTTTGATATCTATAATGTAAAAAACTTGAAAGGAACAGTCACAAAAATATGTTATATAGGAAGCTATGAAGATCCTCGCTTCAAATGATTTTTTTGGTAATAGAACATTGCAAGAAACTAAACAACAGTTGTTATTGTTGCAAGATAGTATGATTAACCAATGGGTACACTTGCACAGCTTCCAAACAGTATTGCCAATTTATAGTAAAAATATTCTCAGTTGTTTTGGGATGCCCTTTATATCATTTATTTTATACTATCTCTACTAAAACCCGATGGAAAGAACATTATTTATTCCTGTATACTCTGTTTCTTCAGTTGCCATTTTCCAGCATCTAGCACTCAGAATTTTCATTCTCTCTCAAACATTTCCGTAATTCATTTTTCAGAAATGGCGACACATGGTTGTTTTAAAAAATAGAAGGGCCAATAGTGAATTGTGTATGTGGACTTAGAACAAAAGCATAGAAGTGAACTTCTGTGCTTTTGGCAGGCTGTCAGTTGGGTGGGCAAGTCTCTTGAGTAGAAGCATGTACTAATGGAATGTTTCCTTGCTGATGAGTTGATTCATGTTCACTCTATATTTGCATCAAATTTTTCGATTAAAGCAGTTT
Source organism: Ryuthela nishihirai (assembly GCA_038380435.1). Classification (NCBI taxonomy): domain Eukaryota; kingdom Metazoa; phylum Arthropoda; class Arachnida; order Araneae; family Heptathelidae; genus Ryuthela; species Ryuthela nishihirai. Next base: position 37,553,032 of record JAWZYU010000002.1, on the reverse strand, counting down.
GCTATTTGCAAAATTTAAACTTTCAGTATTCGAGTTGAAGTTGTCAACATTTGCTGAGGTACATGATTCTAAAGCCTTTAATTTTCCTCCCATATATACTATTGGAGATTAAAAAGAAAATATTTTTTATAATATGGAACACTGTTTTTAACTGAAATACCATGCTGTAAAGAAGCAGCTGACACTTAGAATATTTTGTAAAAATGTTTGAAAAAAAATTGCTTTCTACTAAATATTATTTTTTTGTATTTTTGAGAATAATATTCCGTAACAATTTTCATTAGTCATTTTTAAGTTTTACTTTTTTCTGCTGAGTTTTAATTTTTTTTGTCTGTTTTCCTTTAAATATTTTTTTTATATCATTTTCATTTTGTATTCCCTT